>CM026571.1:18512613-19241874 GCA_015143295.1 Tetracentron sinense
GTGTCTGCGCAGGGTGCAACTTATTTTATGAGTGTTTGCGGTGCAGATGTGTGTGAATAGTACAACTAACATCGTGATTATGTGTGTGCAGCGTGGTTGAGCACGTGGAATGTGTGTGCATAGAGCAACTAACATTGTGAATGCTGTGCGATTAACTATGCGAATGTGTGTACAAAGTGTTATTAACATTGTGAATGCATTTGCGCAGTGAGCGACAAATGTGTGTGTGTAGTGCAAACACATGTGGTGGCCATACAGTGTGCAGCTAAGTGGAAGTAAGCATAATGCAACTAATCTATGTAGATGTATGTGCAGAGTGTGACTACTTAATGTGCATGCCTAGTGAGCTAACATGGCGAATGTGTGTGCGTAGTGTGACAAACTATGTGAAAGCATGTAGTGTAGATAACATTGTGAATGTATTTGCATAGTGAATGTGTCATATAAAACATATCAAGGGGTGCACCAAATGAGGTGACTGACACAGAACAATGCATCAGACATGAAGTATCTGAGGTGCACCGAATGAGGGTGGCTAATAAAGAGCGACACATCAAACATGATGCATCTAGGGTGCACCGAATGAAGGTGGCTAACAAAAATGACACATAAAACATGATGTATCTGGGGTGCACCGAATGAGGGTGGCTAACAAAGAGCGATGCATCAAACATGATACATCTGGGGTGCACCGAATGAGGGTGGCTAATAAAGAGCGACACATCAGACAAGATGTAACTGAGGTGCACCGAGTGAGGGTGGCTAATAAAGAGCGACACATCAAACATGATGTATCTGAGGTGCACCGAATGAGGGTGGCTAACAAAGTGCGATGCATCAAACATGATGCATCTGGGTGCACCAAATGAGGGTGACTAATAAAGAGCGACACATCAAACATGATGCATCTGGGGTGCACCGAATGAAGGTGGCTAACAAAAATGACACATAAAACATGATGTATCTGGGGTGCACCGAATGAGGGTGGCTAATAAAGAATGGCAATGGGTGTGAATGTACATGTGTTGGTGTGTAATTTGTGAAGCATGTGCAATGTGCGATGTAATTGACATATGCGTATGCATGACATGCGATGAATATGAAGAACACGACTCGCTCTATAATCCAGTCTTGCTCTCGCTTCTTGCTGACTTGAGATTCTTGGCTTTGCCTGCTTTTGTTGGAGAGCTCGCTATAGTGAGATTGATTTTGACCAAGTCATAAACCACACTAGACACTGATTACAGACTCAAATAAAACTTTTTTTAAAAACAAATGACTTTCGAGTTTTCCAAAATAAGTGCTTTCTTTGTTTGTTGGTTTGTGAGGGGATTTTTCCTTACTGAAGATTGAATGCTTTGCCCTCAAATGGCTGGATATAGCAATGAGCAATGTTGACATTTTGAACTTTTGCCAAAGAAGATAGTTACTCAATTCTGACTTTATTGCATACTGAATCTGGTCTTGCTTGGAGCCAAGGTCTTTGGATTGTAAGAGCTGCTTGCAGATATGTTGTTGAGGATCTCGGATAACCGTTGTCAGGATCCTGTTACCGGAGTTCAACTTTCCCTTTTTTACCCTTGGAATGACCAAGTCTGGGGATCGCCTAATTTTTGCGCGATGAGGCCGTTTTCGGTTTTCACTCATGCCTGCGAAGTTGATTTACTTGTTCCCTTTTTTGCCCCTGATAACAACATCAGGGCTGGGCTCGCATAATTTTTGCGCCTCAGTGCCAGTTCTGGTTTTCACTGGGCCTGCGATTTTCTGAGTTGAACTGTCCTCTCTTGTCATTGCCTGGTGGATTTGATACAGCTATTGGATACTTGTCTGTCAATCTGCCAGTACTCTTAATCTCAGAGGGATCTAGGAGGACTTGGGATAGGACGAAACGTAGGCTAGGGGGTCGAAGATTGGGACACCCTTTCTGCCTTTGAACTTTCTTGAGCATTTCTGTAGAGCTTTGATCTTTTTTTTTTTTTTTTTATTTTTATTTTTTATTCTTCCATGTTTAAGGGGGAGATTGACTCCTCTGGGGAAATGTATTGGGAGAAGTTGATTCTACTGGGGGAAAAGCCTGGAGAAGTTATTTGTACTCGGGGGGTCCCTGACTTGGAGAATGTTTCAACTTCTATATTTGGGATTTCCTTTGATGAAATATTTTGTAAACTTTGTGTCGATTGCACCATGGAAGTTTGGAGGGTTGGTCTCTTCTCGGGGAGGTATCTGTGGAGAGAGAGCTAGAGGGAGTTTGGCTTTTTCTGGGGGAGAAGAGATTTTGAGGGATTAAATCCTTTTTTTTGACTGCACCTGATTTATCAGGTTGCCTACGTACCCTTTGCAGGATCAGGTCATGACGTAGTTCAGGCTTGTAAAAACTTTTACACGGGGTGTCCCGGTATGAAAGTGTAGTGAAGGAAAGGCTATTAGGCTCGAAGGGCTAACTAGCGGTCTTCATGAATTTGATGGGTTATAAACAGGGAGGAATGGTGTGCCAAACATGGCCTTCTTTAATTTCCCAAAGTGACTAAGAGTACAGGCAGTTTCTTGACAAGATATTGAGCATGATGCTTCTCTGTTCTGATCTATGCTGACAGGCTCTTGGAGTTCTTCGTCATCCATGCAGCTAAGTCAAAGAATATTCAGAGAATCTTTGACCAAATGCATGGGCCTTCAAAGCTGGACATATTTTGCCCCTGGTACTGAATGAGCTAATGATTCTTATGCGACGATATGATCATATTTCTCTATGTTCTGACTTGTGGCCTTGGCTGATGTGGAAGCTCAATTGTCTGAGATGTACTGGAATCTTCTTAGCTTCCTCTGACTTTGTTCATACAAGTATCTACTTGTACCGAGGTCTGATAGCTTGACCTATAGTATTGCTCCAGTGCATGAAATATCAAGCTTCAAATGGTGGCATTGCCCATGTCTTAGACTGCAAGATGTCTATCTCGATGATGCCCCAATCTACTTAGTGAATGCTCTGCTTGTATTGACGACTGGAAGCTTGAAATTGAGGGAGCGAATTAAGTGCTACAAGAGATCATGCAAGCATACTGCAGGTAGTGTCCGTACGGCCTCAATACTTGGCTCAGCAAGATGCTAATCTTTGCATGCTTAGGGTCATTATTGAGTTTTCTCTTACTTGGTTTGGCTCAGCGAGGTCGAGGGTCTCTTTTTCTTGCTCATTGACATATGCTGCCCTTGGGTACTATGAAATTGAAGTGGATGGCTTGGTGAATGTTTGAGGCAATCCCTCATTAGACCAACACACTTAGTTAGCGTAATAATTTTTTTGCTTTAGATCACTAACTCTTTTGGAGAAGATTTAGGTCGTAACATTTTGAGCCTTTTGGGCATTTTGCAAAAAGGTTGAGTCATGCTTAGAAAAAAGGAACATTTTATAGAAAATGACTGTACAAGACTTTACTCAAAAAAGTAATTTTTACAGACTTCCTTGACCACTGGGGCCAACAAAAAAACAAAAAGAAATTTGAACAGACGAAGTTTGAAACATGGTCTGATCAATCTCACAGGAGCAAGCTTGCTGGTGATGCTTCAATCATCTTTTCTGCCTTGGAGGTTCGAACGGCACAGAGGCTTCATTGGGTAGGATGGGTGGGTCTGTTTGGGTAGACGGGGTATCCAATTCCAAGGATGATATCTGGTCCGATTATAATATCGCCTTGGTCGATTAAATCCTGGACTACATGCTTCAAAAGCATACATCGGTCAGTGTCATGCCCAATGGCTTGATGGAATGAACAATACTGGTCTACGTGAAAACTGGGTGATGGACGGGATGGTGGTGGTGTAGGATCTCGAGGCTGAATCAGGTTTTTCTGTATAAGCAATAGCAAAAGTTGGTTGAGCTTACATGGTAGTGGAGTAAAGTTTCTGGGTAACATCCGCACTTGTTGTGGTATGAGAACCTGGTTTTGGTTTTGCCCCTGTACTTCTTGGAATCCATTCAGAATATAAGCGACGTCACTTAGAAGGGCTCTGAGTTCTTCTCTGTGAAAGGTTTCTATGATTCCCTCGTGATCATTTGATGCTTCACCACGCTCCATTTCTACAGATGATTGCCTTTAGATCTGCCACTCGAGGAATAGTAAGAACTGAGAACATAGAGCGAGTTGATGCTAGGCATGAGACTACAAAGGATGAAATGATTGAAGATGATAGGAGCACGCAAACAAATGTGAGATGGTGATATATAGGATGATGATGATTATGCACAAGATGTTTTGCAAGACATGTTGATGGACCCTTCATGTAAATGAACAACATTCTGTTTATACAATGATGAAGATATGGGTACTGAGTGTTGTGCTTGGGTCGGATCCTATTACTGATCTTTCAATAAAAGGGTGACAAAATCAAGCGACTGTGATATGCCCCTGGGATCTATGATCTACTGATCTAGGGCATTTTTTTTTCTGGGAATAATTGCCAGCATCATTAGTTCATAGCCAGAGGGAATCCCTGCGGCTTGAAGAAATTACCCAAATTTGAAGGATCAGTTGCCAATGTGATACTGCATGCAGATGGACCAGACTTAACTAGACCTAATGCATGATGATGCGATCAAGATATGCACATGATGAATTGAATTTAAGCAGAATGAATTTGAATTTAAATTTTGAAAGAAACGACTGAGTTACGCTCAAAATAACATGACGAATGATGATGCCAACGAATGAATTTGAATCTTGATAGAAACAAATAAGAATAAATTTGAATGCAATAGATTGAATGTGAATTAGTCAAAATGAACTTGACTAAAAAAAACAATACCTGAGTTTGATGTAAACTTAGATAAAGAATAGTGATGAAATGAATTAAAATGGATTAAATATGAATTGACCAAAATGAGTTTTGGTAAAAACCTGAGTTAAATGGAAACGCAGATGATGAATAAGGGTGATATAAGTAAGTGGATGGGATATTAATCAAATAAATTTTGACTAAAAAAACCTGAGTTAGAAGTAACTCAAAAAATGGATGGGTTGGTATGGATTGGATATTAATCAAAATAAATTTTGACTAAAAAAACCTGAGTTAGATGTAACTCAGAAGATGGATGGTGACATGAATTAATCAAAATAAATTTTGACTAAAAACCTGAGTTTAGATTAGATGTAAACTCAGAAAATGGATGACACTGATAGGAATTGAGATTTGAAACGAAATTGAATGAATTGAATTACAAGAATTAACATATTTTAAGGGTGAGCTAATTCAACGTTTGTAACCCATTGGGGTGAGTGGATAGGAATCCAGAGCCCAAATGGGTTAAGATAAAACTGACAAAATGAGAGTCCACACAACCCATTTTAATGTAGGTTGGTTGGTTGCCCCTTGACCAGTTTGATCTAGGGTATTAGCCTCACACATGTGTTGAGTTGGCTAAGAAGGGTTAGGGTTCATACCTATCTAACATCAAATTTGGTTCACACAAGCTCCAAAATAGGTTAGGTATAGGGATAAGGAAATCCCTATATCTAAACAGAAATGAGGGAGCGGCTTAAACCAAAAGCAGAATAGGGATAAGGTTGTCCCTCCTGACAGGTAGCTCTTGGTTTATGCCCAAACAGTGATTTATAATCTACATGCTTATGCTGGTGTATGCAGGGTTTTGACTATAAGGTTGAGGAGCACTTGACCATATATGCGACTCCCCGGCATAGAACATACCTGAAAATGGATGATTAGTGCAAGTGGGGAAGACCAGTTGCGTTAACCGGAGATAACCATCTCTCGGTCTACAACCAGTACTTTCCATAGATCTTTGGGCTCCAGCATCGGGGATAACCATCCCTCGATTGTAAGCTTACCGGATCCAGCTAGGTAGGTGAAGGTTTTTTATTCTATTATGCAATGAATATGAATGCATCAATCAAAATCAAGCAATGACTAAAAATGGAACCCTAGGCATGTTGCTAAGTTTTGCAAACAAATGTCCGAGATTTTAATTAAAAAATGAATGAAATAACATATAGATGAAACTGAAAATTTCTGATGTGGTTTCCAGCATTTGATTAAGACTTAGGTTTTGGTTTGAATACTGGTCTGCGAAACCAGAGTCCCCAGCAGAGTCGCCAGCTGTGAGTACCTGGATTTTAACCTCCCTTCCCGATCAGGATAAATCCCGATAAGGAATAGCGATTCATTGTTATTGAAAAGAGAGTCGCCACCTATCTAGTTTTGAGGGAAATAGGTCCCTAAAATTGTTGGATAAGGCTTAGTCTGAAAATCAGAGGTCAGGGTAAGGGATTCATTTGAGTTAGGGGAAGGTGTTAGGCACCCCTAAACTCCCATCCGAAGATGGTTACCTACTCCCTAAGTTTGAATCAAATAAAGGAAACCATATAAGAAACTTGCAATTTGATCTATATGCTGAGCAATGTAATATTGAATGAAATACATGAATTGAGATGGATAGAGTAGAAATGGAATAGGGATTCTATCCTAGGGAGAGCTGAACCCGATCAGGGTTGCCTACGTATCCACAGTTAGTGGAATCAAGCCACACGTAGTTCCGGAAATGAGTTGATGGTTTGATTTGATTGGACTGGTTTGCGGGTGATTGAAAGGTTTGAGGGTTGTTGCTCCTATTTGAGGAGCGAGGTGGCCTTTTAAGCTCGTGCTGAGGAGCGATGTGGCCTTTTAAGCTCGTGCTGAGGAGCGAGGTGGCCTTTTAAGCTCGTGCTGAGGAGCCTGGCGAGGTAGGGATTTGAACAGGTTTTGAACTGAGGCTCTGACGAGGGTTTGAATAGATTGGGTTTAACTAGAGTTTAACTAGGATTTACCTAGGGTTAACTAGGGCTTAATCAGGGTTTAACTAGAGTTAACTGGAATTAATTAGGGTTAACTGAGTTTAACTGGGATTAACTGGAGTTAACTATGGTTAACTGGGTTTAACTGGGATTAACTGGGATTAACTGGGATTAACTAGGATTAACTGGGTTTAACTGGGATTAACTGGGATTAACTGGGTTTAACTGGGGTTAACTGGGTTTAACTGGGATTAACTGGGATTTAACTAGAATTGACTGGGATTAACTGGGTTTAACTAGGGCTTTAATCGGACAGAGGTTTGGCTAGGCAAGGCAAGTTTTTGAACTGGGATTTTGGGCAGAGGTTCGACTAGGCAGCGCTAGTTTTTAACCGGGATTTGGGCAGAGGTTTGACTAGGCGAGGCTAGTTTTTAACCGAGATTTGGGCAGAGGTTTGACTAGGCGAGGCTATATTTGAACCGGGATTTGGGCAGGGGTTTGACTAGGAGAGGCTATATTTGAACCGAAATTTGGGCAGAGGTTCGACTAGGCAAGGCTATATTTGAACCGGAATTTGGGCAGAGGTTCGACTAGGCGAGGCTATATTTGAACCGGAATTTGGGCAGAGGTTCGACTAGGCGAGGCTATATTTGAACCAGAATTTGGGCAGAGGTTCGACAGACAAGCAGTCTAAACTAGATATTAAAGCAAACTAGAAACTAAGCAATTTAATAAAGCAAAAAAACTTGAAAGCAAGATTAGGGATAGAGGGATTACCTGCCCGAAAGTACGGCGAACTTTCGGACAAAGAAGGATTCTCCAAAAAACTAAAAAAATTTGGTGTTTCGGAAGTGGAACTCGAAAAACCAAGGAGATGAGTGAAAAATGGATGATTTTTGAAGGAAGGGAGGAGGGGTATTTATAGGGTCTCGGAATAGTGCCCGCGCCTTTTTAAAGGGCGCGATTTATTATATTTTAATGAATAGTAAAGCGGTATGAACAGTGAGTCGGCAACGCGATATTTTTAAATCCGCGCCGTTTTAAACGGCGCGATTTTAATATATTTAATTGTGAACAAAAATAATAATAAAAAATGAAGTTTGCCATGGAAAAGGGGCCGACATGGTCCCGCGCCTTTTAAAAGGGCGAGCTTGCCCCTTAGGGTCTGTTTGGCCCTTCAAAAAACTGATTTTTTGGTTTTTTTGTTTATACTCCTATTTGCCAAAAAACTGTTTTTATAGTCTTAAGCACATTTTGAGCCCAAAAATAGTCAAAATTTGAACTGGTAAAATCCAGAATAATATTTCAGATAAAACGTGGATTTTTCAGAACTTTTCAGGGACGTTTTGGTCAATTTACACTCCAGGGGCATTTCTGTCAATTTCAACCGTTTTAAGTTTAATTTAACTCCAAAAATAGCCAAAATTTACCAAAAATTTTATGAAATCATTTTAAACAAAATGAAAACTTTTTAGCACTTTTTCAGGGGTATTTTGGTCATTTTTCACCCTAGGGGCATTTTGGTCAGTTTTTTACCTAAGGGGCATTTCTCGGAAATCGAAGCACGTGAAAAGAGGGTTTTAAAAAAGGATTTTTAAAAGGGATTTTAGATGTATGTAAGGAGATAAAGGGGTGCAAAATTGGGGTGCTTACAACGGTCTAGGCAAAAATTAGGGTATCAAAATACCCGCTAAGTTAAAAATCCGAAAGGACGGCTTAGGTAAAAGTTAGGGTAACATGGCTCGCTAAGCTGAAAATCCAAAAGGACAGCTTAGACAAAACTTGAGTCAAAAAAAATCCCGCTAGACTAACACTCGTAAATTATGAGTCTAAAATCACCCATATTTAGAACTACGTTTGACTTGATCCTATCATGGGTACGTAGGCAGTCTGAGAAAATTAAATTGGGCTCAGTCAGTTCTTCTAAAAGAACATCATCCCCCTGAGATATGAAATTATCATTGTCACCTTTCAATATTGGGTGACTTGAATAAAAAAAAAAGATGCTCGCTAGATCAAGATCCAAGCAAAAGTTAGAGCAAAATTGACAGGTTCCTAAACACGAGCTAAAAATGTTTACCATGCCCCCAAGGGCTCCTCGATATAGGTCGAAATTGTTCACCAAAATTAACCTTCCTAAATATGAAAGGAAACTATCCACACCTCCTTCAACTGCATTTGACAAAGAGGGAAAAAAGAAAAGTGCTCGATGGGTCAAAATCCCAAGGAAAAGATCAAGATGAAAGCTAGAGCAATATTTGCTTCAACGCTGCCAGGGTCGAGTTTCATGCAACTCAATCAAATTTCATTGCACGAATCTCAAAGGTGTATTTATGGGCAGTAAAATTACGACACCTGATTGAGCCGGGGTTCACCAACTTCAATGCACCCGCTTCGCATCGAATCAAAAGGAGATCGAATGTGTGGACTACACCATGCCCTCAATGTGGCTTTGGTCTGTCTCTACGGACAGACCTGATTAAAGAAACCCTTACCGACTGGCCAAATAGTCAATCCTTAATGATGCCCCGTGGACATCCCTGTGTGTCAATCCCCATGGGATTGACACGTGGTTAGGGTTTGCCCTCGCGGACAGACCCCCACTCAAGCTTTGCGAACAGACTTTATAAGTCCACCCGCGGGCCAGTGAATGACTGGTCCAGTCTGTGACCATAAAAGGCCATTGACCTAACTCAGACCAAGGGTTGGACCTATGGTCCCACCCTGCATTGGTCTGTAGACTAACTAGGGTCAGACCCTAGTCTGCAGTCCAAATATGCTTGGACCTGACCCAGGCCGCGGGTGAGACCCATGGTCTCACCCCTTCAACTTGCGGACTAACCAAGATCAGTCCTTTCCCAGATGGCAGGTAGTATCTGACAACATGGTGATAGAGAATCCCTGATAAAAGAGGACTCTCCACCAGCTTTGAGGGATCCCAAGATAGAGATTCTCTCTCTTTCTCTAATAAGAGAGTGTCATATGTCACCCTATCCGAAAGAGGAAGTAATCTCTTCTATTTTCTGGGAAGATAAGACTCTTTCCCTTTTTACGGGGGAAATCTGATCCTCCCAGGTTTCCCAGAAAGGAAAACCAATTTGGAGTCTTTTAAGAATGACTCTCATCCGTATGATTTCTCTAAGATAAGAGAAACCAGCTGTCTTGGACAGATGACCCTCTCTAAGGAGAGTTGATCTCTTTTGGTTTCCTAAAAAAGAGGAAGTCAAAGGGGAGTCCAAAAAGGACTCTCCAAAAGATATAAAAAGGGGATTTCTCACAAGAAACCCCCAGACGTGAAGATATAGGTAAAAAAAACACAACACACGAAGAAGAGAGAGAAAAAGAGCTTTCTTTTATTTTTGTAGGAATAACAGGAACCCAAGGAGGAAGAAGAAGGAACTCCTGCTAATGAAGAATACCAGGTGAACCCCCAATACGGCCACCTTTCTTCCTTTTCTTTCTTTTGATGCTAAAACCTCTATGAGGTATCCTGTAATACCTACATGGGATCTAGGCAACCCCATTGAATAAATACAAATAATTTATTCAAATTTTGTTCTTCTTTATTCTTCTTCTTAATCAGAGATTCTTCCCCAAATCCGGAAGGTAATTAACGGTCTGAGTTTACTCAGATTAGAAGAATAGTCTCGCACACAAAACAATAAAATCCATACAACAATGGAGACAATTTGATATGCAAGACAAAATAAAGTGTTACAACCACTCCTTAAAAAGCAGAGGTTCTGAGTTCGATTCCTTTCCCCTTGTTGGCCACCCTTAGGGATTATCTCTACTTGCCCGTGTTAGTGTTGTATATCCTCGAAAGCCAATGTCATGTTTGATTAATAAAGATTAAACAAGTTTTACATTCTATTTACTTTCTCTTACATGCATAATAACTTTATTATGAGTAATTATAATAAATGTCTCATTTGATGAGAACATTGGAGTCCTTAGGTAACATTGTAGGTGAGCTTGTCATGGTTCGAGCATGGGCATGAGATGAGGCAATCAATTCCTTGTAGACCTAAAACAATCTAGGTTATGGGTGTTGACTGGGCGTCACACTCTATTATGGCTATATATGTGATGTTCCTATTTGATAGTATGATGTATCTTCATCATAGAGAGTAAGAGTAGAGACTCTCAGACACACATGTCGGTGCATGTAATTGATACATAGCACTAATGGATAT
Source organism: Tetracentron sinense (assembly GCA_015143295.1). NCBI lineage: Eukaryota > Viridiplantae > Streptophyta > Magnoliopsida > Trochodendrales > Trochodendraceae > Tetracentron > Tetracentron sinense. Next base: position 18,523,589 of record CM026571.1, read on the forward strand.
ATCCGAGAACACTTATTGGAAAATCACTGTCATGATTAACAAGATGGTTTTCGTTGTATTGTGCAAAGGAGTTTGCAGCATGCAGATTGTCCTCAGACTTGAGAGATTTGTTTGCTCTCATTTATTATCAGTATGACTTTGATGTTACCAAACGGCGATGCCTAATTGTGGGTTGTGGCCGGGTACATTGGGTTATGACCATTATATATGGAGAGGAACACATGCTCAAATATGAGATCCACTACTCCTAACAAAGGGAGAATGTCTCCTGAAGGAGTAAATACATTCAAGTAAATTTATCATAGAGATTGGACTCTCTAAATCCATCGATGGTGATTTTGATCAAATATGTTTTGTCAAAATTATTTTTATAATATTATTTTGGGTCAAAACAATTTATAAATGTTTTGAGTCCAATTGGATGATTAAATTCATGTATACATAAGTCGGGAATTGACCGTGATTACTATTCTATTCCTAGTGGCTTATATGAAAGGTGGTATTAAGTGGAATGACTAAAATTATAAGTAAGTTGTAATGAAATGACATTATTCTAATAAGTTTTTATTGTTGGGGTTTACATTATATTGTGTTAATGAACATTACTATAATATGTGAAAATCTATGAGAGATTTTTCTATAAAAAAAAAATCGTAAAGGATTAAATTAGAATAGAGATTCTAATCTTCACATCCAATGGTAGAGATCCTATGAGATCCCATGCCAAAGATTCCTACTCACTCTATAACTTTGATTTAGGGTTGGAGACTCCAACCCTATATAATCTCTTTAAGGTTAGCTTCCTTAAGATTAATCCAAGCAAATTAAGTATCTTCTGACTGATAGTTTCTCAATCAATCACATATTTCGAGAACCTAATACCGTGGCGGATGAGTTGGCTAATGTTTGATGTAACAGGTTTAGCTCGGGTACTTTTGATATGGATAATATGCCTAATAGACTCAAAGATTTGATTCAGTTGGATAAAATAGGTCTAGGGAGCCTCAGAAAAGTTAGAATATGATTGTCTTGGTTGTCGTTTTTGTAAAGGGGTTAGGTTTTATGTCCCCCCCCCCCTGGTGTCCTTTATTTTTGTGTGTCTGTTAAGGGTAAGGTTTTATGTCCCCCTCTACTTTTCTTTTTGTTTTGGTCCCTTGTAGGGGTAAGGTTTTATGTCCCCCCCCCCCCCCCCCCTTTTTTCTATTAATAAACCGGTAGGGGTCTGGCAAACCCCCCACTCCTTCTTAGTGGCTTTATTTGGAAAAAAAAAATCCAAGCATTTGATTATTGATTTTCTCTACGAAAAGAAACCTAGAGAAAAGGAGTGTACGTACATTCAAAATGAGATATTGATCTCCATTGATTTACAGATCTCCATTAGCTTGGGAAGCAAGGAAGAGCCTTAGAGAGAAGAAGAGGAGGCCATTAATCCTCCATCAAAGCTTAGAGTTTTGTTCAAGAGGACTGGCATGAATCAAAACAGGAGGCCGTACATTTGTGTGGCTGGAGAATCAATGATAGTATGATCTAAACCATCCTTAAGATTTCTGTCTTCAAACGATGATCTTGGTGGATGAAAAATATGTTTTCCCATCATGCGAAAAAAATTTTACGATATGTGTTTCCTAACTATGGAAACTCACAACCCAGTGCGTGTGAATGGAGGGGTCTGCACGTACCCGGGGGATTAGTCAGGGTGCTCTAAGAGGCCTAGACACCATCTTTACAAAAGGGAAATAGTTAAAGTACCTATGAAATCTAATTACAAACCTAAGGCCGGACCTCATTGGTTCAACCCACCCTCAAATACTCAACACAGTTGGTGAGTATTTAAGAGGGTAGGCTGGACCAATGAGGTCCAGCCGACTTAGGTTTGTGAATAGATTTCATAAATAGGCCTATCAATGCTCTAACAAATTTTTTTTTTTTTTTTTTTTAATCTTGGAATCGTCCCTTGGATCCGTTGGAACTCGTGTTTTCTGTTGTCGAAACTTAATATATCAACAACAAACTCAATGAAAACCAGCGGCTATGTTTTAGGTTGTTAGGTACATTATTATCCCCTCATAATTTTAATATAACTGCAAATTAGAACGTATTGTATCATTTGCTTACAAAATGTCCATTTAAATTAGAACTCTTTTTATTATTGGAAATGTCCTAGCCTATTTATCCTATGTTTGGTTGAAAATAAAAAAGAACGGAAATGAAAAAAGAAAAGATGAAAGAGTGGAAAGGGAAAGAAAGTAATTTTTGCACCTTTGTTTGATTGCCAGGGAAAGGAAGGCGCCGTGAGGAAAGGGGCGGTGGTAGTGTAGGCAACAACCAAGGGCGGGACTAGGATTTTATTATAAGGGGGCAAGCAATGATTGATTGATAATCTTAGTAATTATTATTAATGTGTTTGTGAAGATTATTGATTTGATAGGTATCGAATATTCATAGTCTAGCTCGTAGCCTCTGTTTTTCTTGAGGGCCAAGTTCATAGGTCATCTCGTCCCTTTGTAAAGAATATATATTTTTAAAAGTTGGGGGGCTGCTGCCCCTTTTGCCAAGGAGGCTAGAGCTCTTCCTCACCACATGGTCCTGCCCTTGGTGACAATAATAACAGTTGTGGTGGCAATGGTGGCAAAGGAGATGGCCGGCGATGTTGGTGGTGGTTGTTGCAATGGCGGTAATAGTGGAGGTGGGAATGGTAAAAGTGATAGTAATAGTTGAGACATTTGATCCACAATCTAAACTTTTAAAAGGAAAATGAACTCACTTTTGGTAGAAAATTAAAGGCTGATTTTCTGTCATTTTTACTTTTGCATTAAAGTTTCCTTTGTGTTTTTCAATTTTCATCTACTATATTTTATCTCACCTTATTTTAGGAAACCAAACAGAAGGTAAAGAAAGACAGGAGAATGAGAGAGAAGACTAAATTTGGAAAACAAGTCCAATCTTGCATGAAAAAGAGTCTCTTGACATCATTATAAAAGTTGGAATCAAGATCCAGTCTATGCATCCACATTCCAAAATAAATTATCTTCGTACCTACTCCACCACATGGCTCGCCTTAGTACTTTTCGTTGACAACAGGACGAGCCACCTGATGATAAAGACAACACACTGAAGAGTTTTTTCAAGAGGAAAGTACGGAAATAGGCCCAAATTACAAAAAAAAGCCCTAAAATGGGCTCCACTTTTTGGGAATTATTTTATTAGGCTCTCACGCGTGCGAGTAGATAACATGTGCATTTCCAAATGTTATTCTCTCCAAAATACCCTTGCGACTGTTAGTGTCTTCCGGGAAACGTTACCTGTGAACTGGAACTGAAACCCTTCGGAAACCCCAAATGCAAAACAACAGTTCTTTACTCTTTGTTTCAAATCGTTACCACTTCCCCACTCCCCCACAATAGGCATCGTATTGAAGAAGAAGAAGAAGGAAAAACCTGTACTTTGCCAGAAGAGTTTTGTTTCAACCACAGTAGAAGAAGAAGAAGAAGAAAAGCTCGCAGTATTCTGCAAAAGAGGGGTAAGAAGAAGAAGAAGAAGAGCTCGCGGTATTCAACAAAAGAGGGGTAAGAAGAAGAAGAAGAAGAAGAAGAACAACAACAAAAGCTCGCGGTATTCAGCAAAAGAGGGGTAAGTCTTATACTTTTTGAAAATTTCCAAGTTCAAAAATGGGCCCCACAGTGAATGACTTTTTCAAGATTTCGGTGTTTTGTTATCTTTTTTGGCATTATTTGTTATTAAAATGCTCATTTTCGATGGTTACAGTTACATTTCGTGATTTTCAATGGTTTAGGTCATTTTCGGGATTTACTCTAATGAGAGTGATTAGGTCATTTTCGGTATTTTTTGTTTTCATGTTAGATAATATTTTGGTAAATTTCGGGATTTTGCTCTTGTGACAGTATCATTTTCGGTATTTTCCTGTTATTGTCTTCATTTCATTTTCGATGTTATTGTTCTAATGTTTTTGATTTTTGTCTTAGGACAGTGGTCATTTTCGGTATTTCTTGTTTTTCTGTTTTCATTTTCGATGGTATTTTGTTAATTTCAGGATTTTCCTCTTGTGACAGTATCATTTTCGGTATTTTCTGTTTTTGTCTTCATTTCATTTTCTATGTTATTGGTTTAATGTTTTTGATTTTTGTCTTAGGACAATGGTCATTTTCGGTATTTTCTATTTTTCTGTTTTCATTTACGATGGTATTTTGTTAATTTCGGGGTTTTGGGCCTGTGACAGTATCATTTTCGGTATTTTCCCTGTTTTTGACTTCATTTCATTTTCGATGGTATTGTTCTAATTTTGTAGGTTTTTGTCTTTGGACAATGGTCTTTTTCGGTATTTTCTATATTTCTTTTTTCATTTTCAATGGTATTGTGCTAATTTTTTGGATTTTTCTCTTGTGACAATGAACATTTTCGGTATTTTCCTAATTTGATGTACTCAGTTTCTGGATTTATCTGCCATGCCAGTGTTCATTTTCGTTGTTTTTGTTTATTACAGTGAGCATTTTCGATGCTTTTGGTTATTACAATGAGCATTTATGGGATTAGTCTGAGTTGTTTCTTGTTGTACATCTGTGCAGTTACAAGATGCGCATAAAAAAGAAAGCTGGTAGGGATAAAGCTGGGGACAAGGGGCAGGGTAGTGGAAAGTGAAAAGAAAGAGAAATAAAAACTCAACCCTCAATAAAATGCTCCCTTGCAGTTTAGTTTCAAGAGATAAAGCCCTTATTGGAGGAGAAGCCAGAATGGAAGAGAATCTGGATGGAGAGTTGCTTTGGACATTTATATGAGATCCCTAGGATACCACAAAGTGGTCAGTTAGTTCATCATTTTCTCGAAAGGCGTAAAGCAGACCCATGTTTTGAAGTATGTGGGAAGATGGTAGAGTTCACGGTGTTGGACTTTACGTTGATCATGGGCCTTAATGCCCAAGTGTCCGAGGCTCCAGTCCTTACATATGAAGCCCTAAAAACCTCTCTCAAGTTTCGCAAGTTTGGGAACTTGGCTGTCATTAAAAAGGCAAATGTTGTTGAGGCAATGAAGGTATGTGACAATGACTTGGATGCAGTGAAGCTGGCACTTGTCCTTTATGTTGAGTTGTTGCTTGTGGGGACCGGCACTCATGTGGCTGTGAACACAGGGCATTTGTGCTTAGTTGACAACTTGGAGACCTTCAACAACTACCCATGGGGCACTGTGGGTTTTAAGTTGTGCAAGGATGGCTTGGAAACTGCTCATTTTATGAAGAAGCAGTACAATATCAACGGATGTGCTCTTGCCTTCTAGGTAAACATATCATTTACTAATTCGGGCAAGTTTACTGTGTTAGGTAATTTGTTTTAATTTACTTACACTAATACTAAAATTTATGTGACAATGACAGATTTGGGCTTATGAGTGCATCCCAGCACTTGGGAGAGTATGTGCTCGTAATGCACCCGCAGGTGCTATGACGTTTCCACGTGTATTGCGGTGGAATAATACGTCATATCTCAGCTATAAGTCTCTCGCAACCTCTGTTTTCAATTTAAATAATGTACGTAATTGCATAAGATTAATTGCATATTTAATTTCAACTTTTTCTTTAACAATATGTATACTTATAACATATCATTTGATGTATTACAGCTTAAGCTGAGCAATATAAAGCCCACTGTTGTAGAGAAGGAGCAATAAGTAGTGAAGAACGTGCTTGCATGATTGGGCCGATCAAAGAGCGAGCATGAGGATGCTGAGGATGATGGTGATGGTGGTGATGATGATGATGATGATGGTGATGATGATGATAGTCATGGTGGTGAGGAGGAGGAGGAGGAGAAGGAGAAGGAAAATGTGGAAGATGGTGCTGATGGTGGTGATGATGATGTGAGTCCATCCCCATCTCCGGCAAAAATGAGAAGGACTGAGGAGAGTTATGGTGGGGATGGTGTTGGTGATGGTGGTGATGGTGTTGGTGATGGAGGTGATTGTTACAGTGGTCATTATGGTGGTCATGATGGTGGTGATGATGCAAGTTCATCCCCATCTCTGGAGACGAAGAGAAGGAATGAGGATAGGTCAAAAACGGTACGAAATATTGATAGAGATTTATTGTGAGGTTTTTGAGGGTCACATTGACCTTTTTCAGGATTATGAGTTTGTTATTTCAATTATTTTCGGAATTTTTCAGGGTGACAGAAGACATTTTCGGGGTTTTTTATGGTGAAGGACATATTTTCATAGTGTTTTAGGGTGACAAGACCATTTTCGTGGCTTTTTAGGGAGACCAGTAGGCATTTTCATGGTTTTTTAGGGTGATCAGGAGGCATTTTCGGGGTTTTTTAGGGTGACCAGAAGCCATTTTCAGGGTTTTTTAGGGTGACCAGGAGGCATTTTCGGGGTTTTTCAGGGAGACCAGTAGGCATTTTCGTGGTTTTTTAGGGTCACCAGGAGGCATTTTTTTTAGAGTGACCAAGAGGCATTTTCATGGTTTTTTGGGTGACCAGGAGCCATTTTCAGGATTTTCTAGGGAGACCAGTAGGCATTTTCGTGGTTTTTTAGGGTGACCAGGAGGCATTTTCGGGGTTTTTTAGGGTGACAGGAGGCATTTCGTTGTTTTTTAGGTTGCCAGGAGCCATTTTTGGGGTTCTTTTAGGGTCACAGTGACCAATTTCGTGATTCTGAGATAGTTATTTCAAACATTTTTGGGATTTTATGATTGCTAGTTTTCTGATTTTCGTGAATTTTTAGTGTCACAATAGCCATTTTCAGGATTTTAAACAATTGTATCTAATTTTAAATATGTTCAGGTTCATAATATCAATTCCACTGTCAAGAATGCAGTGGATCGCGCAATGGAGACATTTTTTGATCGTGTGGTTGACAAAATTGTTGACCGAGTGTTTGAGAGAGTAGTCGAGCGTATGTCTTTTGATATACAGAAGGTGTCCTCGGATATACAGAGGTTGTCCTCGGATATACAGAAGGTGTCCTCGGATTTATATGGCTTGGCTTCCACTATTAAGGCCAAATTTGCAAACATGGATGCCAAATTTCTGAGTCCTCAACACTCGGTCAATGATGATAAGATGGATGCAATTCCAAGTCAATAATCCTCGGTTAATAATGAGAAGATGCATCCCATTCCGAGTCCTCAACTTTCGGTCGATTTTGAGAATCAGATGGATATTGTTTCGACCAATCGATACACGGAGGGGATCCCAGAATCTAAGGGGGTTGAAGATGCACAAGTTTGTGTTTTGAATCTTTACATTTTATTGTAATTTTTGTTCGTCCTACAATAGATTTTGACCTTCCTATATTTGGTAATAGGTAGAAGATGCAAAAATTACGTAGGTATCAAAGAGACCACTCATCAAGTCACAATATCTGCGCTCCCCTTTCATTGAATTGAAAAGAAGGAAGGTGACAAAGACCACTGTCGACATCAAAGATCCCTTCTCAGTTATATTGCATCAGGAATTGCTCGAGTTCATACAAAATGGAACACCTAATAATAGTATTGATAATATTATTATCACATGAGAACTTGTGGGGGAGATTGCTAAGTCAACTGCATGGATTGATTCAATGGTAAACTCATTACATCATACCCAACATTGCATTGTATTTTATTAATGATCATTATTACATTTTAGTAACACTACAATAGCCATTTTTGGCATTTTTTCGGATGACAATAATCATTTTCGGCAATTATGCACATTATAGTAGCCATTTTCGGCATTTTTTCGGATTACAGTTATGATTTTCGGCAATTATGAACATTACAGTAGCCATTTTCGGCATTTTTTCTGATTACAGTTATCATTTTCGGCAATTATGCACATTATAGTAGCCAATTTTGGCATTTTTTCGAATTACAGTAATCATTTTTGGCAATTATGCACATTTCAGTAGCCATTTTCGGCATTTTTTCATATTACAGTAATCATTTTCGGCAACTATGCACATTTCAGTAGCCATTTTCAGTATTTTTTTCATAGGACAGTAATCATTTTCGGCAATTATGCACATTTCAGTAACCATTTTCGGCATGTTTTCGGATTACAATAATCATTTCGGTAATTTTGCACATTTCAGTAGCAAATTTCGGCATTTTGGACAGATTAGGCATTTTACAGTAATCATTTTCGGCAATAGTAGCCATTTTTTCAAATTTTCACATTACAGTTGCCATTTTCAACATTACGCAATACCATTTCCAATATTATCTAACTTCTGGATAAATATGACAGCACATTGACATATGGACCGAGTTGTTGGCCCGACGACAACAGCAATACTCCTACACGCAAGTGTATGCATTTCCTAAATGTTGGTTCATGGTATGCCATTAAACTGAAACGACTCATTTACTTTCCACAATTTCTACAATGTACTGACTTGTGTCATATTTCAGTTTGAACTATGCAGTCATCATTGTGCTTCCCTAGACACTTATCAAACTGTGATAAAAAACAACAATCTCCGCAAGGACATTGTCAGTAGGTTGGGGTCAGGCTTCAAGGATGCTGTCTTGGGGGTTCGATTAGGGACCCCCATGTGGGAATGTGAAAGGGTATACCTCCCTATCAACCCCGGAAATCACTGGGCTTTGGCTGTGCTTGAACCCCCAAGAAGGCGTATCCTCCTTTTTGACTCCTATTATCAACATCTGGCAGAGCAACACATGGGCACAATGATTTTTTTAACTGTCAGGATGCCTGCATTGTTCCACATCTTCGGTGACAAGGCAACCTTCGAAGGTAACAAATGGGAGGTTATAGAAGTCGAAGATTTACCACAACAGAAGAATAAGTAAGTTTTCCAAAACACTTAATCTCATATTTACCAATAAACTAATATGGCTCATCATCCTAAACACGTTTTTTTGATATGCAGCCACGATTGTGGAGTATTCGTTATGAAATTTATTGACTTGTTATCTGCTGACTTACCCCTTCAGTTCAAGCAGGTATTACTCTTTGTATTCATACTGACATTGGGGACTTTGACTATCTTCAATCATTTACACCATATTGACTTTGTGTAACTGTACTTGCAGGACCATGTATATAAATTCCGGAAGCATATAGCTTTAGATATTTCGAAGGGGTCTGTAAATCCGTGATTAGTGGGATGTGCTGTATTCAATTTCTGTGATAGATAGGGTGTACGTTTTGGAGAATGTAATGTAATGTAATATTTTGTACAATTTGTACAGAACATTTTAGGAGAATTTTGTACAGTACGTGACTCATTTATAGTGATTTTTATGGTTTGTTTTGATAGTACAAAACTAACATTATTCCATTATTGACTTGTTATGTCAATCATTTTCTTTATTTGGAAGCAATTTCGCAATTTTCCTGTCATTTTTGTTAGTTTTCAAAGCATCAAAGTATCAATTTCGGGGTTTTGGACTCATTTTCGTTATTTTTCAGAACATCAGAGTCTCAATTTCGGGGTTTTGGACTCATTTTCGTTATTTTTCAGAACATCAGAGTCTCAATTTCGGGGTTTTGGGTACAGAGCATCAATGTTTCAATTTCGGGGTTTTGGACCCATTTTCATTACTTTTCACAATATCAGTGTTACAATTTTAGGGTTTTGGACCCAATTTCGTTAGTTTTCAGAGCATTAGAGTTCAATTTCAGGGTTTTCAATTGAAAAGAGGATTCAATTTCGGGGTTTGGCACTCATAAGAGGTTTCATTTTCGTTAGCTTTCAAAGCATCAGTGTTTCAATTTCAGGGTTTTGGGCCCATTTTCATTACTTTTCACAATATCAGTGTTACAATTTCGGGGTTTTGAACCCAATTTCATTAGTTTTCAGAGCATCAGAGTTCAATTTCGGGGTTTTCAATTGAAAAGAGGATTCAATTTCGGGGTTTTGCACTCATAAGAGGTTTCATTTTCGTTAGTTTTCAGAGCATCAGTGTTTCAATTTCGGAGTTTTGGGCCAATTTTCGTTAGTTTTCACAATATCAGTGTTACAATTTCGGGGTTTTGGACCCAATTTCTTTAGTTTTCAGAGCATCAGAGTTCAATTTCGGGGTTTTCAACTGGAAAGAGGATTCAATTTCGGGGTTTTGCACTCATAAGAGGTTTCATTTTCGTTAGTTTTCAGAGCATCAGTGTTTCAATTTCGGGGTTTTGGGCCCATTTTCGTTAGTGTTCACAATATCAGTGTTTCAATTTCGGGGTTTTGGGCCCATTTTCGTTAGTGTTCACAATATCAGTGTTACAATTTCGGGGTTTTCAACTGAAAAGAAGTTTCAATTTTGGTGTTTTGCACTCATAAGAGGTTTAATTTTTGTCAGTCTTCAGAGAGAAGAGGTTTGAATTTTGGGGTTTTGGATCCATTTTCGTTGGTTTTCAGAGCATCAGAGTTTCAATTTCGGGGTTTTGGGCTCATTTTCGTTAGTTTTCAGAGCATCAGTGTTCTAATTTCGGGGTTTTGGGGCCATTTTCGTTAGTTTTTAGAGCATCAGTGTTACAATTTCGGGGTTTTCAACTTCGGGGTTTTGAGCCCATTCAGACAGAATAGGTTTCAATTTCGGTATTTTGCACGGATAAGAGGTTTCAATTTCGGTATTTCGCACTCATAAGGGTAGTGTTCAGAGCAGAAGGGGAGTTAACTTCGGGGTTTTGCACTCATTTTCGTTTGTTTTCAGAGCATAAGAGGTGTTTTACTTCAATTGAGAATCTCGTAACAAACAAACCTTTCATTAAGCATTAGATTTTTTCCATTACATTAAACACTAGACACTGGGGCATAACATTTTTACACTCAACCACATTGGGGGATAACATTATTACATGTTTGCCTATTGTGCCCAGTTTGTTTGCATCGTCCACATCTTACAGTGGACATTTTCTCACCCCGTGAGAGAATTTTATTCTTCTTCGGCATCCCTGAACGTCTTTCCATTTTACCATGACTTCAAGTGGGAGGTCCCATGATTTTTTGTCAACCAATGGATATATTGACTCTTGGTAGGTGGCTTGGTATGCCATTGATGTGTAGTATGACGAACAGTAGTCGTATGGGTCTACCCGATACTTTGTACATCCAGCCAAGGCATATGCACAAGGTAACCCCATTTTATAGAATTTCCCGCAAGTGCAATTCTCGTCAAGAAGTTTCACTGTGTCTCGATTGTTTTGCCCAACCACGTAATATTCATACATAGCAATTCCATGACAGTCCAGAAAACGTGCCTCTGCCATTCCCTTTTGTATTTTCTTCTCTACCCATGTTGTTAGTCTCTCATTCATTTGCATAGCATTGATACTTCGGTTGTAGAACATATGTTGTATCTTGAGTCACACATTCTCTATAAGCATAATGACTGGATATTCTCTCGCTTCTTTCAGCAAACTGTTCAAGCTCTCGGCAATGTTTGTAGTCAGCATATTATACCTTTTCGTAGTATAAAAGGCCCAGGCCCATTTCTCTTTCGGTATTGCATCCAACCATTGGAGTGCTTCGGGGTTTGCAGCTGCGAGTTGAGACATCATCTCATGAAACTTGCTTTGTCTACATGTCTTCACAGCTTTCCAAAAATACTTATACAATTCTTTATCCTTGAATGTTGCATACATATTCTGACTAATGTGGAATGCGCAGTAACCATGAATTGCATGTGAGAATACAACAGGGAATTGGCTTATCAAACTGGAATGTCAATCAGTTACTATCACTAGATCATCTAGGTGTCCAAGTGCTCTTGATAATTGAGTTAAGAAAAAGTTATAAGTAACATTGTTCTCTGACTCCGCTATCCCAAGGGCAACTGGAAATATGTGATTGTCTCCATCTAGAGCTATTGCGACGATTAGTATTCCTTTGTACTTTTCCTTTAAGTGTGTCCCATCAATTGCTATCACTTTCCGTAAATTCGTCTGAAAACCTCGAAGACACGATCCAAGAGCCATAAAACACCTTTCAAATACCCCATTTTCAGGGTCGGCCACTATTGTTGTTACTATTCCCGGATTAGTCCTTTTAAGTTCATGAAAATAGGCAGGGAGTTCGGCATAAGAGTGGTCGTATGAACATCTAACTGTTTCAATGGCAATCTCCTTAGCTTTCCAAGCTTTCCGGTAACTCATCTTAACTCCATATTCTTCCCACACATCATGAATAATCTCTTTGGGTTTATATGAGACATTTGCCTCAATACGTCCCACAACCATGTCACTCACAACTAAACTAGTTGCTTGTCGATGATCGACACCATGTAAGGGATATCCACCAGTGTGATGTGAATTATAAGTCTTTATTTTGAAGACACCAACTTCATTCACCTTCGATGCACCAACCTCCACGTGCAATTATAACACATCTGACTGTATACTTTTGCCTATTTGAATCCATAACCTTGAATTGAAAATTTCTTCACATCGCATATCTAGACAATACATTTTGAAGATGTCTTTTGTCCTTAAATAATTGCCCAAGTGATATTTCATTACTTGCTTCCGTTACAGCTTCAATCTCTGATGCTTCCTAATTTACATAGTCATCTAGTTCGTTCACATTTGGCAGAGCCTCTAGAGGAGCATATGGTGATGATTCTGGAGGAGCTTGTGGTGATACTTATCTTACTCAACGAAAAGTAGACGTTGAGGAATTAGGAATATCAACATGCGGGGTGTGAGAGTGTATAGTCCGTGTGTCCAACAGATGTGCTGTTACCTCCCTATATACAAAGTCTTGACGAATATCTTCAACATCGTATGTTGCTACATCTTCATCAAAATCACTATAAAAATCATGCTCTTCTTCATCAGATGATCCTTCTCTACTTTCATCACCTATATCATTTTCAGCCCCAACATCTTCATTTCTGCCTCCAATCATAGTATTAGTGTTGTCCACATAACTGTTGGGCACAAAACTTGAATATTGGCTGACTCCGGCTGTCAAGTTTACCATTGGATAAGTCTCCTCAGTGGGACAGGAAGGGAAATAAGGAACATAGGTCATCTATTCAGAGAAAGGAAGGGCAGTCTCCTGAATATGAGGATCAACAACCTCCTCCCGAACACGCTGATATTCAGAATTCGGAAAATTCAAACCAAACCCTAGTTGTGGTACAAGTTTCCTTACCTTCGATATATATAATGGCGGTAGAAATTTATTTTCTACTTTCTTCACATGTGAAAGAAATGTCTGCAGATCTTCATTATCTATAATATCACTGGGAGGGATTGGCGCTGGTGTAGGAATCAAACAACTCAATTTAATCTCATACTCCTCCGATCGAGTGTTAGTCAATTGATAAACTTTATCCAATAGTTTCTCATATTTCATTTTTGAAGATAACTGTAACAACTTTGATTTTCCACCAATGCACACGTACCCTCTAGCATTAGAGTCTTCAAAGTTTCACTCACCTTCATAACAGCAAACTACTGATATAGGCATTATCTGCAATATCATAAAAGCAAACCACTGTAACTATCGAAAATGAGAATAATAACATAAAATCCCGAAAAAGATCAGTAACAGAGTGCACAGAAAATCCCGAAAAACATCAATGAAGACATCGAAAATGCAATATAATTGCATAAAATACCGAAAAACAGCACCCACTGTAACCATCGAAAATGAAAATTGTATTCACAAAAATACCGAAAAATAGCATTGTAAGTATCGAAAATGAGAACATGGGAACAGTATGAACAGAAAATCCCGAAAACCATCACTGAAGACATCGAAAATGTAATATAATTGCATAAAATACCAAAAAATAGCACCTACTGTAACCATCGAAAATGAGAATTGTATTCACAAAAATACCGAAAAATAGCATTGTAAGCATCGAAAATGAGAACATGGGAATAGTATGAACAGAAAATCCTGAAAAACATCAATGAAAACATCGAAAATGCAATATAATTGCATAAAATACCAAGAAACAACACCCACTGTAACTATCGAAAATGAGAATTGTATTCACAAAAATATCGAAAAATATCATTGTAAGCATCGAAAATGAGAACATGGGAACAATATGAACAGAAAATCCCGAAAAGCATCAATGAAGACATCGAAAATGCAATATAATTGCATAAAATACCGAAAAACAGCACCCACTGTAACCATCGAAAATGAAAATTGTATTCACAAAAATACCGAAAAATAGCATTGTAAGTATCGAAAATGAGAACATGGGAACAGTATGAACAGAAAATCCTGAAAACCATCACTGAAGACATCGAAAATGCAATATAATTGCATAAAATACCAAAAAATAGCACCCACTGTAACCATCGAAAATGAGAATTGTATTCACAAAAATACCGAAAAATAGCATTGTAAGCATCGAAAATGAGAACATGGGAATAGTATGAACAGAAAATCCTGAAAAACATCAATGAAAACATCGAAAATGCAATATAATTGCATAAAATACCAAGAAACAACACCCACTGTAACTATCGAAAATGAGAATTGTATTCACAAAAATATCGAAAAATATCATTGTAAGTATCGAAAATGAGAACATGGGAACAATATGAACAGAAAATCCCGAAAAGCATCAATGAAGACATCGAAGATGCAATATAATTGCATAAAATACCGAAAAACAGCACCCACTGTAATCATCGAAAATAAGAATTGTATTCACAAAAAATACCAAAAAATAGCATTGTAAGCATCGAAAATGCACTATAATTACATAAAATACCAAAAACCCGCACTCAATGTAAACACTTACCCTATGTTCTTCTTCTTCTTCTTCTTCTTCAAAAGGGTTTCAGATGAAGCAGAAGGATTTAACTCAGTTTGTGTGGAAGGGTTTTAGATGAAACATAATGGTTTAGCTGAGTTTTTGTTGAAGGGTTTCAGATGAACCAGAAGGGTTTAGCTCAGTTGCAACGAAGGGGAAAACTTGAGTTGAGCTCAGCTTGTGTTCAGGACTTGAAGGCTCGCACTGTGTTGAAGGGGTATCTGAACAGAGATGGGGGTATTTTGGAGAGAAAAAACAGAAGGGAAATCACGTGCTGTACTAAAAACACTGTAGGAGCCTACAGAAATAATTCCCAAAAAGTGGAGCCCATTTTAAGGCTTTTTTGTAATTTGGGGCCTATTTCCATACTTTCCTCTTTTTTCAATATATCTTTTTTAATTTAACTCTAGTTTGATTGTTTTTCAATTTAAACTCGATAAGGCCCTATGGGTTAGTGTGTCTTAACCAAAATTAATAAGGGTTGACAGTCATTTACCTACATTAGTAGAGTTAGACGGTCTGAAGTTAGCTTGGGCAGTGGAGCTTTTGCAACTCATACCCGGGCGGGATTAGATCTCTAGACCTCCATGGAAGGCCACACCCCTACCACTCACGCAAGAGGTGGGGGTGTTATAAACACACTCAAGTTACTCCACCTTTCAGAGTTCAAAAAAATAGGGATCGAATCATAGCCAATTGTGATTGTACTTAGGGAGAGTTCAATCGCATCCATAGGCCAACACGTGTCCCTGTTAACCCATATTAATTATGGTTAAGATTCACTAACCCTTGGAGTTCAAGAATATAACATTGGTTTTTTTTAAAAAATTTAACTCTAGTTAAGAATTTTTAACTCTTGGTTTAATATTTTTATAATACTTTTTAAAAAAATAAGGTTATATTGTTGAAGCCCAAGGATTAGTGAATCTTGACCACAATTAATATGGGTTAAAAGGGGCACGTGTTGGTCTGTGGGTGCGATTGAACTCTCCCCGCAATTGGATATGATTCCATCTCCAAAAACAAGATCCAAAACCACTCTACTGAGAGTGTTTAGTGTTTACCCCATCACATCATGAGTCATGCCACAACACAAATGATCATGGGTCCTATCTTCCCAGAATTGATACTTAATCATATATAGATCCTCCTATAACAGTGTTTATAACTCAGCAAATGATTTCCAATAAGGTTCTAGCTATTTGTAGACATTAAAAAAAATATAAAAAATTCCAGCCAAGTTAGCTCATCTGAACACCAGACCAGATGGGAGGAGATTCTCAAACGAGGAAATGATCCATCGAACGACATGAACAAGGAATTTGTATAGTATGCAAGTTATGTATACTCGCGTTTCAGGAAGATTATTTCCTTCCATAATTGAGTGGTAATAAGGAGTTATATATGTGTCTATAACCGAAGATGTAGACCTTGAGCAAGTATCGTTCGACTAGAACCTAAGACATTTTTCCACAAATACCTCATAAAAATAAAATATAAAATATGACTGATCATAATAATATAATGGGAATGATGTGCTTATATATCATTTCTTGCTTTTCGTTTTCTGATGAGTTTTTTTAGCCTCGCTTCTCACTTCCACTTTGCTTTTTGTTTTTGCTTTTCGTTCTGGTAATTATTATATAAACATTAATTAGAAGAAAAAGAAAAAAAAAATCTAAAGTCTTAATAAAGAATTGGTTTGTGGTGATATTTTGAAATGTAGGTATGACATAAATTTTCCCATTATGGAAAGTGATTGAATCCCTTGAAGTCTTAGTAGAAATGAGGTGAGATAGAAGTAGGAGACAAAAATATGAAGGAAGATATAAAGGATATAATCATGTGGGGCTTCCACTACCACTTAGGAAAAAGGATATAATCATGTGGGGCTTCCACTACCACTTAGGAAAAGGACAGGGGAAAAATAGAAATCAATATTTTATCAATTTTATAGGTATTTGAACTATATTGAAGTAACACATAAGGGGACTACTAACATGTCAACATAAAAAAATCATCTTTCCTCATTCATAGATTGAGGAAGTTGGATTATATTTTTTTATATTTGCTTTTTTTGGGAGAAGGGCTTTGTTTAATCTCCAATAGTTTTTTATTTATATTTTTGGTGTGTGCGTGTGCGAGGGGGGGTGGGGGGATTAGTGATCACCCCTTCAAAAAAAACACTAAATAAATTTAAATCCATACAAATTATCCTCTAATATGTATTTTAAAAAATTATTTAAAATATATAATTCAATTATGGAAGTGATGCATTAGTTTACTAAAAGATACTTTAAATGAAAAGTTAGTAAAATAACTTGAATTCACATACCAAAAAATGAAAAACTCAATTTGTGTTGCATTAGTAAATATGATAATGTCACGCCCCGATTTCTAAATACTCACAACTCAGCCCATTATCTATGGTCCAACCTGAGATCTAGAATTCAGGGGTAAGGATTATTAATTATTTATTTATAATTGGTATTTTAAGTATATTAATTTAGTTTTTTTGTCATATAAATAATTATGAAATAAATAGTAAATGAAATTATTTTGGCCTGAAATTTTACAGAGACATACTTCTATAAGTCTATGAACTACGTATAAATTTCAGAATTTTCTAATAATGAGAAAATATTCTATAAATATTTTTCCGAAATTAAACTTAAAATTTCTAGAAAACAACAATGTCGCATTACTTTTATTTAAAATATTTAAAACTAAAATTTTGTCTCTATACCTATCATGTTTTCCTAAGATATATAAATGAAACTAATCCATATTCCAGAAAATAAATTTACTTCCAAAGTTCATACATCATTCACTAATTTCAATTAAATAAAAAAAAACATTAAAAATATCCACTAAAACATGATCCATTAATTTTGTAATTAATTCTAAATCATGAGAGAAGTCTTCATATTTCTTCTTCACTTCCAAGCATCCATTATTCCATACCTGAAAATATTGACATGAAGGTCTAATGAGCTATGAAGCCCAATAAAAAAAATCTACTTCCTTTCTTACAATCAATTTATAATAAAAAGGAATGTAATATAAATACATTGAAAAATATATAAATTAACATTATGATTCATGCAAGTATGATGGCTCGATTTTCGCACCAACTCGGCCTTACTATCATTACCAATTTTAGTACAAGTTTCGGTCAAACTGACTATCCCAAACAAGGGATCTTCCTCGAGGGCTTTAGGCCCTTTCACCCAATGATCCACGATCCTGGCTTGCTCATCATTTTAGGGGCTCTCACCCATGACATCATATAACCGTCTTTAATGCATCAATCATGCATAACATGTTATTTACAACATAACAATCATTGTATCACATATTTTTCATCTATTCACAGATGTCATGCTATAAATTTCTACATTATTTGCGCAATAATAAACAAATAAAATTATTGCATGCTAATATAATTCTGAAAATATCAAATAACATATCATCATCTCCTTACAATTTTTAGTAACAATATCATCACTATCAAACATTTATTTGATTTTTACTACAAATTAATTATAAAAAAGAATAATGGCAAAAACCTACCTGGATTTTTTTCTCTATTATTGATTTCTTCCCAAAAACTTTCAACTCGAACTTTTCACTCGTTTTCTCGGACTTGATCCATGCTTTTCCATAATTCTTATTTCTCATTTCTTTCTCTTTTTTCTGTGATCTCTCTCTCTTTCTCTCTCTTGTATTTAGTTCTTTTAAAACGTTTGGAAATAGAACAATCCCTTATGTTGAATTTAAAGAGATTTAAAAGATTGTAAAAGTGATCTAATCTAAACTAACATTATCTAAACTAATCTCTATTTCCTTAATTTAAATTTTAAAAAAATGGTGGGCTTTTGGCCAATGGGTTTTCCACCTTAGACTCATACATATATATTTTTTGGTCAGGATATTACAGATAAGAATCAACTTCCCAATGTTGTGACATCGACAATAATCTTAAATTTCGGTTGAAAAATCATCTATATCCATGTAAGGATCATAAATTTCGGTTGAAAAATCATCTATATCCAAGTAAGGATGTCTATCCGTTCAAAGTTTGAGTTCAAAATTTCAAACTTGCATGGACGGATCAAACTCACGATTTCTTTTATTGTTTACGTGTATATGATGATTATCATATGAAAAAAAAAAAGATTTAATTGAGATATGACTTTCTTGTTTCAAGGAATTGATGGAAAAACCATCACTATTGCTTTAATCAAACCACTTGAATTTTCTCATCACAAATGTAATCTGATCCATATGACAAAGAATTAATTTTTTTCATTTTCAACTTTATAAGGGAACCTAATGCCACTAAGTTCTAAGTACCTAGAGTTGGATCGGACTCGACTAATCAAATATAATTACGCTAAAACTTATAGTAGTTGTAGCATCCATCAAATTCAGCTTCAATAGGGATGAATTTTTAGCGATGGTTAATAATCTGTTGCTTAAAATTATTTTCAGCTACTGTTTTTATATCGGTCGCTATTTTATTTTATTTTTTATCTTTTTTGTAGTGAATGAATTATCCTTTTGTGATGTGTTATCGCGTGATTGGAGGAGTCATCACCGACCTAACTGAGTCACTAAGTCATAAATTTGTTGGAAAGACTTCCCTTATATGTTTTTAAAGGTAATCTAATGCAAGGGCAATGTTATAGAAGACATAAAGGTTAGTGTGAAAACTACCTTGTAGTATTGATAAGTGTTAGAATTTTGTTCCCATTTGAAAAGGAAAACTTGAAAAGTATGCTTCATGGTGGAACATTTAAAGCTTAACATCTGTATAGAGATGGATTTGGTTAGGGTATGTTGACATAATTGAATTTGGTTTGTCAAGTTGATTAAAACTAGATGGATTTAATTCCAAGGTAGATCATTCTCATGTTGTTCTCTTGTGCAAGAAAAGGGTACAAATTAATAGGGTGGTCCCTTATTTAGAACCCTTCCTATGCGTGTATGGAGAGAAAGAAAGGTACACAATGAAAATGATATGAGAAAATGAAATTAGTGCTTTTGATTAACTACTTTCAGCAAGAAGAGTAGGGGTGGTTTTAGCAAAACTAAGGGTGAAATTTCCTATATGTGATTAGGAAAATAAGGTATTTACTTCATAAAATACATGTACATAAAAATGGCCTCGGATTGTCTCTGGCGAAGCCAGAAAGGGCTTGTCTCAGGCAACCATAGAATAGGGGACAAGTGGTGAAGTCAAAATCATGGGCCCCATGATTTTGACTTCTCCACACACTATATGACACATGGCGATAAGGTGTTGAGATAAAGGGGAAGAGATATCAAGTGGGGAGAAGTCAAAATGATGGGGAGAAAATGAAATGATTTCGCCCCTTTTTAACTCCACATGTCCCTTATTCTATGGTTGCCCGAGAGTCCTTTCTGGCTTTGCCAGAGACAATCTGAGGCCCATAAAAATATGATTAGTTGGAAAAAAATATGAGTTTAAATATCAACAGGAGCTTTGGTTTAAAAATATTTTTGGAGCTCCCAAAAAATGACTGTGGTGAGAATTTTTGGGAAGCTCTATATGTCAATTCTCCAAGGATCTACTAGTTTTCTTGACTGGTTGGAAGATGAAGGTTGAAGATATGAACCCGACGTCTGTTGAGGAGAGGCCTTCCGTCCTGCCAAAATACTCAAATGCTTAACTTAGTAAGTGAAGAAGATGAAGTACTGAAAATAGAGGAAGCGAGAGAATTTAGGAGTCTTGGATATGCCTTTGCTCTGAGCTTTAAGAGAGATGGTGGATGGTAGTCTGAGAATTCTCGATCCCTATTCAACAAAATCCTCAGAGTATTTATAGGTTTAGATTCTTATGTCCATCCATGTTTGTGGATCCATACATCTCACGCAATCATTCCAAAATTGTCAGACAAAGATCTTACCATAAATGCACATCCCTTCCTTATGAGGTCGGTTCTAGGGTCAAAAGTGATTCGAGGTGACCAGCATTTAATGTAGGTCAGGAATATTCACCTAATTCATGAGTGCATCATTAATGACTTGCCAAAGGATCGAATCCCAATGTTTCGTCTGAAACACTCCTAAAGTTTTAGGGGTAGAGCTCTGGTCAACCAAAGTTCCGGATCGTATTTAAACTCGAAAAAAAAAAAAAAAAACTAAGTGGATCGTATTTAAATTCGGGAAAAAAAAATGAAGTTTTACGTCGATGTTAGCTAACAATGTGGCGAACAACACGAGGAAAACCATATGTTTACTAGTTTGCACCTCTAACTAAATTACATAGTCCAATAGCAAACCTACACCGTCCCTTCTAGCTAGGATGGGGAAGGTGTGCCCGTCACTGTATGCGTTTGAACTCTAAGTGCATATGAACATGATCTTACATGTCTCGGTTGTAAAATTCTAGACACCTTGGAGGTAGATAGAAAAAGATGGTGCCTTAGAAAATGTGCCTTGGTTGGAGTTGACGAAGTCTTTTTCCCAAGGAGTTAAGAGGAAGAAGATGGTGCTTTGGCCACGTTACCGGGATTTCAGGGAGATAGAGAAAGAACCGTTTGTTTGTATGTAGTACGACGTGAATCATTTATGGTGAAAGATTCGTTGAATTCTTAAAAGGGATTTATTTTCATGCAGAGCTCTGCACGGTGTGGAGCTCCCCACATAATTACACATTTTGCCACCGGTAGTGTGAAAAGGGAGCTCTGCACGCTTGATATTTAAACACTTCTTAAAACTAATTCAAAAAATTTCTTTATGTTACTTGTGTTTTGCGTAAAGGAACTTTGAAAATAGCATGTAAGAGTGACGTTTTTGTTATTTGAATAATAAATATAAAATTGATTTTTTTAAATAATTATTTTTGTTGTTGAACAATTGTCATTATTTAGAATACATTTGAAAAGAAGAGTATTTTTATCACTTTAGAAAATACATATAAATGATTTTTATAATTTTAAAAAATTATCTCCCTAACCACTTACTAACAACACAAGTCCCTTTAATGTGTGCAAGTTTGTATAGAGATTTTGTGTGCACCTAATGATCATAGTTGTTAAAGGCGTTGCGTACTCTGCTGGGCTCAAGTGACTGGCCTCCTCAAGCAGTTATTATTATAAATTTGATATATGTAATATTATTATTGTTTAAGGATATAAAAATTATTTTATTTGAATATATTAGTTTGATAAATATATATATATATATGTTATTTTATATATTTTTCATGTCTTTTACCATATAATATGTTAGAGTTTGCATATTCAACAAAAAAAGTTTGAAGATAGAGAAGAAGGATATCAAGTATGTTTCCCTCATATTAACCTGTCATCTCTCTCACTCAATGAGTGAACAATTGGCTTCTCTCTCTCTTCCTCTGTTTGTGAATGGACCATATGTTTCTTATCTGTTTTTGCATGACTAGGTGACCAAGCATACAAGTGGGTTCAAGCGGTCCAATAATAAAAAGACATTTAATGAATTGTACGTCCCCTTATTCAAGGAAATGCATCATACATAGATCTCATATTGGAGAAATGTTTGCAATAAAAAAATTCATTAGGCGATGCCTCAAGCTATCGGCTCAAGCGTCCATGGGGTCTGTCGCCTCAAGTCACCTAATTGCCTTGACAATTATGTTGATGATATTGCGCTATGTACACTAATTGTAGGTATATCGATAAAAATCTAAGTATATTTAATTAGGGCTATAAACGGAGCATATTCGGAGCGGATAGTGGTATATCCGAATTTGTATCCAATTATATATTCGAATATCCAAATTTGAATAAATATCCTACAATTAGTGAAATATGATATCCGACTCCGATTAAAATATTCAAATTCGGATAATATCCAAATTATTCGATTACTTTTTAAAAAAATTTAAAAATATAAATTACTATTTAAAATTTTTAAAAATATATAAATTTTTATTAAAAAAATAGTAAATTAATATTTTATCTTTATTTATATTAAAAATAAAAATTCAGTGTATTAAATTATGTAAAAAAATATATTTTAAAGGTTACATTAGTTTTAAAATTTTAAAATATATTATATAATCGATCGGATATTTATCGGATCAGATATACCAGTATCTTAATTCGTATCCAATTACAAACGGATAGTAAAATTACTATCCGAATTCGTTCTGCCGGATACCTATTTAGATAATTATCCGACTAAACGGATTTAGATACGAATCGAATACAGATAATATCTGCATTCGTTTATAGCCCTATATTTAATAGACTAATTTGCCTTTGCACACAGATTTTGTGTGCGCCTGATGATATTGCGCCATGTACACCAATTGTAGGTATATCCTTAAAAATCTAATTATATTTAATAGATTAATATATCTTTCATAACTTGTACTTTTACTAACATATTTTTAAAATCCATATTTTGATATTGGCTAATTCCGTTGTCAAAACAGTGGGTCATGTGTCTTGTGTCTTTATCTTCAAGCATCCAAGACAAGTGAAGATGAAGACCGAAGAAGATCAACTGAAGACATTCCGATCATCGCATTCGTTTCACTCCGTAGGATGGTAATTGACCTAGATACCTAGTTTATACCTTAGGAGGATTGACCTAGAAAATTTTGTTTGTCTTAGCTGGTTAGTGGATTGCCCTTGGTTGAAGCTTTCGATTCAAAATTGACGAAATTGCCTACCTATCATCAGAGGGGTATTTTGGTCATTTTTAATGATCCAAAATTTATGAAAATTTTAGGATAGATTCTAGTTGTCCTAAAGAAGCTATGGTTAAAATTTTAGCTTAATCCAATAAGAATTGACTGCTGTAGAATTATTCAAAGTTTCAGTGACAGTGCTAAAATTTGTTGTGAATAGTGACTTCGTTAGAACGAACCCAAGTCCATTCGAATGGCCCAAATTCCGTTCGAAAGGATAAGAATGGAATGCCATACTTTTCATTCCAGTAAGCTCTCTAGCGCCCCGTTCGAACAGGAATCGAGCCATTCGAACGGCATGCGCGAAAATTGAGTTTTTAGCTCCTTCTAAATTGGTTTTTGGGTCAATATAAGTGGGTATTGATTCCCCACTCGAACCAAAGAAGTTTGTGAGAGTTTAGAGTATTTTTAAAGGATTATTGGGGTTGTTCAAACCCATTCTCCTCTCCTCTTCGATTCTAGAGATTGCAAGACATTGATTGCTTCATTCTTACTTACTTGGGTATTTCTATTGTTTGAAATCCAATTAGAGATTGTTTGATAAACAACCATCAACCCGTTCTGTTAAGAACAATTGGTCGGAGTGTTCCAGAGCCTTTGTGAAGGAGATTGATCTGAGGAAGATCATGGATGTGATATTTGGTGGATGGAATCCAAAGCCGTCATTGACGAAGATCGATCGTGGAGATCGTGGTTGTCGAGACACAATAGAAGAATAGGCTACTGCGGTATATTGCGAGTCTTGCGAGATCATGATTACTTATTGAGGCGTGGAGGACTAGCCTTGGATTGAGGAAGTCGAGTCCTGTTTGGGTGAGGTTCGAGTCTGTAAGTATCTGTTACTTTGTCTTAGTAGATTCTCATTGCTGGACTAGGTCCCGTGGTTTTTCCCGGAAGGGTTTCTATGTAAAAATTGCTTGTGTTGTGGTTTGCTTGTTTTCCTTATTCCGCACTTTAAGTTCATCATCTATTAATTAATAATTTGATTGCATAATCTTAAAACGGGTAGATAGATACGTAGGGAGACCTAACCATCCCCTTGAATTTGTGAGTTCTCAACTCAAAATTAGATTTGAGGTTCACCGGATTTTTTAATATCCTATATAGGCTTGCACACACAAAATGAACTCTACACCAAGTTAGCGTAGATAAATGATATTGATGCCCCATACTCATACTCGATCACTTAAAGGGGTGTGGCCAGAGGATGGTCTAGGGTTATGCTGGTTCTAGCAAGGTTGGCACCTGAATTAGTCTTGAGATCATTTAAGAGAATTTGCTCCGACTCTTATCTAAGCATGCCTTTATAGAGATCGAATCACAACTGTAGACCTGAGATTTTAACCTCACTCCCGATCAGGATTGAACCCGAGAAGGAATAACGATAAAATGCCAAATATGGGAGTCGCCATCTATTTATATTATGAGGGTAAATAGGGTCCCTGAAGGTTGGATAAGACTTTGGTCTGAAAAATAGAGTTTAGGGTAAGGATTCATTTGAGTCAAGGGAAGGTGTTAGACACTCCTAAACTCCCATCCGGAGATGCTTACCTACTCTCTAAGTTTGAATTAAAGGCGGGGGAGGGGGGGAGGGGAAATCATAACAAAAGCTTGTAATTTATCTATATATTAAGCAGGTATTATATTGATAGTAATGTACATGTAAAAATAAGCAAGGGTAGGACATGGGCTCTATCCTAGGTGAGCTAAACCCAATCAAGGTTACCTACGTATCCACGATCAGTAGAATCAAGCCACACATAGTTTTAGAGGGTAGTTGATGGTTTGCTTGGATTGTGGGTGGTTGATAGGTTGAGATTTGAGAGAATGAGAAAGATGGTCAGAGAGCTAGGAATACAAATCCGAGATCCGGTAGGGGTACAACTTGTGCTTGGTTGGCCTTAACCAACCCAATCAATGGGTGAGCTTGAACTGAACATTTCAATTTTTGGGTTAGGCTTATGTTGAAAATTCTCAATTTGACATAATGTGAGGTTGGGCTTGGGTCTTATTAGGCTTATGTCAGTGATAGTAGAATTATCAAAGGACCGAGCCAAGGTAGGGCTTAGGTCTTATTGGGCTCAACTCTCATTCACCGAGGTGAGGCCTTAGCCTTAAGAGGGCCTGAACTGGCTAGGCCCAAGCCCCACCCTCAAGGGCTAAGGTCAGGGTAGGGTCAGCTCAAGGCTGAATGAACGAAAAAATTATATAACTTTTTAGTGATATTTTTCTACATTGATTGCCAACCTAAAATATAACCCTCCTTTATTCGGCCTTTGAACCGACAATGTAACTCAAAGAGCAACACGAAAAAAATTTAGTATCGTTAGATTGCTAGTACTAATAAACCCCCATTTGACAAATTTTTAGTATCCTTAGATTGCTAGTATTAATAAACCCTCATTTGTTACCACTGTCAGCTTTCAATGCTAGTTTTAACCTCAGTAACTTAAACCTCCTTGTTACTTGCCCCCGCTCTCAACCTATCTCTCACATTGGGAATGTGGTTTCAACTTTTGTAGAGCGCGGCTTATGATTTAAAGAGAGTGCGGTCTATAGTTTCTAGAGATCACCTACTTGATTTTTGTGTAAAGTGTTATTTTTATCACCGAGTTTCATTTTAAATAGGGTGTATTTTGTCATTTTCATTTGTAAAATTCAAGATGCTTGTAAATTTTGTTAATAATTGGCGTTCTTGTAATTGAATTTGGAATGAGGCAATTAATATATCAATAGTCATCTAGTTTACTGTAACTACAAATTTGAATGATGAATATTTATTCTTTTTTATAGTTTAGAAAGGGAAAATGATATATTTGCATTTAATATATACTAGTAAAGGTGCATGTTCTTTGCATGCATAATTTTCTCATTATTATTAATGAAAAGCTCAAATTTTTTAAGGTTTTTTTTAAAATATAATATTTAATATATTTTTATTAGACTTCGTTCTCTTTATATTAGTTAATTTTACAATATATTATTATATTTTATTGAATACAATTTAGTAATTAAATTTAAATTTTCTTATATGAATTTAAATTTAATTATAGCTATTAATAACTTATTATTTATGGTCTCACTTATAAATGTATAAAAAACAAGGACTTTTCTAATAAAGTACTTATTAATAGTGAATAGTACTTATAATCAATTTAAAAGAGATTTTTGAAATTTCAATTAAGACCATCTCTTATGTATCATTTGAGGGAATCTATTGGTAGTCCTACCTTTTTTTTTTTTGGTGGGTGGTAGTCCTACTTATAAGATCACTTTATTCTCATGGATAGGTATAAGGTGGTGAATTATACTTATAATCGTAAATCTTGTGGTTATTTTTTTCTTAAAAAATCAAAGTTTATAAACCTTAACCACATTTAAAGATGGTGTTAAAAGGGACACGTGTTAACACATGAGATGTGACCAAAAACAGGAAAAAGAAAAGGCTTTAATGAGTGGTCCCTAATAACATGACACGTGGCGAGTTGCTTTAAAATTGAACTGCTGGATGTAAGACAGGTCTACCAAGAGAAATTTGTTAAAAGAATTAGCTCGATCAGACATTTATAAGCTATCTGATTTTTTTTTTTTGGTTAAACCCAACATTACCACAAGGCAAAGTCGGTAGGCAACACAAGGAAAACTCACGCACTCACACACACCACGAAACACACGTGACCCAAAGAAGTCACCTAAGTGCAACTCAAGGCCATCAGATTGAAGATGGGAAGATTACCTATTTCTATAACCTAGATAGGGTCTAGTGAACCCTAAGGGATTAATGCTGATAAACTAGAGTTTAATCGAACGGTCTAGATATGTCCGGTCAGACTAATATTTTGACACGTGTCTCTCAATGAATTCATCTGAACATCTAACTGTTTGATTTTAAAAAATATTTTCACATGTCATCTTTTTAGAGGGATCGTTCATTAAAATCTTTAATGAGCATGACTCGTTAGTATCCTTCTCTCTCTCTC
Source organism: Tetracentron sinense (assembly GCA_015143295.1). Lineage (NCBI taxonomy): Eukaryota > Viridiplantae > Streptophyta > Magnoliopsida > Trochodendrales > Trochodendraceae > Tetracentron > Tetracentron sinense. The sequence goes on from CM026571.1 coordinate 18,551,004, forward strand.
TCTCTCTCTCTCTTTCTCTCTCTCTCTCTCTCTATATATATATATATGCGTTCCGGAGGCGCTCTCAACCCTATCCTAAATTGAAATTTGACGCTCCCGCTCTGATTACTTAGGTTTTAACCCTCTTCACCAATGAACGGAGCTAACACGTGTTGTCTACCCAAAAAAAGACAAAAAAAACTAGAGCTACAATTATATTTAGTATAAAGCTTTTGAGACCCTTAGGGCCGAGATCACTGAGACCTTGCTCTAAGAGCACGAGATTTCAGGTGGGCCCTACCATGTGAATCGGGCCTTACCTGAAATTATGTACTGTTAGAGCACGGTCTTGGTGGTCTCAGCCCTAAGAGCATTCCTAGCAGCCATTTTGGTCAGCCAAAACATTAAAAATTGAAAAAACTAGTCACCAGCAGCTTCCTCAAAATAATCATTTTGGTTTGGTCCAAACCAAATATTTCTCTCCCTTCCTTTTTGTGGTCCCACATAAATAATAAAATAATATTTCTCTCTCCTATCTTTTTTGTTAAATTAGTGAGGTTGGTGAGAGTGTTTTAAAAAAGTGGATACCAAAATAAAAAAAGAAAAAGGGAGTTTTGGCTATTTTGGTGAAAGAGCTTTTCGAAAGCCTTTGCAAATTGCATTGCATACTTGGTTCTTAGCACCTGACAGCAACCGTGCTACAAACCGCACTAAAACGAGAACCTCTCTCTTGATTTCTATTGATCTACCAAAGTTCTATTTGCAAGTGCAAAACAAGACGATAGGAGAAGAGCTTGTCTCCTTTATTCAAGGTACTAAGGTAGAGAAATATCATTTTCTTTAACTAACCATGATATTTATTAGTGTCTTACCTTGATTGATATTTGTCTGTTGGGTTTTTCAACAGTTTAATTTTTTGTTGATTTATGCAGGTATAAACGAATTTTGAGTTGGGTTTTCAGCATTGTATTTTTCTTTTTAGTTTCATTTGAAGAATTTGGAGGTATTTTCTGATTTTTCTTCAAAGAGTGTTGATATTTGTGACATTACTTTTTCATGTCTGTTCATTTAAATTTCTGGAGAATTTTGTTGAGTTTTCTCCAAGTTCATGGTTTCTAAAATGGAGATAGGCTAATATGGTCTGAGAACTTTGATGGGTTCTTCTTCTTCTTCTTAGTATAAAGTTTGAAATTGATAAGTGAGAATTTTGATGATTTTCTCATGTGGGGTTTGTAGGATTAAGATTTTTGTAGAGTAAGTTGGAATAAAATCTATGATTTCATGGTTGAGAGATTCAAAATCAGCAGTTTTCTTAGCATTGCAGTCTAGATTATGTGTAAGGCTTTAATTGAATTTCTATGACTCTGTTTAGATTTTTCTACAGAGATTCATTAGACATTTAAGTGTTCCATCTTGATTTTGAAATGGGATGTCTTCATTATCTTGGTTTTTGATTGGGATCTTGCATTTGTTAGCAGTATTCAAGAACTGTAATGGCTTTCCTTTTTTCCCTGTATCAACCTAGAATTTTAGATCAAGGTATGAGAATGTTAATGGAATCTTCATTTGGGTCCTGCAGAATTGATTGGATGTTGACAAGTGACAGTCTTGGACACTCCTTGGTGGCCTGAGAAAGGATGCTAAACCAGCTATGATTTGCAGTGCTGAAGATTTACTGGGGTGGGGGGATTTCCCTAAAGGCCTCAGGGTTCTTCTCCTTGATGAGGACACCATTTCTGCTGCTGAGATAAAATCAAAGCTTGAAGAGATGGACTATATTGGTTTGTCCTTGAATTCCCTTTTCGCATAGCTTTAGAATACATTTTTTCTTCTGAAATTAGAAACTTGGTGTTTTCCCTTTCCCTACCTCACTTTTATTTTTCTGGCCATGGTTGGTGCATGTCTTTGTCTTCAAAGGCATTTCATAATGCCCCACAGCTTTATCTCATTTGCGTTTGATTCTTTGTGTAAAATAGGGTTTTCTATACTAGTTAATATACAACCTTTTTTTTTTTTGGGGGGGGGTAACGGAGGGTGTCCCAACCATGACAAGGAAGGACTAGTTCCTTTGGATGCACGCAATCACCTGCAAACCACGTGCATCAGGTGAGCCTGGGTGGATTTGAACTCGAGACCTTGGGGATCTCTCTCAAGACTCGAACCAACTGAGGCACTGAGCTACCTGCGCGGGTTGAATATACAACATAGAATTAAATGTGGCTTTGGAAACTTCAAAGGGGGAATCTCTTTCTTACCACTCGTAATCAGGTTTCTGGCAGAAAATTTTGAGAAAATTGATTGAATGATTGCAAATTTTGAATATACTTGAATTTTCTGCGATGAAGGATATAAAAACTTCATTTTTTCTGAACAAAGAAAATAATTCTATTATTTTTCTTCTAATTGACGGATACTCTTTTTAATAAATTTTGTTTTTTTTTAATTTAAAAATCTTCTCAATATTTATTGTTAATATATTAAACTTTCTGAGAACAGATATGAGAACTTGGTGGATACAGGGGACACTAAACCATGAGAATCCTCAATTCTTATAACAATTTTGAGGTTAATGGTTCTATATTTCTAGTTGTTCTCCATCATCTATGGACTAGTAGGAACCTTCCAACTTTCCTTTATTTACCTTTCTATGCATCTGCAAATTTTTTCTATTACAGTTCCTACAGTACCAGTCCTTTCCTATGTAATCAATACTTACTTGTAATCTCTTCAGTTGTTTTGCTTATAATCATTTCACTTAAAAGGAGTTTGAGAAAAAAAAATTACTTCTCTTTCTCAACTCATCTCTTTTCTGTATGGTAACATGATTGTGCCCTTTTTCAGTTTCTGCATTTTGCAATGAAAATGAAGCTCTGTCGGCAATCTCGAACAACCCTGACAGCTTCCATGTTGCTATTGTAGAGGTAAGGAAGGAGCTTTTATCCTAATCTCAGGCACTTTAAAATATCTTGATTTTTCACATACATGAGTATATGCATGCATAGATACAAAGTTATAAACGTAGGTTCATGTATAAACATGTACGTTAATGTATGATGCAATTCCTACATATGTTCACATCTTAAGTTGCATGTATGGTACAGGTGAGTTCAGGCAATAGCAATGGGGATTTCAGGTTTCTTGAGAGTGCTAGGGACTTACCCACCATCAGTAAGTGTGGAAACCTCTCCTAACCACCCCAATTTCAATATAATGGTGTAGTCCATTTTATCTTTACATTAAAATTTTATTATAGTCATTTTGTTATAGATTTGGCATTATTATTATTTTTATTATTGATACAGAAGATTTGGCACCATTTTTGTGATTAGGTAACTTATAAGCTTTAGTTATCTCCATCTATACTTTGTTTTATGTTAAGTATAGACTTGAACTGTCTTGTATTTTCCTTATTGTTGGTACTGTTGCCTCTTTCAAACTATCTGCATCACTTCAAATTCAGTATGGAAATGAAAATACAAATTTGAATATATGACTTAACACAATAGAGAATGTAGGAATGAAACACCTTCCTTTACCTTATTCCTTTAAAAATCTTCCACATCTGCTAATATGATGTACCGAAAAATTCTGTTACAGTGATTTCAAGCATTCATTGCCTAAGCACCATGATGAAGTGCATTGCGGTGAGTTTTCTACTCTGGACTCCCAATTCACCAACACATACACATGAAATCGGCTACATTTAGTATGCCTAAACAAACAAATTCACGTGTTCATTTCCACGCAGTGTATGGAATGCATACATGTATATGGTGATTCTCATTGAAGTCCTAATTTGCATAAGATTTTCAGCTTGGTGCTGCTGAATTCCTCCAAAAACCACTGTCTGAAGAGAAACTAAGGAACATATGGCAGCATGTAGTTCACAAGGTCTGTGTAGATTATAGTCTCATTTTAAATGCTGTTAGGCTAGTTTTGATCCTTCGTTCCTATAGAATTATAGTGCTAATACCATGAACTAAAAACGGGAAAGATTTCTGAGTTCATTAGTTCTGAACAGGCCTTCAATGCAGGGGGAAATGCCCTATCAAAATCACTGAATCCCCTCAAAGAAACCGTAGTTTCCATGCTTCAGCTCCAACTGGACAGTGGAGAAACCGAGAATTGTAACCTGGCAGAAGCAGAAAATGTGCAGCAGGCCCATGAGCATGATCACGAGCAGTCAACAGTCAGTGATAAGTTCCCTGCACCTTCAACCCCGCAGTTGAAACAAGGAGGGAGATTGTTGGATGATGGAGACTGCCAAGACCAAACTAACTGCTCACTAGAGAAAGAGAGTGGGGAGCAAGAGGGGGAATCAAAATCTGTCGAAACTACTTGCAACAATTTGCATGTTGAGGTTGCTGTTAAGGTGGACCCATCAGAAAGACCTGAAGAGGCTGTGATCAAAGAGGAAGATGATTCAGCTGACGGTTCCAAGACTGGAGCCAATATATCTCCTCATCCGCAAAATGAAGATGGTGTACAGGATTTTTCTGTTGAGGCCGGACACTGTAATACAGCATCTCCTCCTAATCTGGGTGGGACCAGAGCTAGTAGGAAGAAGCGGAAGGTAATTTTTTAATTTCAATTTCCATGTGAGAACTTGGTTGGACTAAGAACAGATTGGGTGAGAAGGAAGCGCTCTATTTCGCTGTCCAGGGAGCTGTTAACTAATGGCCTAAAAAATGCATGACATTTGGGAAGCATGAGCAAGCAATGAGCTATTATAGTTCGACCCATAGTAATAAAGTTCTCCGATTTTTTCAAAATCTCCCGAATAATACCCTACTTAGTCGAACGATTAATTTACGAAGCCTTTGTGACTTTTGAAAAAAGCGCAACATTTTAAAAAACCCATAAATTTAGCGAATTAAACACCAATTATTCACGACTTTTTGAAAGTCCTGAATAAATATCCAATATATGAAATATATTTATTCATAATTAGTAATAATATTTTATAATTTTTCGTTCTCTTACCCGACAGTTTCTCTATTTATTTCCGAATTTTCCAAATGTTTACCAATTTTTTCCGAAAATTTCCCTAGACGAATAATTCCTGATCCCTAACTTAGTAAATATGCCCGATCCATTCAGATCCTAGGCAGATGGAAAATGAACCAAGATTGGATAACTTGGGTCGCTCAATGACATGGACAAATCATTTTATTTACTATATTAGATAGTATTGGTCTTTGCATTTGTTTCTTTAAAAATGCCATGCCTCAGCCAAATTAATGTTGATTCAGGCAAGTCACCAAGTCGGAGTGAGGGGACTTTAAATACCTAGCCAACTCCTCAGCCAAAAAAAATTGTTCCTCTTATTAAGTCACGAACCAACTTTCCAAATTTCAAATATTTAATCTATTTGAGTAAATTTTAGGATTTATAAGTATATAATATTTGTTCATATTTGTTTGGTTTTCTCAGCTAGACTGGTCACTGGAATTGCATAAACGATTTGTGCAGGCAGTGGAACAACTAGGGGTTCACCAAGCCATCCCTTCTCGAATTCTAGAATTGATGAAAGAAGAAGGTTTGACAAGGCATAATGTGGCAAGCCACCTCCAGGTGAGTATTAAACATGCTGCTTAATCCTCCCTTAGTGAATTAAGAGAACTTTAGTAATCATGCTAGGAATTTCACTTGATATAAATGAGATTCTTTTCAAATTATCAAAATTTCAAGCACATTAGGATATTTGCGTTATTCTTCTCATATAATTTGAGATTTCAAGGTGGATAGGCCCACAGTTCACTTTTTTTTATCGGTAAATGATGTGATATATATATATATATATGGGGGCTGCTACTGTTCACACAATGTGTGAAACAGTAAGCAATCACGCCTGTTGAAATTGGATGGCATGACTGAAATTACAGTATGAATTGGTGGCCACTTTTAAAAGGAATTATTTTTCATAATTACAATACTGCCATCATGTTTGGTTTTAATTACAAAAACACCCTTCGTTTTACACTTGTGTGACCTTTAAGGAGTTCACGCATTGCGTGAGCTCTAGATTTTCCCTATATATATATAAAACAAGGACAACAGCTACAAAGGTTCACAAAGAGTATGGACCAAAACAAAGAAAGGAATTAAAGCAGGAAACAGCATATATCAGATTAGAGAAAGCATGAAAACTATAAAACTAGAAAAAGACTTAAAACTATTGTAGTACAGACTACAGAGATTTAACTCCTAATTATCTCGAGTTCTATTATTTAGCAATCTCTCGACCCCTCTTTCTTTCCATGAAAAAACTATTTGTATCCACCATTTTTATCGTCTTAACTCTTAACTAAATACATTAGTGGCTCTATGTTGTCATGCAGAAATATCGAAGGCATCGGAGACATATTTTGCCAAAGGAAGATGATCAGAGATGGCAACACCTGAGGGACCCCGTGCAAAGGGGTTATCCACATATACCTGTCATGGCCTTCCCTCCATACCATTCTATTCATGGTCTCGCGATTGCAACCAGTCAGAATTACCCTGTGTGGGGCCATCCCAGAGCTCACCCTTCCGGTATCCCAATGTGGGGTCCCCCAGGTTACCCCGCATGGCAGCCTCAGGAAAGTTGGCTTTGGAAGACATATCCAGGGGTAAGAGTTTTAAATGCCAAAATCCTATCTATATAACACAAAAAAGGGAATGCTAGTTCCGCTTGCCCCCAAGTAAAGCGAGTCTGCTTGGGGTTGGTATTTGCTCGGCTGACATTGTGGAATACCAACAGTTGATATTTGAATTTTTTCAATATCTGGTTATGGTGTAAACCATGTTTGATATGAGAACGTTGATGTGTTTCAGATGCATGCGGATACATGGGGTTGCCATGTGATGCCACCACCTCAAGGGCTATGCTCTAATTTCCCTCAAGTGAGTAATGCTGATACTCAGATTCATGTCTATAGTATATCTAAATTCACGTATGCGTAGGCATGCATGCACCTCGATTGCATCTTGTCCATTGATTGTTTAGTGTTTTGAGGATGCAGGTTGCATCCTGCTTCTACCGTCCAGATGCCATTGAAGATTGCAGCCACATTCCTAAGAGTTCTATCAACCTTCATCCGGTAAGATGACATTTCATCCACTATTTTGGATCCTCTGACGAGTGGACTGTTTAGATCTCTAAGGCTAATGTGTAGAGGTGTCAACGGATCGAATTTAGAGTGGACAGTGGTAATCTGAGTTCATATTCGACTGTCTGAATTCAAATAAATATTCGACGGATAGTTAAATATAGTATTTGTATCTTACTTCAATTAAAATATTCGAATTCGGATACTATTCGAATTATCCGATTACTTTTGAAAATTTTAAAATAAAGAAAAAATACTAAAAAAAATAGAATATTTATTTAAAAAATAACAAATTAATATTTTATCTTCATCTAGGTTATTTTAGTCTAGTAAATTTATAATATATTAGTTATATAAAAAATATATTATATTAGTCGTATATTTATCGAATTAGATATATCAATATCCGAATTCATATTCGATTATAAACCGATAGTAAAATTATTATTTGAATTCGCTTTGCTGGATACCTATTCAGATAATTATCCGAATGATCAAATTCAGATTCGAACAATATCTATATCTATTGATACAGATAGTATTATCACGTCATTTTCTTTGTGTTTTCATAACTATACCCACATGTAGTGCTCTAAATGGAGTCTATTCAAGTGGATAGTAATATATCTGAATTTGAAGTGGATAGTAGTATATTTAAATTTATATTTGACTATTTGAATTCGACTAAATATCAGACAGATAGTGTAAATAAAGTTGTCGTATTTGGCTCCGAATAAATATTCAAACTTGAGTAATATTTGAATTATTTGGTTTCTTTAATATAAAACTTAATAAAATAAAAATTAATGTTATTAAAATTTAATATTTTAATTTCTTGTTTGTATTAGAAATAATAATTTAATATGTAAAAAGTATATATTAATAATAATATTTAAGTTTTGTGAACTTATAATATATTATGCATATATATAAAAATAAATTTTATAATCGGTAAGAAATTTATTGAATTAGATATATCAATATCTGATTCCATATACAAACAGATAGCAAAAGTACTATTTGCATTCGCTCTATCAAATACCCATTCAGATAATTATCCGACTAAAGGAATTCAGACAAGAATCATATCTCTATCGGTTGGCACCCCTACCCACATGCATGCATATGAAAGATCATCAATGTCCATGTACAAGTGGAATAATACATAAAATTATAGAAAGTCAAGAATAACCCTGGAGTTCAAATTAATGTCTTGTGTTGTATACAGGCAGAGGAGGAAATAGACAAGGTTATGAAAGAGGCAATAAGCAAGCCATGGCTACCCATGCCTTTAGGTCTCAAACCTCCTTCAACTGAAAGCATTCTCTCTGAGCTCCCCAGTCAAGGCATCTCTAACATCCCTTCCCCCATCAACAACCACCACCATAGCCGTTCCTGCTGACGTTGCCACTAGGTCTCGGTTCGAGCCTGACAGTAAGATAAGGAAAATAATCACCTCCTCGGTCGGTAACGCTAGGAGGGTGTCTCAGGCCGTTTTTTCTACCACGTTACCCTTATTAAGTTCTTTTTAACTGTGGTTAACATTCAAACCTACCCATCTGCCCTTGCTTTTTAGAATTTTTTTAAAAATAAAAGAGGGAGGTAATTTAAAACTCTTGATATGAGTACTATTGAGAGCTTGGTCCATAATTGAAAATTCAACCACAGCAAACATTAAGTGATAGTGATGGTCATCATTTAATGCACATAAGCCTTGAATTTTCAATGGAGCGGCGCAGCTCATACCTACTACGAGAGTTTTTAAACAGTTTCCAAAAAAAAATAACCCAGTTAACTTATAGTTGCTTTCACGAGAAGGAGTTGTATGGCGGACTGGCCACGTGTTCGTCTTTGAACCGTAGAAGAGAAAATTGTGGTTGCTGTCTGTGTGAGACTGAGTAGAGATGGTAATGGATTTTTTGTGTGGTTGGGGTGGGCCTACCAGCCTTTCTGAGTGGGATCAAAGCTGGATGTACGTCTCTGTCACTGACAGCACTATATCCATGGTGGATTAAATCCATGTATCGGAACTCAGAAGGAAGAGGGAAAGGAGGGCCCTCTGTGTACAACGTTAAAGGAAGACTTTGTATGCTGTTGCAGGGACTTGTGTATAAAGTTACCACTAGATATCCAGGATCGCCGTGCCTCTGTTTTTTTTTTTTGTTTGGCGACATGTGCTTGAACACGCGCAGGGATCCTAGGGTTTTTGTTAGTTGGATATATGCTGTATTGCTATTGAAGGAGGGGGGTGTACCGTGTATACAACTTGGCTGCTCCAGTTAGAGAAGAGAGGGAGGGGGGTGTTAGTGGGCTGCCTGATTAATAATCTGGTGGGGCCGAGCCACTTATCAATCAGGCCTAGTTGGGCCAGGATCGGAACAGCCAGCCTAAGAAACAAAGAGGGATAATACACTATTTTTATAGGGTTTTAATAACCCACATATCAACATGTGTCCCTTTTAACAATCTTAATTGTGGTTAAGATTCATTAACCCTTACCCTATGTTTGGTTGCCAAGAAAATAAGTAAAAACATGGAAAAGAAAAGAAAATGAGACAAAACCTAACTAAAAAAGTTTTATTAGAAATTCAAAATTTTCTTTTCTTTTCTATATTTTCACCTATTTTTTCCGACAACCAAACATAGCATTAGGGTTCAAACATGTAACCTTGGTTTTTGGAATATATATATATGGGTAAATTACACTCACCTCCCTTGAGGTTTGGTGAAATTTCATTTCGAATTAGCATAGGGATACTCCCAAGGTGTACTCCCATATATACTCCAAAATCGTAACCGTTTATCTCAATTATTAAACTATTAGGATTAACGACATCTAAAAAGACAAAATAGGCAAATTCAAATCCTAGCTCTTAGTAGTTGCTTATAAACAGTTAGGATTAGGGAGTATATGTAAGCACCCAATTTTTACACCCTCTTCTAACCATGGTTAAAATTCTTAATCATGGTTTTCCCTAGCTAAGCCATAGGTAAACCCTAGCATACCCAGGTAAACCCCTAGTTCAAATCCTAGCCAAGCTGTAGGTAAACCTTAAACCTTAGCTAAACCCTAGGTAGAGCCCTGTCAAACCCTAGACCTAACTCTAGGTGAACCCTAGGCCTAACCCTAGTTAGAACCCTAGGGTAAACCCCTTCGGGCTCAAGGCCCATTAGCAAGCCCATAAACCCTAAACTCTAGTCAAACCTAGGTAATACCCTAAACCCTAAACTAACCGTAGGTAAACCAAGGTTAAACCCAAGATAAACCCTAGGGTCCACCCAAACCCATCTTAGGCCCAAAAATCCTCAAATTCGAAACTCAGAACCTCTGTGGGCCCAAACATGGGCCCACAAAGCCCTTAGGAGTGGTTGGGGTGGGGCCCACAGGCAATTTCAACTTTTTGGGAATGGCGGTAATAACTTTACCGTCATTTCCTATTTTTGGTTAATGAATAGTGACTCATGGCCCAAGTGTGTGGAGGTTTAGCCCAAAATGGCAAAGCTCATGAATGGCGGTTGTTGTATTACTGTAATTCCCCAAATGCACTAAGCTGGGAATGGTGGTAATGCAATTAGCGCCATTCCCTGATTTCCTGCAAAATCGTATTAGCACCCCCCTGCTGCCCTGGCTCACTCCAGTTGGTTCCCCACGCCTGGGAAAATGCACAAAAGACCCCTAGCCTTCCCCTCCACTCCTATATAAACCCCATTCATCTTCACTTCAAACCATTCCTCAACACTCATACCAAAACTTTGTTGGCATTCGACCAGCCCACCTCCCCTCTCTGCAGACTCTTGCCTTAGCCTCCAGGAGTCCCCTGACTCCCCTTTGCCGACCCTCCGCCTTGCTCAGTCGCCTTGCTCAATTGCACCACCGTGAAGGGTAGCACACCTATCTTTACTCTCATTTCGTTTACAAAGTATTGTAAGGACCCTTGGCCCTATTCTAGGGGTCCATTTTATATTATTTTACTTATGTTTTAACTTGCTCAGCCCAAGGTAGAGGCTCCCCAGCCTTCACCATAGGCATGAGGGGATCCTCTTGAGGCCTAACTCGGGTGCAGCACCCCTCCTCTTGCATGACAACTCTTTGTAGGTTTTAGGGGTCCCTCAGATCATGAGGGAAGCCCTAGAACCCAACTGGTGCAGCCCCTAGTGGTGAATATTCATTTTCTGGGCAAACCCAGAAATGGCGGTAGATTAACTACCGCCATTCTGGCAATTCCCCGTTGCAGCCTCGTTAACCCTAGTTAGGTTAGGCCCTGGTCAAGTCAAGGGCCATGGTTAGACTTCTCTGACCCTTGGATAACTTCCCTGATCATTTCAGACCCTAACCATGCCCTTAACCGTGGTTAGTTTGGCTTCAAAAGTAAACTGGCTTAATGGCGGTAGTCCATCTATTGCCATTTCAGACAACCAAACACAACACCTTGGGCCCTCTGTGGGGCCCACATCATACCTCCCCCTGGGCCCACCAAAGGCTCAAGGTCTTCCCTAGACTTCAGGCTACACCTCTGTAGCTTCAGTTTCTCTTAGGTTACCCCTAACTCCAGTTACAGCCCTGCAAACCATGGTTAGAAGGTTTACTGTAATGACGGTAATCCCATTACCGCAATTACCAAACTTTCTGATTTTTGGGCTTTGCATAGGGCCCAGACTAGGTATGAGACCAGTTTATGCCCTGCTATGCTCCCTATGCCCTAGCCTAACCTGACCAGACCCTTAACCATGGTTAAATCTACCATTGGTTAATATTTAACCATGGTTAAGCACCTCTTAACCTACAAAATTTTGAAAAAATCTTCAAAAAATCAGAAATAATTTGAGGATTTCAGAATGACCTTCTGTGGTCATTTTTACCTTGGTTAGGACCCCTAACCATAGTCAAATCCCATCGTTGGTTAACGTTTAACCATGGTTAAGTAGCCCTTAACCAACAAAAATTTAAAAAAATACTCAAAAATTTAGAAATATTTTGAGAAGCCCAAAAATGGTCTGTTTCAGCCATTTAACTCTGGTTAGCAATCCTAACCAAGGTGACCTCCCCCTTAACCATAGTTAAGTGATCCTTAACATGGGAAAAAAATCTGGAAAAATCTCAAAAACATTCAAAAAATTCAAAAAGATCAAAAGTATAATTTTTGGACTATTTTACTATGGTTAGCAATCCTAACCATGGTTAGTTTGACCTAATCCCGGTTAGTAACCCTAACTTTGGTCAAACTTTATCTTAGCCTACCGGGCTCTTCTCTTGACCTACCGGGCCCAAAACATAGTCTACCGAACTACCCCTTGGCTTACAGGACCTCTACTTTGCACTTGACCAATCTCGGTCAATTAAACCCTAACCCACAAGTTAGGTCCATTAGCCACCCTTGGTGCACACACACACACCCCTTAGCCTTACATGGGCTAAGGTGCTAGAACTACACTTGGTCTGATCTCACCCCAATGTGAGTACATAGGCAACCCAATCCAGGTTCGACCCGAGTTAGCTTTTCTTTCTTAGATTATTATCACATCAAACACTAAGGCATTCGATTAACATTGATCTTTAATTTGGCTTAAACCTAGCAAGTAGGGAATCACTGAAAGGTGGAAGTGTTGGGGTGCCTAGCACCTTCCCCGGACGAACCTCTTACTCTATTCTCTAATCAGAAACCAAAGAGCTTATCCAAATTCCGGGGACTTATCCCTTCTGAATGAATAGGTGACGACTCTACAATCTCATGAGTAAAGAAAATCCGCGCTCACAGCTCTAGCGACTTCGCTGGGGAGAGTCAGCTCAAGATTCAACCCGAAACCTAGGTTTAAGCCAAACTAAACCTCAAATTAATCAAATGCCTAAGTATTTAATCTAATACTAATCATTTTACATCTTTTGGGTGACTTGTGTACTGTGCATCTCATTCATCTCATAGTAATATAATTGTCCTACTAAATCCATTAAACAGACTTATTACGCTAACTCCAATTCCCTAGGACATCTTAAAATATGATTAAAATCCTGATTAAGAGAAGTCAAAAGACCTAAGAAATCATTCTCATCTTATTAGTCTTTAAAAACAGAGGTTCATGAGAATTTAAGCTCGAACCATCGATGGATGGGTCAGGGGATTGGCCAACTGTCAACGGTTTAGGTTACAGAAAGTTTAAAAATTTCTGTTTTATGAACCGTCGATGGTTACCTGCGAGAATCAGCAAAAGGTTCGTAATGGCTAGTTTCACATTTATGAATTCCTCAACGACACTATTCATTCATCAACTATAAATATAGTTCATAAATGAACTTTAAAGGCCTCTGGAATTATTCTTGAACTACCATTGATAAAAAAAAATCACTCAATAGCATTCAATTGTCATCAAGAACATCATTGAAACCTAGAATTTCATCTCTCTTTATTTGAGCTTTCAATTTTCATTCTTTTGAGAGATTTCTAGAGTGTGCATTCCAATCTTATTCAGTTCATTAAGGAGTTTTATTATTTGGATTCAAATCCAACAACTCTTTTGAATAAAAGGAAATCAAGAATCTTAGATTCTTGTATGAGAAGCCAAAAAGCTTTATGAAGTCAAGAGAGGGTATTCTCTTACATTGAAGGTGGTAGTCCCCGTTTGGGAAAAGGATTGTAAAGGTTTGGGCTTCACCCGGGAAGAAGCTCGTGTGATAGTAAAATCATGTTGAATCCTTTGAATCGGAGAGCTTGAGGCGGGGATGTAGGCGAGAGTGCCGAATCTCGATAACAATTCTATTGTGTTTGCACTCTTTATCTCTTATCTTTTCATTTATCTTTGCAGTAATTATTTCTATTATTGTTAATTTAGCTCAATCTTAAATTCTAAAAAAAAAGAAGCTAATATTAATCTTAAATCAGTCATTGACCCTAATCACCCCCCCCCCCCTCTAGGGTCCAATAACTGGGCAATAATTGGTATCAGAGCTTGGACTCATCCTCAGTGTCAGTGGTTTAATATTCTTGGAGGTCCGCAGAGTTACTCCTAGTGGGTGATTACCCTCAGGGAAGGATTCTGAATGCTTCTACTTACGACAATCATCCCTTTTCAAAGAAGTCGCATATACGGTGTTAAGTGATCCTCTCACCCTACTAAGAACACACTTGCATCAACCCAAGATTCATACATGTAGCTCAGGGTAAGGTATAGTTTACAAGCAGCCCACCCAGGGAGGGTTACCCTAAACCCTAACCTGCTTGCACCCTATACCTGTCCCACAATCATGGCTAACTATCCGGGCACTTTACTCGGATAAACACCCATCCAGGGGTATGTAATGAGCCAAACATGTGCTTATAATAAAATACAACCGACCTCGTGTCCCAACATAGCATATGGGGTTCAAACCCCAGGTAGACAACGCCTCATAAACGCTGCTATACAATGTTGGAACCCCGCGTACATGGTCTTTCGTTTCGGTAAGAATGAATTATGTCCGACTTTGGAGGAAATTCAGCGCATTCTGAGGTTAAACATGAACGGCGATGCCATAGTACCCTGCTACAAGATAAATTATCTAGCAGACCTCTCAAAGTTCTTGTATCTCAAGTCTACCTGCTTGCAGCCTGGTCCTAGCGGCACTTTTGACCGGATTCCCACTGACTTTCTGGAAAAGCAGTACCGCCCCAAGTTGAACCCTGATCCTATTAAAGCGGAACTTCCCGGTCTCAATGCCTTTACACTAATAGTTATATCTCAGTTATTATTTCTGAGATGCCGCACACTTGTCGAGTCAATACTGGTGGGGATTATTGAGGACACCTGCAGTTCCAGAACCATCGTACCATTCATCATTGCAGAGCTTCTCAGGGCTCTCAATCAGGCAGTAGATTGCAAAAAGGGCATCTTCCATTCCAGTACACCTCTCTTACACATATGGTTGGTAGGACACCTGCCTACAATCATTACGGTACCAGTCGGCCTCTGTGAAGCCTACAGCTTACTTCAGAAGATTTCTCAGAATCAGGGGCCAATAGCGACTACAGATGTCGGAGAGATCTACCAGCTTCTTTAAGCCTTGTCAGAGGAGGAGATCGTATGGCAGTGCGAGTGGCTAGTCTTCAGAGGGCTACCTCACATCGTCATATCAAGAAGACGGTGTATGATCCTTACCGGGCTAACAGGCTCTGCAGTCTACACTCCACTCCAAATCCTTCGACAGTTTGGATTCCCTCAGCGTATCCCAATGATAGACCGGCAAGGAAATGATTGAATCACTTTCTCAGTGCACTCTGACAAACTCACTGGCCGATTCCAGTCAGATTGTCGAAGCTCCAGGCGAGATCAGTGGCCAAACTTTATGGTTACATCAGGACCACCTACAGATGCAACATACCAGCTTTAAGTAGAAAACCCTAACATTCCATCCAGTATGCCCATGCTCAGGGAACTGCCCACACCAGTCTCAACTCCATCACACGGGACCATACCCTTGGCTGAAAAGGTAGTTCCCTGGAGAAACATCTTCTTGGAAAGACAACTCCAAATTTAGATGAAAGAGAAGTGGCTTCGGAAAGCCCAACAGGCATTCATGCTACAGGAAGCGGAGCGAAACCGCGAACTCTAGGTCATACAGGAGCAAATTGAACATCTCGAGCATACAGTCCAGTCTTGTCAGAAGAAGCGGAAGGGTGATGCCAAGGAAACAGCCGTCATCAAGGCTCAATTGCACTTTCATCAGGAATAGCTTGATAGTGCAAAGGCGGAGATGACCTCCCGTATCCAATAGTTTGGATACCGCATGTTTAATGCTACTAAAACCATTACAAATATGGAGGTTGAGTTCATATCCCTCCAGCAACAGATCATGGACTTAGACAGTGTGCCCCGGCCACTTGACTTCACGATCCCGAATGGACCTGCCTAGGATCGAGTCTTTTCTTTCTTTGAGTCACACTGTCCTGTACTCACTGCACTTTACATGCATCAATGAAAAAATCTATTTTCTAGCATCATATATCTCTCATCATGCATAATCATGATTAGGCGTTGCATCCTTTTCAATTTGCATGAGCCGACCCATGACTCATTTTATAACTGCGATTCTCGCAGAAGCAGCAGCCGCAAACGTAGTCTTGACAGAGGTGCTAATTACGGAGATAGTACCTTACACTGCCCCATCTGAGAGTAACTCAGAATCAATGGCATAACCTTCAAACCATCATCAGAGGACCAATGAGATGTTACAGGCCCACAATCGGGATATAGCAATCATGTAAGCAAAATTGGATAGTGTTCTGGAATCCCTGAAGATTCTGATTGGTGCCCGAACCGAAGAACCCTCCACCCGAATCCCTACTGGAGAGACCCCTGATCAGCCTCATCCAGAGTCACATATCCCTATCATCATTCCTAACCCTATACCCGTAACAGGCGGAGGAGAGGAGTATGATCAATATGATGAGTAACCCAAGGCCTCCCATGTCAATCAGGACAGACTGTCATCCTCGAACCCTACTCCATCTCTCAAAGATCAACATGAGAAGATAAAACAGATGAATGAGAAGATGAGAAAAATGAAAGGGGCATCTGCCAACCCTACTCTATCATTGGAGGATTTGACATCCTCATCCGGGTGCAGTACCCCCAGGGTTCAAGGTACCTGACTTTGACAAGTACGACAGCTCAGACTGTCTTAAACAACATCTACAGATTTACTTGGGAGACAGGCTCCTGTACAACAAAAACCAGTCCCTGCTCATCCAATATTTCTAGAAAAGTCTGAAGGGGTAGCCCTTACGTGGTGGATGTCGGTTGACAAACAGCGAATCAAGACCTGGCAGGATGCCATGGACAACTTTGTAGAGCAGTACTCTTTCAATCAGGAACTTCAGCCTCAGAAAAGCCAATTGGAGCAAATGTACCAGCGCAACAACGAGTTCTTCTTGAAATAGGCTACCCGATGGAGGGCAATGGGTGCAAAAGTCGTTACTCTTATCCCCAAGGAAGAGCTGGCAACCATATTCATGGGCATTCTGAAGTAGCCCTACTCTACCCTGATGGTCACTCTACTGGTAGTAGACTTTGACACAATTATGAAGACCGGTGCCTGCATTGAAACAGCTATTCAGAGTGGTGCCATACACTCTAGTTTAGGGCTTGCTCCCCCAGAACAACGGCGACATCAGCCAGTAGAAACAGTGGTCCTCGGGGCCAGAAAAGAAAGAAGATGTCCAGATGGTATCTTATATAGCTCTGATCAGATTGCCAGTGCCCACCACTCGAACTCAGTAAGCATCCGGAAACACTCGGTCAGATAGAAAAAACTAGGGGCAAAACCGTCCCCCCAGAAATTTCACTCATCTCCCTTATACTCTTAGCCAATTGCTCGACTTCCTGACTAAACAGGATCTTCTCGAACTGAGAGGGCCTAACCCTCTCTTACCTCTTGATAAACATAACAAGAATTACAATGCCGATCATCATTGCGCATTTCATAAAGGCGCAGGTCATGTGATAAACTACTGCATTGGCCTAAAGTGCGCCATCCAGGATTTTCTGATGAGAGAAAAGTTGAGCTAGCACCTGACAACAACAGTATCAACCAGGTGTCATTGCCCCCACACAACAACCAAGTCAATTTTATTGAGTGAGAAGAGCTCGAGACAGGGCAGCCTAGACCCTACGCACCCGCAGTTGATGACGACATTATCAGGCCCTCTTAACCAATACCTAGTCATACTCCCTCTTCCCCAGTCAAATATATAGACCATCCAGGCTCCAGTACCCCTGTCCCTAAACAGATTGTCTACACTATACCCTGTCCTGCAAACTGGCCCACGGCCCCATCTCGAGCCTCCACCTCAACAAACCCTGTCCAGATCCCTTACATCCCTTCTCCGCTTTTCGACCTTAACCGTGTACCCACTCTCCACTCTCTCATCCTTAAGAGCGAGAGCATAGCCTACCTTACCAGGCCTGGCTGGGTGTACCAACCTTTAGCGAATGAGCCAGCAAAGGCAAATGAGATAGAAAAAGAGAAACCATGGGTGTCAGACCTAGAGAAAGATGCAGCAGATTCAGCTGTCCTATTAAAAATCCTAGAAAGTGTAGAGGAATTCAATATCACCCAGCAACTGAGTAAAATGCCCGCGTAGATCTCTATCTTTGGTCTTCTTCTAACTTCCCAGCATCACCGAAAGCTACTGCTCCGAGTATTTAACAATGCCCACGTAACACGGGACATATCACCCGAAAAGTCGGGGCATATGGTTGGGCAAGTTCTTGAATCCAGAATTATCTTCTTCATAGAGGAAGAAATACTGGACGGTGACAGAGATCACACTCGGGCTTTATACATTGCAATTCAGTGTATAAACCGAACTCTATCATCAGTGCTCATTAACAATGGCTCCGACCTTAATGTCTGCACTCTCTCCACACTGCTGAGTCTTGGATTAGACCTCCGCCAAGTAAAGAAGCGGCCAATGACCATTAGGGCATTTGACAACTCTACCAGGCAGAACCTAGGTGATATTGACATGACCATTAGGGTCGGACCAGCTCAGTTTACTACAAATTTTCAAGTTCTAAATGTGTCGGCATCTTTCACCTTGCTCTTGGGAAGGCCGTGGATCCACTCGGTCGGAGCGATTCACTCCTCACTACATCAGAGGATCAAATTTATTCAGGACGACCACCTGGTCGTAATTCCGTCTGAGGATTTGGCAGGTTCCTTTGGGGACATACAGGAGCTAGGTTAGGGTGTAGCTTTCATGACATACCAATTTGAGCAAGTCAGCTCTATCGCACAGATAGAATGTCAAAGCAAGTAAGCAAGCAATACCGCCATTTGTCAAGATGATGGCCCGCATGAACTATCAACCATGGGCAGGCCTGGGAGTCAGAAATCAATGGATGAAAAAGGGATATACCCCTCCTCGCTATTCTCCGCCATTTGGACTGGGGTACAAGCCCAAATTCGAGGATTATCTCTCTAAGTTCACCAAGAAGAACAGCCGACCAGCGAAGACTGAACCCTGACCTCACATATCTGTAACCTTCCCGGTGGGGACATTCCAACCTTACCCAGTTACATCTCTTGCACCCGTTGCCAACACCACAAACCCTTAACCCAATGCTGAATCTTCAAGGATTTTGGATCAAGAAATACTCAGCATGGCCCAACTATTCGACGAGTTGACCATCGAAGATGCCGCATAAATGGAAGATCAAGCGGGAGAACAGGTTTGCACCCTCTCCAACAACACTGAAGCATCCTCCAGTCACAGACCACTGATCCGTTGGTGGACCAAGGCTCTCACCGTTGAAGCTAGTCAGGGCCAGGGCAAGCAGCCAGTTGCAGTGCAGGTTGGTTCGATCAAGCAGTGATCGAAGTACCACCGTTCTCCTCCTTCTATCTCTCTTTGCTCCTATTGCAAAAATCCAAATGTCAAGCCATTGTCGGCCTCTTTTTGTTTGAGTCATTTTGTAAATAGTTACTTTTTATCAATATAAATCGGATGTTTTGACTCAAAAATCATGTTTTCAAAAACAAACATTTCATATCGGCTGATGACGAAATCACACGGACTCTTCCCTTGGAAGGCCTAGTGTCCTACAGCCAACAAAAAACAAAAATCATAAGTGTACTAAACTAAGCTAATTGATTTGCCAGGAAATCGCCTCTAACAAGGTTACCCCTGAACCCCTCCTTGAACTTTTTGAAGTTGAGTATGACTCAGAAAAGGTAGAGGAATCACCTCAAGAAATTTTGGACCTCTTTGAGCACAGTGAAGGACTACTACAGTCAAACATCGAGGATACCAAGACTGTTAACCTTGGTTCGAGGACAACCCTCAGCTAGTTAAGATCAGTACAAGCATGAGCCCGCAACAGAGAACAGATATGATCAGCTTCCTGAAGAGCTATAGTGATGTCTTCGCTTGGTCATATGCAGACATGCCCGGCCTAGACCCAGCATTGGTGGTACACAGACTGCTCCTAAACCCGGACGTCAGACCAGTTAAGTAGAAACTGAGATGGATGAGACCTGAATGGTCACAGAAGGTCAAAAAAGAAGTTGAAAAGCAGATCAGTGCAGGCTTCTTAGCAGTAGCAAACTACTCTGAGTGGTTAGTTAACATTGTGCCGGCACCCAAAAAGAACGGCAAAGTCCAGATGTGCATCGACTACCGGAATCTGAACAAGGTCAGTCCTAAAAACAACTTCTCTTTCCTGCACATCAACATCCTAGTCGACAATACTACGGGGCCTGAGACACTCTCATTCATAGATGGTTTCTTTGGATACAACTAGATTAAAATGGCAGAATATGACATGGAGAAAACCTCCTTCATTACACCTTGGGGCACATTCTGTTACAAGGTAATGCCCTTCGGGCTCAAGAATGCAGGGGCAACCTATCAAAGGGTTATGATTGCGCTGTTCCATAACATGATCCACAAGTCAACAAAAATCTATGTGGATGACATGATCGTCAAATCACCAACTACCAGGCAACACCCTGAAGACTTGAAAAGACTATATGACTGACTTAGAGAGTTCGGCCTAAGACTGAACCCGGCCAAATGTGTCTTTGGAGCCTTATTAGGAAAGCTCCTCGGCTTCATAGTCAGCAAAAGAGGCATTGAGATCGATCCAGCTAAAGCCAGAGCTATCATTGAAATGTCAGCACCCCAAACTGAGAAGGAGACCCATGATTTCTTGGGTAGAATTCAGTACATCAGTCGGTTCATCTCTCAGCTCACTTCGATATGTGAGCCGATCTTCAAGCTTCTTCAAAAGAATACACCGACAGTCTGGATAGCAGAATGCTAAGAAGCCTTTAACAGAATAAAGTAGTGCCTTCTGAATCCTCCAATACTGGTGCATCCTACATCGGGACGACCGTTGCTACTATACATCTCTGTACAAAAGACCTCCATGGGGTGCATCCTAACACAACATGACGAGACAGGCAGAACAGAGCAAGCCATCTACTACATCAATAAGTGTCTGCTAAAGTACAAAGAATGGTACGACCCTCTTGAGAAGACATTTTTGGCCCTGGTCTGGGCTACTCAACGTCTTCGGCACTATCTGCTTTCTTATCTGGTAATCCTGATCTCCCGGATGGACCCACTCAAGTATCTACTGGAAAATCCAGCTACCACCGGAAGGATTGCCTGATGGCTTATGATGTTATCTGAATTCGACATCACGTACATGACTCAGAAGTCAATCAAGGGGCAGGCGATTACAGATCACCTAGCCCACAGTCCAGCACAAGACTATGTGTCTACACATGATCAGTTTCCAGATGAAATCATCTTGTACGTAGAAGCAGAAGAGCAAGAATACTCCGGCTGAGAGTTATACTTTGATAGAGCTGCTAATAGTCATGGACACGAAGCTGTGATTCAGATGTTCAAACAACGAAGCAGAATATGAGGCATGCATAGCTGGACTGAAAGAAGCCCTAGGCATCAGGATTGAGGAGATAGACGTTTACGGGGACGCATCTTTGGTAATCTGTCAGACAAATGAATCTTGGACCATCCGAGAAACAAGGCTAGTCTTATACTTGGCCTACCTCAACGTGTTGATCACTCAGTTCAGAAGAATTCAGTCACAAGTCCAGGAACCATAACAGATTTGCCAACACACTGGCCACCCTCGTCTCTATGGTACAGATCCCCAAGAGCATCATGCTCTGGCCAATTGAAATTCAACAACAGGATCAACCTGCCTACTGCCTCGAGCTAGACGTAGTAAACGACAATAAGCCTTGGTATAGGGACATCAAACAGTACCTCGAGGACGGAACCTTCCCACTCGATGCTACCAAAATAGACCGTCGAACAATCAGAAGACTGGCCATTCAATTTGTCCTCTTAGGAAGAATCTTATATAAAAGGTCGCCAAACCTAATTTGGCTCAGATGCCTCGATACCGGTGAAACAACATAGATAGTCAAAGTTCACGGAGGAACTTGCGACCCACACATGAATGGGTTGATGTTATCCAAGAAGAGTCTTAGGCTAGTCTACTATTGGTCTACCATAGAAGCTGATTATTGCAAACTTGTACAGAAGTGCCAGCAATACAAAATCTATACCGACAGGGTTAATGCACCGCCAACAAGGCTGCACAATTTGATTGCTCCTTGACTCTTCTCTGCTTGGGGCATCGATGTCATCGGACCCATAGCTCCGAAAGCATCAAACGGACATCGATTCATCCTGGTTACAATCGATTATTTCACAAAATGGGTCGAGACAGCCTCTTATGCCAACATCACAGCCTCCGTGGTTCAGCATTTTCAGAAAAAAGACATCATCTACCGATACGGTGTCCTATATGAGATTGTAACAGACAATGCTCTCAACTTCTGCAATAGGGGAATGACTGATCTCTGCTAGAAATTTAAAATACAGTACCACAACTCCACTCCATACAGGCCTCAAATTAACGGTGCAGTAGAAGCAGCCAATAAGAATATGAAGAAGATCATAGGAAATATGGCAACCAACTATTCTGCCTGGCATGAGATACTTCCATATGCATTAATGGCTTACAGAACGTCCATCCGAACTTCAACTGGGGCAACACCATTCTCTCTGGCTTATGGTATGGAAGTAGTCCTCCCCATCGAAGTACAGATTCCATCACTCTGGGTTTTAATGGAAGCAGAAATCTCATAAGCAGAATGGGCACAGATCTGGTACAAACAGCTGAATATGATTGAAGAGTGGCAATTGAAAGCTACCAACCAGTCTTAGGCCTATCAGAGGCACATGGCTAGGGCATTCAATAAGAAAGTCAAGCCTCAAAGCATCGAGATTGGCGACTTGGTTCTCCGGAAAATATTGTCAAACCACCCTGACTCGAGGGGAAAGTTTACTCCCAACTACGAAGGCTCAACATCATCCAAAACAAATTCTCAGGCGGCACCCTTCGACTTGGGCGTATAGATGACGAAGACCTCCCAGAACCCGTCAACATAGATAAAGTCAAAAGATACTATGCTTAGGGTCTAAATCTGATAGGCGCTTTACACTCGTAAAATCTTTGGGAAATGACAGCAGGCCATCCTTGGCACACTCCTTATCCCCTTCAATGTAAACATATTTTACAAATCAATGAAATCCTCTAGTTAGCCCCCTTGAACCTAACAGCCTTTTTTCACGAAATCTTTTTTGGGACACCCTCCCTTGCCCCCTGCGGTATTAGCCTGAACTACGTCATGACCTGATCCAGCAAAGGGTACGTAAGTAACCTGACAAACCATGTACGGTCACAAAAAGGGATCATACCTCCCCCAGCTTTCTCCTGCAAAGTCAAAACTCCTCCCCAGAAGAGTCAAAATATCCCCCGACTTCTCCATGCAGATTCAAACCATCCTCAGTGGAACTAAAGCCTCTTTAAAACCTCTCCCCACAGAGTCTAGCAGAGCCAAAATCCTCTCAACTCGCCCGGTCGAGTCGACTCTCAAGGGTACAAAATTTTCATAAAAGAAAAACCCAAAATAGAAGTCGAAACATTTTTAAGAATCAGAGACTCCCCCTCAGAGATAAACCTCTGCGGACTCCTTCAGGGACAACCTCTCCCGAAAAGCAATTCCCGAGCAGAGACAACCTCTCTCTCTCAAGCAAAGACAACCTCTCTCGAATTCCCCAGCGGAGCAGAAAAAAAAAATCAAACTCCGACGGGAATCCTAAAGCACAAATCCTCGACAGGAGAGGTCCTCGAAAGACCAAAATCAAACAGGAGAAATCTCAGGGTGTCCCAAACTTCGGTTCCCAACCTACATTTCGTCTTACTCTAAGTCCTTCTAGATCCCCAAAAAACAGCGAGTGCAAGCGTAATATCATATCTACATCCTCGGTGGAAACAGAATCCCTATGATCCCCAGAGGAGTGTCGTTCAGGGCAATGACGGGAGAAGACCAATTTTCCCCAACAAACGCGGGCATGAGTGAAAACTGGAAATGGCCTCATTGCGCAAAAATTACGCGACCCCAGACTTAGTCTTGTGACTAGGGGTAAAAAATGGACAAAAATCAACTAGCTTCGCAGGCATGAGGAAAACTGGCAACGACCTCATCATGCAAAAATTATGCGAACCTTATTAACTTGATCATTCTAAGGGTAAAAAGAAGAGGAAAGCTGAAGAGCAGTTTAGCAACAGAATTTGGCAGTAATCAGTCTCGCTGAACTCCCAATAATCCCTTACAGTCGCCAATAGATGGCATGGAAAATCAGATTTCCCAACAGTAGTCTCCAGCAGAACTCAGCTTCCCAGCAGACAGTTGACAACCTCCAGCAGAGTACAACTCCCTGGCAGATCCCCGGTAATGGTTTACAATAGTGTAGCTTCCCCTAAACGGAATCCCAATAGAAGCCTCTATAAACACTCTCCCCAGCAAGAGTCTAGAAGTTCCATTTGTTTCCCAGTAAGCTTCTCTCCAACCAGAGTTTAATCTCCAGCGGCAGCAAGAGAAGCAGGTCTACCCCCCCTCCTCCCAAAATCCCCAACAGTAACAGAGCCTTTTTTGGGTCATACTCTACTATCAGAGAGTAAGAGACAGACTACAAATTCCCCTAAGCCCTGGCAAAGACAATTTCTTGGCAAATCTAAAAGCTAGCTAAGCATTCTCTCAACTAGAATAAAAAACTTTTGCAAAAATCCAACACTTTTCTAAAAACATTTTTCAAAACTGGGCTTCTGGTATCCAGACTTGGTTGTACCAGCTTGCATCAAGCAGCCCTGGCAAGACAAGCAGAAAAAGCTGACATCATCCCCGTAAGTCGCAATCAACAGAGTCATGGGAAAACATCCTCACCTTTATCCCCTGCATGACATCCATGCATAGCATCACACCCTGCATGATCAAAACTCTTCAGCATCATTCAAACATTATCAGAACTTAGGGCCTCTCGGCCATATCAAAATCAAATCCAGCATCATGCCTCAAACCAATTCGACATCCCGTGTGTACCTTTACAATGTACACCATTGACATGTCCCCTTTGTGACACCCCCGTGTGTCTTCGACATCCCGTGTGTACCTTTACAGTGTACACCACCGACATGTCCCCTTTGTGATACCCTCATGTGCCTTCGACATCCCGTGTGTACCTTTACAGTGTACACCACCTGTATGTCCTTCTTTGTGATAACTCTGTGTCCTCGGCATCCCAGGTGAGTTTCGATATAATACACTTTGTCGACACCTCGTATGTCTGACATCCTGTGTGCTTCGTGACAACCTCATCACACTACAGCATTATCTCCTGCGTGTCCCCTTTGTGACACCCCCGTGTGTCCTCGGCATCCCAGGTGAACGTTGACATAATACACTTTGTCGACACCTCGCATGCCTGACATCCTGTGTGCTCTGTGACAACCTCGTCACACTATAGCATCACCTCATGCATGTCCTCCTCTATAACACCCCTGTGTATCCTCGGCATCCCAGGTGAGCGTCAACATAACACACTTTGTTGACACCTTACATGCCTGACATCCCGTGCGTACCTTTATAGTATACACTACCAGCATGTCCCCTTTTGACACCCTGTGTGTCTTCGACATCATAGGTGAGCGCCAACACAACACACATTGTCGGCACCTTACAAGTCCAACACCCCGTGTGTTCTCGACACCCCGTGTGTCATTCAATTAACTTAGTTAATATCCCTCGGGAAACACCGTTTCGATCAAAACCCCTACCGCTTCTGAGCGACACCTTCCGGCAAGCGCCTTTGGGCTACGCCATCCCTACATCCATTTTTCTTCCCCAGCTACTCGCTTCCCACTAGCAGTGGCCCTAATCACTTCATCACACTCACCACTTGCACACCATGCATACAATCATCCCCAAGTCCATCTTGGTGTAAAAATAAGATGATTCCAGTTTTTGCCATTCAATTGCCATCCTGGCATTCTCCGGTAAAGAGGGGCAATTGTAAGCACCCAATTTTCACACCCTCCTCTAACTATGGTTAAAACTCTTAACCATGGTTATCCCCAGCTAAACCATAGGTAAACCCCTAGCGTACCTAAGTAAACCCCTAATTCAAACCCTATCCAAGCCTTAGGTAGACCTTAAACCCTAGCTAAACCTTAGGTAGAACCCTGTCAAACCTTAGACCTGATTCTAGGTGAACCCTAGGCCTAACCCAAGTTAAAACCCTAAACCCTAACTAGAACCCTGTCAACCCCTAGACTAAACCCTAGACATAACTCTAGGTGAACCCTAGTTAGAACCCTAAGGTAAACCCCTTTGGGCTCAAGGCCCATTAGAAAGCCCATAAACCCTAAACCTTAGTCAAACCTAAGAAATACCCTAAACCCTATACTTACCCTAGGTAAACCAAGGTTAAACCCTAGGGTCCACCCAAACCCATCTCAAACCCAAAAATCCTCAAATTCAAAGCGCAGAACCCCTGTGGACCCAAACTTGGGCCCACAAAGCCCTTAGGAGTCCTTGGGGTGGGGCCCATAGGCCCAATTTCAACTTTCTGGGAATGGCGGTAATAACTTTACCACCATTTCCCATTTTTGGCTAATGAACAATGACTCACGGCCCAAGTGTGTAGGGGTTTAGCTCAAAATGGCAAAGCCTATGAATGGCGGTAATTGTATTACCACCATTCCCCAAATGCATTAAGCTGGGAATGGTGGTAATGCAATTAGCGTCATTCCTTGATTTCCTGCAAAATCGTATCAGCACCTCCCTCTGCTGCCCTGGCTCACTCTAGTTGGTTCCCCACATCTGGGAAAATGCCCAGAAGACCCCTGTCCTTTCCCTTCACTCCTATATAAACCCCCTCCATCTTCACTTCAAACTACTCCTCAATTCCCATACCAAAACTTTGTTGGCATTTGACCAGCCCACCTCCCCCATTTGCAGACTCTTGCCTTAGCCTCTAGGAGTCCCCTGACTCCCCTTTGTCGACCCTCGGCCTTGCTCAGCCGCACCACCGTGAAGGGTAGCACACCTATCGTAACTCCCATTTCTATTTACAAAGTATTGTAAAGACCCCTGGTCCTATTCCAAGGATCCATTTTATATCATTTTACTTCTGTTATAGCCTGCTCAACCCAGGATAGGAGCCCCTCCAGCCTTCACCATAAGCATGGGGGGATCCCTTTGATGCCTAACTCAGGTGTAGCACCCCCCTCCCTTTGCATGACAACTCCCCGTAGGTTCTGAGGGTCCCTCAGATCATGAGGGAACCCCTGGAACCCAGCTGGTGTAGCCCACAGTGGGGAAAATTCATTTTCTAGGCAAACCCAGAAGTGGCAGTAGAATAACTACCGCCATTCTGGCAGTTCCCCTTTGTAGCCTCGTTAACCCTAGTTAGGTTAGGCCCTGGTTAAGTCCAGGGCTATGATTAGACTTCCTTGACCCTTGGCTAACTTCCCTAATCATTTCAGACCTTAATCATACTGTTAACCCTACTTAGTTTGGCTTCAAAAGTAAACTGGCTTATTGGCGGTAGTCCATCTACCTCCATTTCAGACAACCAAACACAGCACCTTGGGCCCTCTGTGGGACCCACTTCAAACCTCCCCCTAGGCCTACCAAAGGCCCAGGGTCTTCCTTGGGCTTCAGGCTACACTTCTATAGCTTCATTTTTCCCTAGGTCATCCCCTAACTCCAGTTACAGCCCTGCAAACCATGGTTAAAAGGTTTACTATAATGGCGGTAATCCCATTACCGCTATTACCAAACTTTCTGATTTTTGGGTTTTGCACAGGGCCCAGACCAGGTAGGAGACCAGTCTAGGCCCTCCCATACTCCCTAGGCCCTAACCTGACCTGACTAAACCCTTAACCATGGTTAAATATACCATTGGTTAACATTTAACCATGGTTAAAAACCCCTTAACCCACAAAATTTTAAAAAAATCTTCAAAAAATCAAAAATAATCTGAGGATTCCAAAATGACCTTCTGTGGTCATTTTTACCTTGGTTAGGACCCCTAACCATGGTCAAACCCCATCTTTGGTTAACTTTTAATCATGGTTAAGCAGCCTTTAACCAACAAAAATCTGGAAAAATACTCAAAAATTCAAAAATATTCTGAGAAGCCTAAAAATGATATGTTTTAGTCATTTAACTCTGGTTAGTAATTCTAACCAAGCTGACCTCCCCCTTAACTATGGTTAAGCGATCCTTAACCTAGGAAAAAAATTTAGAAAAATCCAAAAAATATCTAAAAAATCTAAAAAGACCAAAAATACAGTTTCTAAACTCTTTTACTGTGGTTAGCAATCCTAATTATGGTTAGTTTGACTTAACCCTGGTTAGCAACTCTAACCTTAGTCAAACTTTACCTTAGCCTACTGGGGTCCTCTTTTGGCTTACCGGAGTCAAAACCTAGTCTACCGGACTACCCCTTGGCCTATCGGGCCTCTACCTTGCACTTGACCAACCTCAGTCAATCAAACTCTAACCCACGAGTTAGGTCCATTAGCCACCTTTGGTGCACACACACACCCCCTAGCCTTAGCACGGGCTCACGTGCTAGAACTACGCTCGGTCTGATCTCACCCAATGTGAGTACGTAGGCAACCCAATCCAGGTTCAACCCTAGTTAGTTTTTCTTTCTTAGATTAGTATTACATTAAACACTAAGACATTCGATTAACATTGACTTTTAATTTTGCTTAAACCTAGCAAGTAGGGAACCACTGAAAAGTGGAAGTGTCGGGGTGCCTAATCCCTTTCCCAGACTTAACCGAACCTCTTACCCTAATATCTAATTAGAGACCAAAGACCTTATCCAAATCTCAGGGACTTATCCCTTCTAAATGAATAGATGGTGACTCTACAATCTAGTGAGTAAAGAAAATCTGCGCTCACAGTATATTTGAGAGTATAATTGGGAGTACCCATAGACCAACTCATTTCAGAAACCTCTCCTCTAGTTTCTGAAATTACACTACCCTCCTCTCAACTTTGGTTGTGTGTAACAGATACCCCCTTCCCTTAAGTTTACCGTTACTTTATGGATGGACTTTGGTGATGTCATCATTTAAATATTTTAAAATGTCTAAATTACCCTTTTTCAACACAAGGTTAGTTAATTCAATAAAATAAATGATAATTGGTTTCGAACCAAGGTTAATAATCTCAACTTAAGGTTAATATATATTTCCAAAATCAAGTATATATATAACCAATGTTAGATAGATGAACTCTAGGGGTGAGTGAATCTTAACCATAGTTAGTGGGTATTAAAAGGGACACATGGCGACTTATAAAAATCATTTAACTATGGTTAAACATAATTAACCTAAGGTTAATATTTTTATATTTTTCTTAAAAGCAAGGTTAGATGAATTAATCATAGGGGTGAGTGAATCTTAAGCACAATTAGTGGGTGTTAAAGGGGACACGTGGCGGCTTGTAGAGCACCCTTTAATTGTGGTTAAGCATTATCAACCTAAGGTTTTTTTTTTCTAAAAATCAAGGTTAAATGGATGAATCCTAGGGGTGAGTGAATTTTAACCATAGTTAGTGGGCATTAAAGGGGACACTTGGCGGCTTGTAGAGCTCTCTTTAATTGTGGTTAAGCATAAGCAAGCTAAGGTCTTTTTCCTAAAAACCAAGGTTTGATGGATAAACCTTAGGGGTGAGTGAGTTTTAACCATAGTTAATGGGTGTCAAAAGGGACACGTGGTGGCTTATAGAGATCCTTTAAATGTGGTTAAACATAACTAACCTAAGATTAATATTTTTTATTTTATTTTCTTATAACCAAGGTTAGATTAATGAATCCTATGGATGAGTGAATCTTAACCATGGTTAGTGGGTGTTAAAAGGGGCACATGGTGGCTTGTAGAACCCTCTTTAATTGCGGTTAAGCATAACCAACCTAAGGTTATTTTTTCCCTAAAACTAAGGTTAGATAAAACCTAGATGAGTAAATCTTAATCATATTTTGTGAGTATTAAAAGGGACATGTGACGGCTTGGGAGCTTATGTTTTTTATTGGTTGAGTTTTCAAACGGTAAAGACATGTTTCCTCCCTTCCAAAAAAAAAGAAGACATGTTTCGTCAATCAAGTAATAGGGGTAAAATGGGAAAATAGTAACTTTGCAGTGTTAAGAGTCCTACAGGGGAGGACAGTGTAATTTCATAAACGAGAGGGGAGTTTTCTGAAATTTCACCAAATCTTAGGGGAGGTGAGTGTAATTTACCCTATATATATTTATAAAAAAGTAACCATAGAAATTTTAAATAAAATTATCCAAGGTTAAAAAGGCAGTTTAAGGGGCTCTATGAGTGGGCTAGACGGTTTTGGTCTAGTGAGGGCTAGACCAAATCGGATCCCAAGAAACTCGGTTCATCTATTACGTAAATGGTACTAGACTAGGCATAGACCCCTAGTGTTACGACGAGTGGGCCTGCATAATTGATAAGCCCATTTCCTTAACATCATATGCACTTTAATAAGCCGGATTGAACATTTATAATTCAAAATTATCCTTATGCTTATCTTCTATTATATCATAATTTATGAGAATGACAAAATTTTCTACTACTTTAAACAATTGACAAAATTATCATTAGAGAATAGGTACTTTAAGAACGGTGATTGAATTTTGTCCGGCAAAATTACCTTTACACTTATCTTCTCTAAAATGACAGAATTACATTTTCACTTATTTCTTCTCTATATTCACTATTATAATTACTATTGAAAAAATTACTTAAAATAGAACCCATAAAAGCATTGATTGAATTTTGTCACTATTAAAAAAATAACTCTTACACTAATCTTCTCTACTATTATTATAACGAGAGTAATAAAATTGTTCTTGCACCTATATCTTCTCTATCTCTACAATTATAATAACTAGGACTTGTTAACGAACCATCTTGCTCGTGAACAACTCAAGTGCGTTAAAAGCTCGAGCTCGCTTATTTATTTAATAAACAAGCCAAGCTCAAGCTTGATTTCAAGCTCGTTTAATTAACGAACAAGCTTGAACAACCCACTACTTCGCTTGTTAAAAGCTCGGTTCAATTATATATATAGTTGACCTACTAAAATATTTAAATATACTTACTACATTTAAATACTAAAATAAGTATATTTAGTTTATACTAGTAAAGAAATTTATATGATTATAATACCAATTATAAACTTATACCAAAAATTTAGATAACACTATAATTTCTTTACCTATACAAAGATAATAAAGCAAAAGTTGCACTTAATGTAAATTATTAGGGAAATATTATGTTAGGAAAATAATGATGTAATATCTATGAGATAAACAAGATCTAATAGACAATATTGAATTAGCATCAATCAAGGATTTGATTAGATTAGGTTTCAATCTTAAGGTCAATGTAATCTCTATATAAATCCTATTAGAGGTCATTGTAATCTTAAGAATTTTCAATAGAATCAATTTTCTTTGTGGTATTAGAGCGGGTGATCCACGGCCTATTTTGTTTTTTTTTTTTATTCCGCTTTTCTAGTGGGCTTACTATCATCTTCTATACCTTTACAATCCTCAGTTTTCATACTCATGCCTCACGATGTCTCTTTTTCTTTTTATTTATTGAAGACCTCTCGAACAAGAGTTTTTCTTTAAATCACGGGTCATACTTCATGTGTTTTGGGAGAAGATCATGACAACCTGATCAAGTGGGTCACCGGCTCTGACAGACTCAAGAATGAGCGGGATGCGACAAAGATTGACTTCACAGACTAGCGGTGACCACCAAGCACAGAACAAATCGTCAACAAATTATCAAAAAAGATCAAGGGTGAAGAGTACTCGACTTGTGGCAAACACTTGAAGATCTCGATCATCACTGTGTTTGAGGGAGAGTATTAGGGAAATATTATGTTAGGGAAATAATGATGTAATATCTATGAGATACACAAGATCTACTAGGCAATATTGAATTAGCATCAATTAAGGATTTGATTAGATTAGGTTTCTATCTTGAGGTCAATGTAATCTCTATATAAACTCTATTAGAGGTCATTGTAATCTTAAAAATTCTCAATAGAATTAGTTTTCTTTATAAATAACTATATGATATATTTAATGAATCAAGCTGCTTGTGAACCGCACGAGCTCGGTTCGAGCTCGTATATTTAATAAACAAGTTGTAGGGAGGTTCATACCTAAATTATATAATCTTTTCCCTCGAGGTGTATCTTGTTGATGTCCAAAGAGATCCCCATTCTCCCATGAGCAGGTCCTCTGACCTGCAAGAACACTGCAAGAACACTCCGACAATCCAATTAATTTCCACTCTCTTTTATTTAGGTATAATCATTCATTTTATACCTTTTATAGCTTAGTTTTTGATTTTCTTGTCAGACAAAAGCTTGATTGATGCCCTTATATATTGGTAAGATGCTTAGGTGATGGTTAGTAAGGCCATTATCCGTTGTCTACGTGGCATGGGCAATCTCTTGCTTCTTTTTTTGACAAGAAAATCAGAGAATGGACTATAAAAGGAATGATTATACCTAAATAAAAGGGGGTGGGAACTAACTGGATCGTCGGAGTGTTCTTGAAGGTCGGAATACCTGCTCATGGGAGAATGGGGATATCTTCAGACATCAACATGATACATCCTCAAGGAAAAAATATTATATTATTCAGGTATGAACCCCCCAACACAAGCAAGCTCCAGCTTGATTCTCAAGCTGGTTTAATTAATGAACAAAGCTTGAACAACCCACTACAAGGATTAGCTTAGCTAGGCTTGATAACACCCCTAATAATCACTATTTAATTTATGGTAAAATGCTTAAACAAACACATACTCGGTCCACATGAGGCCAAATCCAACCCATCATACCAAAAAGACCTAGCTATCTCTTGGTGAGAGGAAGGAACCTTTTATGGACTCAACATTGACAAAATTATTTTTTTGATTAAACACAAAATTACTTCTCTACTATTATAACGAGAATAAGACACTTATAAATGTTAATTGAACAAAATTTCCCTTATACTTTTATCTTTATTTACATAACAAAAATGATAATTATAAGACTCTCCCATGCAAGGGCTACATCAAATCAAAAAAGAGGGCACAGGTAGAATGTCCTTGGTCACCCTTCCTTTTCATCTTTTGTGTAGATGTCTTTCCATCACTGCAATAAAATTAGGGATAAAATACATTACTTTACACAACAAAATGAAGATCTAGGTCATGTCATGTTTTCATCATAGGAGATGAAGATATTCAATCCCAACATTGTCGACACAACTAGAGTGACCAGACTTTTTACACTTTAAATTCTTAGGGTTTTGATAGAAACCCTGGAGAATTACTTATGCAACTAAAGAGAGAATTTGTGCGTCTAAAGTATTTGTCTCTTTTCACAATATAGATATTTATAGGGTTGAGTTGTTGCACACTTCAAGTGTAACACTAACTTCTAATCTCTATGTTACAAGACCGAACCAAAGAGGAATGTGTCCATGAGGGCACCACCAGATGTTGTAGATGAACCTACTAAAGAATAAGTTGAGTATGACTATCTACTGATAATGTATTTGACTGTTCGCCTAGTTTTTGAAGAAGGTACTGGGAAAGTGCTCTCAGTTTGCGGTACTAAAAGTACAAGAAGGGAAAGGAACATGATGGGCGAGGCCTTCTACTTCACTCCATTGATTGAATCTTCTACCTCTACTAAAGCTATACTAGCAAGGCTAGCATTGTTATACGTACTTCATGCAAAAAACACGAACTTGTGTGACAATTGGAAGTTGCTTTTGTTCACTTCATTGTAAAGGGCCTAGTAAGAAAGCCATAGCAGCCGCCTCAATTAGCACATCTTTGAAAGGAGCAAGATTGACTGATAAATGTAGATCACCTAGAAAGGATTGCTTGTCGAGGAAAGGAATTCAAAGGCAAATGATTTCTCAGGAAAGAAAAGATGGTTGGTCGGTTATCTATATCTATATTTATATAGAGAGAGGAGAGGGATAAGGATCATGTTAATAGCTTCATCTTGAGGTTGGCATCCAATTGAGAAGGCGGTTTCGGGAAAAAAGCAGATTGATTCAATCTTTGACCAGTTTAGAAAGCAAATAAGAAAGGTGTTTAATAGCGTGGGTCCTAAATGGACGGCCAAAATGATACTAACACCAACAATCATGGTCCTTATGCAAAAGCTAGTAAGAAGATTAAGGGTGGTAAGAAATAAAAAAATCCCTATCATTTGCACATGCATGCTATTTTTTGGCGATAGCTATCTTTCCTCTAAAGCTAATATTCTGAAATGCAAGCACATTCTTTACAGGTACTAGAAAGCCTCATGATAAGTAATATATTGCCAATTAGAGAACTGCTAGCTTCCAAATTCTCATTGTGGGTGCAACACCAAGGAGTTATGGTTTCAACAGTTCTAAAGGTAAGAGGGAAAAGTAGCGACACATGTTCCTACCACAACGAGAATTTGAAAGCTAAGGTCTGGGGTTACCATTTCTTAACCAGAGGAGTGCTAGCCCCAAATGCAAATTTCAATTTTTTTTTTTCCAAACTCTCACCGTTTTGCAATACCTGTCATTTCTACCCATTCAAAAAAATTAAGAAAATATTTTTTTTTCTTAGAAAAGTTATGGTTTCAACTAGTTCTAAATGTAAGTAAGAAAAGTAGTGACACATGATGCTACTACAGTGAGAGTTTGGAAGCTTGCATCTGCGGCTAGCATTTCTCAACCAGAGGAGTGATAGCCCTAGAGGTATATATTAAATATTTTCTACTCTAACAGTGGGTGCAGCACATATCATTGCTTCCCCTTCAACAAATTAGGAAAACCATTTTTTTTTTCAAGGAGGAAGTTATAGTTTCAACTAATCATAAAAATAAGAGGAAAAAATTATGATACAAGTCACTACCACAATGAGAGTTGGGAAGCTTGCATCTGGGGCTAATATTTCTCAACCTCATGAGTGATATGCCCTCGCGCAAATTTCAAAATTTTCCAAACTCTCACTATGGGTGCAACACTTATCATTGATACCCCTTCAGCATGTTAAGAAAATATATTTTTTTTTTAAAGGAGGAAGGTTTTAGTCGGCTCTAAAGGTAAGAGGGAAAAGTAGCAACACATGTCACTACCACAGTGAGAGTTTGGAAGCTTACGTTTGGGGTAGCATTTCTCAACTAGAGGAGTGCTAGCCCTAGGGACAAATTTCAATTTGTTTCCAAACTATCACTATGAGTGCAACACCTGTCATTTCTACTCCTTCAATAGGTTAAGAAAACTTTTTTTTAAAGGAAGAAGTTATGGTTTCAATCGAATCTAATGGGAAAAGTAGCAACACATGTCTCTACCATAGTAAGCAACCCATTTTTTCACCCTTCCTCTTCTCTTTCCTCTTCAAAATCTCAAAGACACTCTTGACCCAAGCCCAACATAAGCACAAATTCCCTCCATAATGCCAGCATACCCACACCCAAGTTTGAGACCAAACCTTGCCCCAGAAGGTCATTTTCACCAAAAATAAAAACCATTACAACCGCTCGAGCTTTCCTCCATTTGAACGGATTTAGGCTTTATCAAACGGCTCAAGCTCTATTTCTCAAGAGAAAATTCATTTTCTACCAAAATTACCCAGGGGAGTTTGAATCGCCCACTTACCCTGTTTGAACACCCTTTGCGGATTTAGCATTTTTAGGGTTTAAACCTTGATTTTTGGCCATCCTTTCTCTATGTTACACCACCATAAACTTCCCTAATAACTATCAAACTACCTTAACCCTTAGCAATCAACCATTAGGCGTTTAGCGTTGTTCCTCCGCAAGGCCTGGCCCGAAAGGAAAGACAGTAAATTCCTTTGCTCACATTAGTCTCAGACGTAAATTTCAAAATTTTCCAAATTCTCACCGTGGATGAAACACTTGTCATTACTACCCTTTTAACATGTTAAGAAAATAATTATTTAGAGGAAGTTATGGTTTCAACCAGTTCTAAAGGTAAGAGGAAAAAGTAGTGACAATGTTGTAACCACAATGAGAGTTTGGAAGCTTGTGTCTGGGGAGAGCTCTCTCAATCTCCATTAGAACAAGGAAGAAAAAGAAAAGAAGACAAAAGGGAAAGGGTTGAGAAGCTCGGGGAGAGGAGAGAGGGGGGAGCCCTATGGAGGCACTGGATGCTTAGGGGTCCTGTTGCCACCGGACAGGTTCCACTAGTCTTGTCTTCAAGCTGAAGGCCAGGAAGAAAGTAGATGCCAGAAGAGCCAGAAGCCGAAGCCGGAAGGAAGGAAGAGATGGTGGAATTAGGGGCTTCCACAGTGGTGCAATCTCACCGGAGAAGAAGGCTGGTTCTACCTTGGTTGGTGTGGAAGTTGCCGTAGGAGGCTGCTCAAGTATGGCCGAAGGGGTGGCGTTGCAAACTAGAATGAAGAGCTGGATCTCAATAGCTTGCCGGACTGAGATCGAGAGAGAGAAGAGCTGGGAGATAGAGCTCCTTGTTGCTACCGTAAACTGACGAAGAAAGAAGAAAAGGGGAGAAAGAGAAAGGGAAAATGAGAAGGGCAGCTGCTCCAGAAAAAACAGATCTCCCCTATCTAAACCCACCCTCTCTATTGGTTTTGTATCTTTAGGTATGGGCTTTGGACTTTAGAGAGATTTAGTGTTAGAGTTTGGGGCTTTGAACACTTGGGTTTTCTCTTGTGGACTTGGGCCTTAGTGTTTAGACTAGGGCTTGGAAACATGGGCTTAAGGCCTTGACATGGATTTTGGTTATAGATTTTAGGAAATGGGTTTATTGAAATGGATTAAGAGATGGGGTTAGGTCTCTTTCTCTCTCTCTAAACTCTTTCTTTCACTCTCTCTCTCTCTCTTTCAAGACTCACAAAGCTTGCACAAGGAAACAAAATTAAATTAAATTGAATTAAGAATATACAAAAATAATAAAAGAAAATGAAGTTTTAAGGATGTAAAAATGAGGTGTATACAAGAGGGAAAGTAGAGATTTGAAATGGATGGTTAAGATAGAAGAAGAATGAGTGGTTATGATTAATTAAAGAGAAAATTGGTTAGGGAAAATTACAAAAATAAAAACAAACGAAAGGAAGAAAAGGGTCTTGAACCCTGGTCTCTAACATGATCTCCCATGGCGTTTGCTAGTTAAGATTGCTTCTTTCTTTGTCTTTTAGGGAATATTTATTAATTGAGTCCATTTCACTTGGAAATGTATTCTTTGGTTCTTTGGCCTTCTTCAGTTACTAGCTCAGCCCATGCTTGGCCTGTCTTTAGATGATGTAGCATGTTGGCTCTTTAGTCTTCAATAATAGGCTTCGATGGTTGCTTTTGACTTCCTGGTTCTTGAAATTCTTTTAATTTGGGATCCTGAAATATTAAAGCACGTAATGAGAGTTCATAAAAATAACTTTAAATTTAGACTTTCAAAACCATGATAAATTCATATAAATGTATCATTTTTACCAGAAATGTGTGTGCTATGCAATAGAGGGAATCATTAGGTAGAAAAGTTAGTAAAATTGAAAGTTTAAGTAGTAGAGTTTGACAACGCCTCAAAAGATAATAGTGAAAATAAGCACTTTTAAGCGAATATCAACACCCCCAAACAACATATTGTCACTCCTTGATAATCAGTACGAAAAATAGAGCTTAAAAGAGCTTGGCACATGCTACATATTGTTTCTTGCCTACTCAGAGAAAACTCATTTTGTCAAATTATTTTAAGGATGTAAAAATATTTACACGTTAGAACTTAGTCAGTTAGTTGCAGTAAGAATGCAGATGGACTCTCAACACAAAGAAAATTAGACTCAACGTGCATTTGTGCTCAACATCATCATTATCTAGCAGTAAAGACTTTTAGATCACCTCTAAGATTGTATGTCTTGACCTCAATTCTCATTATTGTAATTATAGTTATTGTAGAACATGTCTAAAAAAATTAAGGTGATCACGGTTTTAACAAGAATCGTGATTATTAAAAAGTATTGGTCACGGTGCTATATTAAACGATGACTATAGCTAGTCCAACTAATATTTTCATATTCCAATATATAAACAATTATTATTTAAAGTTTCAATAACGGTTTGAGAAGAATTGTAATTGTTAGTGTGATGTCATCATGGTTACTAATAAAGCGCGTTTTTTTTACCGAATTCATAATTGCGACGTCATGAGTTTCATAAAAATTTGAAATTAAATTTTTTAGAGTTCCGATCACAGTTTAAAAATAATTGTAATTATATATTGATATGTTATGATAGTTTTATAGAAACTGTGATTGTAATTCTTACATAAACTCCCTACTTCATTAACAAAAATTTATTGCTCCCTTCACTTTCCTTGATGCAGTTCTTTATTTTTCTTAATATATTTTTATTTTCCTTCTTGGCTATTGCATTTACTTATTTCCTTTCCATATATAATCAATGTTATTTGTTCTCCATCTATATCTTTCTGTGAAAGTCCCAAGCAAAGTTTCTTCTACGGGAAGTGGCTCATAGGATTTTTATCTTGTTTGGAGGGGAATGGGTACGTGTACTCAAATGGGATTGACATTTTCAACTCCAATTCCTCATCTTTTTCTTTTAGTGGAATTCATGTGTGAGAGAGAGAGAGAGAGAGAGAAGATGAGGCAAAGTCTCTTCTTTAGAAAGCAACTCATAGGGAACCTATGGAGCTAAGCAGAGATCTCTTTCTTGTTTGTCATTAATTGAACTCATGCTGGAAGCATTCAAAGATAACTTTTTGAGAAAGTTGGGTTCAAATGACGAATGAGTAGAAAGGGGAATATGAAAGAAGTTGAAGAGAACGATCTAGACTTCTCCTATTCCAAGAAGGCAAAGAAGTTTTTCCCAAACTAAAATATGAAGTTTGAGATTCTAACGTTATAATGGATGTATTTATTTCTCATCCATAATATGAAGTTCTTCCTTAAGCTTCATCCTTTTGGGAATTTATGTATAATTTGTTTATGTAAACATCCAATAATGAGTTTTTTTTTTATAATCTCTCATTTCATTTCATTATGAAAAAATTTGCAAAGATTTCAAGGTGAAAAATGTTCTAATAAAGAGTTTATTTCTTTTTTCCTTTTCAATTGTTCTGCAACTAAGTTAGTAGAACATTTCACTTTACAGCAGAGGAATGTAAATTTGAAAAGATTTGTTAGTTAAAAACAATCATGATTATTTAGTTGACTGTGATCTTATAGTAACAATCACGGTTATTCATAATAGCCATGATCTTATACTACTAAAGTGATGTGATTAATTGATCTCTTCGGTTGATTAGTCACAATAATTTAATCTTTACTGACGATAGTATCTTCGAGAATTATCGATAAAAAATCAAATTGTGTTTTTTTTAGACTCACAATCATTGTTGATTATAATAACTGTGGTAATTTGATCATAGTTATTACACTTATTGATAATAACCATGCTTGATCAGATGAATTCTTTTCATTTTATGGCTTTCAATTTTTTGTAATTATTCTCATTTTTAAAAGATATATATTGACTCTTTTCATTATTTGTGACTAATCGTATTAATAAATAATGTAATTGTTAATATGATCACAGTTATGTTTTGAAACCGTGATTATACGTTAGCTTTATGAAACCTCAAATGTTCACTCGTTTTCTCTTCGTGTATAGATTTTGAACATAATCTCTAACTTGATCCCGAATTTAGAGTCTCTTTGCAACTATTTTTCTCTCTATCAAAGGTCTCGTTCAAACTCCACCAACATCTCCATTTAACCTCCAGCATCAGCTTCATTCCACCTCCAACATCAGCTCCTTTTTCAGGTATAAGAAATATTTTCTCTTTCTACTGTTATGCATACATATACTGGGGGATTATTTTATTGTTATATATTTCTTCATTACACATCATGTCAAGAGCACAACGTATTGACGTAGAGCCAAATACTAGTGGCCCTTCTATTTTGAAAAGAAGAATTGTGAGTGTTGATGGTGATTTAAAGTTTAAATGAATATATTTATTTCAAAATAAAACTTTTAGAATATTTAGCCCAAATACTCAACATCTTACTTGGGAACAATTAGATAAACAACATGTGCATGAAATTTAACAATTCAAATCAGAAGTGCTGAAACTAGAAGAAAGGGATAACCAAAATAAAGAAGATATTCTCCGTTAATTACGAATTTCTAAAGTAAGAGTTAGCACAATTAATAGCTAAGGTGATTGCTCTTGAGTCAGAAGTACTAAGAGCATAATCATCTGCTGGTAGCTCATGTCACATGTTACTTAAATGCATGGTTTAGTTCACTAGCTAAATATGTTATTACAATGAAGTCAAATCCTCTACTGTAATAGCCAGATTTGGTAAATCCAATTATCACCCCTAGAGGTCTCCATATGTCCCTTTTGACATAGGGTTCACCCACCCATCCTTGGTTTTTAGAAAAAAATATTAATTATTTTTTTAATTAAAAAACTGTTTTTAGGGCTTTTTAAAATTAAAATATTAAAAAAAAAGGATTAATATTTTTTTCTAAAAACCAATGATGGGTGCATGAACCCTAAGAGTGAGTGAATCTTAACCACAATTAAGGGGTCTTAAAAGGGACACGTGAAGACCTCTAAGGGTG
This sequence comes from Tetracentron sinense, assembly GCA_015143295.1. Lineage (NCBI taxonomy): Eukaryota > Viridiplantae > Streptophyta > Magnoliopsida > Trochodendrales > Trochodendraceae > Tetracentron > Tetracentron sinense. Next base: position 18,591,649 of record CM026571.1, read on the forward strand.
ATAACCGGATTTGCCAAACCAAATCCGGTTATCACTGTAGAGGATTTGACTTCTATTACAATATGTGTGTTTTAATTATTTGTTATTTTTTGTATAGAATTTCTTAATAAAATTTTCCATATTGAGTTAATAAATTTCATTTATCCTAGGTTGAAGTTTTACAATCAATTGAAGATTTCTTTAAGGAATTTAGGCATTGGTTTGATGAGAAAATAAGCAGCAGTAGACTTTCGCAAATAACATTTGATGCTGCAATCTTTGGTCAAAGAGTTACTTCAACAACATATATTTTACGGTAATATGTCACGGATTTGTATACAAAAAAAGATATCGGTGCAAATTTGATTTGCTAAACATAAGGTGAGACAACTCAATAATTAATTTAGGTTAATTTGTTTGCTTTCCTATTATTACAACTTTATGACTTATAATTTGAATGTTATTTTAGAAAAATAAATGAATTATTGAGGGATAGAAAGGAGGAACGTTAGTAAATGTTTCTTAATCCTGAACAAATAATAAATACCACAAGTGCTGAATTTTTTTGTTGTTAGTAAATTAGTCTTAGCCAAAGATGACCAAGTATTTATTATACATTATAATGTTGAATAAGTTTATGCCCACATTTATCTCTAATGTTTGTTACTTATGATTACAAATTCTTAAAGTTGAGTATTTATTTGAAATTACAATTTTAGAATTCATTATTCAATTGCAGGGAACATTGATGCTTGTGTTTAATCCTTCCAGGAACAATTCAGTGTATTGGTTGGATCCATTGCAGATAGACACATACGCACGTCCAAATATTACAAAGGTTTTTAATGAGCAAGTAATCTTTCCCTACCCTTCACACATTTACATCTAAGTTTATGTCTTAAAATGGCAATTGCTTACGAGTTAAATCTCTTGAAAGACATGAATAAACCTACAAGAACACAATTTATTAATATTAAGTTTTGTTTGATATTAATTAGTCCTTTTAATTATTGTTTCAAAAATTTTATGTATTAACCATAACTGATATTTCATTCATTATCTAAATCTTTTTTGTAGTGTCCCAAACAAAAAGGTAACTGAGAATGTGGTTACTACATCATGTTATACCTGAGGAACATCATCACCAACAATAAAATAGAAATACATGATAAGATTGTTAATTATTTTATTAAGGGTAATGAATCATATAGTGATAAAACAACAATAAGACTTAAAAATGATTTGGCTGAATACTTGAGAAGTGTTATTGTTTAGATTAACTATCATGTGTGCATATATGCATTCTAATCACATTGTAATAAATTTCTATTAATTAATAAAAATATAATTTGTTGTTTTTATATTATTCATAGTGGAGGTTAATTGATTTTATTATTTGCAAGTTGGTATGTGGATGAATGATTTATTTTATTTATATATAAATTTAGAAGTAGTTTTGAAGAGTTACAAGTGGTAGGCGTTGCATGAAGGAGGATTTTAACTGAAAAACAAAATGTATGAAGATCATGAAAAAAAAGAGAACATTGATCATGGGTCATTAAAACACCATGAGCTTTTAATATTAATCAATTATAGTTTTGCTATAACTATGATTGTAAGACGAACTCAAAATGACTGTATTTTCAATGTATAATCTCGGTTAGTTTACGTATACAATCACCGTTAAATAACTGTGATATTTGATACAACTTACGATCACACGTTGAAAGATTACAGTTCATTCTGCGCACTATAACTGTGATCAATGACCAATACTTACGGATAAAAACCATAAACGATGAGTCGATTTCTTGTAGTGACAAAGTATATTTCAAGAAGCGATCTCTTAAACCAGAGTTCATGCTCATATTTAAACTCTTTTTCAAAATGCCAACCGTCTATAGTTAGATAGCTAGGTTTCAAGGACGGCTCCTTCACATAGTTGCATTTCTTGATGGCATTTGTGGAATAAATTTCAACCTCCAATATATTTATGCCAAGCTCTCTCACCAACTCCAATCCTCTCTAGATTGCCCAAGTAACCAAGCAATCTTCACATATATTTCCTTCTGTCTTAGAACCTAAGACTGAATTAGTGAATATAATCTCCAATGCATTATGGGTAAGAAACTTAGAAACCAGAATGTTAGAGATAAAGAGACTACTTGAGAGCTATATAAATATTGTTATACTTGATAACTATATAAACCAAAAGTGTGTGTGGATGTGTGAGTGAATGCGTGTGTGTTTCCTTTCATTGCCTTATAGCTTCGCTTTGTGGTGGTGTTGTGTTCAACCAAAAAAAAATCAAGATTATTATTACTTTTGATGTTAAGGATCCTGATGGATAATATGTGGAAATCCATCTTCTCTAGGTTTATGAGAAATAGAATAAACAGGGCCTAATATCCTTATCTTATCCCAAGTCATTTGGATCCTTTCTTCATTGGAGATTATCTCTTGTCAGAAGAATGTTAAGGGATTGTTTTCCGTATAAGTGATAATAATATTTGGGAGAATTAAGCATTCAATTTAGCTTCCAAATGGATGAAGGAAGAGTCAAAGAATGGATGAATGAAGAGCCAAAGACTGGTTGGTCATCTCTTTTTGTTGTGTCTATCACAAATAATAGGATTATGAAGATGCTAAGCTTATTTAAAACTAAATGATTTTTTTCTCCTAAAAGACCATATTATGCTTTCTTTGACATGAGATCTTAGCCAAGGGAATTGTCTTTTGAATTTCTTATAGTTTGAGTATAAACAGGAGCTCTAGTTTAACTATAAACAGGAGCTCTAGTTGAAGAGATAACGAACTTGAGCAATCCAAAATATGCCCTTTGGTAAGAGTAGTTTTGAAATTAAAATATAAAAGAATGGTATTTTGTAATCTAAACTTTATTCTGCAATTTCCAAAATACCCTTGTCAAGACATATTTTGGATTGCTCCAATTATCTCTTCAACCAGAGCTCATGTTTATAGTTAAACTCATTTCTTATCTAGCCATTCTAGAAACATGGATACCAATTTGCCATTTGTTTCCTTTTAAAATGATTTTTGACCACTCTTAAGGTCCGTTCTTTTGCAGAGACTTATAAAATCTGGCACTTTGTAAGTTTTGTTAATAAACAATATGCATTTTCTTTTGAGAACTAGATGTATCAATGTTTTTCATTTATTGGGTTGCAATTTCATAAGACTTTAAATGTAACAAAATGAATGATTTCAAATCTCATAAAAAATGGTAAGACTTGAAATCTCAGGATGGTAAGAATTAATCTTGTTAATAACATCGACAAAGTGACTCAAATTTCCTACCAACTTCCATGACTAAGTGTAAAATGTCAAGCTTTATAAGTCTCACCAAAAGAACGGACCCTTAGTAAACTTCACCACCGTCAAGAGGGTTTGTGTCCTAGTTTGACAAAAAGGAAATCTCAATCAGGAGAGTAAAAAGTGTTTTCAATGTTCTAGCCAATGGGGGGGGGGGGGGGGGGGGGTTGTTGATTAATCACCAACATTACAGGTAAGGATCGAGGTTCATGTTGTCCATTTCCCTTTATAAGTCCTTCCCTAATAGGTTTGAAATGTAATTGAATCTCTCCATAATGTTAGCAATTGTGTATCTCTTGAATTTTCCTATATCCATAGCAGTCATAAGATCGAGTTTGATTTTAAGGTGTTTTGACCTTTAAGCATCTAGCCATGATCATGTCAAGCTTCTTAATTAAGGATTTTTTTGCTAATAGCAACCCTTATTTTTTTTGTTGAGAAATGTTAGCCCCTGGCGCAAGCTTCCAAACTCTCACCTTGGTAGCAACAACTCACTAATTTTCCTTCTTACTTATAGAACCAGTTGAAACAATCACTACACAAAATTGGTTCATCACTCACGATTTTTATCTGTAACTGTTGTCATTGATCATGATAACCACGCGTAGACTGAAATACGACCTTTCGACGCGTGATCATATGTATTCAAATTTCACAGTTTCTAATTGAACCGTGATTTTTTTATATATTAATGACCACAGTTTTTATCAGTGATTGAATATCATAAATACCGAGATTATTACCTTTGAAAATGGCTTTATCACCTATTATAGATCACATTTTATTTCTATAAACCATGATTGCTTTGATTCGAAAATCACAGTTACAAGGGATATCGTGATGGTTTATCCCACAATTGTTTACGATTTTATTATTAACCATGATTGTTGATTTATTTGAAACCCAAAAATATTATGCAACCTGTAACTCATCACACCCACTACTAAACTCATAAACAAACTTACTTGGATATATAATACATTATACATTCATTAATTAAATAATAAGAATTTATTTACAATATGAGAAAAATACATATATGAAAATGTTATTCTAAACAGTATAACTTTTCAAGTATTCAGCTAGTTCCTTCTTAAATTCTTTTATTGCTTCATCGCTATACAGTTCTTGACACTTGGATGCAAAACAATCTTTAATCTTATCAATTATATTTGTTTTCTTGTTGGTGATGATGTCCCTCGGGTACATCATGGTGTAGTAGGCACATTCTCAGCTACCTTTTTATTTCGGACACCACAGAAAAAGAGAATAAATTGGACTATATTAGTAATAATGTTTAAGCATTATGATTTGTAATATTACAATATTCAAAGGTAAATTAATATCGGTCTTAATTTACCGTAACATCAGTAAATGTCTACTTTCTAGTTTTCCTCTTCTTGCCTTTTAAAACATTTTCATTAAATGCACTTCACAAAAGTAATTTGAACATATAGTATAAATGATTAGTACAAAACATAAATATAAATATACAATATGCAATATAAGGGAAGAAGTTACTTACTCATTGAAAACTTTTTCAATATGTGAACGGTCAGATATGTTGGTCTCCAATGGGTCCAACCAGTGCACTTAAGATGTGACTGAATAAATTATACCCAAGCACTAGTTTCCCCTGCAATTGAAAAATGAATTGTATAATTTCTTTTCAAATGAATACTTCAACTTAAATAATTAGTAGTACCCATACTTAATAAGTTAAAATAACATAAGAGAAGCAAGAAGAAACTTACCCAAAATTATATTGTATAATGAGTAGTTGGTTATTCTTTGCTAAGCTCAATTTTTTTGTTATCACTGTCTTAGCATCCTCTGACTTTAATGTTTGTTGAGGGTCGAGAAATATATACTATTTTTCTCATTAACCTCTAAGACTTCATATATTGTTCTGAAATAAATAACAGTTCTAAGTGTAAGTCATAAAGTTATATTAATAATAGAAAAAAAATTAATAAAATAACCTTAATTAATTCTTGAGTTATCTCACTTTATGTATAAAAGAATCAAAGTTACACAAATGTCTTCATCTTTACACAATTGTACGACATCTTCCTTTCCGATAAAAAAAGAATCAAAACATTTTTCCTAAAATTTTCTTATCATATGTTAAATGTTGAACTGCATCATCCTTATAATTCTCATCAAACTAATGCTCAAATTCCACCAAATAATTGGTTGTTGGTTGTGGAGCTTCCACCTAAGATAGATGAAATCTATTAGCTCACAAATATCACTAACCGATGAAGTCTTTTGGTTTTTATGTTTACACCAATGAATTGATAATTAAGCATATGTAATAATTTACAACAATATAACTAATAGATAAAGAGAATGAATACGAACACCCTTTATTTGAGAAAAATTATCTGGTGGGTTTGGAGAGACAGTAACTGGTACTTGTGTAGCTTCCACTTATTGTATAAAAATTAGTAAATATTATAACATATTAAAGTAATATAGTGTAATAACAAATTTAGTGAGCCAAACCATTTACATACCATTTGGAATGAGCTATCAGCAGATGATTGTATAGAATGAAGAGTAGTCACCTAAGTCATTAATTACTTTATTTGCTATAATTAAGTATATGTAATAATTTACAACAATATAACTAATAGATAAAGAGAATGAATTTGGACACCCTTTATTTGAGAAAAATTGTCTGATGAGTTTGGAAAGATAATAACTGGTACTTGTACAACTTCCACTTATTGTCTAAAAATTAGTAAAGAATATTATAGCAGTACAGAATGAAGAGTAGCCACCTAAGCCATTAATTACTTTATTTGCTCATCTTTTTTCCTCATTTTTTGAATTTACTGGTACTCCTCTTCTCTTTGCTCATCCCTTTCTAAATATGTTTGCGGTTGAGATTTGAGTTTTAGAACTTCATACAAACATGTCAAGGATTCGGGGCAATCCCAATATGTCATGGGGACAACAGGTTGTGTCGCTGCTCTAACACGGCCTGGATGTTCTGGACCTAACATCGTCATAAGGATGTCAGATCTTCCATCAATATGTATGTTCCTTTCACCCTCGGTATATTCCTGCTCAAATTGTTCTTACATAAGAAGCATTCATCTAATTAATCAAAGAATGTGCCAACAAAGAAACAAGCATAAAAAGAAAATTAATAATAAATAAACACTTATAATTTCTATAGATTTTTGTCTAGTCTCATTTGAAGTATATTAGCCTTGTGCTCTTTGTCGAGCCTTAACTCACAATGTATGTCTCTCCACTTTCTCAATCGGCTGACCTTAAGAAGCGGATTCAGCCATCTACCAAATATTAAATATTAAGGATTAGTATTTAGGTTCATGATTAGTATAATAGTTGCATAATCTTAAATTTTAGGAATGTAAACACTCACAATTTTTCTTTCAACCCTATCATAACCCCCATGGCTTAGACGATGGGGATATATATTCTTTTTCCTTATTTCTTTATGTATTGTATATGCCTAAAAATGCAATACAATTAAGCATTAGTTCAAGTAAAGTACAAAGACTAAATATAATGAATAAGTAATTATAATTTTAATTTTACTAGCCTTTAATTCATCTGAAAGAGTATACTTTACAAATGCATCCCAGTGTTCAGGCCTAATATATACATACTTTGTGTCAAAATTTATTAGATCGACATCCTCACTAACGAGAAATAGAGAATGTAATTCTTCCGAAGGCACTTCTTGAATGTCTTCCAAGAGAAATTAAAATTTTCAAATATTGCTTCTTGTATCTTTCCACAATATCAAATTAGTACTACAGTGAAGCAGACAAACAAAGTCAGTGTAAACATATATTTTTTAAGTATCTTTTTACAGAATTTTAAAGAATTGCATATATACAGACAAAAAACAGTATGGATGTTATATAGAATATCCAAAATACACTTCTCGGTCACAACCAGGAACGCATTGAAGAACAACTCCATCGATCATGTGATCCTTTAAAATCTTCCATGACAGTAATTGATGGGGAGAAAGCTAAGGTAGATAATTTAGTCCATCAATATCGGCATACAACAAATTTTATTGGTAATTCTTCAAGTATGAATTATTTGAATGCTTCTACTAAATCTCAGTTAGAGAGTTTAGATCCTTACATTAATCATAAAGAAATTGCAAAAAAAAAAAAAAAAAAAATCTAGAAAGCCCGTTGAGATCAGTGAGCAAGAATTTGATTCGGATGAGGAATGGCTCCATACTCCTCATTTGGATGCTGATTGCCTTTTGAAGATTAATTTCTCCAATGATAAATCTATGGATGAACCTCTTAGGACTGGTACCCTATTGAATAATTTGATTACTCTTTCCAATTCTAATCTTAGAGGTCTTAGTCTTAATGATAATAGACATTCTAGATATAGCTTTCATCATTCCCCGCATTATTGTATGTCGATGCAGTTGATTAGAACTTAAAAGGTGGTTCATTGTTGGAGACTTTTGCAGTTAACGAATTGATAGCAGGTTGTTTCACCACCAATTGTTTGGATATATTCTTTAACTGACCTTCTTCAGCCTCCTAATGGATGTATCTCTTAGTTTTAGTTCTGCTCTTTGTTCCCGTTGAACAGTTATTCACATCATGATCAAGTTTTTTTGCATTGAACACAAAACATAAATTTTTTCTCATACTCAATGGATTGCCAGCGTCCATGATCCCCAAACTCTAACTAGAACGATCTGGGTTGTTCTTGAGAAGGTCTATTTTGATGCAAACTCTAGCAACACTCGATCTAGAGAAAGATTTAGTAGCTCCGCCTAGTTTTAAAACCTTACCAAAGATGCTACCTTTAGATCATAGGGCAGAGTCGTTGAAAAGATGAAGAGGGAGGTTTGAGAAACTCACCTAGATTGGAACTATCGATGGTTCTACACCTGATTAGAATAAAGGAGTCCATTTGAAGAATCAAAACAGAAATCCATTATTGTATATGACTTCTTTTGTAGCACCGCGGATATTTTTGACATGTCTTAAAGCCTTAAGGTCATTTTCTTGAGTTATAGGTTAGATTTCCGAAGTCGGATCTATTGAAAATCCAGGTTGCTGAACTCCATTTGCAGATCAGTCAACCTTGGGGATAATTTGGTCCATGAATAAAGAAGAATTGGAAGATTCTAAAATGCCGGAATTGTTCCTCTTCGAATGACGAGTCCAATGCAAGTTAAATCGTCAAAATCCGACGAACGAGTCAAAAGTTATGGCCGAAATACCAAAATGGGAAAATCTGAAAATTTACTGTCAGATTTACGAACGATCGTACAGGCCCTATGAATGATTGTAGGTGAGATACGATCGATCGTAGAATTCCAAAAATGGCCAAACTCTCTATAACATTTACGATCGATCGTAGGAAACTACGAGCGATCGTAGTAGATTTACGATCGATTGTAGATATGTTAAGATCGATCGTAGGTCGTGAGCCCAGAGTTTTATTTTGGGATTTTTAGGGTTTCTCCCCTTTGCCTATAAATAAGGGGTTACATTTGGGGTTTTTGGTTTACCCTAAACCTAGAGAGAGTCTTTGGGAGATTGAGAGAAGAAGAGGGTTTCCAAGAGAGGGTTTTCATCCTTGAGGAGATTTGGATCATTTGGGTGACCTAGATCATCCCTAAAGCTTGGATTCTTCAAAATCCAAGGCAAAGCAAGCAAGGAACACGTCCTCCAAGCTCGGCAGTGACTTCATTCACGATTTTGAGGGTTTTTCCTCATCAAATTGAAGGTCAGTACTTCTATCCCTCAACTTGTCATGTTTTCTTTATTTCCTCATGATGCTTTCACATTTGCTTGCTTTTCCCTAAAAGTTCACATAATATGAGAGGATTTTCTTAAATGGAGGTTATGGATGGTTGTGATGTGATGAGAAAATGGGAAGGACATTGTACAAATAATGAACACACATTATATGTTGGATGAAATGAACTTTACTCGCTTTTTAGAAAAGCATGATTATAGATTTACTCGTTTTCTAGAATTGCATGCTTATAGATTTACTTGTTTTCAAATAATTGTTGTCTTGAAACGATATGTTCATTATTTCATCCGTTGAATTGTACACGATCCATGAGCACAACATGTAGATCTTGAATTAGAATTTTTTAAGCATGGACACCGGGTTTTGATTTCACAAAAGACAAGAATTAAAATATCTCGATTCACGAACACCATGACAAGGCCAAATGTAAGGGTTGGTAAAAAGGTAGGGCATATCCTCTGGTATGTCTTAACTCACTTTTCACAAGGACAAGCAAGATGTTAGTGCACCTTTCAAGCATGCATGTTTCCATGAAGGGTGCTTGCACCTGACTTCAAGTTGCTTCTATTGCATTTTCGCTGAAGGGAGTTTATACTCCCGACTTCAAGTAGTTTGACATGATTCACCGAAGGGAGTTTTCACTCCTGACTTCAAGTTGTTCAAGGGCACTAACATCCCAAGCATGTATGACAAGTAAGCAAGCAAGCATATGCATACTCATGTCATGACAAGCATACATGCATTGACATCCGCATTCAAGCAAATTTTACAAGTATAAGAAAATAAACAAGACAGACAAGACAAGTGATAAGACAAGTTTTCACAAGTACGAAAACATGATTTAAAATTTAATTAACAAGGCAAGATAAATACACGATGATTTACCAATGTTTTAGCGATCATGATTTCAAGCATGCATGAATATACACTACTTATTGCTTATTATTGTTGTTTACTATTTATTGTTCTATTTATTGTTATTATTATGCGCTGCTCTTATGACTTGTTGGTTAGTAGTAGGTACCCGCTGAGTGTTTCAATATTCAGTCGTACATTTGATATCGGCAGGTACTAGTGGAGCAACTGCTCATTTTGATATATGTGCTTCTGATCCATGAGAGGAAGAAGAGTACGTCGAAGAGGTACCTCAGGAGGATCTCAGCCTGGTGATGGGGACTATTGGCCCTAGTTAGGTTTTGTTTAGTAGACATCGAGCATGGGTGAGAGGGTTATACTTGTATATTTTGCGGTGGGCATGTCCACCCTTTCTTTTGGATGTTGTACATAACTTGGGATACTTATTACATATATATGTGAGTTAGATATTTTGCTTCCGTTGTGTCATGTTTTGCTTCCACTATGCATGCTTTGATTCTGTTTTGCAGGATGGTTTGTCAAGTTATGTCAAGTCTCATCCAAGATTCACTCTAACTCCTAGGGTGGGTTTTGGGGTGCGACATCTTTGATCCAAATCATATGGAAATCTTCTTCCGAGGAAAATCTGAATAATAAATATCTTGAATCTAAGATACCAACTGAGAAGGCCAGCCAAATTTTTTCTGTTTTCTTCATGTGTATCTTGATAGCATCTAGAGAAGAACGACCATAAAGAATTTTGCTACAAGAGATAAACAACAAGGGATGACTAAGGATGTAGATTCTTCCTCAAAGAAGAATAAATTCAATTAAAATAATATAATAATGATCACAAGTTTTTGCATCTAAACGTGATTTCGTCATTTTTATTTTTTTTTATAATTGATTCTAACTTATTCTTTTTAAACCTATACTAAGTATAGAATAATTTTTTAAAAAAATCTAAATTGATCTATTTTCAAAATGAGAGAATCACCAGGAACGATGTCAAGTGACTCTCATCCAATCGGGAGAATGCATCCCCCATGAACTTGTGTAACAACTGTTCTGATGCTCTTCAAAACCTGAGTAGGGGCAGCGATTAGGTCCAGGCCTAAGATTGTTTATAATACTTGAGATTCTCTCAGGTTATAATTGGTCATAAAGAGACGTAGGGGCTGAGGCAGTATTCTCTTGTAGGGGAGCTAACAATGGGGGTTCGGAGGTGTAGCCTCGAGTTTTTTTTGAGCGCCAAGTTCATGGGATCGTGGCTGTTGTATCCGTATATAAAGAAAATTTTCTATTTCAAAAGTTTAGGGGGACTAGAACCCCGTCCTTCCCCGGCTCCGCCCCTCTCCCAGGCTACAACCCTATGAATACTATAGGAAACTTTTTTTTCCCAAAATTTGAAGGGGTGGGGGGGGGGGCTTCACCCCCTGGCCCCCATGGTGGCTCCGCCCCTAAAGAGACAAATTATAACATGGAGTGACATATGTTATTTTTCTATCCATGTTACGTAACGAAACGACATTGAACACTAACACACTAACGGTAAGGACAAATATAATCCCCTTAGCTTACCAGCGGTTGCAATTCAGTAACAAAATGGGCCTTCCTCATTGGTTCACATCTCATTTTTTAACACTCACCAATTGTGGTTAAGATTCACTTGCCCTTAGGTTTAAGCAATCCAACTTGGTAGAGAACCTACGGGTTAAATAGGATTAAAAGGGACATGAGGACACAATGGTAATTTTAGTAGAGGACCTATGGGTCATCTAATCACTACTCTATTAAATATAACTGGTATATTTGAGGCTACAGTAGACCCTCTTGTAATTAATAGTCTTGGTGGAAAGAAATTATATTCATTATAACAGAATATCATATATAAGAATCCTTATATTGGTCCATCAAAAATTTTCTTTATCTTTTCTACTTAAGTTGCGTTCTCTGATGGTGAAATTTCTACTTTTTTATCTCCGTTTCGTTCTCCAGGTTAGTGATTTTAGATTTCTTTCATGATTCATATGGTGTCCACAATTTATGTCAATTATGGAGAAATGGCGAGATTTCCACTTCAAGATTCGTGATTTATTCTTTTGTTGGGATCTTACAATCTGTATTGCTTAACTGAGAAACTCCTCTTGATTTTTTTTCTTCTTCTGATTCAAGCATTTGTGAACAGTGAGGTTTCCCAAACGCATTTACAAGGTATGTATGTTTCTGCTTTTCCCTTTTCTTTTGATTACCATGCTCATTTCATTTTCTATTTTCTTCTGATTTCTGGGGTTACCTATCATATTGATCTGAATTGATTCTTCAAGATTTCATTTTCTTTCATCTGAGAAAACTAATACAAACCAGATGTTATATTCATTCCAACTAGATGCGTGCAAGTCAATCAAATCTTTTCCAATCCAGATTAAAATGATTACTTAGGTTCCAGTATGATGAATCTTGGTCTCATTATTGTTTAAGCTTAAGTGATTGATGTATTTTCTTCTAAAGCCATAGCTCCAATACTATAATGATCACCATACTACTGCAATACAAGGATTTGGCTTCTATTGATCATCTGATGGATTAACAGACTCAGCCATGGAGAGAGGTTTGGAAAATGCCAGAAAGGTCCATAAGTGTCTGAAAGAGGTGGAGACACCTGTTCTTGTGGTGGCGAAGGAAGTAAATGAGGAAGCATCCAAATGAGGGCAATGACCTTAGTCTGGATAAATACTCCTGGACAAAAAACCTTAAAGAGGTCATTCTCAAAGTTCCAGTTCATGATGATACTCACTCAATTTCATTTGGTTGACAACGACTTAATTAACGAAGAAATATCTAAAGGTTGGACTTAAGGGCAAGCCTCCTTTAACAGATGGGGAGATTTTTTATTCTGTCGAGGTTGATGGTTGTTTCTGGACCCTAGAGGAGGCGTTAACCATCTGTATTTTTTTGAATAAGCACAATCTAATGGAGTGATGAAAATCTTTGTATAAAGGTGACCCAAAAATCGACACTCAAAAAGTAGTACCAATTAATGAGCTTTCTGACTTGGAATTGGAAACTCAAGAAACTATGGAAATTATGATGCATTTAAAATGTTAATCCAAACTGTTGGATTGATGGGGTATTTTCCACCAGTCGGCTACAAGTGGGTATGTCAATCCAAACAGTTGGATTGGTGGGGTATGTCAATCTTTTGTTTATTGGTTGAAGGTAACAACACCACAAGGTGAAAGCTACAGGCATTAGAAGGAAGACTACACACACATTCAAGCGCGCACACATACATTCCACAAACACCCTCAATCCAAATGGATTGTTTTGTAGTAAAAAAGAAAGTTCTACAATTTACAAATGGTTGTTTTAATATATCCTATTTTTTCTTGATTATTTGATGGCCCCTAATTTATTCTTATTTTTCTAGATTAATTTTAGTTGTATTTTTTTTTATTCACACACCCATGCATCGCACGGGATCTTCGCTGGTTATACATTATAGAACCAAGTTGGTTCCTTACAAATTTATTAATTATTAGAGATTATTAAGTTATGGAATATGAATTATAAGAGGGTCTACTGTAAGTATGACAGAATCCGGAACTCGAGTAATAACTCTTATTCATAAACCAAATGCTTATTAGATGACCCAAAAGAAGAAATAGAAAATACTTTATGCCTGTCCCAGTGCTTGTGTATCTCCTTTTGAGGAGTTGTGACTCGTGTCCGAGACTTGGTGTGGCTGTTGAGCACCCACCATGAGTGCTAACCCCCTAACCTATAACTTAGGTAAATAAATAATTAGGATCAAGCAAAAGAAAAAAGAAAAAAAACTTTAATATACACCTGGTTTCCATTTTAAATATCCTGTCCTCGTTAGTCCATGCCTTAATTTTTAATATTCATAGAATTAAACATTTCAATCTTGATTTTTCGAAAAAAAAAAGAAAAATTTATTTAAGTTTAACTGGGGTTAATGTAGTTTTAAAAAGGACACGAGGACATGGACTAAGATCACTGCTCCAAAAAAATTGATTCCATTTGAAATTGTCCGCGCGTTGTTGGTTTTGAACTGTCGTCAGGTAGCCCTTGACCGACAGGTGGATCTAACATTTCCAACGAAGCAGAAAGTCATTCCAATTCTCATTGGGATCTACGATCACACCAAACTCCTATTTCCCTGACCAAATTGCCCCTTCAATTATCGTTAAGTTGAGGGTAATACTGGAATCCAATATTCAAGCAAGCCGCAAGGACCACCCGTGTCAATATACAAACGACTTTTGCACCGTCCTAATCCAAATTGTTGAATCCCGACCGTACATTACTCCACATACACAACACCAGATTCTGACAGGTGTCAGAATACAACTGTCCTTTATTTTTCACAATTAAATTAAAAAACAGATAAAAAAAATAAAAAGGAAGAAAAAGCTACGATCTTTCTTCTTTCGCTTTTGTTTGAGAGACAGCTTTCTTCTTTTGATTTCGGATCAAAATCTCTGGAAAATATCGCCTTTACTGTAAGCTTCTTCTGATTTTTTTTTAATCTATTTTTTATTTTTTTACTATTTTAATCAAAGTGTTCTTGAATACATTTATTGAATTCTCTCATTTCTGATAGACGATCTAAGCTGGATAATTTTCCAGATTTTTTTTAGGGTAAATATTAGGGAAATTTGAGGAAACCCTAGAAAAAATTGGAATTTCTCGGAACCTTTCACGCATGGCCTCAACGATGATCTTGAGAAGAATTTTCATTCAATAATGTTGGAATATATATATATATATATATATACATTTCTTTTCCATTTTCTGTCTTTGAATCTTGAAATGAACTGGTTTTGATCGAATTCTGCGGTTTTATGTTTCAAGGTAGTAGATTTTTGGATAAATGCGGGTTAGATCATGAAATAAAGAAGATTTTGTGATTGAAGGGATTGGAGGAGTTTAAAAGGATGGCGTGCAAATGTTGTTTGAATTTCTTATTGAAGCTTCTGAACTTCTTATTGACGCTTGTGGGGTTGGCCATGGTGGGCTATGGGATCTATTTATTGATCGAATGGGAAAGAGCTTCTGATTTGACTGGTTCTATCTCGCCTTTGAGCGAAAATCATGAATCTATACAGCTTGGTCGGCCTATGATGCTGGCTGTGTCTCTGTCAACCAGTATTCTCGACAAACTGCCGAAAGCTTGGTATGACTCTCTCTTTTGGCTTGAATGAATCTGTTAGTCTTGGGGTGTTTGTTTTCTGTTTGTGGCTTATTGATAATGTAGCTATATGTGAACTTATAAATGAGAAAACCCATTTTCTATATCCCTTGATTAAGAATTATAGATATAAAGAAGAAACAAAGTTGGGTTTTAGTTCCTCATTGGATTTGATATCCATTGAGCATAAATGATGCATTATATCATCTCTTAAGATCGACTTATCTCTTCTTTCAATAATTGTCTGGAAATAGGTTGATACAACTTTCTTTTCTAGTTCTTCCCTGTAAAGATCCCTTCAAGAAGCATAAGTGAATCATTGTCATTATAAATAATAAGTAGGTTGAGCTTCCAACATTCTTTGATCCTTTTCATCTGGGCATAAATCATCTCCTCGGCATTCTTCTAGTTCCAGCAGCCTTCAAAGGAAAAGCTTTGCTTACTGCTTTATTACACCATATGACCAGTTGAGCCATTAGAAGATTGGTTGCACCTTAATCTGTTGAGCTCTGTCAGTTGTCCCCAAAGCCTCAGAATTCTCCATATCTTTTAGAAGCATTGGAAGGTTTATTGATCTATTGCATCGGTCCATTTAGGCTTTAGTCTTTACCCCACTGGTTTAGCAAAACTCAGGCTGCCTTTCCCAGACTGAATTGAGTCTTGAGTCTTGACTAAACTAGACACTCACCAAAGGTACCAATCTTGATTTTGTCAAATTTGTACTCCTAGTTGACAAAAGTATATCATGAAAACCTATATAATATTAGAGACCCATTCTTCTACCACTTTCTTGTTGAGGTCTCTTTACCTTTCTCTACTGCCTGATGTAGGACAAGCCTACAGTACGGAGGGTAAAAAAAATAAAAAAAAATAAATCTTCGATCACCGTCAAAGTCTAAGTTTTTTGGAGCAAACTTAGGAAAAACCATCCTGCAACTGCAAGGTGCTAATCCAAGCAACCCAAAAGTTCACAAAGGAACCCAAAGAAAAGCCAATGGCCAATTATAATTCATTAATTCAAAAGTTACTTAACAATGCTCCTATGACAACTATATATAATAAAAAGAAACCCTAAAAACTAATTTAGAAGGTAAACAACTAATTTAAACCCTACTTCTAAACAACTTAAAGTAAAATTTCAAAATACCTAATATATCCCTAATTTTCGTAACTAATTTTATACTCAAAATTAAAACTCGATTTTGACATTCTAAACATTAAAATCTTGAAAATCTTCGTGAAATAGCTATTGTAGATCTTGAATTTTTCCTTTCCGGCGCATCTGACGGATTGTCAATCGATATTTGAGCAAAAAGTTATGAATTTTTGAATCTTTATTATTAATCTGCAAAATTTGAAAAACAACGACCTCTCTTCCTGGCATCCATTCAGCATGCCTTTATTTGAATCTTATCTCTCGCATCACTACCTCCTCCTTATGTTTACTTGTTACTTTTGAATATTCTTTACACATCACCTCTCCAGTGTATGTTATCATTTGCTTCTATTGAAAAGCCCTTGGTGATTGAACAGCGTTAGTAGATTGTGTAGATTTGGTCACAATTATATGCTGCCTTCCAAGACATTGTGACTTCTCTACAACAAATCATTGGAATAAATTTTTTCCATTTTTTTCCTACTATTCGAGTATGCCATCAGTGATTGACCAATGTATTTAGATGGTGTAGACGTGATCACGAATCATTTGCTGCCTTCTTAGACATTTTGACTTCTTTTGATCTTCCCTTGCACCTGGAATTATTTTTATTCATGTCCTCAATCCTCATGTTTACTAGTTACTAAATTGTTAGTTGCAGTGTAGTCAAGGCATCTAGGCGATGCCTAGGCAATTGGCCCCAGCTAGGAGGCGTTGCCTAGGCGACGCCCAGGCGGCCAGGCGTTGCCTAGGCAATAAATTTAATATATATATATATATATATATATCACGTATATATATTATTATATATAACATCCAAAAGACCAAAACTCCACACCCACATTCCATAAAAACATAAAATAAAAAGTCTATTACAGTCATTCATATCACATAACCAAAGACATGATGACATATTGGAGTATTAAACACTTCAAAATCTGGGCCAAATACCCAAATTCATGTCACTGTCCATGTTACATGTATAATGTTTGGCCCTAGATCCTAAAAAATGTATTCAGAATTACAGCATGATGATTAAAGATTATGACATATAGAAATAATAAAAGAACTTCATCATTTGAACTCAAGAAATAGTAAAGTATTTAAGAAGAGCTTCATCGTGTGCTGTCCCAACAGTGTGTATCTGTCTATCTGGACTGGATTATGTGTATGTTTCAACCATCGACCTATCTAATTTTCTTATTTCTAAATTTTGAGCTTCATATTGGCTTTAGAAGTATCTTGTTTGTTTTGGAAGGTACAAACTTCAACAAATTGCCCGGGGGGATTGCAGGGGGCAGAGCCCAGATTGCGTCGAAAACGATATTTTTAGTGAAAAAGACAATTTAGAATCTTGTTACTTCTTCATTACATGTTTTTTTTTCTATTTATTGAGATTTTTTTAGCAAAAAAAGAAAAAAAAACCGGCTTTTATAAGGCAGATTGCCTAGGCAACCGCCCAGATATCGAACTCCTAGGCGTCGCCTAGGTGACCGCCCAGCTATTTTCGACTGCCTAAGGGCCCAGTCGGGCACCCCACCCCCAAAAACGCCTAGGTGACACCTTGACTACACTGGTTAGCAGGTCAGTTATATAATAAGTAGGAAGGATGAGGGGGGGACGACGAAATTTGCAAATTTCGGTTCTTACAAACATGGTATCAAATCTTTGCCTTCAAACTCAACTCGGTGGTCTAAGACCGAAATCGATCAGGTACTGTTTTAAATGGGACACACGTATCCCAGCTAAGTTGCTTCCTCATTTACATGAGGCCAACCAGGATTCAGGGAATGTCGTAGTACCTCCTCAATCCAACTCTTCCTTTAGGAAACCAAGACAAGACAGCCATAAAACATCAGTCTTGGTTGAGATTTGAAATCATGGTCACAACTCACAAAGCTAGTGTTTAATCTCTTATTAATAAAACTTGTACTTAAACCTGGATTTTCAGCTTACATTCTTCTCATACTCTAAGCTCCCTTCCTCTCCTACTCCTACAAGGTCATGACTCCAGCATATCCACCTTTACTTAAACAATTTTTTCTAAATTTTTTATTCTTGGACATGTCATTCCAATTGATTACAATTGGCAAAACTCGAGTTTTGGAAGCATAAGAACCAACATTTTTATAAAAGTCACTGGACATATGCATATGCAGGTATGCAATCTTTATGTTAGTTTTGTGGAGACCTATGAAGGTCTTGTTATCTGAACTGCTCACAACATACATCATCAGGGTTCTGTGTAATATATGTCTTGAGTTGATATGATAAGAACTTGTGTCCAATTTGTTCAGAAAGGTATCTGATCCATGCTGGTATGATTTTTTTCTTTTTGCAGGTTTATATACTTATTCATTGCTGTTGGAGTTATCCTCTTTGTCATATCTTGTTTTGGTTGCATTGGAGCAGTAGCCAGGAATAGCTGCTGCCTGACTTGTGTATCCTAGATCCTCTTTTATTCCTTATCATTCTGAGCTAAAATTCACTAACCTTATGTCCTTTTGCATTTGTCAAGCATGGTAGGATCTTTATTCCCTGGAGTAATTGGAACCAGTTTAGAACTTTTAGGATCATCATAACTCGCTTGATTTTTTCAAAACAATATTCTCATCTTCTTTCTGTGGAATCCCTTTCCCTTTCGAATTACAGTATTTTATGACATGAAACTGAACAAGATTGGAAAAAATATGTGACATGCTTTTCTTTTGTTGTTTTATGATGAATGGATTCCTTAAATCGATGCAGTATTCTGTATTTGTGATCCTGTTGATCTTAGTAGAGCTGGGATGTGCAGCTTTCATATTCTTTGACCATAGCTGGGAGGATGTGAGTGTTATGTTGTCAATTTGTTCTATTGGATTTCCTGATCTATATTCTTAGTTGCCTAATTTCTGGGAATATCCTTTCAGGAAATCCCAACGGACAAAACTGGAGATTTTGACATGATATATAGTTTCCTAAAGGAGAACTGGAAAATTGCAAAATGGGTTGCTCTAGGAGCTGTTATTTTGGAGGTAAGCATAACACGATGGCTTTTGCTCTTGTTAAGAGTTAGGATTATTATTTATTTCTTGTACTGAAACTGAGCAGTTGATGTGCTGGGTTGGAAGCAAGTCATTGTCCATAAATTTATGCAAGCATGTTTCCTTCCCCATTTTTGATCACTACTGGACCGTGATTCTATGTGAATATAATAAATTAAAAGAAAAAGTTCTTTATTAGAGATCACGTATTTTCTTCTATTTAGGTGTAGCGAAATGTTGAAGCTGGTTTGTTTTATTAAATATTTTCTTTCACCCCCTCCCCTCCTCACATGCTCATGCACAAACCTAATCAAAGAGGATCTATGGACATCAAATCCACCCACTCCCGACTATTAGCCACAGAGGACTCACTTAACACCACCACTCCAGACCTACCCAAAGAGGATCTATGGATATCAAATCGACCCACTCCCGACTATCAATCACAGAGGACTCACTTAACATCACCAATCCAGACATAGCCAAAGAGGATCTATGGATATCAAATCCACCCACTCTCGACTATCAGTCACGAAGGACTACATCATACCATCACTTCATATCTAGCCAAAGAGGACTATGGTTATCAAGTCCACCCACTCCCAACTATCAGTCATGGAGAACTAACATAACACCACCACTCCAGACCTAGCCAAAGAAGATCTATAGATATCAAATCCACCCACTCCCGACAATCAGTCATAGAGGACTCACTTAACACCACCACTTCAGACTTAGCCAAAGAGGATCTATGGATAACACTCCACCCACTCCCGATGATCAGACACGTACCTTGCCAAAGAGGATCTATGGACATTATTCCACCCACTCCCGACGATCAGTCACGTGTCTCGCCAAAGAGGATCTATGGATATGATTCCACCCACTCCTGACTATCAATCACGGAGGATTATACTTTAACCTTGGTTAGGTTTTCTAACTAGCAAGTAACCCCAGTTAACCCAAGCCTCGCTTGATTAACTGAACAGTTGGGCCTCGTGCCCGTAGACCAAATCTGATAACATATCGTCCCGTTAGAGAACGTTTCCAAGCCAATGGAGGTGTTCATTGCCTTACACAACACTGAAATCAACTTTTCGTCACCCAAGAGTGACGATCCATCATACCTGGGACCAGATCGAGACTCCCTGAAGGTTCACATGAAGTTCAAGCTTCATCACAACCCAAATAGGCAAGCCTGGGCACTGGCGATCGGTTGCCCAGTACACAGTGAGCCTAAATCTGGGGTTTTGACACCCGAGACCGAGGGCTACACCCCTCTACTCATTTTACACGCACATCCAACCCTTTCACATATCACATATGGGTCTCCGACTCTTTTCCATCCACGCCATTCATACAGTGGCGACCTAGGCCGGATGGGTTGCCTTTTGAGAGTTTATCCCTAGAGCAGAGGGACTCATTGGAGGGGCCTTTCGAGGAGGAGGAGGTGTTAGGTATTATTCGTGGCATGACTGGGGATAAGGCCTCTGGTCCGGACGGGTTTACCATTGAGTTTTTCAGAGCTTGTTGTGAGGTTGTGGGGAGGGACTTTATGGAGGTGATGCAGGAATTTCATGCCACATGCCGCTTTGACAAAGTGATTAATCATATATTTGTGGTGATGATTCCGAGAAGAAGGAAGGAGCGATGGATCTCTCGGATTTCCGTCCAATCAGCCTGGTGGGTAGCGTGTACAAGATCCTTTTTAAGTTGTTGGCGGTTCGTTTGCAGAAGGTGATGTAGTTCCTCATTTCCTCTCAACTGGGAGCTTTTGTGGGGGGAAGATAGATTATTGATGGGGTTCTAATAGCTAATGAATGTATTAATGCCCGGGTGAGATCCAATGTCCTTGGTATTATCTGTAAAGTTGATATGGAAAAGGCATATAATCATGTAAATTGGGGATTTGTGGATTACTTGCTAGGAAGAATGGGATACGGTTCTAAGTGGAGGAAGTGGATTCAGCTATACATATCTTCTGTGCACTTTTCTATTTTGCTGAATGGGAGTTCAGTTGGGTATTTCCACAGTACTAGGGGGTTGAGGCAGGGAGACCCGTTTTCCTCGTTCCTTTTCGTGTTGGTTTCGGAAGTTTTGAGCCGAATGCTATCTAGAGCCGAATGGGAGGTTTTTGAGGGGTTCTCGATTGGTTCAGGGCAGCTTTGTATATCGCATCTCCAGTTTGCAGACAACATCCTCATATTTTGTAATGCGATGCAAAATAACCTTTTGTATTTGCGGTGTCTCCTTCGTTGTTTCGAAGTGGTCTCAGGTCTACGTGTTAACTTGGCCAAATCAGAGATTGTGGGAGTAGGAGATGTGCGTAATATAGATCAGCTCAGTTGGCAGTCTGTTTTGGATGTAGAGTGGGATTCCTCTCGTTGATGTACTTGGGTATGCCTTTAGGGGGAGGTTTTAAATCTAGAGAGTCCTGGGCGCTTGTGCTAGAGAGGTGTGCTAATTGGCTCGCGAGTTGGAAGGCGCATTATCTCTCTAAAGGTGGAAAATTAACTCTAATCTGAAGCATTCTTAGTAGTTTTCCAATCTACTATGTGTCCTCTCTTACTATTCTCAAACTGGTGGCAGTGATGTTAGAGCTTATGCAAAGAGATTTTTTGTGGCATAAGAAGGTAGATTCCTTTTAGTATCATCTGGTGGCGTGGAATCAAGTTTGCAGGCCGAAGGAAGTAAAGAGGGGGGGGGGGGGTTAAATCTCAAGTCTTTGGTTCTTGTCAATATGGCGTGCGTTACTAGGTAAATGGATTTGGCGATTTGGTTTGAAAAGACACAGTCTGGGGCGTGCAATGATAGTTGCTAAGTACGGGGAGCAGTCGAGGTGGGTTCCAAATCAGGTGAAGACTTCTCATGGTTGTAGTCTTTGGAAGGGGATCATGGCGATGGCTAGTTTGGTGGTGCCAAAGTTCCGGTTGATAGTGGGGCAAGGGATAGAAGTGAGATTTTGGAAAGATATATGATGTGGCGAGTCCAGGCTTCAGAATGATTTCGGGCTCATGTTTGGGATAGCCACCGATAGGGATGCAGTGGTTGGAGAGTATTTGGAGAGAAGGGAAGAGGGAGTGGTTTGGTGTTCGGTATTGAGACGGGATTTGAATGATTGGGAGGTGGAGGAAGCGTCAAGGTTGCTGGCTCGTATTAGCTCTTATTCTCCACGTGGGGATATGAGGGACTGTCGGGTTTGGGCGGGCAGTAAGAACGGGCACTTTTCGGTTAGTTCATTGCTTCAGTCTTTGGGTCCGGCCCCCATGGGCTCATTCCCTTGGCGGGTATTTTGGAACCCACGAATTCCGTCTAAGGTGTCATTTTTTCTTTGGAATGCTGCCTTGGATAAAATTCTTACTTGTGATCATCTTCAGCACAGAGGGTGGAGGTTGGCCAATAGATGCTTAATGTGTCTCCAAGTGGAGGAGTCAGTGGATCATGTGCGCCTTCATTATCCTACAGTGGTTGGCATTTGAGGACATTTCCTTTCTCGTTTGGGTATGGATTGGGTTTTTCAGTCCTTTCTCAGTTTTCTAGCAAGTTGGGCGAGGGACGGTGAAGATGGGGGGGTGGCGGAGGATATATGGTCAGTTTTGCCGGGTGCTATAGCTTGGATGGTGTGGAAAGAAAGAAATCTTAGAGTTTTTGAGGGTATCTCGGCATCCCCATCTCGGATTTGTGCTTGGTTGCGTCTGGTTGTGTTGGAATGGGTAGGGGTTCAAAGGGACAGGGAAGATCTGCGGGTGGTGCTAGATTGATTTTTCATTTCGGGAGTGGGGTAGGCAGGGTGAAGGCAATGCGTGGTTTCTTTGCTTTTGAGTTTATTGTCTCGTAAACTCTTCTTGTCTTGTTGTTTGCTCTTGTACCTTACTCTTTTCTTTTATAAAATTGCTTTATCGATCAAAAAAAATGACTATGGTGATGTGACCTCTTTGACCGGTTGACTTTTTCCCGGCTTTTCTCGTGCATACGGCTTCCGAAACCCTGCTAGATGAAGTCTGATTTTGATGAAACTTCAGGTGATCGAACTTGGGACAATCCGACACCTGCTGTAGAAATTTCAAGGAAAAATACTGAATTTTGACAGTCAAAAGCAAGTCTGGAAGAAAACTGTAAAACCCGCTAATTTCCTGATTTCAGACACAAAACATGTTGTCGTTTCTTCATATTAGATGATGAACCACAGGGTCTACCGACACGTAGTAGTATGAGGCTCGCGGATTTCTATTAGAATCTCCAACAGATATGGAGTCCCAACTGAACTTCAGAAATGTGTACATTTCCTGTTTTCTCGATTTTTTTACGCACAAGACCTCCATGGTCTCGCGAATCGATACGCGATGGAACTAGTACGACAGGTGATCGTCCCGATAACCGCCAGGTACACTGTGTGCGATTTTCGAAGAAAAACACTAGACTTTTATCGGTACTACCCAATCCCGAACAAAACCCACTTTCTACAAAATTATCAATTACTTAACTAATTAATCAAAGTTAAGGACCTAAAAACCCATAATTTTATTATATGAAAATTCCGGGATCGTTACAAGTTTTATGTGTGTGGTGGCGGTGGTTAGAATTTGCTGAAAATTTTAGGTGTATTGTACTATTGTTACACCTGCAGATAGATGGTCTAATCTAAATTGCACTTTGGTCACATTGTAGATATGTAATGTGACCTTTTTCTCCCTCTCTCTGGTACTACGTACAACACTTCCTGGTTCTATGTACAACACTCCTAGTTGGATTTTTCTTTTCTGGCTTGCCAGTTCTCAATGAGCACTCGGGAAATATCCTTGTGATCACCAATGGTTCCTATCTCTGCTATCCCCTAGTTAAAAAAAACTATGTGGCCAGATGATCTTAACCACCTGATTTTTTCGGATTTCTTTTCTTGACTTTTGCCATCGTTTTTTAGATCGTCCAAAATAATGCAATAGACTGGATAGGGGAAGATTACTTAATCGACTTCGTTATAGAATCTCTTTGGCGGGCTTAGTGACTAGGTGATCCAGATAGATGGATATGTGCTCTATGTGTGCATTAGATACCTAGCACTGTGACTGAACGAGGGGCTGAACTGGTAAGGAGATAGGTTAGCTGTCTTCAGATTCAGCCTTCAGGTGCTGCTACAAAGTACAAACCAGCTAAAGTGTCTAGTCTTGATAAATTTTAGTGGTTTGTGTCCTGTTCAGCCATCCCATAATCAAACCAAGAGTCTTCCAACATTCTTCGTTCTCTGGCTACTGATCACAAAAAAAGAGTCTTGGTTCTCTTGCTTATCAGTGAGCTGCACGCGTTAACTGATCAGTTTTAACTTGAAATGATCAAACGTGACTGCTTGATCTTTCATAAATGATTATGGGTGAATCATTTCTCATTGGTGAATCAATTATTTCATTATTTGCCATGCATGATATGTGTGGTTGCATGGATCCAGGAGCATGCATTATTTATTGATCTTATGCATTTTGTGGTCTGGATCAATTCCTTAGTCAACTACTAGTGTGGAAGTGCAGGCGCTGCTATTCTTGTTAGCTCTTATAGTGAGAGCAGTGAACAGACCGGTGGACTATGACAGTGACGATGAGTACATTGCAATCCGACAGCCCTTGATTAACAGGCAAGGAGTTCCTGCGACAGGTGTGCCTGTAGTTGCCACCCTTGATCAGCGTCCAAGCAGGACTGATGCTTGGAGTACACGGATGAGAGAAAAGGTATGATCCATCTCAATAGAATGTCTACTTATTGCTAAAACTTTTTTATGAAATTGAAGTTACTGTCTAGTGGTCGGGAAAGATGTTCTACCAACGGCATAGCCTTATTATGTGATGTACATGCAGCCTAGATCTTTTGCGCACACAAATATCGGGCACATAATATCACAATAACATCGGTATGATTTATGACTGCCCAACCCAAATATTTTCTATCTGCTTTTTTTGACATCTCTTTCTTGATATAGATTTGAGGACCTGCCAGGTCAACTTTTGGCACAGATTTCTTAGATACGACCTGTCATATGGCATTGTCCTACATGTTTGTGCATGACATATATAGGCTATGCTGTTGGTTCATGGTAGATCATCTTATCACAGATAAACAAATGGATATAGCTAAGATTTCCTATGATTACGGCTGCAATCTGCGAAGCTCATATTTCTAATCTCTCTTGCAATTCCTTGTTTTCTGTTGCCCATAACCAGTATGGGCTTGATACAACCGAGTTTACATACAACCCGTCCGAGTCAAACCGGAACCAACAAGCGGCACCACAGGCAGCAGAGGAACGGAGCTGTTGCACCATCATGTGATATTTAAACATCTGGGTTTGCTCAAGTTCAAAGTGGTTTTGTTTCTGAAAGCTGATTTGTTTGACAATGGTGTGCAAACTTCCAATCTGATAGGCTGTGTTGAGTACCTCTTTTCCAGGAGCTTTATTTATCCCCTTGATTCTTCTTGAAGACACATCTCCCATTCAAACACCATATTATTTGGTTTCCAAAATTGGTACTGCTATGTTCATATCCAGGTGCTGTAGCTACAAAGTGCTCTGGTCCCTTAAGAAAAATAGCATGAGAGCTTCGATCAAAGTGGTTCTCATCCATTTAAAGCTGCAATCAACAAATAGAGAATCACATGATGTATGAACTTCAATTATTATCCTTACATTTTGGTTTCCTTGCAACTGGTGCTTGCTTCTTGGTAAGTTGGCTCTTCTTCTTAACTAGCCTCAGTAACAATTATTTGGGATCTGACAACAAAAATCCTGTACCATATTCTAGTTTTGAAGGGCTATCTTTTCGAGTAGAGCTAGTGTTCTGATTCTCTGAGTATGGACATGAACAGAAAGGACATGAACCGAGTCTCTGGAACCTCTGAACATTTGAGGCTTGAGTTAGAAACATCTGCTTGCAAGCAGAGGTGAAAACGGATGGTTACAGCCCTTTGGGAGTGCTCAAAGTGGACAAGCTGGTTGCATGAGTTAATAGTGGGAAAAAAAGATCCCCAAGTCTCCCTGCAAAATATTTTCCGCATGAACCCACCAGTGCTAACTGCAAGGGTACATGTACCTTACCTTTCTCCATAGGGCTAAGCAGAATTTTTTTTGGGAGGGTCCCCCCCTGAAGATTAGCACTCGTGTGTTGGGGAAGGTGTAAGAATAGGGGTGAATAAATTTTTTTGGGAGGGTCCCCCCAAAAGATTAGCACTCGTTGGGTGGGGAAGGTGTAAGAATAGGGATGGTGACGGATATAGGATATAGATATAAATCATATCTGACTTGTATCTGAATCTTCAGATAATTATCTGAATAGGTATTCTAGGTATTCTAGCATAGCGAATTTGAATAGGACTTACCATGTATTCATAATCTGATCATATTCAGATTTATTATATTGATTCAGAAAAAATTAGTTGATTATATATGTATATATATACAAATAATGATGCACGGGTAAATGTATTAATATTTTTAAAATATAAGTTTATTATAATGATAGAGATATATAAAATGGACGGTCTGTGTTTATGGAAAATATTATTGGATATTTGTAATAATTGTTCAAAATGAGTGGTGAGTGGTGTCTCCTTATATTTTGTGCCAAGGAATCAACTGCAAATATTGCTAGAATCAATAATTGAGAAATTTTAAAATATAAATAGATGATACTATTAAGATAACAAAATGCAATTATATGAGTTGATGTCAAGGTAAAAAATGTAACGAACTCAATCACAAATAAGAATAAATGAGATCAAGATGAAATAATAAAATTTTGGCTAAACAATCACCAACATGGATAGAAAAGAAAATATATAATTATAAAAGATTATTGAAAGCCATTTATATGTTAAAGTTTTGAAAGTTGAATTGAAATATCTACAAGGAAAGGAAAGAAAGTTAGGATAAACAAATAAACAATTAGAACAACAGAGAAATCAACTTAAGGAGCATAAATGATAGAAAAGAAACACATAAAATAAGAAGATTGAAAATATTTCTCCATATATATCTCAACAATTGTACATCATAAGGAAAAAAAAAATTGATCTAGGAAAAGATGATCAAAGAATAGATCCCTCAAAATTCCAATTTAAAGCTAAAACATAAAGTATCGATGCCTCAAGATTGTATGTTGCAACCCAAAATCCTCTAAAGAAGTTATGGGACTTGGGCTTGTGACTTGTACTTCAAACAATCCTGCATGAGCATTTAAAGCAATGCTAAAAAGTGGAAGCTAAAATTTTTCTTAACAACTTTTAATCGTATTCCAAAAACATCAACAAAATTGAACATAATAAAAGTTTAAGAAGGTAAATAAGTCTAACAACCAAAAACATGAGTGGACATCCCCACTTTAAAGTAAGTCTAAGTCTATATACACAAGTCGCTCCCTCACCAACTCTCAACAATAGTCCAAGTAAGGCCACTTGTCAAAGCTTTTGTCTTCTCCCGGGTGTTATTCCTCGATACCATCTTCAATGTACTCTTCTTCCACCCACGGAGCTGGAGCGCAAATGTCAAAAGGAGGACTTGCTGACAATAACAGTTTGGCTGAGCATGGAAGGCTTAACGTATACTAACTAATAAACAATGAAGTTATAAAATGACATCATAAGCAGTTCATATATAATTCAATTTCAGAAACATAACATTCTTCATTTCAAACATGCAAAAATGATAGTTTAGATATCCATGTGCATACATTTCAAAACTATATACTTTATTTTACTTTCTTCGAAAATCATATGCTTTTGTCATTTTCTTCATGTTTTTTACTTTCACTTTCTCATCATTCATTCTTTTACTTAACTTAGTCGAGTCAATTCTTTTTTTACTTGGGATATCAGGTGGTTATTGTCGGTACCTGATCTGACGTACACTAAACACCCACCAAATAACATCCTTGTTCATTCTTTCACTTGAGATCAGATGACTACCTGGTCTGACGTACATTAGCATTCTCTCAATAATATCATTTTACTTGAGATCAGGTAATTAGTGTCGGTACCCAATTTGACGTACACTAATACCCTCCCTATAACATTTCTTCCTTTTTTTTTACTTGGGATCAGGTGACTAGTAGTGTACCTGGTCTAAACACACTAATACCCTCTCAATAGCATATTCTTCATTTTACTTGAGATCAGATGACTAGTGGTGTACCTAATCTAGACACACTAGCATCCTTCCAATAGCATCATTTCTTTTCTTTCTTTCATCTTCTTTACTTTGTTTTTCAGATACCTGTACATATACAAAAACCTCGATCATGCATATACAAGTGCTCATATAACATTTGTGAGTGACAAATAGACAATAAGACCTTAACAACATAGCGTATGCATTTCAATTCTCAATTCATAATTCTAAACATGCTCATGTACCATTTAGGTATGCAATTTCATCATTTAAGTATGCTCTTCATCAAATCAATGCATCATTATTACCCATTTTTCATTAATAAACCCATGAGTAATTTAGTCAAAATCTACATTAGAGGCATTTCATCAAACACTTAATCTTCATCATTTAATTCAATAAGTAGTACATTTAATTCATTTAATAGAGTTTCACCATTTCAATCCACTATTTTCATGCTTTCAATTTCATTTCTCATGAGGAATTCATACTAAGAATCATTGATATAAAAAAAATCTTCAATATATCAAGGAATAACATACTTTTCATTCAATTCACTAAGAATATCGACCTCACAAGATTGAATCTATTCAGCCCAAAGCTGAAAAAAAACGTTGAGAAGGCTTGAAGATTGAATTTCAAGCTTGACAAAGAAGAATCAAGCTCCTTCTTGCTCTTCTAAGGGTTTTCCTTAGAAAACCTAAGGTTTTGCTCCGTTCTTTTTCAAATTAGATTAAAATGACTTAGAATATCCTAAACCCTCGAATTAAGTGTCTTACTTATAGTTAAACCCCGAAATTTCAAATTCAGCACAATTTTTTTTTAAAATTGTTTTTGTTACCTTCGTCGAACGAAAATTCCTCATTTCGAATGGAAATAGTTGCAAATTTTGTTTTATTGCCCTTTTTCCTGACTTCGTTCGAACGAATGAGATATTCGTTCAAACGAAAGTCCCAGACTTTGTTTTCTTTGTTTTTCTTCCAACTTCAATCCTTATACTTGGGTTCATACTCATTTTAAACATCCTAAGACACCTTTTAGGATTTAAACATTAGTATAATTGTTTTATTAACCTTGAGCATGACACATGCTTTATTATTTATCATTTTACCCTTTTTCCGATACTTAGGACATTTCCTCTTTCCCTCGGCTATTTAAGCACTTAGGATACTCAAAACACCTATCCCTAAACACTTCCACACACACACATATGCCCTTACTAAGGCTCTCATTGGTATTTCACCCTACATCATGCACTTGGAAAGCTTTTGTTCTTTTCCAAACTCATATAGAAAATACTATTCATACCATTCACTAAGTTTTCGGGGTTCTACATTATATTCTAATCATAGGAACAAAAAGAATTATAGTGTAAGTTGCATTAACAGATAAAGGTATCATCTATTTAATTTTTTTGGGCAGTCTTGCCACCCTTGGATGCCTTTTTCTTCATCCGACTAAAGGGTACTCCAACAGTGCGATCTATGACATTCATGTAAATTCCCTGGCACCAAGATCTATATGACTTGAAACCCTCTTAATATTTCGATGCAATCTCTTCCACCTTGCATAGCTTGCTCTTGGAAACATCAATTTGTTTTGGGGAGAGAATTTGTAGTGTTTTAATGTACTACAAGGACTAAAGATTAGTAGTGGGCCCTAATAAAAGAAATAATAAATAGACTTTAAGAAGTTTAGTTAAAGCAAAACTTTTAACCATATTTATAGTGGTCGCAGAAGAGAACTAAATAAAGACTTTAAAAAATTAATCTAAAACAAAACTTTTAGTCATCTAAATCCATATAACTTCTTTTTCTTGCACTAATTAAATTTGAGTGGTGTTAGGCACACCCCAACTTTTAATGAGCGCACCCCCAAATTTAAGAAGACACCAAGAAAAAAAATACAATTACAACAGTGTCCCCATATAACTTCTCTTCCTATTTGTTGCTGAAATTTGAAGCTTCCTTAGGGGTGGGTGATTATGAGTCCTCGTGTGGCAAGGAGAAACCGTGTCCGAGTGAGACCCAAAGAGTGTCATGGGGCACTCGTTATTTGTTTGTGTGTACGAGATGTGAGGCATCTTGTTTTGGGGTAAGATTCCTAGGGTATTGTGTGTGATTGCACATGGGCTTTCCCTTGTAGCTGTGTTTTTTGTGTGTGGCTGCCTTGAGGGTCCTTTCTCCCTTGTGGCAGACTCTCTGTCTTTTCATCCCCTCTCACTCCTCTGTTTCTATTTTTTTTTTAAATCTAGTCAGTCCGCCTCAACCCCAACTACGGGATGTTGCAATGAGACAACCTATCCCAATCGGGGCTTTGACTTCTGCACTTGCAAATGCAACACTTGAACAACAGAGTACGATTCTGGGTGAAAGTTAATACATGCTTGTGTTGTGAAAAATACTCTTTTCCCCCATTTTGTGAATGTAAATCAATAATATAAATTACCACAATAAAATTAAGTAAATTCAAGTACAAACACACAATATTTTAACGTGAAAAACCCTTCAAGATGAAGGGAAAAACCACGGGACACTGGACTAAGAAAATTTTCTACTATATGAATAATGGAGTTACAACAAATCACTTTAAACGCCACTAGAGTACACCAACTTCAAGTGAAAGTAACACTTGGAATACAATGCTTCACTAAGAAATGGATAAACTAATAAAATAAGCTTACTTACCTCAAAACAGAAATGCAAGATGAAGAGGGTGGCCTTCTCTTCTTCTTTTACCCAAGCTCCTCTTCTTCTTCTCTCGAGGTAGCAAAAACTAGAATTTTCTCTTCTCTTCTTTTGGAGAGGTTTTTCTCACAACTAAAAGTGTGGAAAGAATTGGAATACCAAAAGATTTCTCACATTTTTTTTTGGCTAAGAGAGGAAAGAGAAAGCATTAAGACAACCTCTTCAGAAGAAAAGAATTGTTGGAGACAAAGACAAAAGGTGGTGGGTCCCACACTCCTCATAAAAGAGGAAACCCAACAAACTCCCCCTCCGACTTATGAGGAGAGCTTCACCATGCTCATACATGCAGCTTTTCTGCAAAAAAAAAAAAACTCATAGTTGTCTTTAGGAAGACTCTTTGTCATCACATCCGAGTCATTCTTCTCGGTATGGATTTTTTCAAGGTGTAGTAACTTCTTTTCTAACACATTTCGAATCCAATGGTGTCTTATCTCAATGTGTTTAGAGTTGGAATGAGAATTTGGATTCTTACTCAAATGAATAGCACTCAAAATATCGTAGTGAACAACGTACATGCTTTGTTCCAAACCAAGTTCTTCTAAGAACCTCTTCATCCATAACATTTTCTTGCAAACTTTTGTAGCTACGATGTACTCTATTTCTATGGTAGACAAAGCCACATACTTTTACAATTTGGACTATCAAGATACAGCTCCCCCTGTAAAGGTAAACAAATACATTGAAGTGGACTTTATGTGATCAAGGTCACCTACCATGTCCGAATCTGTGAACCCCTCCAACTCAAGTTTAGTCATCCCAAAACACAAGCACACTTTAGAAATTCCTCTTAAATATCTAAGAATCCACTTAACTGCTTCCCAATGTTCCTTGCCTGAATTTGAAAGAAACCTACTTACAACCCCCAATGACATGTGGAATATTCGGTCTTGTGCAAATCTTTGTATAGATCAATCTTCTAACAACTGAAGCATATGAAACTTTTTCCATGTATCTTCTCTCTTCTTCACTTGAAGGACTTTGCTCTTTACTTAGCTTAAAATGACTTGCAAGTGGAGTGTTAGCTGGTTTAGCATTCTTCATCTGAAAATTTTCAAGTACTCGCTCTATGTACCTTTCTTGTGATAGCCACAACTTCTTTGCTTTCTTATCACGAGAGATCACCATGCCCAAAATTTTCTTTGCTGCTCCTAAGTCTTTCATGTCAAAGGACTTGCTTAGGCTTTTCTTTAACATATCTATCATGTTATCATTTTGACTAACAACCAACATATCATTAACATAAAACAAAAGAATAATGAAGTCATCATTAGAAAATCTTCTAAAGTAAACACAATGGTCCAAGTTTGATCTTTAGTACTCATGATCCATCATAAAATGAATCAAACCTCTTGTACCACTGTTCTAGTGCTTGCTTCAACTCATATAATTAGCTTTTCTATAACTTTCAAACCATGTGCTCTTTACCATTGGCTTCAAAACCTTGTGGTTGCTCCATGTATAACTCTTCATTCAAATTTCCATTAAGGAATACGGTCATGACATCTCTAGTTGCTCAATTTTAAAATTCAAGCTTGCCGCAAACCCAAAACAATCCTAATAGATGACATTTTGACTACGAGATAAAAGATCTTATCAAAGTCAATTCCATTTTTGTTTCCAAAGCCTTTCGTAACTAACCGAGTCTTGTCTCGTACTTTCTTTCCATTGTCTTCATGCTTTACCCTGAAGACCCATTTTTTTTCAAAACTTTTCTACCTTTTGGTAGCTCAACAAGATCATAAGTATGATTCTTATGCAATGATTCAATCTTATCTTGTATAGCTTTCAACCACTCACCCTTGTAGACATCAACTTGAACTTTTTGAAAACTTTCGGGTTCACCTTCATTAGTAACCATCATATATTCATTTTGAGGATATCTACTTGAGGGTCTTCTCTCTCTAGTAGATCTTCTCAATTGTGATTCGGGTAGTTCTTCTTCATTAGAAGATTGCTCCCCCTCTTCAACATCATCATATTCATTCTCATTTTCAAAAAAACTCTTCTCTATCATTTTCATGTTGTACCGGTGGAGGAATAAAAGTAGCTTCAATCGGCTCATTTATAATCTTTTGAGGCTCTTTTCTCTTCTCGAAATTTTCAATGGTTTCATCCTCTCGAAAAACTACATCTCTACTTCTATATAACTTCTTATTTACTGGATCCCGCAACCGATAGCTAAATTCCGCATCACCATATCCTAAGAAGACACATGGTAAAGATTGATAATCTAGCTCGGAACGGAGTTCATCAAGAACATGCATAAAAGCTTTGCATCCAAACACTTCAAACTGGAATATGAAATATTTTGCCACTCCAAGCATTTTCGGGAATGTGTCCTCTAAGTGGAACAGATGGAGAACGATTGATTAGATAACATCTAGTACACATTGCTTCTTCCCAAAATGTTTAGGCAACTTTGCACATGCAAGCATACTTCTCATCCTTTTAACTATTGTCCAGTTCATCCTTTCCGCTACCCCATTTTTTTAAGGAGTACGGGAAATTGTTCTTTCATGCCAAATACCATGCATATCACAATAACTCTTAAATGCCTTTGAAGTGTACTCTCCCTCATTATCCGTACAAAAACACTTAAGAATTTTACCACTTTCTTGTTCAACCATAGCATGAAACACTTTAAAGATTTCAAACACTTCATCTTTAGATTTCATGGCATAAGGCCACACTTTTCTAGATGCATCATCTATGAAGGTAACAAAGTAAGAAGCACCACCAAGAGATTTCACACTCATAGGAAAACACACATCCGAGTGTACTAAATTCAAAATTTCAGGTTTATGCTTATTTCTATTATGAAGAAATGAAACTCTATGTTATTTATTGGCTAAGCAATGATCACAAAGTTCAATGGAGGTTCTTTTCATGCCGGGGAGAAGTTTCATTTTTTTCAAGACTTGAAATGCCTTTCTTACTCATGTGACCAAACCATCGATGACATAAACTTGGTGATGAATCTTCCAAGGCAGTGTTCACTTCTCCCTTAAACAAGTGAGTCTTCATTTTGTAAGAGTAGTTTTCTTCTCACCCCTTACTACAATGAGAGATCCCCTTGGATAACTTCCATCTTCCTTTCCAAAAATGATTCTCATGCCCTTCATCATCCAACTTTCCTCATTAATTAGTTTCAAGCGAAGATCTGGTACATGTCTCACATCCTTCAAAATGAGCTTGTGGTCAATGCTTGTTTTAAGCTTCACATTACCAATACCAACAATTTTTAAGGCACCATTGTTTCCTCATTTAATAATTCCAAATTCACCAGAATTGTATGAAGAAAATAACTCTTCATTTGGTGTTGCATGATAAGAAACGTCCATGTCAACAACTCATTCGAAATCATCACATATGGCACCAAAACAATCTTCATCATATGCAGTGAGCACTTTAATGTCGTCATTTGTTGCAACCACCATAGTTTCATTCTCTTTATCATTGACTTTGTCATCTTTCATGTCTCTTTTGAATTTTCGTTACTCTTTCTTCATATGCCCCTTCTTGTGACAATAATTGTATTCAACATTGGTTCTTGATTTTGATCACCCTCATTTTTGGATCTTCCTCTTTCTTCACTAACCAAACCGTGTGGATAAGAGGATTTGATGCTTGTCCTCTAACCTCTTCATAAAGGTAATGTAATTTATTCCACAAACCTTGTGTGGAGCTCTCATTTAACACATGATGAAAGACATCATTATCTAACTATTTCTGAATATTCGCAATTGTTTTTCTATCCAACGTTTTTTCATTTTTCAGTTAACATGGATTCCAGCTTACTTTCAATACCCTCAATATGAGCATACAAATCCTTACAATAATGTAAGTCCTCCAACTTTGGTTTCAAAATTCCTCAATTATTTCCATTTAGACTAATCATTAGAGCTTCCATCTTGATTCACACACAAAAAAATAAACCCCAATAACCTTGCTCTGATACCAATGTTGGGAAAAACACACTTTTCCGCCTTTTGTGAATGTAAATCAAGGATAGAAATTACCACAATTAAATTAAGTAGATTCAAGCACAAACACATAATATTTTAACGTGAAAAATCCTTCAAGATGAAGGAAAAAACCATGAGATACTAGTCCAGGAAAAGTTTCCACTATGTGAATAATGGGGTTACAACAAATCACTCTAGACACCACTAGAGTACACCAACATCAAGTGAAAGTAACACTTGAAATACAATGTTTCACAAAGAAGTGGATAAAGTAATAAAATAAGTTCACTTACCTCAAAAGACAAATGCAAGGTGAAGAGGGTAACCTTCTCTTCTTTTTTTACCCAAGTTCTTCTTCTTTTCTTGAGGGAGCAAAAATCAGAATTTTCTCCTCTCTTTTTAGAGAGGTTTTTCTCACAACGCAAAATGTGTGGAAAGAATTGGGATACCAAAAGGTTTCTCACAATTTTTTTTGGCTAAGAGAGGAAAGACAAAGCATTGAGACAACCTCCTTCCCAAGAAAAAGTTGTTGGAGACAAAGACAAAAGGTGGTAGGTCTCTCACTCCTCATAAAAGAGAAAACTCAACAACTTTTAGACCAGCTGGAGCATGATATGGCGGCTATGGTGACGGACATGCTTCTGGAGATGGACTAGATAGAGGTTTTGCATTAGCTTGAAATGTCGACTTTGAAAGCAAAAATTGTAGAGCCTATGAAGGTTATGAGGAATGTTTCTTAGCAGCAACAACATGCTAGCAATCCAACTGATCAACTGTCCTCAATGTTGCTAAATGATAACCTTGTTTCGTGAGTGTGGATGCGAGTGTAGGTGTGAGAAAGAATACAATCAAAATACTCAATAATTTTGAATTTTAAAACAACTTTAAGGTGTGGCTTTAATATGGTTCAAAGTTACGTCTCTTTGATAGGGAGGGCACTAGATTTGAGTTGGGATTTTGAAGATTGTTATCTATTGCAGGTTTATACTTGCAAATGATAAAAAAAGAAGAAGAGAAATGAGCATTATTGTCTTATATTATTATTTTGAATGTTCTTTAAGTTGGGGTGTAAGCATAAATTATTAGGGTACATGTAGCTCCACCCTTAAATTTTTGTATAAAAAGTCATTCTAACTATCTACTAATAGAGTCCTTATCAATAACAACAACAAAATAGAGATAAATGTATATTACTAAGTAGTGGGTCCTACTAACTATTTTTTTTTATATAATAAAGTAAGATGATATACTCCTTCTACTTTTATTCATAAAATGATAATCTTAACACATTAAATTGTTATTTTTAATATAAAAATCAGTATAACATAGTAATTTATCATTTTTAATGGATATATTGTATTAAATTAATTGAATTATTTGAATAATATCCGAATTTGAATATTTTTATCAAAGTCAAATCGGAACTATTTTACTATCTATTAGGAATTGAACTCGGATAGTCATAATAGTGTAATCAAATTCAGATGGTCAAATAATCCACTTATCCCCTAAGGTATAAAATTATGGAAGCATTCATTTTATACTGACCAAATTGGACTAATAAGACATGTGGCATAGCGTTGTTATTGCTTAAGAGGTTTAAATGAGTTTTGAATGCTTAGAGAGGCAAGAAAAACTCTTCTGATTTGTGGGGTTTACTCAACGTGACTTAACCTTGCTCAATCCATCATATAAATATTAAAGATACACAAATTCAAAATAATTCAAAATACAATGTATCTGTATGAATGGATAAAAACTTATCCATATTTGTAGGGATCTAATCCTACCAAGAGGCAAAGAGAGCACTTAAACGTGCATATTCTATAGGTGTTGGATGTGAGCTTGCTTCTCCTTGAATTAAGGAGTGATCCTTATCTTTCATAACTCCCGATCTCCAACACCCCTTCGTAGTTGGCACATAACTTGTTTCCTTTGGAGTATCACGTGTGTCCAAAATGGAGGATGATGGTGAGTCATCACTACTACTTCTAATATCCCCCCTCAAGTTGAGCGTAGAAAAGTCATGAAGTTGTAACTTGGAAGAAAAGAATTGAAGTGCAGACTGAGGCAGACTCTTTGTGAAGATATCAGCAATTTGAAGGTCAGATGAGACAAATTGAATCTTGAGTTTTCCGGAAGCGACCTTTTCCCATATGAAGTGATCATCCAGTTTGATATGCTTGGAGCGAGGGGTTGGAACCCATGCAAATGGCACTACGATTGTCACAAAAGATAAGTGGACAAGAGTGTAAGTAGACTTGTATATCACACGATAAGAAAGAGAATCAAGTAATTTCGGAGGTAGAGTGGGCAAGTGCATGATACTCCACTTCGGCACTAGACTGAGAGAATGTGCTTGCTTCTTGACATTCCAAGAGATAAGATTATGCCCTAAATACAAGGCAAATCCAAAGGTGAAGCGACGGGTGTCAGAGCAACCCGTCTAGTCAGCATCGGAATACCTAGTGAGATTATATGTAGTATCAAAGAAAAGTTGCAGGCCATTATGAAGGTTGCCCTTGACATACCATAGAATAAGTTTGACAGCATGATAGGTGAGTGCATAAACTAAATAGACAGTGTTAACATTATAAGAGAGATCACAGTGTTAACACTATAAGAGAGGTTTGGTCTTATGAGTGTTAAATATTGCAAGGCACCCATAATGTTGCGATAATGAGTAACATCTGAGTAGATTTTTCCCACTTTGGTAGGTTTCTGACCAACTACCATAGGAGTGGAAAGAGGTTTGATGCCCTCCATTCGCACACGATTAAGGAGATTGATAGCATACTTCGACTGAGATAAAAATAGCCCAATGGAGGTGGATGTGACTTTAATACCGAGAAAATAGTGAAGAGAACCCAAATCCTTCATAGCAAACTCGTAGCTAAAGTGAAGAACAAAATCAGTGAGAAGAAAGGTGTTGCTTTCGGTGAGAATAATATCATCGACGTATACAAGGAGAAATGTACCATGAGTGCTATGAGAGATGAACATCGAGGAGTCAGCACCACTAGGATGGAACCCGAGATGAAGTAGGATGATACTAAAATGTTCAAACCATGTACGGATGGCTTGTTTTAAGCCATAAAGTGCCTTCTGAAGCTAACAAACATGATGGGGGAAAAGATGGATCCTCATAACCAGGGGGTTGGTCCATATAGGCTTCCTCATTCAAATACTCATGGAGAAGATTGTGAGCGCGGGTTTCGAGGAAACCCTGGTTTGTATCTCACATGTTGAGTTTAGAGTCGCCACCTATTCATTTAGAAGGGATAAGTCACTGAGATTTGGTCTTGGTCTGTGGTCAGAGATTAGGATAAGAGGTTCGGTTAAGTCCGGGGAAGGGGTTAGGCACCCCGGCACTTCCACTTTCAGTGGTTCCCTACTTGCTAGGGTTAAACCAAATTAGTCTCAATTTTAATCAAATGTCTAAATGTTTAAGATAATGTTAATCGAAGAAGGAGAAAATCCTAGACTAGGGTCGAACCCGAGTTGGGCTGCCTACGTACTCACATAGGGGTGAGATCAAACCGAGCGTAGTTCTGGCACATGAGCTCATGCCAAGGCTAGGAGTGTGTGTGTGCGCACCAAGGGTGGCTTAGGGTCTAGCCGGGAGGCTAGGGGTGGTTGACCAAGTTGGTCAAGTGCTCGATATTGGGCCCGGTAGGCCTAAGATAAGTCCGATAGACTAAGGTTGGGCCCGAAAGGCCGAGGGTGAAGCCCGGTAGGCTAGTTTGGGTCCGATAGGCTGAGATTAGGCCCGAGAGGGCCAAGGATGAGCCCGGTAGGCTAGGGTTTGGCCCGATAGGCCGAGATTAGGCCCGGTAGGCCAAGAGGTGAGGGCCGGTAGGCCCAGGGTGTCTTAACCAAGGGTTAGGGCTGCTAACCGGGGTTAAGAAGGTGATTAACCATGGTTAGGAGTGTTAACCATGGTTAACAAGTCCAAAGTTAGTATTTTTGGTCATTTTGAATTTTTCTGATTTTTTTGGTATTTTCTCAGATTTTTCCCAGCGGTCAAAGTGCTTAAACGCGGTTAAGGAGGGGAGGTCACCATGGTTAGGGATACTAACCATGGTTAAATGGACAAAAGAGACCATTTTTGGGTTTCTCCTAATATTTTGAATTTTTTGATCATTTTTCCAGATTTTTTCCGGTTAAGGATTTTTTAACCGTGGTTAAGGGTCAAAAATGGGGTTGACTCTGATTACGGGTCTTAACCATAGCAAAAAAGGTCACAGAAGATATTTCTAGATTCTATGTAATATTTTTGATTTTTTGATGATTTTTTCAGAATTTTGCTAGGTCATGGGCCGCTTAACCATGGTTAAATGTTAACCATGGGTGGGTTTAACCATGGTTAAGGGGCCGACCAGGGCAAAAGTGGGCCTAGGGTCCATGGCAGGGCCTAGACTGGCCTCCTACCCGGCTTAGGCCCCCACAAATATCAGAAATTGCAAAAAACCCAAAAGTTTCATCAAATTTTTAACCATAGTTAACACGAATTTAACCATGGTTAACGGGGGAATCACGGGAATCCGAGACTACCAGTGGGTAGCCTGATATGTGGGAAACAATATGAGTCCTTGTGGGGCCCAAGGCGATGCCTTATGTGGGCCCTACAAAGGCTCAAAGTTGCCCCGTTGAAATTCACATAAAATGACGATTTCCCCAAAACAGTGTTTTTTTCAAACTTTGCAGCGATTTTGCCACTGATTGGCTCAATCCCCGGGGGATCTGAGACCATGGTCGCAAAGCTTTCTATGAGGGTAACAATTTGGGCCCTTGTGGGGCCCAAGGGGAGGCTGTATGTGGGCCCCACAGAGGCCCAAAGTCATCTCGTTGCACAGATTTTCACACTATCAACCCCACTTTGGGGTCGATTTAACTATGGTTAACGGGTGAGTTAAAAGTTGAAATTGCATAGGGGGGTAGCCCTATATATGGGGAGTCTAACCATGGCCTTGGCTTCGACCAAGGCTGGGTCTAACCATGGTTAAACTGGGGTTGAAGGTGGCTGGCCGAATTGGATTTTTCTGAAATTTTGTTTTGAAAAACCTTGGTTTGGAGCTGTTTGGCCTGATTAAAGGGAGTCTAGGGGATTTCCTCATGGATTAAGGACCCCCCTAGATCCTGGGAATGGCCGTGACTCATGGTGGGGTGGTGGTGCCTGTGGCCACGTAACAAAGGGAGACCCCCCTGCCCTTGTTTTTTTTTTTTGAACTACTGAAATTAAAGAAATAAGAAAAAAAAATGGGACCCCTGGAATGGGACTAGGGGTCCCTTACAATGATGATAGTAGAAAGAGGAAAAAAAATAAAATAGAAAACAGTATACCCTTGGCTACGGTGGGGGCTACAGTGCTCACACAGGGGGTGGGGCGATGTGCACGATTGCTGCAGCTGGTGGGGGAGTGGAGCACGCCTTGGGACAGCTTCTGGAGGGACTTGAGGGCTTTCATAGATGAAGATCTAAGGCTGGAAGTAGGGTGGACAGGGGGTAAGCTCACTGTAATTTTTCAAAAAAAAAATTCCCAACAGTAGTTGTGAGGGTGGTGTATAATGGGGTATGAACTTGGGTGTGGTTTGAGGGGCTCGTAGGGAGTCTAAGGACCTTCTAAAGGGGTGGAGCAAGTGGAAGGATGGGCTGGCCGAGATACCATCGAGATCTTTTTTTTTTTTTTAACAGTGGCTGTGGAGGGAGCTTTATAGGAGAAGGGAAGGAGATGGATAAGGTTTCTAGGCGTGGGGGACATGGCAGGAGGGGCCAGGTGGTCAGGGGAGCCAGGGGCAGCAGCCACAGGTGGTGGCCTGGCGGGATCAGGGTGGTTTGTAC
Source organism: Tetracentron sinense (assembly GCA_015143295.1). Lineage (NCBI taxonomy): Eukaryota > Viridiplantae > Streptophyta > Magnoliopsida > Trochodendrales > Trochodendraceae > Tetracentron > Tetracentron sinense. Next base: position 18,632,701 of record CM026571.1, read on the forward strand.
GCCCGTCCTATTGGGGACGAAGGTGAATAGTACCACCCCTTTAAAGAACGATTTTTTTTTTTTTTTTGTTTCTTTTGTTGTTTCCCGGTTTTGGCTTAGCCTCATTGTACATGGGTTTGGTTATGTGAGTTGGCCCAACCCACATGTGGGCCCTGCCACATGGGGTTGGTGCCCAATCAACCCTTTTTTTTTTGTAATCATTTTATTTCCTTTTTTTCTTTCTAAAAAATTGTTGTTTGGTTTTTTTTTGTTTTTGTTTTGTTTTTGTTGTTTTTTTTCTGTTTTTGTTTACCCTTTTGAAAGAGGTAATGTGGGTCCCACTTGGGCTTAGTGGGCCCATGCTTGGGCCAAAAGGTTTTCATTTTTTTTTGGAGTTTTGGAATTTGTAAATGGGCCTTGACCCCGCGGTGCTTAGCCTAGGGCTTAAACTAGGATTAGGCTAGGGTTGGCCTGAGGTTAGACGAGGGTCTACCGAAGGCTACTAGGGCTTGAATTATCATCTACCTAGGGCTACTAGGGTTTGTCCGGTGATAACCATGGTTAACAGAGGGTTAACTATGGTTAAGAAGGGTGTAAAAATTGGGTGCTTACAGCTGCTCCCATTTGCCGGAGAGCGCCAGGATGGCGATTGAATGAAAAAGACTGGAAACACCCTATTTTTACACCGAGATGGATGTTTGGAATGATGCATGTTTTGAAAATGGTGATTGTGGTGAAGTGATGAAGACTACTTCTAGAGGATAGCGAGTAGCAGGGGAAGAACATGAATGTAGGGATGACGTGGCCCTAAGGCACTGGCCAGAAAGAAATGTTGCTCGGAAGAAGCGAGGGGATTGACCGAAACAATGTTTCCCGGGGGGTATTAACCAAATCGATCGGAGGACACATAGGGTGTCGAGAACACACAGGGTGTTGAGCATTCAAGGTGTCGACAAAGTGTGTTATGTCGACGCTCACCTGGTATGCCGAGGACACATGGGGGTGTCTGAAAGGAGGATATACGGGTGGTGTACACTGTAAAGGTACACACAAGATGTCGGGCATCCGAGGTGTCGACAAAGTGTGTTATATCGACGCTCACCTGGGATGCCAAGGACACACAGGGTGTCACAGAAGGGGACATGCAGGAGGTAGTGCTGCGGTGTGATGAGGTTGTCACGGAGCACACAGGATGCCCGACATGCGAGGTGTCAACAAAATGTATCATTTCGACGCTCACCTGGGATGCCAAAGATACACAGGGGTGTCACAGAGGGGGACATGTAGGAGGTGATGTTGCGGTGTGACGAGGTTGTCACAGAGTACACAGGATGTCGGGCATGCAAAGGTGTCGACAAAATGTATTATGTCGACGCTCACCTGGGATGCCAATGACACATAACAGTGTCACAAAGGGGACATGCGGGTGGTGTACACTGTCAAGGTACACACGGGATGTCAGGCATGCAAGGTGTCGACAAAGTGTGTTATGTCGACGCTCACCTAGGATGCTCAAGACACACGGGGGTGTCATAAAGAGGACATGCGGGTGGTGTACACTGTCAAGGTACACACGGGATGTCGGGCATGCGAGGTGTCGACAAAGTGTGTTATGTCGGTGCTCACCTAGGATGCCCAAGACACACGGAGGTGTCACAAATGGGACATGCGGGTGGTGTACACTGTCAAGGTACACACGGGATGTCGGGCATGCGAGGTATCGACAAGGTGTGTTATGTCGACGCTGACCTAGGATGCCCAGGACACACGGGGGTGTCACAAAGGGGACATGCGGGTGGTGTACACTGTCAAGGTACACACGGGATGTCGGGCATGTGAGGTGTCGACAAGGTGTGTTATGTCAACGCTGACCTAGGATGCCCAGGACACACGGGGGTGTCATAAAGGGGACATGCGGGTGGTGTACACTGTCAAGGTACACACGGGATGTCCAGTGGTGTACACTATAAAGGTATCTACAGAAAGTTCAAAGATTTGAGGCATGGTCTGGAGGCACTAGCCGGATTGATGTTGATATGGCTGAAAGGCACTGGATTTTGATCAAGATGATTGATGCTAAGGTGAACGATTTGATTAAATGAATGCAATCTGTTGTGCGACTTGAATGTATTGGATGAGGCTTTCACCTTGTATGCATCTAATATGTAGCTATGATGTATTGAGTGCAACTTGATTGTGTGCAGTTAGAGTGTAATGTGAAACTTGGATGCAGCTAGTTTGAGTGCAGTGAATGACTTGATTGAGTGTGTGCAACTAGTGTGCAGTTGGATTTGAGTAGCTAGAGTGCATTATGTGCGACTCGATCTTGTGTGCAACTGGATTTGAGTAGTTGGAGTGCATTATGTGCGACTCAAGTGAGTGTGTGCAACTAGTGTACAGCTGGATTTGATTAGCTAGAGTGCATTATGTGCGACTCGATTAAGTGTGTGCAACTAGTTTGCAGCTGGATTTGAGTAGCTAGAGTGCATCATGTACGACTCGATTGAATGTGTGCAACTAATGTGCAACTGAATTTGATTAGTTAGAGTGCATTATATGCGACTCGATTGAGTGTGTGCAACTAGTTTGCAGCTGGATTTGAGTAGCTAGAGTGCATTATATGCGACTCGATTGAATGTGTACAACTAATGTGTAGCTGGATTTGAATAGTTAGAGTGCATTATATGCGACTCGATTGAGTGTGTGCAACTAGTGTGCAGCTGGATTTGATTAGCTAGAGTGCATTATATGCGACTCGATTAAGTGTGTGCAACTAGTGTGCAGCTGGATTTGATTAGCTAGATTGCATTATGTGCGACTCGATTGAGTGTGTGCAACTAGTGTGCAGCTTGACTGGATCTGTGTAGTTAGAGTGCATTATGTGCGACTCGATTGAGTGTGTGCATCTAGTGTGCAGCTTCATTTAGTGTATGGCATGCACGGCTGGACTTATGCTAATGCATAAGAGGTTTGACTAGTCCTGGTTTTCATAGTACGGCATGCAGGTTGAAGAAGGGTTGGCTCTATGACTCGCTCTTGGAGACCAGTCCTTTGTTATTTGAAGATTCCGAAGGCATTCGATCTATCTCTCGCTTCTTGCTGGAACCATGATGCATCTCGGGAGATTGCTGAGTTCTGTTTGATCTAGCCAAGCCGGTGGAGAGACACTTAAGGGGTTATTGACCTAATGAGTATTGAAACTCTGGGGATGATTGAGAGACGTCACAGGATTTGACAGATTCGGAAGACGTCACAGGATTTGATAGACTTGGAAGACTTTGAGGATAGTTGATCCGACGAGTATGGGAACTCTGATGGTGACCAAAAGGAGACTCGGAATTTGAAGTTGAATGTTTCCTTTGCTAATGTGGTTTAACAAGGAGATCACTTTCACAGGGTGAATGGATTTTTTCCTTAGGGGTAGGGTATGATGCTAAGCAGATTTGTCCTGTTGTGACATTACTGAAGTCATGCTTTGCATCTTGCGGAGTCGGGCTTTGCCGGGGACCTGGGGTCTCTTTGTCAATAAGGAGTGCTCTGCCTCGCTGCTGATTGAGTCTGACTGGGGAGAAGCTTGCTGAAAAGCAAATTGGATGCTTTTAGATTCTTGCAGGGGAGAATGTTTATAGAGAGCAATTAGAGGCTTCTACTAGGGATCCATTGGGGAATGTGATACTATTGCGGACCACTGCTGATGATCTACTGTTTATTAGGGAATTGAGCTCTGCTGCAGGCTACTGTCGGGGAATCTGTATTTCCGAACCATCTACTAGTGACCTATGGCGAATTGTCGGGAGTTCGACAAGCATGATTTTTGCCAAACTGCTATTCAGCTTTTCTCCTTTTTTTACCCTTGGAATGACCAAGTCATGGGGTTCGCATAAATTTTACGCAATGAGGCCGTTACCGGTTTTCCTCCTGCCTGTGAAGCTGATATATTTTCTTCCCCTTTTTGCCCCTAGTCTCGAGACCAGGTATGGGGTTCGCGTAATTTTTGCGCACCAATGTCATTTCTGGTTTTCATTGGACCCGCGATAGATTTGAACGGAGTTCTATTCCCGTTGCCTTGAATGTCGGTATCTCGCTTTCGGATACTTGTATGATAAGCTACTTGCACTTTCAATCTCCAAGGGATCTAGGAAGACTTGTGATAGGATGAAATGTAGGCTGGGGGATCGAAGTTTGGGACACCCTAGGATTTCTCTTTTGCAATTACTCTTTGGGGGTCTCTTCCGTTGTACTTTTTGTACTCTCCTAAGGATTTGTACTTTTGGATTTCCAGCGGATTTTTTTTTTTTTAGGGAATTTGAGAGAGGTTGTCTCTACTGGGGAGAGTTTCGAGAGAGGTTGTCTCTTGCTTGGGGATTGTTTTTTTGGAGAGATTTTCCTTGAAAGGTTTCTACTGGGGATAGAGTCCGGAGAGGTTGTCTTTGTGGGGAGTCTCTGACTTTTGAAAATGTGTCAACTTCGATTTTGGGTCTTCCTTTGATGGAAGTTTTTACACCCTTGAGAGTCGACTCGATTGGGGAAGTTGAGATTATTTTTGCTCTACCGAACTCTGTGGGAAGAGGTTTTAGAGAGACTTTGTTTCCAATGGGGATGGTTTGACTCTGCATGTGGAGATTGGGGGAGGTATGATCTCTTTAATGACCGCACCTGATTTTTCAGGTTGTCTACGTACCTTTTACAGGATCAGGTCATGACGTAGTTCAGGCAAATACCACAGATTGGCAAGGGAGGGTGTCCCTGAAGAGGTTTTGTGAAAGAAAAGTTGTTAGGCTCAAAGGGGCTAACTAGCGGATTTCATTGATCTGTAAAACGGGTTTATATTGAAGGGGATGAAGGGGTGCCAAGGATGGTTTCCTCTCCTTTCCCGAAGCGGCTAAAAGTGCAGGCGTTATCAGGCAAGACCTTAAGCGCTATACTTTGATTTTGCCCATTTGATTGGTTCGGGATTCGGTGGTCATTCCGATATTGCCCCTTGCTTGTCGGGCGAGGCATTTTTCCCCAGTAAATTTGTGCAATTTTTCCCGCAGTCATCAGTTACTTGTTCGGGTGTCAGCTTTGATTCAAGTTGCCCCCTGCTCCAAGCATTGTCCTAGGGGAGCTTACGTCGAATGACCGGAGATGGGCTTGCCCCTTGCTTTTGATTGCCCCCCTGCCCCTGGCGTAGCGAGGTCTTGACCTTTACATTCAAAGGTGCCACCCAGCTCTGTACAGGATAAGGTTCTTGGATGAGAATTCTACTTTTCATCGTATACTGCCCCTGGGGATTATGAGTTTGATTATCTGTTTAGGTGATCTGTTGTTAAGGCAGATAAGCTTAGGGAGCATTCAACTATGCTACGCAAGTATGGAGATGAAACTCTTAAAAAAAGTGATTTTATTAAACTGAAAGAGTTTGACTGGACTCATACAGGGCCATTACGGCCGACTCTTACATGAAAGAAATCCTAACTAAGACAGACTTAGACTGGGCTTGGCTCTGATCAACCGAACTTAGCATTTTGTTTTCAAGTCTCCTCCTCAGATGAGTTGGTGAAGACATTGCTCTAGGTGGCATAAAGGCGGCTTGATGATGGGTTGATGAAGGGATAGGGTTTTCAGGAACTCCAGCTACCGGGCACATAATCAAGTTTACCCTCGTTGATTAGGTCTTCAACTGCATGCTTTAAAGCGATGCAGTGATCAGTAGAGTGCCCAAGGCCTTGATGAAAAGCACAGTGTTCGTGCTCCTTGTAGTTGTGGTTCCGTTTGGCTAAGGTTGCAATCAGGTAGGACCACGGAGAGTGATCAATTTCCTATCAATGAGAACTGGTAGGAGTTGGCTGAGAGGAAAAGGGGTGAAATGCTTGGGTGGTGTTCGCTCTTTCTTAGGCTTGGGGAGCAGGTGAGAGGGAGGTTTCTGTGGTTGTGCCACTGGGTTGGATGCGTTTGTCTGAGAGGTAGGGGAACGGATTTGGGTTTGCCCTTGTGCCACCTGGAGCTTATCGAGAGCGGTAACCATATCATGGAGGATAGAGTTGATTTCCTTGATGTCCTGCTCTTGTCGGAGAAGGGTTGTCAAGATGATTTCTTGGCTGCTCGATGCTTCTCCGCGTTTCATCGCTTGAGTCCTTAAGTTACCGTCTCAATAAGGTGAGATCTGGAAAGATAGAGCGAGTCAATACCGAAGGTAAGGTATGTGAATCTAAAATGCATGAGCATGTGAGGGTAAAAACCCAATGAATGAGGTGAGACTCAAAAAGAGAAAAAACTCGAGCCTAAGTAGCACTCCTGATAAGATAGAGTGAAGGATAGACGTGGTCTATTGATTCTTATAGTTGGGTCACTTTTAGGAGTGTTGTCGACTACATGATGTATGGGCTGTACTCGAGTGATGCTAATGCAGTGAGTGCAATGGCAATGACGCTCTGGCTAGGATAGACTGGACTCTTACAGCTTGGAGGGCGATGCCTAGCCTAGGATAGACTGGGTTCTACATTTTCTAGATAGGTACAAGTGTTGTACCCTAGTATGCAGATGCGGTGACAGTGCATGTGTAAATGCCTAATGTAGTGTGCCGATGCTGCTAGTGTAGCGTACTGGTGATGCAAGTGCAAGTGTAAGGTGCAGTGTACATGCAGTGTATGTGCAGTGACCCTAGCTAGTGCAAATGTAGTGCATGGCTAACGATGAGGGTGCATGGATGATGCATTAATGCCAGAGGGGCCCAGTGCAGGTGTTTGTGCCTAATGTTGTGGTACAATTGTGAATAGAGTGACTTGCCGGTTAAATAGGCATGTTCATGATGCGAGGAAGAAGATGCAAAAAAGGACTTTGTGCGGGAAAAGAGTACAGGATGTGACTCAAAAAGAGAAAAAGACTCGATCCTAGGCAGGTCCATCCTGGATCGCGAAGTCGGGCGGTCGGGGCACACCGTCTAGGCACATAATTTGTTGTTGGAGGGATGTGACCTCAACCTCCATGTTTGCAATGGTCTGGCGTTGAACATTCAGGATCCGAACTGTCGGATCCGAGCGGTCATCTCAGCCTTTACACTATCGAGCTGCTCTTGGTAGAAGTGCAGCTGGGCCCGGATGATAGTGGTTTCTCTGGTGTTGCCTCTCCTCTTATTCTGGTACAACAGAGTGTTTGTTCGAGATGCTCTCATATGGCCTGAGGTTTGATGTCCCGTTCTGCTTCCTGTAGCCTGGATGCCTGTTGAGCTTTTCGTAGCCGCTCTCTTTCAACTGGATTTGGAGTTGTCTCTCCAAGAAGATGTCTCCTTAGGGAACTACCTTTTCAGCTAAGGGTATGGTTCCATGTGATGAAGCTGAGACTGGTGGGGGTAGTTCCCTAGGCATGGGCATGCCGGATAGAATGTCAGGTTCTTCCACCCAAAGTCAGAATGCTGTATTTGTAGGTAGTCCTGATGTAACTACAAAGTCTAGCCACTGATCTCGCCTGAAGCTTTTGCCAATCTGACTGGAATCGGCATGTGAGACTGTTAAAGTGTATAGTGAAAGTGATCCAATCATTTCCCTGTCGGTCTATCACTGGAATATGCTAAGGGAATCCGAACTGTCGAAAGACTCGGAATGGATTGTAGATTGCGGAGCTCGTAAGTCCGGCAAGGATCATGCATCGCTTTTCGGTGATGACAACACACTGTCATATGATCTCCTCCTCTGACAGGGTTTGGAGAAGCTAGAAGAGCTTTTCGATGTCTGCAGTTGCTATCGGACCCTGATTCTGAGAAATCTCCCGATGTAGACTGTAGGCTTCACGGAGGTTGACTGATATGGTTATGATCGTAGGCAGGTATCCTACCATCCATAGGTGCAGGAGGGATGTACTGGCATTGAAGATACCCCTTCTACGGTCTGCTGCCTGGTTGAGAGCCCTGAGCTCAGCAAAGATGACAGGTATAACCGAACCGGAGTTGTGCATGTCTAGTACTGACTCGACAAGTGTACGACATCTCAGGAATACCAGCTGAGATATGGCTAACAGTGCAAGAGTGTTAACACCGGAAAGTTCTGCTATAATGGAGTCAGAGTTTCACTTGCGCTTATACTGCTTCTTAAGATACTGTACGGGTATCCGATCAAAAAGAGCCGTTAGGACCGGACTCTAAGCAGACAGGCTTGATATGTAAAAACCTGGATAAGTCTGCTTGGTATGTTGTCTTATAGCGCGGTTCTATGGCTTCGCCGTCTATGTTTAACCCTAAGATGCGCTGAATCTCTTCCAATGTTGGATACAGTTCGTTGTTACCAAAACGATACACCATGTGAGATGGGTTCCAACACTGGATAGTTGCGTGCATGAGGCGCGAGTCTGGTTTAACCATGGATAGGTTTAGGATAATCCCAATTTTGTAGTGTTGAGCTCAAGTAATACGTTGACTCGAGATAGAGGCCCCAATTGCCTTTTGGAGGTTTTAGCCAAATGCCCCCTGAAAAGTCAAATGCACGAGCCAGGCCGGTTGACCAATAGACTGGATTATCCCTGAAGGACCTGCCATCTAGACTCGATGTGAGTGCACTATGTATGTAGATGAAATATGCAAAAATGATGTAATTTTTTCTGGGTGTGACAAGGCACATGTGATCCGATAAAGCAGACGGACAGAGTTCCGGCATGCTTTACCCGGGTTGTTGAGAACCGGGGACCTATCAGGTCAAGGTCGGGTATAGGTCTGGTGAAGACCTAATCGACTTGGATTTGAACCTCATATGCTATGTCAGGAAGCAGGGTAGGATGTGTTTTATTACAAGCACAAGTTTGGCTCATCACATGCCCCTGGGAGGGTGTTTATCCGGGTAGGGTGTACCTGGGTAATTAACCCTGATTGGGGACGGGTATAGGGTGCAAGCAGGTTAGAGTTTATAGTAGCCCTCCGGATTGGCTGCTTGTAGGCTATACCCTGACCTAAGCTATATGTATGCATGCTGGTGTATGCTGGAGTGTTCCTAAGGGTGGGGGGATCACTTAACACCGTATATGCGACTCCCTGAAATGGACGATTGGTGTAAGCGGGAGCGTTCAGAACCGTTTCCTGAGGATAGTCACCCAACAGGCCAAGTTCCGCAGACCTCCAAGACTGTTAAGCCCCTGTCACTGAGGATAGTCATCCAGCAGCCGTGAGCGTAATAAGCCTGTCTAATAGGTATTTGGTTGATTACACTACTATGGTTTGAATGAGATGCACAGTACACAAATCACCAAAGAGATGTAAAATGATTAGTATTAGATTAAATACTTAAGCATTTGATTAATTTGAGGTTTAGTTTGGCTTAAACCTAGATTCCGGGTTGAACATTAAAAATCCCCAATAGAGTCGCCAGAGCTGTGAGCGCGGGTTTCGGGGAAATCCTGGTTTATATCTCACAAGTTAAGTTTAGAGTCGCCACCTATTCATTCAGAAAGGATAAGTCCCTGAGATTTGGATAAGGTCTTGGTCTGTGGTCAGAGATTAGGGTAAGAGGTTCGGTTAAGTCCAGGGAAGGGGTTAGGCACCCCGGCACTTCCACTTTCAGTGGTTCCCTACTTGCTAGGGTTAAGCCAAATTAGTCTCAATTTTAATCAAATGCCTAAATGTTTAAGATAATGCTAATCGAAGAAGGAGGAAATCCTAGACTAGGGTCGAACCCAGATTGGGTTGCCTACGTACTCATATAGGGGTGAGATCAGACCGAGCGTAGTTCTGGCACATGAGCCCGTGCCAAGGCTAGGAGTGTGTGTGTGTGCACCAATGGTAGCTTAGGGTCTAGCCGGGAGGCTAGGAGTGGTTGACCGAGTTGGTCAAGTGGTCGATATTGGGCCCGGTAGGCCTAAGATAAGTCCGATAGACTAGGGTTGAGCCCGAAAGGTCGAGGGTGAAGCCCGGTAGGCTAGTTTGGGCTCGGTAGGCCGAGATTAGGCCTGAGAGGCCAAGGATGAGCCTGGTAGGCTAGGATTTGGCCCGGTAGGCCGAGATTAGGCCGGGTAGGCCAAGGGGTGAGGCCCGGTAGGCCCAGGGTGTCTTAACCAAGGGTTAGGGTTGCTAACTGGGGTTAAGAAGGTGATTAACCATGGTTAGGAGTGCTAACCATGGTTAACAAGTACAAAGTCGGTATTTTTGGTCTTTTCAATTTTTTTTGATTTTTTTGGGATTTTCTCAGATTTTTCCGAGCGGTCAAAGATGCTTAAACGCGGTTAAGGATGAGAGGTCACCATGGTTAGGGGTACTAATCATGGTTAAATGGACAAAAGAGACCATTTTTGGGTTTCTCCTAATATTTTGGTTTTTTTGAGCATTTTTCCAGATTTTTTCCAGTTAAGGATTTTTAACCGTGGTTAAGGATCAAAAATGGGGTTGACTCTGATTACGGGTCTTAACCACAGTAAAAAATGTCACAGAAGATATTTCTAGATTCTATATAATATTTTTGATTTTTTGATGATTTTTTTAGAATTTTACTGGGTCATGGGCCGCTTAACCATGGATAAATGTTAACCATGGGTGGGTTTAACCATGGTTAAGGGGCCGACAGAGGCAAAAGTGGGCCTAGGGTCCATGGCAGGGCCTAGACTGGCCTCCTACCCGACTTAGGCCCCCACAAATATCAGAAATTATAAAAAACATCAAATTTTCATCAAATTTTTAATCATAATTAACATGAATTTAACCATGGTTAACGGGGGAATCGCGGGAATCCGAAACTACCATTGGGTAGCCTGAAATGTGGGGAACAATCTGAGTCCTTGTGGGGCCCAAGGGGATGCCGTATGTGGGCCCACAAAGGCTCAAAGTTGCCATGTTGAAATTCACATAAAATGACGATTTCCCTAAAACAGTGTTTTTTTCAAACTTTGCGGCGATTTTGCCACTGATTGGCTCAATCCCCGGAGGATCCGAGACCATGGTCACGAAGCCTTCTATGAGGGGAACAATTTGGGCCCTTGTGGCGCCCAAGGGGAGGCCGTATGTGGGCCCCACAGAGGCCCTAAAGTCGTCCCGTTGCACAAATTTTCACACTGTCGACCCTACTTTGGGGTCGATTTAACTATGGTTAACGGGCGAGTTAAAAGTTGAAATTGCACAGGGGTAGCCCTATGTGTGGGGAGTCTAACCATGGCCTTGACTTCGACCAAGGCCGGGTCTAACCATGGTTAAACTGGGGTTAAAGGTGGCTGGCTGAATTGGGTTTTTCTGAAATTTTGTTTTGAAAAACCTTGGTTTAGAGCTGTTTGGCCTGATTAAAGGGAGTCTAGGGGAGTTCCTCATGGATTGAGGACCCCCCCAGATCCTGGGAATGGCCGTGACTCATGGTGGGGCAGTGGTGCCTGTGGCCACGTAACAAAGGGAGACCCCCCCTGCCCTTGTTTTTTTTTTTTGAACTACTGAAATTAAAGAAATAAGAAAACAAAATGGGACCCCTGGAATGGGACCAGGGGTCCCTTACAATGATGATAGCAGAAAGAAAAAAAAAATAGAAAACAGTATACCCTTGGCTACGGTGGTAGCTACAGTGCTCACATAGGGGGTGGGGCGATGTGCATGGTGGCTGCAGCTGGTGGGGGAGTGGAGCACGCCTTGGGACAGCTTCTGGAGGGAATTGAGGGCTTTCCTAGATGAAGATCTAAGGCTGGAAGTAGGGTGGAAAGGGGGTAAGCTCACTGTAATTTTTCAAAAAAAAAATTCCCAACAGTAGTTGTGAGGGTGGTGTATAATGGGGTATGAACTTGGGTGTGGTTTGAGGGGCTCGTAGGGAGTCTAAGGACCTTCTAAAGGGGTGGAGCAAGTGGAAGGATGGGCTTGCCGAGCTACCACCAAGATCTTTTTTTTTTTGAACAGTGGCTGTGGAGGGAGCTTTATAGGAGAAGGGAAGGAGATGGATAAGGTTTCTAGGCGTGGGGGACATGACAGGAGGGGCCAGATGGTCAGAGGAGCCAGGGGCAGCAGCCACAGGTGGTGGCCTGGCGGGATCAGGGTGGTCTGTACGCCCGTCCCATTGGGGACGAAGGTGAACAGTACCACCCCTTTAAAGAACGATTTATTTATTTTTTGTTTCTTTTGTTGTTTCCCAGTTTTGGCTTAGCCTCATTGTACATGGGTTTGGTTATGTGAGTTGGCCCAACCCACATGTGGGCCCTGCCACATGGGGTTGGTGCCCAATCAACCCTTTTTTTTTTTTGTAATCATTTTATTTCCTTTTTTTCTTTCTAAAAAATTGTTGTTTGGTTTTTTTTTGTTTTTTGTTGTTTTTGTTTACCCTTTTGGGCCTAACCACCACACATGTGGGGAAGGCAAAAGTGTTTTACCCTTAAAAAAAAATTTGAATTTTGAAAGAGGTAATGTGGGTCCCAATTGGGCTTAGTGGGCCCATGCTTGGGTCAAAAGGTTTTCATTTTTTTTGGAGTTTTGGACTTTGTAAATGGGCCTTGACCCCGCGGTGCTTAGCCTAGGGCTTAAACTAGGGTTAGGCTAGGGTTGGCCTGGGGTTAGACTATGGTCTACCGAAGGCTACTAGGGCTTGGATTATCATCCACCTAGGGCTACTAGGGTTTGGCCGGTGATAACCATGGTTAACAGAGGGTTAACCATGGTTAAGAAGGGTGTAAAAATTGGGTGCTTACAAAGATCATTTTTGACGTCAAGTTGACGAATCTCCCAATGATGCATGGTAGCTAAGGCAAGAACAAGTCAAATAGTGGCAGGCTTCACCACGGGACTAAACGTCTCGTCATAATCCAATCCATACAAATGAGGGTATCCTTTAGCCACTATAAGAGCTTTATACCGTTCAATTGAGCCATCAGCTTTGAGTTTGGTCATGAAAATCCCTTGACAACCAACAATATGCATTTCTTCATCCATTGCAACAATCCAATGAGAGTGTTTAGAAGTAGATTTGTAACCATGCAATTCCTCTAAATTCAGTACAGCTTGAAAGAATGATGAATCACCATGATGGGAGGTCGAAGTGCGCGGCGGAAGGGTATGCTTGGTGGCATTTATGGATTTCAACTGAGTGAGCATGGAATGATTGTTGTCGATAATGGCAGCATTGTTGGTAGTGGAAGCAATCAGTAAATCAATCACAATATGACCGCTTGGTATGCTGCTAGATACAATAGATAAGATCTCTAAAGGTGGAGATGGATATGAGGAACATGGGGAAGCAGTAGGCCAATCTTCTCAGATTGAAGTAGCAGGTGGGAGTGAACAAGTGGATGCAGCCGATGGTGGAGAACCGTGTAAAGCTTCTTCAATTGACATGTTGGATGGAGGAACATCAGCAATTGGAAAGGAAGCAGTTGAAGAAATCACATGGCTGATCTGTAAGGGGTGGTGATTGCGATCAAAATGAGCAACAAAGAGATCATCGTGTTGAAGTGGCCCAGTCTGAAGACCATTAGGAAAGGATGCCGTGGAGGTGGGTTGGACCAATTTTTCCTAAGATTCCAATAAGTTTCTCGCATGGGTGCAATCAAGATCATCAAATATGCCAAGATCAGTGGTGTCACTTGAAGTTGAAGATGGGTCGGCATATGGAAGTGTAGACTCATCAAAAATAACATGTCGCGAGATATACACTCGATTGAGTAAGAGATCAAGGCAACGATAACCTTTATGCAAGGTGATGTAACCTATAAACACACATCGAGAGCTCTTGGGAGAGAGTTTATGGGGTGAGTGGTTATGAAGGTATGGAAAGCATAGGCAACCAAAAGTTCTAAATGTGGAGAAATTAGGAGACTTACCAAACAAGAGCGAGTATGGAGTGGCATGTTTGAGGACGGGAATAGGGAACCGATTGAGGATGTACACGGCAATTGAGAATGCTTCAACCCAACGACGAGTAGGTACATGACTTTGGAAGAGAAGAGTGAGATCCATCTCAGTAATACTCCGATGTTTTCGTTCGGCACGTCCATTTTGAACTGATTTTCTACTAATCTTTGAAAATGAAGAAAAGTAGCAAAAAACATCAGATTTCTTTTTCATTGGAAAGAACCAAGAGAATCGATTGTAGTCATCAACAAACATCGCATAATATTGAAAACCAGATGGAGAAATGATAGGAGATGGTCCCCATATGTCAAAATGTACCAACTCTAAAGGGGTAGTACATCTTTTATTATTCAATTGAAAAGGTAATCTACTCTTGCCTAACTGGTGACTAGAACAAATCGAACCAGTGCATTTATTAGAGTCCACAAGTTGGATCTCTCTAGATTTATGCAAAACGCTAAGAATGCTAGAAGAAGTATGGCCAATATGATTGTGCAAGATGGCTACAGAGCCCTTGATTGGAGTAGCATTATTTGAAAAGTAGGCTTGATGAATAGACTCAAGGGTGTACAACCCGGCCCTTCTACTCCCCGTCCCCAACACTTTCCCTGCTCCCTGCTCCTGAATGATAAAACCAGTGGGTGAGAAAATAAACAGACAATCATTATCTTGAGTAAATTGACTCACGGAAATTAAATATTTTTGAATGTGAGGAACAAGAAGAGTATTATGGAGTTTGAAGAAACCCGAAGGGGTTGAGAGGGTACCCAATCCTATGTGAAATATAGGAGTAGAAGAACCATTGCCAACACGAACTTGATCCATACCATGATAAGACTGAACATTTGTGAAGTTACCTTCATTATTGGTCATGTGAGCAGTTGCTCCATTTTGAGGATACCACTTTGCAGCTGGATAGTCCTAAATAGTAATGGATGTAAAAGCTTCAGTGACTAGAGTGGATTGATAAGACTGATTGAACCTATTACAACATTCAAGTGCGGTATGGCCACCACGTTCACTGATCTGACAAACGGATGCAGAAAATTGTGGTCTAAGATTTCCTTGACTAGCTTGTTGAGGACGATTCCGATTATCAAGAGGAAAATGTTGAAAGTCATGGCTACCATGATTGCTAGTTGTACCTCAAAAATTGTTGGGGGATTGTTGAAGGTCTTGTCCCTACCTTGTGCAAACTTTTGATTCCGATTTTGAGGCTTGTAGCCTCGTCCTCCTCCTCCTCGATTGACATTTCTAAAAGTCCTTCCGTGAAAGCCACGTCATGATGACTCAATGGATATGTGAGACTCTTAAGTAATAGTTCATAACTAAGGATTCCGTGAAAGCCACGTCATGATGACTCAATGGATATGTGAGACTCTTAAGTAATAGTTCATAACTAAGGAGAGCCGGGACAACTTCCTAGAAGGAAGGAATAAGAGGTTTGGTCAGAGAAGTGGTAACAAAGTTATGGTAGTCCGGTCCTAGACCTCATATGAGCCAGAAAACCTTATCAATGTCTGGTACCAGATTACCAATAGCTAATAATTGATCGTAAATTGCCCAAAATTTGCGAACATGTTCCAATACAGGTAGAAAATCTCTTTTCAAAAGCTGTTATTCCTCACGGAGTTGAAGTTCCCTATTTTTCGATTTATGGGAAAATGATTCTTCTAGGATTACCCAAACATTCTGAGCAGTCTAGTGATCCAATGTGAGGCTCATAGCCTCCTCAAACAATGAGGAATCAATCAGCTAAAGGCATGGTTGGGAATGTTACCTCCCTCGGTTTGAGTAATGTACGTGGATGGTGCCTGCACCATTACATCAATATAGCCAAGTAAATCCTACTTTCAAGCAAAGGAAGAAGTTGGTTTTTCCACAACAAATAGTTGTTATCGTTGAGCTTGATAGGTAACATATTTGCCATTGATGACTAAGGCAACGTTGATGAGGAAACAAGTTGAGTATCCATGTTAGATGCCATGAAACCGAAAAACTGGATGAGATTTCTTGCGAGGGAGACGTTCACATGTCACAAGAACGTTGTGGCTCTGATACCATAAACGAGTTTTGAACTCAAAGAGAGAGGCAAGAAAGACTCTTCTAATTTGTGGGGTTTTCTCAATGTGAGTCATCCTTACTCAATCCATCATTTATATATTAAAGATACAAAAGTTTAAAATAATTCAAAATACAATGTATTTGTATGAATGGAAAAACTTATTCATATTTGTAGGGATCTATTAATCCTATCAAGAGGGAAAGAGAGCACTTACACGTGCATATTCTATAGGTGTTGGATGTGAGCTTACTTCTCCTTGAATTAAGGAGTGATCCTTTATCTTTAATAACTCCCAATCTCCAACACCCCTTTGTAGTTGACACACAACTTGCTTCCTTTGGAGTATCATGTGTGCCCAACATGGAGGATGATGGTGAGTCATTACTGCTACTTCTAATAAGGTTCTCTTAAAAATATGCTTGAGGGGATCCCGTTTCATAAATAATTATGTGAATTATTTTAGGCTGTGATTCTCTACGCCTCAGTGTTCTGTAGGGGCGGAACGCGAACTCTTCTCCTAGCCGCCTTTTTTCTCTCCTTTTGATTATGATTAAGTTATGCGAAACACGAACGCTTCTCCTAACCGCCTTTTTTCTCTCCTCTTAATTATGATCAAGTTGAATTAACCTAAAATTAATATTTTTTAAACTAAGACTAAATGGATTATCCCTAGGGGTTAGTGAATCTTAACCATAATTAATGAATGTTAACTAACCTATGATTACTACTTTTTAATTCTAAAAACCAATGTCACATGAATGAATCCTACGAATGAGTGAATCTTAATCACCCGTTAATGGGTGTTAACTAGGTGACTAACCTGAGGTTGATATATTTTATATTTTCTTTTCAAAAAAAATTTGTTGTATGAACATTAGGGGTGAGTGAATCTTAACCACGGTTAATGAGTGTTAACTAACCTATGGTTAATACTAAGTTATTTTTTAGTCTAAAAACCAAGGTTATCTGGATGAACCTTAAGGGTGAGTGAATCTTAACCACAATTAATGAGTGTTAAAGGAGCACGTGGTGGATTATAGAGCCCTCTTTAATTGTGGTTAAGCTTAATCAACCTGAGGTTATTTTTTTTATTTTATGTTTTTTCAATATACCAAGGTTAAATAGAAGATTCCTAGAGGTGAGTGAATCTTAACCACGGGTAGTAGGTGTTAAAAATGGACACGTGGAGGTTGTAGAGGCACACGTTCCATTGGGTGGAATGGGTGCGCGGAAAGAACTATTTCCCAATTATTTTTATTTTAAAATGGAAAATTGTTGTGGAGACAAACTTGTGAAGCGGGGGTGTAACAGAATGGGATTTGGTCTGGCCCATGCTCTATAGCCCGTCAGGTGTCCTTTTTAACCTTCATTAATTATGGGCAGTGGAGCTCTTGCTGCTCATACCCGGGGATTAGATCCTCAGACCTTCCCCTTGGAAGGCCACACCCCTACCCCATATGAATGAATCAAGGTGATTCTGATACATTCGAAACCTTAAAAAACAATACAATTGGGTAACATCTACAAATAATTATACTTTGATACATATTGCTCAAATTTACCTTCCAATGAGGACACCTATAAAATAATACAATTTACTATAATTCAATTTTGTTTTAGTGAATGTGTAAATATTCCTTATGACATGCGCACATACAATATGGTTATAGCCTCATACCATAATATTGTATGTACAATATAACTATGGTAAATCAAGAGTTTAAGAATATTAAATATTCCCTATACAAAAACCTGATATTTTAAATGTAAATTAGATATGATAAAAGCAAGTTTTGTGACAACATCAAGTCCCACAATACATCAAGTCCCAATATTAATGTTTCATGAAGAAAAATAAAATATTATTTTTCAAGCATTTCCATTAGTAATATAAGTAAATATATTACCTTTGGGGTCAACCCCGCATAGGTTTTACCCGGACTTACCTGGTGTGGCGGGTTTTGGGCTCACATCGCACCCTCGGGGATTAGTCCTAACCCAAAGGGTTGGGGAGATATATATATATATACCACTTTGCTTTTGTTAAGTTGTTTCTAAAGGCTCTCATCTCTTGTTGTTGATGTATTTGTCAAGCCACATTCAAACAACTTCCACTAAATGATAAATTGTTATCTGTCAAGCCACATTCAAACAACTTCCATTAAATGATAAATTGTTATCGATGATAACCAAATCTTCTATCTCATACTGCCAAAATTAGTATTTTTGAGTAGTTTATCGAATTAAATTGGGTATCACACAGAAAACAACTACGATATCTCTCTGTGTGAGATATGGATATGGAGCATTATGCTTTAATACAGGAAAGCACACTTTTAAGACTCCAAAGCAGTGCTCTATTACATTCCATGGTGAGTAATGTGCATGATTAAAAGTTTTTTTTTAGGTCAGTTCCACTTCTGCTACCTCTATAATATTGCAAATGATATCTTCATCCTCGATGAGGAGCAAGGAAAATCATCACATTTAGACATCCAGCATCCACAACATTAAACTTTTTTTGCGATAATAAATTTTGTTTCAAATCGATTTTAACAATATACACAACACTAAACTAATTGTTTATGTAAAAATATTACCTGATTTTTTTTGGAAGGTAAAAATATTACCTGGTGGGTATGTGAAAAGTTTAATATTTTGTTGTTAACTAATTTAAAAAAAAATTCTTGGACCATTTGTAGTTTCTTCCCACCTAGCGTGAACATACGTAAAGCACATGTCAAAAGGATATCAACCATTACATTCTGGTAACAGTTCCCTTTCCTCCATAGCAAGGCATCTGCTTTTCGTCTGGTACTATTACATCAATATGTGTCATCAATTGCATCAATAAATCTTGAAAACAAAGGTGAAGTTGTTATCTCGCTTGTAATAAAACAATATAAAACATAATTATAATTATGATATTTTGTGTTACCTTGAACCAATGATAATATTTTAGATTTGTTAAAATTTCTAGTGGGATGAAAGTAATAAAAGACGAATGAGTTACTATTTTTCGAGAAAATATCACCATTGCCTTCAGGAAATGATGAGAATGTCTATCCGCCTTTTATTTTATTTTTTGGTGATAGAAATTATTAGTAGAGCTCTTGCTTACTCTTAACCAAGTGGGATTAGATCCCTAGACCTCCAACATGGGAAGGCCACACCCCTACCACTCACGCAAGAGGTGAGGGTGTAAAATAATGAGAATGTCAACTGATGGTTTCTCCATAATGCTAAAAATATTCTTGCATCTGTCTATTTCTTTCATTATGTCCGGTGCTTAAAAGAAAGATGAAAATTTGTTCCTCCACGTATACTTCTTGTACCCTTCAACAGTCCATTTTTTTTTTTAGTATCAAACATACTTTTAAGAATACTACTTTCTCCGCTGGAAATAATTCATAACTTGTCATTGGATGCTCCTCCAATACTTCATGTAAATACTATATCCTACAAATATTGAGTCTCTACTGAGTTTATTTTAAAAATCAGATTTCTACCGAAATTTTAGAAATTTCAGATCAAATTTTGGATTTCGAAGATTTCAGGATTTCGGCGATATTTTGAAAATTTATTTTTAAATAGGTTTTTATTATTATTTTTTTCTTAAAATTTCAAAAAAAATTTCGATATTTTTACTAAAATTTCGAAATTTTATATATTAATTTTAAAAATAAAATAATAATATTTATATAAATAGATAAAATTTTAATAAAATATTATTTTTTTAACATATATATTTAATAAAATATATATATAATTAATAAAATATTAATATTTTGGATTTTGAAATTTTGCCTAAATCCCACAATTTTTGGGGAATTCGGTTTGGGCTGGCTGGTTGATCGAAATCGTCGCAAATTTTGAAATTAAAATCCTTGTAAGGAAGTGATGCGACATGACGCTATGGTTTGAAGCCACTAAAATCCAGTAAATTTTCAAATTAAAATATTTCTCTCTTCAAAAATATAGGTTTGACTTCTGGTCCCACATCAGACATCTTGAAGCAAATAGATGCGAAGTTGATCAGAAATGACAAAATCCTAAAGATTATTATGACTCTTGAAAATCTCATTGCCGATATCACAGTTTCAAATCCTTCGAACCTGAATTACACTCGACTGATTTTCTCTCTTCGGGAATCTTTGGATACCTTCGTGTAGATTTCATGTTTAGGGGGCTAGGCACATGTTCTTTATGTGCACAATTAAATTGACAATCGGGTGGATTCCTCCTTGTTCGAAAATGGAAGTTTCACTTCAAAATTCAATATACGTTTCTTAAATACATACATCTCTACTACTATAATGAATATTGGAGGGTTACGGTGTTGATTCAATTTTTATTTTTTAAATCTCTTAAAGTGAGAATTGAAGTGATAAGGCGTTGATTGAGTTTTAAAATTTTAAAACTCTTAAAGATAACACAGCTTAATAACTATATTCCCTTTTATATAGTATTCGAAAATGATGATAAGAAAATTTAAAAAGTGTCAAATAAAAAAATAGCACCAGAAGATAAAGGCCTTGGATTGTCTCTGGTGAAGCCAGAAAGGGCTTGTGTCTTTAAATACAAAAGGCAACATAATTGTAAATAATAACTAAATAAAGGAAAACACATTAACTACCCCTAACTGTTCCCCATTCTACTCCTTTCTCCCCATAAACATAACTATAACTGTAGACACAAGCTTCTCACATGCTCTGCATTACCGTATCAATCCGGCCTCATTGAGTTCAATCTTGTCCTTTAAGGTTATAATTCCAGAAAACCATTCGGCTAATCAGGGGGCTTATCCTCAATTTCTTCAGTGTGAATTTCAGGTACAAAGTATGGCCATTCTCCCTCCATAACAAATAGTCGTCGTAGGGGTAGCCTGTCGTAGGACAGTTATGGGTGGAAGATAATGGGTAAATGGTGTAGTTCCTAGGTAGAGTGGGATTGGTTTCTTTGGCTTTAGCTGGAAGTGTCATGCCCCAAAACCCCACTAGGTCATAATGGGATTTTGGGCCGTGATACTGCTTATGCTTATCTTTGCTTGACTTTATATCACACAAGACAATAACTAAATAACAAGTCTTAAAAAAATAGAAACTATAAAATTTCGATGTAAACAAATTATCATGTACATCATGAGAAGAATAATATGAACACAACTCATAATTCGGTCAACCACCACGATCTCCAAAATAAAACAAAATCTAAAACATCTATTAAGAGTATAACAAGTCTATTACAATTCTTCTCTCAATAAAACTAGTATCCAATGGTGAATCCGGGATTGAGTCCCACAAGGTGGGTGTTGTGAATTCCCCACACTTTGAGTTGAGCAAATATTAACCACTTAAAGCATTCCTAGCAGTCTCACCAAATTTTACTAACCAAAATAACTAAAAATCATTTTTTTTTCTATTTTAGCTATTCACTTTTTTAAAACACTCCCAACAGCCTCACCAATTTAACAAAAAATGAAGTCTTACTAATTTAACAAAAAAAGAAAGGAGAGAGAAACATTATTTTATTATTTGTGTGAGATTATTTTATTATTTGTGTAAGAAAACAAAAAATGAAAGAGGAGAGAAACATTATTTTGTTATTTGTGTGGGAAAACAAAAAAAAAAAGGAAGAGAGAGCCCAACAGGCTCCCGAATTTAACCAAAATAAAAAGGGAGAAAAAAACATTATTTTATTATTTGCTTGGGAAAACAAAAAAGGAAGGGAGAGAACATTATTTTATTATTTGTATGAAAAAACAAAAAAAATATTATTTGTGTGGCAAAACAAAAAAATAAAAAAATGAGAGAAATTATAAAATAATGTTTATAAACAGCACTCACCAAACCAATGTTTCTCTCCCTTCTTTTTTGTTTTCCCACACAAATTATAAAATAATGTCTCTCTTCCTTTGTTTTGTTTTCCCACACAAATAATAAAATGATATTTCTCACCCTTTCTTTTTTTGTTAAATAGAAAAAGTGACTTAGTTATTTTGGTGATTAAAATTTGGTGAGGCTCTTACCCTAGACTCAATAGGTTTACACACTACAATAATGGTCACCTATTAAATAGGACCTAGCCTATCAATATTTATATGAGATAATTATAGTCATTTAATCAAAATCATAAATTTTATAGTTTTTTATTTTGTTTTGATGTACAGAAAATTTTATGAATTTACTAGTAACCAATATTTGAAATGGCAATAAATTTGACTCTAACTAGAAACAAATTTTCGAAAAATTTATTGGACCCAAGTATTCTCTCAATATTTCAAAATTTTAAAAAAATAAATCTATGGAGTTCACATATTTAAACTAATTAGATATGGTAATAATATTCTAACTTATGGGTGTCCTACTACTATGTCAGTTAATAAAATTAAAATTATCTTTATAAAAATTAATTAATTACAATTATCAAGTAATATATAATATTTAAATTTTCTAATTTAATAGGTTTTAGAAATTATTAAGGGTCTAAGTATTCTACCTTAATATATATATAATTATTTCTATTTTTTTTTAAAACCTAAAATTTCACAATTCGTAAACAAAATATAACAAAAAAAATTAATATTTTATTTTAATAATATCGATATTTTATTTATTTTTATAAATAAAAAATTAATTGAAATAATCTTATTAAAAAATAAACAAACAATATTTCAGCTAAAATTCCAAAATTTTGCCTACAATATGCATTCCAAAATAAATAAGCAGTGTTACACAGTTAGGCCAAACCAGAAAAATGGGAACCAGTTCCCTATTTTCAAAACCCCCAAAACAAAGACCACATTAAAATCGGGCTAGAACCGGTGGTAGAACCAGATAAAAATGAGGAAGAACACTGTAAATAAGTATTTCAATTTTGCACATCAAAATTTAGCTAAGCCAAAATTAAAAACCATTCTACTAGCTAACTTTGCTAGAACTCAGAAAATCGGTTTCTACACAAGTCTACTTAGGCTAGCACATGAAAAAAGTTCATGGATGATTAATAATATTACTAAACAAAGTTTATAATAATTACGTAAAAGAGAAGAAAACATCATACAAACGATACTAGTGTGAATCTTTTCCCGTATATATCTAATCTTCACAATCCTGGGCAAGAGCTAATTTTTCACCAGTAAGATTATTAAACTGGTACTGCACTCAAAATATAGGAATTGAAGTTGATGGTGCGTGTGAGTTTGCATGTGGTGTGTGTGTGTGTTTGCTTGGATGGTGTGAGTATTCCCTTGTCATTGCCTTGTGGTATGATTGAGTTTACCAAAAAAATTGATGGTGTCAGTGACCTTACTTTTTGCTTCATAATATTCTTTTGTTAAAAAGTAAACTCATAATTCAGGGTGTATATATAAAGGAATATATGATTTTGTAACATGTAATATAATATATGATTATTTTGGGTAAGAAAGTCATTCATATGATTTTATAACCTTTGATGTATATATCTTTAGGTGGCAAATCGTCTCCAGTTATAACCGGATGTGGCACATCCGGTAACATAACCTTTGATTTTGTAACATGAATATATGATATTAAAAACAATTTTTTAATTTTAAAAATAGAATTAATATTTTTTTTTAAAAACCAAAAATAGGTGGGTGAACCCTAGGAGTGGGTGAACCTTACCCACGGTTAAGGGGTGTCAAAGGAGACACGTGGCGACCTCTGAGGGTTATAACCGGATGTGGCCCTCTAACGGTTATAACCGGATGTGGAGAGGATTTGCACCCATATCTTTATCTTTACTATTATAATAAGAGAGGAGAGGAGAGGAGAGAGGTATACGGAGATTATTTTTCCAAAATTCCTAAACTACCCTTATATAAAAACAAAATATTGATTTAATGTTTTACTT
Organism: Tetracentron sinense; assembly: GCA_015143295.1. Classification (NCBI taxonomy): domain Eukaryota; kingdom Viridiplantae; phylum Streptophyta; class Magnoliopsida; order Trochodendrales; family Trochodendraceae; genus Tetracentron; species Tetracentron sinense. The sequence continues at coordinate 18,656,385 of CM026571.1, forward strand.
TAATTCCCAAACTACCCCTTGCTCCTCTATCTATTTAGAATCATAACCAATCACGATTGAACTCACCCTCAACTCCTATTAAATGTGGTTAACTCCTTCCCCTCGCTCTCACGTGCATCACAAGTGCCACTAGCGAGTTCAATCACACCCGCGAGTTAACACTGCTCCCTTTTAACTCCTATTAACTGTGGTTAACTCCTTCCCCTCGCTCTCCTGTGCATAGCACGTGCCACCCCACTAGTTTTTTAACAAGTTATTATGAGGCTAATTACCTACAGGTGGATATCTAAACGAAGTGCACAACAAACGACTAGAAACCGGAACAAACATGTGGTCAAAAAAGCCTCTTTTTTTTTATAAAGCCTCCTTTTTTAAGATCCTTTTTTTTTTTTTTTTTTTTTTTTTTGATAATTTTAACTAACCACACACACACACGCCCTAGAATCTCAACTTCAAGCCTATAACCACACACCCCCCTCAAAAAAGAGGGATGAGGTGAGAGTACTTAAAAGAAAAGGTCCCTACTGTCAGTAACCGAGGTGAGATTAACAATAGGGACCTTCTCCTTTAAGTCCTCTCCCACCTCACCCCTCTTTTTTAAAGCCTTTTAATCAACCAAGAATTGACCAGCCCTATGTAATAGGGCGATCAAATCTAATTCGGATATATACCACTACCAGCTTCAAAATCACCAAGTTTAAATCCCTCAACTTCAAATACTTTTAAATCCCTTAACACTGGGTAGCAAGACTTGCCCCATCAATTGTCTTTTGAGAGTCTGTGTCAGAGTCTGTGTCAGTCATTATAGAATTCATGAAAAAAATAATGTCTAAACAACAATGTGAATCCTATATGGGTTATCGGAGAACAATTCAGGTGAGTTATAGGATGCCGATTAAAACGTCCATTTGGTCCAGCTTACAATATTAGTCTTCTAACTATTAACCAATGAACAAATAATACTAACCCTAATAATCAAGGTTGCGGCTTAATCATATTTGTTAGTGGAATAAGTTAGAGCCTAACATTTGAAGCTGAGCCGATCAATAGACATATCAACAACCAATATATTATAACTCAAGAAAAGAAATCCCAAACCACCCACATGTTAATACATTGTCACCTACACAGACAGGCAGATATGCACTTGCAATACCAAATTTTGGTCACCAATCTAGCAAAAGACTAAACCAGGGAGGCATGCTCCATTAACAATTGAATTTATGTGAGAAAAAAGGACTACATTAAAAGTACCAAAACAGGAACTTCAGTTGCCAATGCTGTTAAAAGCTAGGGAAACTTAATAAACTCAAAAGACTAACATAGACTCTAGGGGAATCAATTATGAAAAAGATAACCATCTTATTGTGTGGTCATAGTTGAGGCAATTTTTATGGAAGAGGGTACACAATGGAGTATCAACACCAATAACAATTTGTCATTCAAATAGTGACAAGAACATATCCATTTCCTATGGCATGGTTTGAACATATACTTCCATGATCTAACAGCATAAATATAGGATCATGCTTTGAGATAGACAAATATATTTAAATAAAAGAAGACTCTTATTATGAAGAAACTAATATATCCTCAAGATTATGACATAATTGTTATAATCTTAACAGCCTTTTACCCAACTAAAACATAGCCAATAGGTAATAGATTAATCAAATCAAAATCGGAAATAGAACTATCAACTTCAAATTTACTTTGCTTACATCCAAAAATCTACAAAGTTCATGAGTAAAGAGTGATCCTAAATGAATTGGATAGGATGAGGTGTAGTTAAAATGAAATTAAATTGTAACACAAACAAACACCCGTAACAAAAAACAATAAAATGAAAGAAGGCACCAAATGTCCAAGGTAATAGCATCAATGAAAGAATGAAAGAATTAAAGAATTCAGACACAAAATACCCATTAGGGAATAACAAGGTGATAGCATCAAAGATAAAATTCATACACAAATTACCCGTTACTCATTAGTTAATAAAAGGGAAATAGTCGCACCCATGAAATCTATTTTGAAATCTAAGACTGGACTAGCCTTAGATTTCAAAATAGATTTCATGGGTGCGCCTATCACTGCTCTTAATAAAATTCCTCATTTTTACTAACTCTCTTTCATCACCCAAAATATTTTCAAGAGCCGCTAAAAAACAACAGTCTTCTTTGTGTCAATTGCAGTGTGCATCACTCATGCAGGTGGTCTAAGATCTATTCCCACGAATTGTAATGTGACGGTTGAAATACCCACCATTTAACCCAACTTCCAATAATACTAGGCTTCTAAATACTAACCAATTAACATATATAAGATACTAACACCAATAACCAAAGTTGCGGCCTAGCTTGTATTTGTTAATGGAGTGGTTTGAAAGCCTAGCATTTGATGTTAGGCCGATTAGTAGGCATATCAACCGCTACACTACAACTCAAGAAAAAAAATCTCAGACCACCCACATATGGATACAATGTCATCTACACAAATAAGCAAGTATGCATTTGCAATACCAAATTATATGAAAAAGAAAAAGGAAAATATTAGAAATAACTGAAGAGGAAATTTAATTGTCATTATTTTACATGCTGGGAAAACTTAAGAAGCTCTTGACTAAGGGAGCATTTGATAAAATTTAAAATAAGAGCTTATTGACTTATTCTACTAAATTAATCTCTTATTTTTGTTTATTTAATAATAAGACCATTTGACAATTTTTAATAATGTCTAAATATTTTATAAAATTTAAAATAAGAGCTTATTGACTGATTCTACTAAATTAAGCTCTTATTTTTTATTTATTTAATAATAAGGCTATTTGATAATTTTTAATAATGTCTAAGTATTTTAGCAATATAGATTCGTTTGGTAAGTCTTGCCTATTTCGTTTGGCAACGCACAATAAAACCATTTGGCAAAACACAATAATAGCCTTAACTTTTTTGTAAAACTTTATTTGATAAAATCATCTTATTGTAGGGGTAGTTGATGTTATTTTTAAATAATAATAATGTGTTATACTTATAATTGTAATAATACAAATAGTATTAATAACAGTAATAATTATTATTATTATAGTATTAATAATAATAATAATTGGCAAAACGGACAGAAATCTCAACTTTTGTCATTTATCCAAAATCGCTTCTTCCCCAAAGATCACCAAAAACTTGAATTTTTATTTTTATAATTTTTTCTTTTTATCTTATAACCAAACGGTCTAAAACGTGAAAATATATACCCGCAATAGACTAAAACGTGAAAATATCTACCCACAATAGATGTATACACAAGTAAACCTGAAGTTTAGACATTCCAAACAACACCTAAGTTATTTTATCAATTCTTCAATAAGCAATCTAAAGTTACTTTTTGAAAAAGAACTAATTTTACTTATTCAAACCACATTGATTTTCAGACAATTCTCTCATTATAAATAGCTCTTCATTTCTAGAGTTTAATTTAAAAAAAACACTTATTGGATATAAGTTATCAAATGCCCCTTAACATAATAAACTCCAAAAGAATTAACTTACGAGACAAATAACCATTTTGTTGTGGTCAAGATTGAGGGAATATATGGGAGGATGTACACAATGGTGCATCAACACCAATAACAATTTGTCATTCCAATTGTGACAAGAACATATCTAATCCCTAGGGCATGGTTTGAACTTTGAACAAAAACTTGTACTTGACTCTAGATCATGCTCTAACAGCATAAATAGAATGATCATGCTTTGTGTTAGATGAATGTATTCAAACAAAATTAGAGAATCTTATTACAAAGAAACTAATATATCTAAGCATAACGTATTAAAGTTTAGTTGTTGCAACGCAATGTACATAATCATAACAGCCTAAATTCAACCAAGACATGGCCAGTCTAAGTAATAAAGTAATCAAATCAAATTAGTAATCCTAAATGAACCAAATAGGATAAGGTGTAGTCAAAAAGAAATAAATGTGATAGAGACAGACGTGCATACCAAAAAAACAATAAAATGAAAGTAGGGCATTAGATATCCAAGGTGATAGCATCAATGAAAGAAATCCATAGGCAAATTACCTATTTGTTAATAAAATTCTTCACTTGCCTAACATATTCTTCATTTTTGCCAATTCTTTCATCACCCAAAAGGTTTTTAAGAGCCACTAATAAACAACAATCTTTTTGTATCAGTGACAGTGTGTATCCCTCATATGGGTGGTCTAAGATCCATTCTCACGAGTAGTAGTGTGGCGGTTGAAATACCCACCGTTTGGCCCAGCTTCCAATGCTAGGCTTCTAACCACTAACCAATAATCAAGGTTACAACCTAACCATATTTGTTAATGGAGGGATTAGAAAACCTAACATTTGAAGCTAAGCTTATCAGTGGACATATCAACCGCTACACCACAACTCATGACAAGAAATCTCAGGCCACCCACATAAGGAGATACAATGCCACCTACACAAAGGTTGCTTAACATATTTTTTTCAGTTCCAAAGATATGCTGGAGGTAGGAAGTATTGCGATCAGAACCTGTCGGGATTCACGAATAACATCACAATATCAGTGGATTGACAGACATGAATTTCGTCGTCACCTCGCTCTCCCTCTCCACCCCCAAACCAACAATAGGCAGAACAGCACAACCAAACCCTAAATAAGATAAATCTACCCATATTCATTTAAAACATACACAGAAACTCAATACCATTTATCCAACAAAAAAAAACATAATAAACATCAATGGAGAAATAGATACCAGACGAGAACATTACAAAAAATTTAAAAGGAAAAAAAATGAGTAGAGAGAAAGGCAAGATCAATTATAAAGCTCAGAACTTCTTAGAGGGTTGTGTTACCGTCACCGACTGACTCCGAAGAGCTCGCCTTTCTGTACACAGATCAGTTCATCACAGCTTCTATATATCTCAATTAAGGAGATATAAATTGCAATTCGAACGAATAAGAAAAAAAAAAAACGGAGACTCCAAACCCAAACACAAAGATACAAGAGAAGGAGAACGATAGAAAAGAGGTATTTATAGATGTCGAATACAGGGAGTGAAACCCTAATCCTTAAAAATGACAGCTAAGGTTGCAAATTGGGCCGGACCTAGTCTGTACCCGTCTAACCTAACCTAACCTAACCTATCTCGATTCTGAAGGCATTTGGTGGGACCTTTTACAATTTGGGCCTGGGTATAAAAATGTTTTCGAGTTTGATTCGATAGAAGCTAAACACGACCCACAATTGCCCATATTTTTAAGTAGGGGCCGTAAGTAAGAGCTCGGCTCGGATCGCGTCGGGTAAAATTGTTCTCAACCCAAAATTGTTCTCAACCCAAACCCAATATGTTCATGAGCAAAGTTGAAGAAAAACACAACCAAATAAATAAGTACCCTCAACCCGTTTGTAATAAATAATAAGTTATTATTCTTCAATATACGATTAAAATTAAGAAAAAAATAATTCGCTCCTCACTCGCCCCAATCACTTACATGCTTTCCTTTTTAACTCTCTTTAATGACGGTCAAGGGTGAAGTGAGGAATTTTTCCTTGGACGGTCTGAAGTACATGTATCGAGAAAATTAATGGATTTTGTTGAAAATGATCAGGTGTGCGCGAAATATTATGGGGCTTAGGGGTCTGAAGGCGTAACCTTGTTTTTGTTTTTTTTTTTGTTATAATCGTAGTCATAAAATTTGTTAATATTGCTTTTAAATAAAGTTTTTGTAGGAGTGTTATTATATAAATAAAAACCTCAATATTTGATGAATGCAACTCGTTAAAAGAAATTGTTTAAATTCTAAGGTTCTCTATATTTTTATAGAGCAATATTACACTCCACTGAGAGGAGCAAACTATTGCTCCTCGCTCTCAGAAAGCCAACTCAACTCTCATGAACTCTAGTAATTTTTTTTAACTCCCATGGTTAAAAAAAATTATTTTATTTTTCTAAAAACTAAGGGTAGATGGGTGAACCCTAGGGATGAGTGAATCTTAACCACAGTTAAATGGAGTTAGAAGGGCACGTGGCCGAGACGCACCTCCTCGCATCACTAACCGAGGAGGTAATTATTTTCCATTTTTATATGTGTACCCTATTCATAATTCTTTTATTCTGCAACCAACTTCTTTTCCATTCGACCTCTCACTACAAAATTCAAAGTTTTTTGTGATGGTGCCAAACCGTCACAGTAAATGATAAAACCGCCGTTATATGTTTATAACAGTGGTATAACAAAACGTCGTGACAGGTCTTGTCGCAAGGTATGTTACAGCGGTTTATTACGGCGGTTATTATCATCGCAGCTGTAGAGCACATTTATGACGGTGGTTATTTTTGTTAAGACAATTATTAGATTGATACTAATTCCATAATTAGTAATTCTGTAATTAGTAGTTTCCTTTATTGTAATTAGTTGTCTATAAAGGTTGTTTGCTCTACACTCTTGTATACTTGTATAAATATACCTCTCATAGAGAAGAATAAATCAACCAAGCATTATAACCCTAAACTTTATCTTAGTATCAGAGCAAGGTATTACTACTGCCGCCCATACCACCACGTCAACATTGTTGCCACCCAAAACCGCTGCTGCCGCCCATATCATCACCCTTTATTGTGGCATGTCAATCCGAAGGTTCTGGTTTACAATACCATTACCTTTACCTCCATACCATTTCCTTTACCCTTTACCTTCGTACCATTACCTTTATTGTGGTATCTCAATCCAAAGGTTCTGGTTTACCATACCATTACCTTTACCTCCATTCCATTACCTTTACCCTTTACCTCCATTAATCCATACCATTACCTGTCATCCATACCATACCATTAAATCCAATCCAACTGAATCCATACCATATCATTACCAGTAATCCACCGAATCCATACCACTGTCGCACATCTCATTGCTGCCCAGACCACTGCCACACCATCCCATTGCTACTTTCCCAAAGCAATACATCACATCACCTGTTTTGTTTTACATCCCATCACCCATCACCTGTTTGCTACTCCATCCATACCAAGACCACCATCCATACCATACATCCCATTGCTATTTAGTTTCACATCCATACCGCTCATATCACATCCCACCACCATTGAACCATGACCACTGACCAACCCGAATCCTCACCAGACATGTTGGCTCACCTGTGTATTCATTGTGGTGAAAACGGACATAGCAAGTCACGTTGCTATAAGTTAATTGGATATCCAGAATGCTGGGATCCTGCCAAAGTATCGAGCAAACGAAATTCAAAACTGAATCCTCGTACCTCTGATGATGTTGCTAAATCATCTAGTTTGATTGCTACTTTAAGTAACTCTAGTAAGGCTCTTAATGTTTCTGCATCTAATAGGAATAATACATGGATTATTGATTCTGGTGTTACAGATCACATGACCTTTTATATTAATCATATTCGGTCTATGAAGTCGTCCAAACAACCTATAGTGTCCACAGCTAATGGTACTCCCTCTCCTGTGATTGGAGAAGGTTCAATCAAGGTTCTAAATGTCTATATCGCTCGACATGTCGAAAATGCGGAAAAAAGATATATCGGAAGATATATTGTTTATCGGTGATTTTTGAAAAAATAACAAAAAATTGGGTAAAATATAAAATTTTACAGTGAAACTTCAGGAATTGTTAAAATAGATGTTAATATACCTTTTAGAATAAAAATATATATTTTTTTAAAATGTATATAAGATATGTAATGAGAAGAGAGCAAAGATATGCGCTGATGAGTGACGATAATGTATAATTGATTCATGTTTCATTTATTTCTCAATCAATCATAAATTCATAATTTATGAGATTCATAATAATACAAATATACATAACCAACTCCTATCGCCTTTTTTTAAAATGAAGATCCATGTTAATTGTTTTGAAAATTTGAAAAACTTATGAATGTACATTAAAGTTGATAAGTAATTGAAATTTATTTATTTTTTAAACTTATTTTTATCTGCAATTGAAGGACTTAATGTTTTTATAAGACAGAATCAATATGAGACCAAAAGGAGATGGTTAAATTATTGGAGACCCTGCATCAAGAGAAAAAGAAGAAGATTGTAATTTTATTTGACTATGAAGTGGATGTAATTATATTAAAAAAAGTAGATGTAATTTTCCCAAAAAATATGCAAGACTCATATTCAAGTTTCAGCGATATATAATGTAAACAAGCAAGACCTCTAGGTCTATTGAGTGTTGTTTAGGTGATTACAAGTTTAATGTAATCAAACAAGATCTCTATTGCAAAATACCAAATACAAAATTTTTTCTATCTATATTTTTTTTAACAGATTAGAAAATATAATTTTAGTTTTTTTTACAAATTATAGTGGATTTTTCATCTGAATGAATCGTGTGAATTTGTGATCATAGGAGTGTGAGGGAATTAAAGAGAACCGTGAATAGCATTAAATATGAAAGTATTTCTAATGGCTTCCACTGTCTCAATTAATAATATTTTATATTGTTTAACAGCTTAATAATTTGTTTTAGTTTTACTAGTATTAAATAACATATTCAAGTAATACTCAGTATTTATTTGATCAATGTTACTATGTATATTATTTAGAATTATATTATTGAATCTTAACCATAGTTAAAGGGAGTTAAAAGGGAACACATTAAATTTTTTTTTTAAATTCTAAAAACCAAGGTTAGATGTGTTAGTGAATCTTAAGCATCTAACCTTGGTTCTAAAAACATATCTTTTAACTCCCTTTAATTGTGGTTAGGGTTCACTACCCTCAGGGTTAAAGATTCTAACCTTGGTATATAAAAAAATTAATGCGTCCCCTTTTAACTATTTTTAACTATGGTTAAGATTTATTAACCCTTAGGATTAAAGCATCTAACCTAGATTTTCAGAATTAAAAATAAAAAATTAACGTTTCATTTGATTAACCATAGTTCAACAGCAGTTAAAGGGACTTTGTAAGGCTATAAAATCTCCTAAGGGCATAATAGTCATTTGAGTTAATTTGCAAACTGTTATAGATAACAGTGTATTTGCAAAGTGGGGAGAATGTAGCAGTTGATATGCAAATACCCCTTAAAACAAATAAAAGGGAATGTTATTAAGAGAGTAAAGTTAGCATAACCCTTTTTAGGGTTTAAAGGTTTAAACTGAGACATTCGACGAATTCAGAGCAAACCCATAAAAAAAAAAAAGCATTGCAGAGCTTGGAAACGAGGAAGAGGGGAAAGAAGAGTATGGCCAATCGACGACGGTTTTGCAATCGGCGAAGGTGACAACGACGACAATGGCACAGGTATGTACCCGCGGCCACAACCTTCTTCTTCCTTCTTTCTTCTACCATCTACAATCAAGTCTCAAACCCCATTTTTTTTTCTTCTAAATCAAAGAACTCAACATTGATTTCTATTTATTTGCTTGGATTTGTTTGGATGGATGACTGCATACCTGCAAAAAAAAGGGCTTTAAAAAAAAAAAAAACCTGAGATTCACGGGTCTTAGTCTTTATCCGTGGGTTATCGGCGACATTTCGTCGATATCATCGATATATCATCGATAATCCATGATACCATGTAAGTTTTTCTTAACACAATATAGATGTGTCGGCCACCACCGATACCAACAAATATCAGCGATATATTGCCGATATTATCGATATTTTGAACTTTGGGTTCAATTACACTGAATAAGAATTTGAATTTAGACTCTATTTTGATTGTTCATTCTCTCAATTATAACTTGTTGTCTGTTGCTCAAATAACTTGTACTCTGCATTGTATTGTAATTTTTTGGCTTAACCATTGTGTTTTTAAAGGCATCTGGACTCGAAGGACAATTGGTTATGGTACTAGAAAGGAAAAACTCTATCATCTTGATCTGACGCCGACAAGTTCGAATTAGTTGGCTCAAGCATTCTCAGTTGATAGATCAGCGCACCTATAGAATTCCGAAATTTGGTTGTGACATCGATGTTTAGGCCATGTTTCTTTTGGATATTTAAGAAAATTATTTCCGAAGTTATTTGTTCAGTCGAATGTTTTTGATTTCAAGTATGACATTTGTGAGTTTGCTAAAAGTCATCGTGTTTCCTACCCAATTTGTATGAAGAAAAGTCCAATACCATTTATGGTTATTCATTTTGATGTCTGGGGTCCAGCAAAGATTCCTTCTCTGAGTGGTGCACGTTGATTTGTTTCATTTATTGATGATTATACTCGCATGACTTGGATCGGTTTAATGAAATCAAAATGTGAAGTCAGCTTTCTCTTTTAGAAATTTCACAAGGCAATAGCCACTCAGTATCAATCTCGTATACGAACTATTCGCACTGATAATGGTGGAGAATTCGTTAATCAGGACTTAAAACAATATCTATAGCTGCATGATATTGCTCATCAGACAACTTGCCCCTACACCCCTCAACAAAATGGGGTTATAGAGCGCAAGAATCGTCATCTTTTCAAAGTTGTTCATGCTTCCTTATTCGGGGCTCACATGCCCACCAGTTATTAGGGTGAAGCTGTCACCGTTGCGGCCTATTTCATTAACTAAATACCTTCTAGTTCCATACAATTTCAGACCCCTTGGATACTTTACATGAAGTTGTAAGTACCCCTACAGTGCCGAATTTGTCACCTAAAGTTTTTGGGTGTGTAGCATTCGTACATCTTCACAAGCCCTTGCGAAGTAAATTGGAACCTCGAGCTCTCCGATGTGTATTTGTTGGCTACGCCGGGCATCAGAAAGGCTATCGGTGTTATTTCGCCCCGCAATGTTTTACTGGGAGTGCACCTAGCACTCACAAGTCGCACCATTTTTTCTTTTTCAGTTATTCTTATCTAAAGCTCAGCACCCACCTTCCTTAGTAGAGAGCAAAGCCAGTAGTCAACACTCCCCTCCGAAAGATTCACTTAATCCTGCTTGGTTCCATAGAAAATATGACTGGATTAGATTTGAAATAAAATCTATTTTGTCAACACTTTGTTACAAACAAATTTTTGTAGAGAAGAAAAAAATAGCTCTTTATTGTCTTCCAAAATGAATATTTTCCTTTTGTCTTCTTAAAAGCTTAAATTTTAGGAGAAACCCTATAATTTCATGTCTCTCCCCCAAATCCGGACTTCCGCCATCTTATCACCTCCATCTCCACTATCAATGTTTTTGTCGCCGCTACCCTTTAGTTTAAGGCTATATTAATATAAAAGATTTTTTTTTAATAAAAAATTATAGGAGACTTAAAAGATTTATTGAAATTTAATAGTCTTAATACTACCCTTTATCTTTACTATTATAATGTGAGAGGCATGCGTAGATGATTTTTTCGAAATTCCCAAATTACCCTTATATAAAAACAAAACATTGATTTAATGTTTTACTTTAATTCCCAAACTACCCTTGCCTTTGATTTACTATTTTACTTTAATATCTAAACTCCCCTTGTCATCTATCTATTTAGAATCACAGCAATCACGATTGACCTTGGGAAGAGTTCAATCACACCCGTGGGTTAACGCGTGCCCCTTTTAATTCCTATTAATTGTGGTTAACTCCTTCCACTCGCTCTCACGTTCATTGCACGAGCCACTAGCGAGTTCAATCGAGTGTCATTAACTCCTTCCCCTCGCTCTCACATGCATCGCACGTGCCACCCGCTAGTTAATATATAAAACAATGTTTTAATAATCGAATCGACTGTCGAACTGGCCAAGTGACCAATTCTCAATTCGACCGGTTCAATTGGATTGTACTTTTATTATTAAAAATATATATTTATTTATTTTTTAACCAGAATGTCCCTAAAGTTTTTTTATTCTCAAAATTTCCATAAGTTAAGATTCTATACCTAAAATGCCCTCAAATTTTTTCCTATAGTCAAAATGCCCTAAGTAAACTTTTTATACCCAAAATACCTCTCACAAAATTTTTAACCAAAAACATGCTCCTTAAGTTTACAATGTCCCACAATTTTTTCTATACAAAAAATGCCCTTAATTTTTTTATACCCAGAATGTCCTTAAAGCTTTTGAGTTTTCAAAATGTTCTTACTTCATGTTTCAATACCTAACGTGTCTAATAATTATTTTACCTAAAATGTCCCTCAAATTTTATACCCAAAATATTCTTTAATTTTTTTCCAAAAATACCCCTCCTAAGGTCCCTATTCCCCATCTCTCTTCCTCTCCCCTCTCCGCTCTCTCATGTGCATCGCACGTGCGGCCCACTAGGGGTGTTATTGAGTTGAGCCGAGTATGGGAGTGTTCAAGCTCCTCAGCCTGTGTTCAAACTCGACTCGTAAAATGTATAATGAGATTAAACTCAAGCTCAGCTCATAAAATGTATAATGAGATTAAGCTCATCTTGACTCAATTATATAAAAAAATATCTTATTTTCCTTAACTCGACTTGTTAACAAATGCTTCAAAACAAAGCCAACCTCTATTGGCGTGGCTTTTAATGTTTGTTCAATTACTCTTCTCTACCGTTTTATAGGCCAACACATCCACACCTTTCTTCTTTTTACCAATGTGGGACCAGGCCAACACATCCCACACCTTTCTTCATTTTACCAATGTGGGACTAAACTCTGATTTGGTAAATTGAAACACACACACCCGTGAGACTAACACCCTTAGCAACTTTGTTACAGTATTTATTAACCAGCCTTTTTATAGCCCTTTGCCTAAAAGGCTTTTCTTTCTTCACTGATATGGGACTATGCGTCCTCACATGGAACTCCAAATAAACGAAATAATAGTTGTGGGTCTCGTTGCCATCCCCATCTAAGAGCACACCACATGGTTAGTGATTCATATCCACACATCAGATTCATGACTTTTTTTGGTTAATCAAGTCAAGCTTTTAACTAGCCAAGCAGGGGTGTGTTCAAATTCGGCTTGATAACTAAACGAGCTTAAAATTCATATTTGAGCTTAACTTGTTTACTAAATAAACGAACGAGCTCGAGCTTTTAACAAGTCAAACTTGAGTTGTTCACAAGCATCTCTGTTCGATAACCACCTGTATGGCCAACTAGTTGTTAATAACTAGGAAACTTGATCAAAATCAAAAGACCAACATAAACTCCAAGAGATTTAATTACGAGACGGATAACTATCTTATTGTAGTCATGATTGAGACAATATATATGGAAGAAGGTGCACAATGGTGCATCAACATCAATAACAATGTCATTCAAATAGTGACAACAACATGTCCATTTCCTAAGTTATGGTATGAGCTTATTCTTCAGATACCTTACCTCCTCCAAAGTGACTAGAGGGGATCAAGAACCTGTCCCTAGATCCTTGCCCAACAGCATAAATATAGGCTGAGTTCGACAAATATATTAAAATAAAATTAGAAAATCATATTATGAAGAAACTAAAGGGCCCCATTTTGGCATCACTCCGAAGGAACAATTCTCCATTCCTTGGGAGTGATGCCAAAGGGGCCCTAAGACCATCTCCAAGGGAGGGTGGCACCTCTATTTACACTTTTTCAAAATTGTCACTCTAAGATAGGGAGGTAGCATATATAAGTAGCAAATGTTATTAAATTTTTTTTTTTTATCTTTTACCTATTATGATCGTTTATGGCATTTCATATGTATTGATGCTGAGTCATGCCGTCACAAGAAAAATATCTTCTTGTGTGTTGAAACTGGCGCTTCATATTTTTTTGTGTTCTCGAACAGGAAACTAGATTGAGAGGAAAATTAAAAATCCATGACGAAATTATATTTTTTAAAAAATATTAAATAAACAAAGGAAAGAAGTGAAACAAATATGGGTGACATTGACTTTTATAACCATTGACACTCAAGAAAATAGCCGTTGAGAAAAAGGGAGAGCTGTTGTCTATATAGCCATTGGCAAAAGGGAGACGTTGTGTGACAATGGCTATACTTACTTCTATGGGACCCACAATTTTAAAATCAAAAAAACATTTGCCGTGTCTCTTCACGGCAAATTTGCCGTAAAGAAAGTGAGGTAACAAAATTACATTTTGATTTGTCGTCTCTGTTGGAACAAAATTAAGCTGACATGACACAACTATTGTATTTTCCTACTCTTAATACTATCTCTCTTGGAAATGGTCTATCAATTTCATTCATTTAATCTCTTTGATGTCATTGATATAAGAGATGTCGTTTTTAGACTATCTGTTTTGATTTCTATATATGGAAAGTTAAGAGATCATCATATAATAATCGAGAAATTGCAATAGAAAAGAAAAAATGGAGGTTTGTGATGATTTTGAATTTTTTTCTACTAGTTTTTGACTTTTTGAGAATATATTAACTGATGAATTAGTAGTTATTGTTCTTGTTTCTTCAACACTTTCAATGGTTCCTATACCTGTCATGTTTTTTAGATTATTTACCAACGGTATTCGAGCTCTTATTTTTGCAACTTTAGCCGCGGCTTATATAGGTTTCGGAATTCAAAAGTTTCTTATGCTTTGATTCGTAATGAAATATTTTTAGTTTTTCAAACCAATCATTTATTCTATCTTTTTAAAAAAAAGACGTTATGTGTATTTATTATGTGATATTGAAATACAGATCTCAAGTTATACTTGTTAATAACTTGGGTTTATGATAATTTGTAAAATACATATGCTTCTGATAAAGAAGAAAAGACCATCTCCAAGAAAGGTAATATTGAGAGTAATAAAGTACAATAGTTGTGTCATATCAGCTTAATTTTATTCCAACAGATACGGCAAACCAAAAAACAACTTTACTACCTCACTTTCTTCAGGACAAATTTGTCATGAAAGAAGAAACAAGTAAATATTTTTTTGATTTTAAAATTATGAACCCGATAAAAGCAAGTATAGCCACTACCACACAATGTCTCTCCCCTTTACTGACGATCATATAGACAACAGTTCTCCCATTTCTCAACGGCTATTTTCTTAAATAGCAATGACTATAAAAGTCAAGACCACCCATATTTATTTCACACTTCTTTCCTTTGTTTATTTAATATATTTTTTTAAATATAATTTCGACATGGATTCTCAATTTTCTTCTCAATCTAGCATCCTGCCCGAGAGCGCAAAAAAAAACGAGACGCCAGCTTCAACGCACAAGAAGACATTCTTCTTGTGACAGCATGGCTCAACATCAGTACAGATAGAGTGAACGGAAATGCCATAAATGATCATAATAGGTAAAAGATAAAAAAATAATAATAAAATAACATTTACTACCTACATTTGCTACCCTCTCTTGGAGTGACAATTTTGAAAAAGTATACATAGAGATAGCAAAAATGTAAATGAGATAACAAATGACACATTTGCTACCTCCATTTGCTATCCTCTCTTGGAGATGATCTAATATACCCAAAATTATTGTATAGTTGTTACAACTCTTCCCTCTTTGACAAAATATAAATATAATCTCACTTTTTAACAACCTTTAATCAACTGAGACATAGCCAATCTAAGTAATATAATAATCAAATCAAATTCAAACATACCACTATCAACTTCAAATTCGCTTTGTTTACATTCCTAATGCAATTGATTATGAAGTAAAAAGTGAAATCCTAAATGAACTCAATAGGATAGGAGTATAGTCAAAGCTAAATAAACATAACACAACACACAAACCAAAAAAATAATAAAATGAAAGGAATGCATCAGATCTCCAAGCTATAAGCAAAATAAACATAACACAAATAGAAAAATAAACCAAAAAAATAATAAAATGAAAGGAAGGCATCATTTCTCCAAGGTTATAGCATCAATGAGAATTTTGACGCAAATTACCCATTAGTTAATAAAATTACTCACTAGCCTAACTTATTCTTCATTTTTGCGAACTCTCTTTCATCACCCAAAAGGTTTTTAAGAGCCACAAATAAACAACCTTGTCTTTCATCATCCAAAAGATTTTTAAGAGCCACTAATAAAGAACCTTCTTGTGCTAGTGGCAATGTATATCCCTCATATGAATGATCTAGGATCCATTCTAATAAATAATATGAATACTGGTATGACAATTAAAATACTCACTGACTTATAACAAACCCAAACCATATTTGTTAATGTTATAGTAGGCTTACCCATGAACATATCAACTACTACAGACATCCACATAAGGAGATACACTGCCACCTGCACAAAGGTGATGTTGCTTTAACTGCATTTGCAATATATATAAAAAAAAAGAAAAGACTTCTCTTTTTTTTTTTCAAAACCACCTTGCATTTTTTTTCTCAAGTACCAAACATGTGATGCGGGAGATGGGAAGTATTGCGATCAGAACCTGTCGGGATTCACGAATAACATCACAATATCAGTGGATTGACAGACATGAATTTCGTCGTCACCTCGCTCTCCCTCTCCACCCCCAAACCAACAATGGGCAGAACAGCACAACCAAACCCTAAATAAGATATACCTACCCATACACATTAAAAACACAAAAATATATATATAAGAAACCACACAGAGAAACTCAATACCATTCATCCAACAAAAAAAAAAAAAAACATAATAAACATCAATGGAGAAATAGATACCAGACGAGAACATTACAGAGGAAAAAAAAATGAGTAGAGAGAAAGTCAAGATCAATTATAAAGCTCAGAACTTCTTAGAGGGTTGTGTTACAGTCACCGACTGACTCCGAAAAGCTCGCCTTCTGTACACAGATCAGTTCATCACAGCTTCTATATATCTCCAAATTCGAACGAAGAAGGAAAAAAGAAAAGAAAAAAAGGAGACTCCAAACCTAAACCTAAAGAGATAAGAGAAGCCGAACGATGGAAGAGAGGTATTTATAGAGGTAGAGAAACCCTAGTCCTTATAAAAGAAAAGAAAAATACAGCTAGGTTACATCTTGGGCCGGAAACCTTGTGGTTATTGGAGGAGTCTTGTTGGAGTTTGGAGTCTCTGGACCATTTCTAAAATTGGCCTTTTGGGTACAAAAAGCTTTTGAGTTTTTATTTTCTAAAAACTTGACCCATAATAGCCCATATTTTAACTAAGGCCTCGGATTGTCTCTGACGAAGCCAGAAAACCCTCTCCAGAAAACCCTCTCGGGATTCCATAAATTGTGCGACAGTTGGCAAAAAAAGTGGGGAGATTCCATTTTCTCCCCATAATTTGACTCCTCCCCATGTGATATCTCTTCCCTTTATTCTCGTACACTTATCGCCACATGTCTTAATATGTGTGGAGAAGTCAAAATCATGGACCCCATGATTTTGACTTCTCTATCACCTATTCTATGGAACCCAAGACAAGCCCTTTCAGGCTTCGCCAGAGACAATCCAAGGCCTTTAACTAAGGGCCTTAACAGCCTGACTTGGATCGGGTTGGGTAAAATTGTTCTCAATCCAAACCCAATCTGTTCATGAGCAGAGTTCAAGAAAAACATAACCAAATAAATACCCTCAACGGGTTTTAAATAAATAAGTTATTATTCTTCAATATATGATTAAAATAAGAAAAATAATTCCAGCTCCCTTTTTTTTTCTTTGAAAAGATATATTTCAGCTCCTCACTCGCCCCATCACTACACGTGTTTCTTTTTAATAACTTTAGTCAAGGGTGGAGTGAGAAATTTTTCCTGGCCGAAGCATATTTATTAAGAAAATTAATAGGTTTTGTAGAGAATAATTATGCATGCACAAAATATTATAGGGCTTGGAGGCATAGGTACAGAGAATTTTTATTTTTTATTTTTTAAATAATAGGGTCCATCGTGGTAATGGAATTCGTTAATATTAAATTCTAATTTACACACAAAAAAACCCTCCCTTTTAGGAGAGTCGTTATAGAAAGTTAACAATATTTTTAAATTATTACTCCCCGCCCCTGGCTCCACTCCTGACCGTGGGTTGAGATTCTCTAACTTTTAGGGTTAGCATTTTTAACCTTAGTTTCTAAAAAAAACCACGGTTCAAAATATTCACCACATTTAAAAAAGACGTGTCAACGATGAGCGGGCAAAATGCCATTCCTCGCTCCCCCGAGCGAGAAGCAATTTAACGCTCTTAAAAAAATTTATTAATAAATAAATTCATTGTTAGGTTCTGGTGGTCCAAAACCTTAGAACCCACCCATGAATATTCAAGGAGCCGTAACAAGTTGAACGACCGACAACATTGTTGACCCTGAAGTCAGAGGTGAGCAAGGTCTCGTTTGGTTAAAACTATTTAAGTCATAATTAATTATACAATAAGCATGTATAATCTTATTTGGTTAGCACTCTCATCGATAAGATAAGCGTCTATCTCATAACTTTGAAAGAAAAACATTCTAATCATTTTGATTTAAAAAATGTATTGTGAAATAAATTCTCTTTACTTAAAAGGGTCTTGTACGCCTCTCGAATAGTTAAAAAATTAGGTGTTTAAATAATTTTAACATAATCCTAAGAGGCGGCGAGATTATTCACCTGTTACTTATGTAATTGCTTATGAGAGGTCAAAATCCCTGTTCATAATTCTGGGCATCCATACAAACTCAATCAATTGACTCACTTGGCTAAATTGTTTTTCTCCATAGATTTTGAACATATATTTTGTTTTACTTTTACTCGCTTACATAATACTAATTTTGAGTGATGAACTTTGCTATAAAAAAAACAAGATCCTCGTCTCGTTGACACATTACTACAGATTCTTTTTGAGAAACTTTGGTTTGCCTTTTTTTTGTCCAAAGTATGGAGAAAATAGAAGGATCCTAGCAACCAAACACGCTCTTTACTCCTACCAAGTCCAGATTCTAGATCCATTTCCCACCACAAAACCCATTATGGTCAAACATAATTCATTTCCCAACTCCTACCCTATAAGAGCACCACTGGATCCTCTAGAGTCCCAATTTTCATCAACCTCTAAGGAGGTTAATCTTCCCTACAAAAACACTACATCCATTTTGCAAAAACAGCATCGGCACCCCAACCCCTCAATAATTCTTTATCCAACAAAAGCCAATCCACTTCAGTCTCTATGGACTCAAATGAATGGATGACCACATGTCTATGCAGAGGCACAAGGCAAAAGGAAATACACACATGAAAACAAACAACTGCTAATATTTTTCTACTTTCTTTTCTATAGCCCCAAGACTCTCCTATCTTAAAATAAAATTTTAATTTTAAATTTTTAAAAGACACTCCTATATTTAATATCACAAGAGCCATCATCATCCAAGCTTTGTATGGACAGGTTTAGACACAGGCAAAAGGAAATAGGCCTATGAAGAAAGCAGGCACAAGACACTCCAATAATACTTAACCATCACTAGAACTATCATCATCCTCATTATCACCATCCAAGCTTTACACACATTATTTAGGGTTAACTACACTAATTCTAAGCCATTAACACATTACACAGAGGGTCATATCCGCATTTAGAACAGAGGCCATCAAACCATTTAGGCTCACATCTCTTTCCCGTCTCAACATCATCTCAAAACCTTTTCGAGCTCCAACAATCGCTGGACTAATTGGTGCAGTTAATGGCCAAGGTTGCAAATGACCCAACAATAGAAACAACATAAAGGACTATATTAACAGAAAAGGCAATAGTAAGCTCTACATGCAAATATATATATCAGCTGCGCTAATCAATGATTCTGCCTTTGTAGTCCCGCACTTAACAATCACAACATCCTTTTAAAAGATCAAACAAGGTATAGCAGGACTCATTTTGTCACTCAATTCGTTTTGCAGATGTGGCTAGGGACCATGTTCTTGGACATTTCTAGACAGCCCCAATATCATTTGTACTTTCCACAATGGAAATACTCAAGTTCTCTAACCTCGATTACTTTATAGAAGAAGAGTCCTAACACAAAATTACATGCTCATAATTGTTATGAAACCATCATTTAACAGGAATTATTATGTTTCAATACTTTAATAATATTTATAACTGACAAGTAAAATAGTGTTTCTAAAAAGTAAGAACATATTCAAAAGGTAAATTCATAGGATAAAAGAAATACCATGATAACAGTCATTAGAACAATGAAATAACACTAAACCCATTGGGGCGTACAGCAGCTACAGCTATTACAACATTATTTGAGCTTTGGAAACAGTCTCTTAGTATTCTTGTCACCTAGTAAGTAGCCTAGCACCAGCATGAAGGCTTCCGGCATTTACATTGGACAGTTAGTATTGTACAGTACAATGCAAGTTGCATCATAACTACAGTTTTTATTGAAATGCATTGAACAAAGAGCCACATTTGATGTGATTGATATGCTTATTAGATTATGTTTTCAATGCGCTATAAAATTGAAATTTAAATTTATTACAATATAATAACAGTGCACATGCAAATGGTACATCTACCTGGGGTTCATACTATGATGTTTGGGTAAATATTTTAAAGCGTATCAGTTTTGGGCCAGCAAGAATCAAAGTAGTCAATTAATTTGGATACTAATCAAGGTATGAGACCAGGTAATATTTTCTTAGTTCTACTGGTAAAAATCCTATTCCTTTTAACTGTGAGTAACATTTTGCTGAGTTCATTCAATCTTTTGCTTAACCTCAATTACTTGCATATATATTTGAACAAGTACTGACGAGATTGTATGTTGAGGTCACATTAAGAGTTATAAGATCCCCAACATCCCCTTCTATTTTTTTTTTACTTGCTCATGTTGGGTGTTGGTTAGACATAAGTGCTCATCATATTGACAATAAATGCAATGCATCCACCATCACAGTATCGTTAACTACATAAAGGAATCTTGATGAATATATAAAAGGTGTGAAAATTTAGGTAATTTAACTTCTATTGTGCAACAACTTCCACGCCAAAACAAGAAGCATGAACACAAATAGCAATTCATTTGTCAAGTCAGCATTACACCATCAATTATCATTGCCAAGGATAAATACATCTCAACAGCATTTTCTACTAAAATATTGTGGACATGGGAGTTCGAGCAAGCATATAGTAAGAGATCTCGCGACTAAAACCCCAAACAGTACAGGGTTCCGGAAAGAAATATAAAGAAAAGATTGTTCCCTCATTGGGTAACAATTTGGAAAATCTACAATTTCACAATTCTGTTTTTAAAAAAGTAGCTAGAAATGGTAGCAATTGCAGCTGGGAAGAACATATCACCAATGAGATTGATTCAATCAATGCCCAAGCTGGAATAGGGTTCAAAGCTACCCTGACACAGTAAGAAGTCCAACACGAAGCTACTCTCAGTGTCACCGATTTCGAAAATGATTGAAAAAATTTATGTAAATAAGATCACAACCCCAAGGGCTATGATGTAGTAGATCAAGATCTACTTACTGAAGAATCTAATAAAATTTAATTTTGGTAAGGGAGTATGGATAGATCCAACTCTCTAAATGGACAGAAAAGAACGATCAGGTTTGATGATTCTGCCTACTATGAAGGGCTGACCAAATTCAGCAAGATTAGCCTTCTTTTGGAAGAAAGATGTAACATCGATGAAGATAAGAAATAAGGAGGGCATGGAAGAAAGAACATAAAAAGGAGAAAAAAGGGAGCTATAAAAGAATACAACACCCATCTGGATTAGAAGATATTGCCATTGATTTTTTAATAATCCAATTTTACTGAAAAATGCTACTCACAGAGCAGTCATCATGAACACGCCAAATGGTCTCGCCCAAGAGGTTTGCTACTGACAAAACTGTCAGCTGGGGAAAGTAGTTCTGCTCCATTATTGGAATGGTGTTCGTGACGATCACCTCTTGAAACAGGCCACTCGACAACCTCTCAATCGCAGGAGGGCTGCCAAGAAAAGGTAATAAGAGAGATCACGAGTTAACAACAAAAAGATACATGCATATTTATTTGTAATGTACTAAGTCTGAAGTCTGTTTGCCATGGAAATGAAAATGTAACCAGAAGTTCTGGAGGAATGATCTACAGTCTGATGTCATAGATCTTGAACACAGTTTATAAATGACCTAGACTTCTCATTATATGTACATGCAATAAACATGAACATTTTTGGTCAATGGATCCACCTACGAGATGCCCAATGTTCAAACTTCAAACCAACCAGATAACTATAACATCCAATATGAATACCTTTTCTGGACTGTTCATAATATTTTCATGACTGTTTAGAGAATTTCCCAAACTAGACATAGTTATGACCATCCTTTAGGTTGATTTTTGGCTTAGAACATCTCTTAGGTTGGACATATCAACGATGGGTCTCATAGGTTGATAAACCATTGGTGATTTTCCTAGTCAGTGTTGAACTAGAAATTCAAACTGACTGATTTCTCAGTCAAGTTCTCATTTATAGAAGTTGCATTTTTTTACATTTCACTGAAAGAATCAGAACTTGCCAACTCCATTATTGTTGCAATTGTAAAACCAAAATGTGGAGTACCAAAGCTTTGTGAAATTAAAATGTCAGTGGTCCCACTTGTTTCCAGGTTTTCCAGGCACTTATTTGTTCATTAGAAACTGAGGCTCAACCAGAAACCAGAGAATTCTGATCATGCACCAAGAAATATTAAAAGAAAATGCCATGCCCTAGGGAGAATGTTGATACCTAAAAACAGCATGTGTACTGCATGCATAGACTTCCCTGGCACCCTCTTTATGTAATAGAGCTGCTCCTTTTACAATAGTCCCTAGAACCCACCAGCAAATAAGTAGTAAAAATATTCAAGTGAGATTTATTGGAAAAAAACAAAACCAACATGTTGTTTGCTCTTAGCAGTTACTAGGAACAATAAACAAATAGAAATTACAGCAATCAATGAAATCTCTAGGACATAAATGAGCAACACCTCTAGAATTTATGGCTAAAAGATAGCTAAGGCAGAGGGTGTGGGAACATGCATACTTAGTCATGTCCACATATTTATAATGGAGAAAGATTAAGAAAACGAATAAGCAAAGTTGAAGAGTGACTCGAAGCATTAACTGATGGATCAGATGATGATAATGAAAGTTGGGAAAAAACATTAATAATTCAAATCACTTTAGCAAACAACATTGGAGGCAATTTCCTTCTCTTTATATGTTTCAATTATAGGGAGATGTTTATATATTGGAGTTTGATAATAATTCAAATCACTTTAGCAAACAACATTGGAGGCAATTTTCTTTTCTTTTTCTGTATATGTTTCATTTATAGGGAGATGTTTATGTATTGGAGTTTGACTTTCACAAGACTTCACTCACCAGCAGTGTCGATCATGTCATCCACCATTACTGCTACTTTTCCTTTAACATCACCAATCAGATTCATTACCTGCAAGGTAACATTCAACATATATTTGATAATCTGGAGGCTGGAGGACATCATTTGAGAAAGAATCCTGAAAGAGGAGATAAAAATCACTTTTCATTGAAATCTTTAAAAGCAAATTAAGTTAATCAAATTACATGCTTGTAAGCCGAAAAGGAACAGATGTATGAGTTCAACAAGATCATGGAATATAATCTGATTGACCCGGTTATAGCTCTGACTTAATATACTCTGACCTGACCCTAATACATCTCTCTACTCCTAGAATGTTGCTCATACTGACGTTAAGAGAAGTCTAAGTAGTTACTCTTAACGTCATTTTGTCAGTGCCAAGACATCAGGTTGTGGAGATCAGAAAATCTCATTCTGTCATTTACTGGATTTTTTTTTTTTTTTGGTCTTCTGTCATTTACTGGATAACTAGAACTTATTCATACCTTGCTTCATATTTGTCTCTTGGGGAGTGCTAGCCCAAATGCCCACCACAATTCTTATGAAAGGGGTGAGTCTGATTGAGGGTGAGTCAGGCTAGTATTCCCCTTGTCTTTTAACAAGTACTTGCCCCATGTCTAATGGACACAACAGCTATGCATTGAGGATACCATAACTTCTTCAAATAATATAACTTCGGATACCAGCACTAAAGGTAAATGGTGTTGGTGTGGTTAGTTTCAAACTATCACCATCCACTACGATCACACAGAAGAGAGATTTTCAGTGTTGGCCATGATGAGGCAGGGCCTCTGCTTGATTAGAACAACATGGTTGAGAGGATAGACTTCTGTTTATAAACCCCATATGGCTGATCCCATCAGAGAAACATCGATCTGATTACATTCGCATGGCTGAAAGGTGTTGCTTCGAACAGGGAGTGAGTCTGCACGAGAGTATGCAGGTCTCCTTTCGTGTTTTTTCTTCTTCCTCCCTTTTCTTTCTTGCCTCCTTCCATTGTTCTCTGTATTAATCTTGTCTGTTCAAATAGGAAAGGACTTCTTATAACCTCCGGAGTTAACAATTGTCCTAATGCAGTTCCTTGCACGATCATTACAATGGAGAGATTACATCCATCAGTTTTTGAGATGTTATCATTCACTTCGTAGAACAGAAACTTTATAAAATAGGATTCTAAGCATTTTCATCCCTAAAGTAAACCCAACCCAGATTATAATAGACGGGATGCAGAGCAACAGCCAACTTACACACCTCCTTTTATGAGTGGCTGATATGGTGAAGTTGAGGTCTACTGAAAGCTAGTATACCCTACCACTTCTACAGCTGCATCACCACCTGAGCTATCGATTTTTCTATAGAAACGGCTCTACTTTCCAAATGAATGCACTGGATTGGATTATTTTTGAGCAAGAGATCTTGTATGTGGTACATTCCAAAAGGTGTGTGCAACTCCCTGCGTATGTGTACTACATGCTTCAAATACCATTGGTACTGTCCCTAAAATCTACCCGATTGGTATCATAGACTTTTTTCTGAAAACTTTTTAATATAGCAAAGTCGACATGAAGCAGAAGGCGAATCAACATACAAGTTGGCAAAAAAATTGATGTAATCGGAACAGACATTTGACTGGTCTTACCTCAGCAACATTATGTCCATGACGTCTTTTATCCACAATGGCTAAAGGCGCATCAGATAATTTTTTAGCAAATGCTCGTGCTCTAGCAACTCCTCCAACATCCGGTGAGACCACTACTAAATCATCAGAACAAATAGTCTTGCTGGCAAGGTAATCAAGAATCACAGGCTATTGGGGCACAAAACCAACAATAATTTATAAATCGGTGAAATATTAAACCAATTAAAATGCAAGGAATCTCACTAAAATGGGCTAATTACCTGACCATAAACATGATCCACTGGAATATCAAAGTAACCCATGGATTGCCCAGAATGAAGGTCACAAGCAAGAACGCGGTTTGCACCTGCTTCTGTAATCAGGTTTGCCACAAGTTTAGCTGCAATGGACTCGCGCCCTTGAGTCTGAAAACAAGAATACAGATGGACTTGTACATTATCGCCCCCTATTAAAACATGAAACCAGGAGAGACGCTAAAAATTAAAATATGGGAAAGTTCTTATGCTTGACTATATCACCACATCAGTTGCACCGTTATTAGATAATTAATGGCATGAATCAGAATAGGACCACTCCAACCTTATAGGTAGTAGACTCTTAAAAATGTACAATAAAGACTAAAGTGGCGTTTGGTAACACTAATCTAAATAGGTAGAGTTTATTTGAAAATTGAGCTTATTTAGACTTTAGATTGTTAAGTTAAAGGTTAATTGAATGTCTACATCTTTTTGAAGTAGAGGTTTTACTAGTAAAGAAAAAAGAAGCTCATGTCTCCTTATTACTTTAGAGGTAAAACCTCTACTTCAAAAAGATCTAGACATCTAATTTACCTTCAACTTAACAATCTAAAGCCCAACTAAGCTCAATTTCTAAATAAGCTCTAGTTATTTAGATTAGTGTTACCAAACACCACCTAAGTCATGAACATAATGAAATCTATGCTGTTGAAAAGCAGCATTATAGGATGACCATGACCACACAATCTACCGCACTTCAATAAAGAAAACAGAGGGAAAATGTGAAGGGTTCACAAAGAAGTCTAGGGATTGATTGGTTGCTCATCCACTAGTTTTAATAGTTTGATCAAAGTTTTAAAGGAAAAAGTGTGTGAAGCATAAGCCTTGCGGCATGGGGTTTAAGCCTCATGATTCCCTCATTTGTAAACATAAAGAATTTTTTTATCAGTAAACGGTTAATTGTATTATATCTAGGAAAATAATGTACAGAGAGAGATTAAAAGAGTAAACTCGAGGTAGGTGCTACAAAACAAACTAGAGGTAAGTACACAAAGCAAAAGAAACACTTCCCTACCCAGTACCAAGATATTAGAGACTAGAGAGGGGAGCCCAGCTATGTAATCCGAACATCAAACTAGGCCAATGGATGAAGCACCAAAATAGCACTAGCTGATTAACCCTCAAGCATAGGGAGGCTAAGGATGTCAAAGATTTCTCAAACACCCTCAGATTTCTTTCTTTCCACCCGAACTCCAGGCCATCCCAATTCCAATGTAGGGCAACAATTTTGCCTCTCCTTGTACAATTCCTTATAAAAGAGGCTACAACTCTCCTTAACCTCCTCCTCACTCTCCTTCCACACCCCATCCACCTTCAATTTGGAAATGGAATTTTTCTTTCTATGGAGGTTTGCCACCTGTTGTAAAAAGCGATTGTTCGACTTCCCCTCCTTTAGCCATTTAACTCTAGACTTTTGCTTCCAACTTATTTCCTCCAATCACAAGTCTGTTAGACTCCAATTTCCTTGTCACCCTCATGTTGATGTCCCCCTTCGTAATTGAACCACGTTCTTCTTTTAAGTCCAACTCCTCAATCTCTTTCAATACCTTCGACTTACGCTATTTAAATTTCTAAATACCTCCTTATTCCACACATCGAGGAAAAAAATAATGAAATTTAATTAAAATAATAAAAAGTAGAAATATTCAATGAAATTAGTAGTTATAGGAAGCACACACACGCGCACACACACACGCACATACACATGCACGCACACCCACACACACACGTATGTATATACATATATAATTCAACTGTCACATAAAAAAATGAAGTCAAAGAGTAATAAAATGCCATGACTAAGACTTATCTTTCACTCATCAATTCATATGAAACACGCCTTCTGTTTCCAATAAACTATCACAAAGAAGTCATGACAAAACAAAATCGCAGGTTGGTGTCTCTATAGCCCCTCGATGTCTATTAAAGATTCCCTTAATATGAAACTCAGCCTCAAAAGGATTTAAATCCTTATCATAATTAATGAAATATTAGTTTAAACAGATTAAAAAAGAGGAAGAATTGATGAATTTAAAGCAATGTTATTAAACCTGGTACGGTCACCAACACAAAAAAGACACCAGTAACTGGTCCAGATGTTCAACCATTCAGGTAAGCCAATTGACCGTGATGACTGACTACAACATGACATCATTAAAATAATTTAAAAAAAATAGAAAATATTAGAAAAAACTATTTTAAAAAATCAGAATTTTTCTATTGTTGTTTTACGCGTTATAGTTTTGGGAATTGGGAAATTGGGTGTTAGATATTTAGTATTGATGATTGATGCTTATGCATATTTTCAAAACTCCAAGCAGGTAGCAATACAATTGATCATACATGAAGAACATTTGCAAGGCATGGGGCGTTTTTTTTTTTTTTTTTTTTTGAGTTAGACTAGCGGCATGTAAAACCTAAGTTCTCTGGAGCTACAAAATAAATAAATAAACAATAATTGTCAGCCTTTTAGCTGATTAAGGCCAAGTAAAAACAACCAGAAAAGCTCAAGTTTCAGATAAGAAACATTGAAAAATTAGGAAAAATGTGCAAAGATGCTCAAAATTAGAGTCATAAATAAAAAAATTAAACAAATCCTCTTGCAAAACTACAAATTTTGTCTTTTCTCTATAATAAATATCAAAATGGCTCAGAAATTCATAGAAATTCAACCGTCAGAAAATAGCCAATTCTCGCAGGATTAATGGTTGGCTTTCTCCCCTCTCCAAAACCTCCAACTCTTCCTCTTTAAGCTTTGGAAAAGAAGGGCATGTTGTTTCTATGATATGAGAGGAAAAAATGATCTTTTTGTTTCTTCTTCAAAGACGTGGATGGAATAACATATAGAAGTTGGAGTGCTCTCTTCTGATTGAAGAGGAGACGAATGAGATTAAGAAGAACAAAAAACCTAAACCCTAAGAACCTTTTTTCTCCCTTTTTCATTTCATGCTCTCCAAAAAAGAAACTAAAACTAATCGGGAGTTAAACATATTGGATCCAGGGCGGTTTGGTCCCACTTGTGAGTCGCATGGTTTGATGGTCAGACCTTTTAACTTTTTAGAATGGTTTTTAGGGGATTTCCAAAACCAGTTGATATTTTACCGGAAACTTGGCCAGGTGACATTCCAACCGGCCAAGTTTAATAACATTGATTTAAAGTCTCCATCTAGTGATGAGAACCCTGCATTTGATTAATGTATGAGGCGCTTACGTGCACCTTTTTCAGGGAATTTGAGCATCCAAAGTTGTATGTGCGCCTCCTTCAAACGTTTTCGTACTCCTCACTCAAGACTTCAAAGCATAAGTCTCACATACTTTTAAAACACTGATTTTGACCAAGGAGATCTCCTGGATGGGACCCTACCAAACGGTGAGTCCCATCTCCTGCATGTCTGCCATGTCCTCAAATCTGTTTGTACCTGGTATTTTCCAATTATGGTACTCAAACTACAGATTTATCCTAGTTAAATACATTTTAGCCACTTAAAATGCAAAAGTTACCTTTCTATCAGCTCTAGCATATCCAAAATAAGGAATCACTGCAGTGATAGTTTTGGCTGACGCTCTCCTACAAGCATCTATCATTATTAAAAGCTCCATAAGATTCTCATTTGCAGGAGGGCAAGTGGGTTGGACAAGATATACATCACATCCTCTAACACTCTCTTGCAATTGAACATAAATTTCTCCATCAGCAAACCGCTTTATCTTGATCTTTCCAAGCTCCAGCCCCATGTAGCATGCAATTTCCTAAGGGTAAATAACAAAGTGTCAGCAATAATAAAAATACAAGGTTTCATGCATCACAAGAGATTGATAGAGCTTACAAAGATCAAAAATAAAAGAAGGAAAACCTCTTTTTTTTAAATACAGTTTCCAAACAACAATAAACAAATATCAACATCTTATTAATAAATAACGACTTAATCAAAGGAAAAGAAATGAAAATTAGGACACTCAAACCCCTATTCACAAGGATATGCAACCAAATCCACCATTAACTATAGATGAAAAAAGAAAAAAAAAAGTCAAAATCCATTACGGATGGGGTAAATCTAAGAGAAAATTAAATGCAGAGGCTCTGGAAGCCTTCTAGGAGACCAAATAAGTGTTTAATGAGTCTCCTTCCACTAACAATAAGCAAGAACAGAAGGAAAAAAGGAAAAAAAAAAACTGAGAGTCAGATTCTAAGCTCAAGAAATTACTTTCCATTAAAATAAGAATCACGAAGGTTAATCAACTAAGAATCTAAGCTCAACAACTTTTAACGTCGTATTGGAAAGAGCACCTTAGTGTGCCAACCTTAGGAGTTTAGGCGACCAGCCCACATGTATGAAAGATTAATTCTGGGCATAATTAAAATGAATATGGTATATCCCCTTAAACCAAATCTCAAAAACCAGCAAATAATTCATAAGTCATAACATCAAGTAATATTTTTTTCTCATCTATAAACATGTTAAATACAATAGGAATTTTCATGTATCAACACTCATAGGTTGTGCTTCGAAGCCGATAAAATCGGCAGAGGAAAATAAAATGGAAAAAATTGCATTTTCTTGTGTTTGATTGCTGAGAAATCAGATCCTCAAGAAAATGGAGAGAAAATCCTAAAATTCAAATCTATATCCTCTAATCCCTCACCCAACAATCCATTCACCAGTGGTGATCTTTGCACCATAGGCCTTGATTCAAGTCCCTCTCGTCCTCCCCATCCCTCCCTCCCTCCCTCCCTCCCTTAACTTTGGATCTCGGATATCCATATGTGGGCTACTATCTAAAACAAGCTTCCACAGCATGTCGAATGGCCAACAAGCTGTGAGAAGATGGAACTTCGATGACAGTGTTCCGGCGAGAAGGTGCTTCAACACTGAGATGCCCACGAGAACAGTGTAAGCACCCCATTTTTTGCATCCCAGTGAGCCTAGAGGAGCCCCTGAATTCGAAAACAGAGACGATTGGAGCACCAATCAGCTCGAAGATTGTGGTTAAAGACCACTTTTTTTTTTCTTCAGCTCAAAGAATGTGGTTTTTTTTCCAATGAATAAAGTGGTCAGTTGAATATGCAAGTTTCAGGTACCCGATTGAGTGTCTGAAGTACTTGATTAACTTCTGTTGGGTTTCAAAGATCAGTTACACTATAACTCGAGCTTAATCCTAATCAATCCAATTGAGGCAATGAGGTTTTCTAGCACACAATCAGATTCTTAACAGTAGTAATGAGAATATATATACATACATATATATAAACGAAAAAGAAAAAGAAAAACTATTAGTATATGGTATGAAGTAGTTTCTCGTGATACAGAGAGTATCCTCCAATCTCGTCCTATTTACATAGTCTTATATTTTTGTACCGAAATCTGTTATATAAAAAAAAAAAAAAAAACTGGTATGAATTCAAGTGTATTTACCTGAGAAAGTGCAGGATTTGCCGTGCCAGAGAATATTCGCAGCCTGGTACCATTTTTGTCAACTATATTTTCCGGATGATTTAAAGCCAAGAAATTGGGCAACATTTGGTCGTTAAAAACCGGAATGCGCGGCTTTCCGTTGTAAAATCTCAATGGCTCGACCAGATTACACCTCTTAACAACGAAAATCACAATCAATACAATTAAAATATATGAAATAAGAAAAAAAAAATTATAAAAACTTAAATCAGCTCCTAAGCCCTAACTATTAGAGAGTTTCACCTATCCAGAATCGAATACCCAAGAGATTACAGCAGAAATGATATTCAAATTGTCACGGAACCCAATATGGTTCTCATTTTCATCAAATTTATTCAATTACTCATACAATAAAATAAATGCCCGTTAGTGTCAAGACCAGAATCCATTTTGAAACCTAAAACACGAAAGATAACGAAAATCCCTCCAAATGGGATGCCCAAAAAACTATTTCAGTTCCGTGATATATAGAAGATCGAAATTCCCGCAAATTGTGCTTTAATTCAATATCTCGATAGAATCAGCAATCTAACTGTTCAAAAAGAATAAGAATTACTAACCACGCCATTTCGAGCAGAGATTCGACAACGAGACTCGTTCGAGACGAAACTTCCACATCTCAGAGAGGAACGAGAAACCAGAGGTGAAGAAGAAGAAGAAGGTGAAGAGAAAGCCAGAGAAGCCATTTCCGTCTGAATCAGTAACCAAGATCGATAATTAGGGTTAGGGTTTCACGTTCTCTTCAGTCTTCTCTCATTTTGGAGTTTCATGGCGGTTCTCAGTAGAGATTTTGTTTTTATTTTTATACGTATGGATGAATTGAGCTGCTCTATTTTTATTTTTTATGCTCGAAGCCTCGAACCGGACGGTTGGACCTAATAAACCGGGTAATTTAAATGACGGAAAACCCCATTCCTTTTATGAAATTAACACAGAACAGTCCTTCATCCAGTCTTTTTATTCTGCTAATGCCAAGTGGCAACACACACTCCAAAGACAATGGATTGCACTGGGAATCTGTTAAACAATAGGATAAAGTAGACACTAAGAATGGCAGGGAGACATGGGACAGCCATTCATTGTGTATAAATTAAGAGTGAAACTTGAGATCTTTATACAAATAAGATATTGGCACATGAAGAAAGTATTAAATATTAATATTTTTCTATTATTAAAAGTATTAATATCTAATTTTTTTTTTTAATATGTCAGCATTATATTAGTCATTTTTAACCTTGAGCTGACTACTACGACAGAAAGGTTGGTTTCGATTATGTGTACAAGTGTTGCTGATTATAACATCAAGTCATTGACTGTGATGAGGGAAGGTTGGTAGTTAGATCTTAATCATATGCACGAATGGTAATGGTATATCTGAATTCGTGTTTAATTACTTATTTGACTATTCGAATTCGATTAAATATATGATAGATAGTGAAAAAGAATATTTGTATTTGATTTTAATTTAAATATTCAAATTTGGATCATATCTGAATTATCTAATTATTTTAATAAAAAAAAGAGAAAATAAAAAAACAAATAAATTTTATTAAAATAACAAATTACTATTTGATCCTTATTCTTATAAAAAAAATTACTATGACTTAATTATGTAAAATTACTTATTCATAGAGATATCTCAGTCTAATGAATTTATAACATATTTCGTATAAATATATAATAATATTTTGTATAATAAGTCAAATATTTATCAAATCGGATTCATCAATACTTGAATCTGTATCCGAGATTCTACATGGATAGTAAGAGTATTATATGAATTCTCTCCATTGAATACCAATTCATATAATTATCCGAGTAAATGAATTTGACACGAATCATATATGAATAATATTTGTATTCGTTGACACTTCTAATCATGGCTCTAACTGTTGGTGTGGTGTGATATGCTCTTGAAAGTCAAGTGCACATGATTAATATGGTTAATCACTTAAATATTAATTCAGAGTCTTCTACCTTCATATTAATTATATTGTAATGAAATGTCTTTATTTTAATAAGTTTCTACTGTTAGATTTGCATTGCAATGTGTTAATGAACATTATTGCAATAAATGAAACATCAAAAGGGTTTTCCATAAAAAAAATCTCATCAGATTTAAATTAGACTTGTAATTATAATCTCATATCTTACTGTTAGCTACCTAGTGTAGACTTGTAATTATAATCTCACTTACCGTTGGCTTCCTACTCTCTTTATGACTTGCTTTACCATTTATATGTACTATATAAATACTACACATAAAACGTCCTTCATAACCCAGTTTAAGGATTACTATGACAAAACTACCCTTACATCCAACTATTAAAATGTAATTAATAAGGATAGATTGTTCAACTAATAAGTCGTTATGGTTGAGAAATGAACGTTTTAGAGCACATAAACAAAACCACTAATCTCTATTAAAGTAATGGTTTTACAAATATCACCCCCTTTTCCCTTAGCTCTTTATAAGAAATTCCCTACAATATAATGAGAATTTCCTTCCCCCCCTTCGCATTAAAAATGTCGATTGAAATATATGTAAGGCCTCAAATACCCTTAGGGTGCGTTCGTTTGATGAGAAAGTGGATGAAAAAAAAAAAAAAAAAACTTAAATTTTCTCGCAAAATAACCATCAAAAGATGGATGAAGTTTTTGGAGAAAGTTTGTCACTATTGAAAAAATGAAAGTGTGTTTCTTACAAACCAAATGCAAGAAAAGTGCAAGAAAACATACTTTACTTTTACTTTACCTCACTTTCTCGCCAATCGAACACACCCTCAATGAATATAAAGAAAATAAGTGGGATATGCATAGACCGAAACAAACAGAGCATTAATGTCATTTGCAAGAAAAGTAACGATAATCACAGTAAAATGCCATTCATATCCCAATTAATGGATTAATATGACAAAGCAACCCTTACATCCATCTATTGTATCTATAAGGATAGATTGTTTAACTGATAAGTCTTCACGGGCAACAACGCTTGTTGTTGAGATGTTGCCCATCTGTGTCTTAAAAAGATGTAGGACACACTCTTTATTGTGTAGAGTCCACTTTACCTTTATAAGACACAGACAGACAACAACAAACGTTGAGAAATGAACGTTTTATATATAGCAAATAAACAAAACCACAAATCTCTATTAAAGCAATTGTTTCACAAATATCACCCCCTACACCTTGCCTCTTGCATGAGTGGTAGGGGTGTGACCTTCCAAGGGGAAGGTCTGGGGACCCAATCCCCCCGGGTACGAGCAGCAAGAGCTCCACTGCCCATGCTAACTTCTGACTGGCTGACTCTACTGACGTAGGTAAATGATATCAACTACCCCAAAAAAAAAAAAATTTAATAAAAAAAAAAAAATATCACCCCCTTTTCCCCTCAACCCTTTATAAGAAATTCCCTACAAACCTCACTAGTAGTAGTAGTGGTCCTTAAAGAGAAAGGTTCGCTAAAATGAGGAAAGTTCGAGCAATCTCGATGCTCCTCATGGTGGCATCAACGGCCATGTTTGTAATGCCTGTGCTAATAAATTTTTCACGAGGATAACAAGCAAGGGATCCTCATGGACAAGAGCCTAATTGGATGTAGATGTTCAGGATTACACACACACGTTGGGATGGGACGTTTGTTGATCGGGCATCCGAGGAGCTAATGGTATATTTATGCATCCCATGAAAAAAATCTTAAGAGATTCTCTATTTGTCATTAATCTTACTTGGAAAACAATATTTTTGTAAGGCTTAAGCTAAATTGAATTATTGACTATAAAATATAATGGACTAGCTGGCCAGCCAACGTCCTGAGAGCAGTGCTAGTAGCACTACCCGAAATGAGGTTTTTACCCAAGTCATGGGTCCGGACTCACATGGGCGCGTCCGCACATATGGACTGGGTATTACCCTTGCAAAGTTCCATGCTCTAGAGGCTGATCATTGGAGGAGGGTAGAAGAATTAGTTGATCAGAATCAGTTTTTGTCAGATAATTGAGTGACCATTTGTCAACGCCCGACTGAGGATATTAGAGGAGTGGATGTCCCATATGAACGCCCAGTAGTTTCCCTCCTATCCCACACCATCTCCTTTTTCGGATCCGGACGCTACCCAACCTCTAGATGATCCCCTTTGATGATCATTTGTTTGCTCATTTTGCATTATACACTTAAACTTTTTCTATCATATTTTTGATCAGACATATGTTGTTCTTCTTGACTATTACAATGATTTGGATCTTGCCCTATCTTTTAATTTTTTTTTATATAATGAACGAAATGTGGTGAGATAAGTTTTTGTATTTTACCTTCTATGGAATGTGAATGAACATGTTACTTTAGGAGGATATGTGCATGTTGCAAGTTTGAATGTTGGTGAACACGATTATAGGATATTGAATGTGAATATGTATGAGAATGTGAATGTGAATGTGAATGTGAATGTGAATGTGAATGAGAATGAGAATGTGAATGAGGATGAACATGTTATAGGATATGGAATGTGAAAGTAAATGAACAGGGTTATAGTATATTGAATGTGGATAGGAATGAATGGGTTACAGATTTACAGGTTTGTCTACCGCAGGTTTTTTTTTTTAAATTGACATTAGCGACGGAAAATAATCCTTCGCTGGTGTTTGCTAATTAGAGACGGATAATAGAATGTCGCAAAGTAGACAACAGAAACAGAAAACTACCGCACAAATTATATTAGCAGCGAAAAATGACTGTTACAAAATCAATATTAGAGACGGAAGACTTTCCGTCGCTAATTAGAGATAGAAATATTCCATCACAAATGTCCTCTTCCATCACTAATTACCCATCCAAAATTGACAAATTAGCAACAAAAAGTATCCATTGCTAATTAGCGACGGATAATTCTTTCCACCACTAATACCCATCAGCCATAGTCATATCACTGATGGATTTGCAACAAACAAATGTTCTGTCACTAATAGTATTAGCGACGAAAAATAGACCTTTAGAGACGAAAATTATTTGTCGCTGGTTGGTAGATTTGTTATAGTGAGTGATTCATTAGATAAGTTAAAGTAAATGTATTGAAATATAATTTTGATAGTTAAACATAAGGTAGATTGAGTTTCATATAGTAGAGACAAATTATAACAGAATAATAGTTACATTACGTACATATATTTTATTCAATTTTTTTTGTACTCTACTTGATTACTACCAGCCAATTTTTTTTAATCCACCATACTGCTCTTTGCATTGTACTGTGGTCCCAAGCCCAAACAAAGGATGGGGGTTACACGTTAGATTGGCAGTTAGTGTATTAAAAGTTCTCTAAATCATGCTCTTTAAAAATATTGCTCATCTTTAGGCCCCCCTTGAGAATAGAGCTTGTGCATAGCTATAGTTCTGGACCACCAAAGGCTAAGGCATCACTAGTCAGACCGGGTAAGACCTAGGCCCACCCTTTGATGGCCCTACTTAGAGGTCATTCCTTGAATCAAACTCTCTTGTCAATAAAGGTATCAATGGACCTAATTCCGGCCATAAAAACCTCTTATAAAAGGGTCAGGCTCGGATTGGACCTATTCAAAAATTACAAAAGTGCAAGCCCAAACCCAGGTCATTGACACCCCTACTTATGAGGAGTGATTCTTGAGTTAAAGCAACAATCATTGAATGGGTTGCACAAGTAACAAGTAAAAGTGATGCCAAGTGTCATTTTTTAAAGAGTTTATTTCTTTAATATGACGGCTAGCAGTTCTCTTCTCTTTACATAGAAGTGGCATTGAGTTGGTTCCATTCAAGACATGTGTGAGCACGGATTCCGGTTACCCACAATTGTTGGCGGTGGTTATGTTATGTTTAGAGTCGCCACTTATTAATTTAGTAGGGATAAGTTCCGGGTGATGAATAAGGTCTTGGTTTGCTTAGAGTTCTAGCTAATAGGTTTAGTTAAGCCCGGGGAAGGTGTTAGGCACCCCGGCATTTCTGTTTTACAACTGTTCCCTACTTACTAGGTTCAAGTCAAGTTAATTTTAAGATTAGTCAAATGCCTTAGGTTTAGTGTATACTAATCCAAGAAGGAAAAAGCTAAGTTAAGGTCGAACCCGGGTTGGGTTGCCTAGATACTCACATTGGGGTGAGATCAGACCGAG
The DNA here is from genome assembly GCA_015143295.1 of Tetracentron sinense. Taxonomy (NCBI): domain Eukaryota; kingdom Viridiplantae; phylum Streptophyta; class Magnoliopsida; order Trochodendrales; family Trochodendraceae; genus Tetracentron; species Tetracentron sinense. The sequence continues at coordinate 18,693,118 of CM026571.1, forward strand.
CGTAGTTTTGACACATGAGCCCGTGCCAAGGCTATGAGGAGTGTTGTGTGTGCACCAAGGGTGACTTAGGGTCTAGCCGGTAGACTAGGGGTAGTTGATCGGGTTGGTCAAATGCATGGTTATGTTGATTGGGCCCGGTAGGCCAAGGTTGAAGCCCAGTAGGCTTAGGCCCGATTGGCCGAGGGAAAGTTCGGTAGACTAGGGTTTGACCCGGTAGGCTCAAGGTAAGCTCGGTAGGCTAAGATTAGGCCCGGTAGGCCAATGGTTGAAGGTTCAAATTCAAATTATGATCCTTAAAAGAGATTTGATGATTTTTAGGGACTTTTTCTAAATTTTTCCAAGTTAAATGGGGCTAACCATAGTTAAGGCATGGGTTTAACCATGGTTAGTTTGGATGACCAAGGTTGGGTAATGCAAAAAGTTGGATTTGAGTTTATATTGCCATTTGAGATTTTTTAGAATTTTTGGGATTTTAACCAAGGTTTAAATGAGTTTAACCATGGTTAAATCAAGTGTTAACTATGGTTAAACCATGGTTAAGCTCATCTAACCATGGTTAGGCATGAGCATGCAATCAAAATTTTCATTTTTCCAAGTTTTAGAATATTTAGAATTTTTTGGGAATTTTGAAAATTTTTCCATGAAGGTTAGTTTAACTAATCATGGTCAATGCTTAACCATGGTTAAGTTAACCAAGGTTAAGTTAACCAAGGTTTAAGGCAAGGCAGGGGGCTGGTCAAGCTCGGGGTGAACCCAGGGGACTAGGCCAAGTCTTGTAAGGGTCCACCATGGGCTGTGGGCCCACTGTATAGGCCCAAAATGTTCAAAATTCACACTGTCGGCAGTCTGATTGCTGATAGTTTGGCTAATTTTTCACAATCTTTGCATGGTGATAACTCTGGTTATGCGAGGATTCAGAGGGCCCATGACCCATGGTTTTGAAGAGAGGAATGCAGGGAATAGTTTAAGCCTGGTCAAGGCCCCAGTGGTGGCCTGATGTGGGCCCCAGAGGTTGCCAAAGTGGCACTATCAGCATGTCACATAAAATCATGAATGTCGGCAATAAGATTGCAGACATTCTGGACAGTTTCTTTTCTCTCGGATTTTAACCCTAGTTAAAGTTAACTACAAGTCCTGATGTCTTCAAGTGAGATGTAGGGGAGACCCAGAAGTCCAACCCTAGCCCCTGATTGGGCCCTGGGGTGCTTAGGTGGGGCCCACAGGCCTCAGAACAGGGAACTCTTAGAGTGTCGGCACTGAGATTGCCAACACTCCTGACATTTTCCAAAAAATGAAATCCCCTCTATGGGGCTACTATGGGGTTGGAACCAGGGGTTCCCTCATGATGTGAGGGACCCCCAGAACCTTCTGGAGCCACCTGAGGTGGTGCTATACTCTTAGAGGGTTCCCCACACCTAGGATGAAGGTGGGGGAGCCCCTTTAATGGGTTTATCTACAAAAATAAGGGAAAATACTCCCCTAGAATGGACCAGGGGCTCACATGAGAGTCAAAATAAGTATGCAAAAAGGGGTAGGGGAGCCCTACCCTGCTGGAAGCTGGTGGAGGCCAAGAGTGGCGCTGTAGGTGCTGGAGGAGGTCGGTGGCTGCTGGTGGCGCTACTGCTAGAGATGGGGGAGGTACTAGAGCTTCGCGAAGTGCCTACAAAGGTCCTAGAGGTCTGGGAAGAGGGTTGAGGGCTTCGGAAATGGATAGGGGTTCGCCTGGGGTGTTTTTGCAGTTGGATTTCACGGCCATGGGGTGTCTTATTTACAGGGATGAGCCATAGGGACACCAATGGCATTAGGACAGAGGTAGGAGAGGTCATCATGAAGTGGAGGGGGGTTACTGGAGCCGGAGAGGGGCAGCTCAGGGCGTTCACTGAGCTACAGGTGGGTGGCGTGCTGCTGGAAGATGAAAACCAGTGGTGTCGGTAATGGAATTACTGACGTACCCTAGTAGAACCCTGAAACTTTTGCTCATGTCTTGGAATACGTGTCAAGGCATGATGCCTTTGTAATCTTCCATTTCTATGAAAGAAGAAATTTTAAAGAACTTTAAGTATTGAGTAGTGGGATTCCTAAGTCGGATATGTTAAAATCCGGTTTACTGAACTCCATTTGCAGATCAGTTAACTTTAGGGGTAATTTGGTCAATGAATAAAGAGGAAATTGAAAATTTTAAGCTCCAGAAATGTTCTTTTCAAATAACGAATCCAACGTAATTTGAATCGTCAAAATTTGACGAACGAGTCAAGAGTTATGGCCGAAAAAGTAAAATGGACTCAAATCCACAGAGCACCGATCACTAGGGATAAATCGGTCCACAACAAATCGCTCGGTCCATATTAGCGATCGATCGGTCCACAACTGATCGATCGGTAGCTATCAACTGGTGCACTTTTTGTATGAGAAAAAATTTCAGAGAGCATGTTTTAGACTGATCGCCCGGTCAAGAACACCGGTCGCTCGGTAGGCGACCGATCGCTCGGTATTGACAACCGATCGATTGGTCTATCGTGTTTTACAGAAATTTCATTAAGGGCTTTTTCGTTTCTAGGGCATTTTCACCTTGTCTATAAAGGCTTGCTCGAGCCTAAGGGTTTCATAAACCCTTAGGGCAGCATTTTAAGAGAGAGTAGAGGAGAGAAAGAGGGTTTCTAACATAGGGTTTTCCACTTGAGAAGAAATCAAGGGATTCTGGACCCAAGATCACTCCAAAGGCTTGGATTCTTCAATCCAAGGCTCAAGCTCGTGAGGAATACATTCTCCAAGCTAGGGCAGCGTTCATCCTCGGAATTTGCAAGAGTCATCTTCTTCTATTGAAGGTCGATACCCTATACTACTCTCCTAGTTCATATTCTTCTTCTTTTCTTGGTTTTTCCTTATATCCTAAGTATAAAAATGAGATGAAATGAATGGATGGAGATGGATGGTCGTGTATGGGCGATGAATGTCGTGTGGTTATTATGATGAATGAAATGGGAAGGGCATTGTATCAATAACGAACATACACGCATGTTGTGAGCATTAACCCACCTAGAAATACAAGATTTAGGTTTTAACAATAATACACATACCAAGTGTTCGATGAAATGCCACTATGAAGAAAATGATAATCTTTCTTAGAAAATGCATGTGTGAACTCCTCTATTTTCCTAGAATGGCATGTTAGTAGATTAAATGCTTATTAATTGATTGATTGATTATCAAATGCAATGTTTCTATACTAATGTCATCCTTAATTGTACACGAAGCCACGAGCACGGCATGTAGTCCATGAGTAGGGTTTCCAAGCATTAAACACCGAGTTTTGTTTTAAGAAAAGGAAGGGTTTTATTCTCGATTCACGAACACCATGACAAGGCCAAACGTAAGGGTTGGCAATAGGGGTAGGGCATATCCTAAAATATGCTTTGCTCCGATATCACAAGTTCCGCATAGGGGATACTAGTTGCGACAGTCTATGAAAGATATCTAGGCATACCCAATTCAGTATAGGGGATATTAGTACGACGGTCTATGAGCGGCATCTAGGCATACCTAGTTCCATATAGGGGATACTAGTTGCGATGGTCTATGAACGGCATCTAGGCATACCCAGTTCCCCATAGGGGATACTAGTTGCGACGGTCTATGAACGGTGTCTCGGCATACCAAGTTCAGCATAGGGGATACTAGTTGCGACGGTCTATGAACGACATCTAGGCATACCTAGTTCCGCATAGGGGATACTAGTTACGACGGTCTATGAACGGTATCTAGGCATACCCAGTTCAGCATAAGGGATACTAGTTGCGACGGTTTATGAATGACATCTAGGCATACCCAGTTCAGCATAGGGGATACTAGTTGCGACGGTTTATGAACGACATCTAGGCATACCCAGTTCAGCATAGGGGATACTAGTCGTGATGGTCTATGAACGGCATCTAGGCATACCCTGTTCAATATAGGAGATACTAGTCGCGATGGTCTATGAACGGCATCTAGGCATACCCAGTTCAGCATAGGGGATACTAGTTGTGACGTCCTAAGAACGGCATCTAGGCATACTCAGTTCCGCATAGGGGATACTAGTTGAGACGGTCTATGAACGGTATCTAGGCATACCTAGTTCAGCATAAGGGGTACTAGTTGCGACGGTTTATGAATGACATCTAGGCATACCCAGTTCAGCATAGGGGATACTAGTTGCGACGGTCTATGAACGACCTCTAGGCATACCCAGTCGAGCATAAGTAAAGCAAGTCAGACATGACAAGTTTTCAGGCATGAAATGAGTATTTCAAGTCAAGTCAAGTACAAGATGATTTCAAGGGTCTTTCCAACTTTGATACGATGCAAGCATGAACTATAAATTGTTTACTTTTCCTGTTAATGATATGAACTGCTTCCTGATTTACTATGTTACTATTATGTTATGACTGTTTGTTAGTATTTGGTACCTGCTGAGTATTTCATGCTCAGTCATACTTCTCATGTCGGCAGGTGATAGTGGAGCGGTAGCTCTTTTGGCATCTGTGCTCCTGGTCCTTGGGTGGAGAAGGAGTACGTTAAGGAACCTACGGAGGAGCCTCATGTAGACGAATAGTACTAGGTGGTAGATTCTTAGTGAGTGTGGGTAAGGTGTGAGAGATTGTACTCTTGTATTTTGGCGGACCTGTCCGTACCTTCTTTTGTTTTCTCATTTTGTATAACTTGGATCATGTAATACTTAGAAGTTTGGTTAGTCTTCCGCTATGCCATGTTAGTTATGTTTCCGCTATTATTGTCCTCTATTGTATATGCTCCAGGTATTTTGCAGGATGGTTTGTCAAGCATGTCATGTAATTCATGATAAGTCGTCCAAGATTCACTCTAACTCCTAGGGTAGATTTTGTGGCGCAACAAAAGTTGTATCAAAGCTTAGGCTTTAGGTCTTGTAGGGTCACTTAGAATCTGGTACCACGGCTTGACAAGAGCATATGTCAGGAAGCAAGTTAGGAAGGAAGTAAGTCGGAAGTGAGTCATGTACCAAGTGTGAGACTAAACATTAGTTTTAGTCTAAAATGGTTGCTTCAACCAATTACGGGTCTTAGGAACGTTAGAACACCAAGGTATGATATTATAAATACTCTGATGACTTGACGTGATAAATATGATGGTACTATACTATTATATGTGGTATTATTATATAGTATTATATGCTATATGGTGTGTGTACTATGTACTTATACTATTATGTGTGGTATTGTTATGAGGTATTGTATGTTATGTGGTGTGCATATTATATGTCACGTACTAAGTGAAAACCAATGCTTTATGAATGAATTCCCAGTTAGACTAATGAGTTGAGTGATACTCAGGCTAGAGTCCAGCCTAGGTGTTAGTTGACAAAAGGGTGGTAGGTCCTTTGTCATACCCTATACTATGGGGTCTTAGTAGGGAATAGCCTTCCGAGTGAGACTGTAGGATTTTCCTTCATCTTACAAGTTTAGTAAAATTAGAAATTTATAAAATAGGGACATAGGTTTTGATATATAATATTATGCGTATCCGGTGTAATTTGACTTGTTAAACTATACTTAATGCGTCTTATATCACAACTAAGTATAAGTCGCACATCACGGTATGACGATAAGTCTATGTAACCCCACGACTAGAAGAAACAAATATAGATATCAATACATTTTAAAACTCACGGAACATATATAATCTTAACAAGCTCAGGGATGCTTGATGCACGCTTCTAGATACAGATGCGCATTTTGCAGTACGTTCTAGACCCAGTGCTCAGTCCCAAATAATAATAATTTTGAACAAGCACACGGATGTCTGATGCACGTTTCTAGATGCGTGCCTGCCGCACGTCCTAGACTCAGTGCTCGGTCCTAGTCTAGACACAGATGCGTGTTCATTCTGTAGAACGTTCTAAACCCGATGCCCTATCCAAAATAATAAAGAAATTACAAACTCCAAAGGGTAGCATGCACTTCATACATAGCATAATCATCATGCACCTCATGATCATCATACATAACATGCACTCCACGCATGGCATAAGCATCATGCATCGCATGAGCCTCATACATATCACTCACATCATACATTTTCATACATGTCACGCAATTCATACATGGCATGAACATCACACACATACCATAAACATCATATGCATATCCTGCATGCATCATGTAGATCTTAGAAGCATCATACATGTCACCAGAATTAAGAGAATTTCACTTAAATAACTCAATTAAATGAATTAGTCATTAGTCTTAATCGTAAGCTGGGTAATGTCTTAAGTACGTAATCGGTTAATACCTTAACCGAGTGTGAACTTAGCGTCACTAGGAAAACAAGTTGTACAATTATACTATTATGATTATACTTGGGTATACACGAGACGCTTGCATAGTTTAGGGGCTTGAGTTCAAATTATACTCAGGAGAAGTTATTGCCCTTGAGTATCGACTAACAAGTTAGCCCTAGACCATAACCGGTTACAACTCAACTGACCACGTATCTTGGTTTCGCTAGGAACCTTGAAGTATATTATTATAATATAGTGTGTGTGTCTTGATGTATGTTCTATACCTTGATGGATACCTGCTATTATGAAAATGCAATGTCGGAATATGATGGGATACAAGTTAGACTCATGCTTTGTTATTGTCCTCAGGAATAAACCATGAGACGTGCCAATCAGGGTAGGGGATACCACACTAGGAGAGGTGGAGTATCTCCTCCTCCATCGAGGGATGAGCAACCTGATCTCACTCAGGTCTTGGGATCCATAGCAGAGTCACTAGCAATGCTTATAGCTAGGCAGCCCTCTACCCCCACTCCTACGGCGGTGCTTGTACTTATCCCTACACGTCATGCCACAGGAATTGAGGCACCTTGGAGGATGAGGCCTCCGGTGTTTTATGGTAGCATAGACCCATTGGTTGCAGAAGCATGGGTTAGGTACCAGTCCTCTGGACATACGCAGGTACAGAGTCCTCCTACTACACCATAGGCTTCTCATTCGTTTGCTCCACCGGCTTCACACACGGCTACCGTGCAGGCACCCCGCCTCGCACTATCTCAGGCCACGGGATATGCGCCCTCCACCAACTCTTATGAGGTTTGTACCCTTTGTGGGAGGAGAGTGTAGGAGGATTTTCGGTGGATGTTTCCACTGTGGTCGATGGGGCCACATGATCAAAGATTGTCCCCGCCGTCATATACCACCTTATTCTCAGAGAAATAGGCCTCTGGTTAGGCGGTCACCTCCGCAGGGCTCTACACAAGCTTCAAGCCCCCAACAGTCCACACAGCCACCTTGCCAGGCTAACTAGGGACAAGCCTTTGCCACGTCAGGACAGAGTGCTCAGACACTAAATGATATGGCATGAGGATATGAGAGAGAGAAGAAAATTTTTGTAGAAGGAATGTATTTTGTGTTTTGTCATGGGCAGTCAGTTGCCACATGTATGTAATTATGCTACCTTATGTTATGAAAGTTTCCTACCTGTTTGGATTGATGTTTCGTTTTATGAGAAAACCTAGGTGCCTCGCCGACAAGTGAGTGTCTGGCCTTATATTGATCAATAAAGGATTAGCATATCGTTCAGTAGGCAAGGTTAAGCGTGGGAAAGTAGTATCGTTTAATTCAGTACCGTCCAAATTTCGGGGATGAAATTTTTATAAGGGGGAGGATGTAGAACCCGAAACTTTTGCTCATGTATTGGAATATGTGTCAAAGCATGATGCCTTTGTAATCTTCCATTTCCATGAAAGGAGAAATTTTAAAGAACTTTAAGTGTTGAGAAGTGGGATTCCTAAGTCGGATATGTTAAAATCCGGTTTACTGAACTCCATTTGCAGAGCAGTTAACTTTAGGGGTAATTTGGTCAATGAATAAAGTGAAAATTGAAAATTCTAAAATACCAAAAATGTTGCTTTTCAAATAATGAATCCAACGCAAGTTGAATCGTTAAAATTCGATGAACGAGTCAAGAGTTATAGCCGAAAAAGTAAAATGGACTCAAATCCACAGAGCACCAATCACTAGGGATCGATCGGTCCACAACCGATCGCTCGGTCCATACTAACGATCGATTGGTCCACAACCGATCGATCGGTAGCTATCGACTGGTACAATTTTTTGTAAGGGCAAAAATTACAGAGAGCATGTTTTTGACCGATCGCCCGGTCAAGAACACTGGTCACTCGGTAGGCGACCAATCGCTTGGTATTGAAAACCGATCGATCGGTATATCGTGTTTTACAGAAATTTTATTAAGGGCATTTTCGTCTTTAGGACATTTTCACATTGCCTATAAAGGCTTGCTCGAGCCTAAGGGTTTCATAAACCCTTAGGGCAGCATTTTGAGAGAGAGTAGAGGAGAGAAAGATGGTTTCTAACCTAGGGTTTTCCACTTGAGAAGAAATCAAGGGTTTGTGGACCCAAGATCACTCCAAAGGCTTGGATTCTTCAATTCAAGGATCAAGCTCGTGATGAACACGTTCTCCAAGCTAGGGCAGCGTTCATCCTCGGCATTTGCAAGAGTCTTCTTCCTCTATTTAAGGTCGGTACCCTATACTACCCTCCTAGTTCATATTTTTATTCTTTTCTTGGTTTTTCCTTATATTCTAAGTATAAAAATGAGATGGAATGAATGGATGGAGATGGATGGTCGTGTATGGGTGATGGATGCCGTGTGGTTGTTGTGATGAATGAAATGGGAAGGGCATTGTACCAATAACGAACATATACGCATATTGTGAGCATTAACCCACCTAGAAATACAAGATTTAGGTTTTAACAATAATACACATACCAAGTGTTCGATGAAATGCCACTATGAAGAAAATGATAATCTTTCTTAGAAAATGCATGTGTGAACGCCTCTATTTTCCTAGAATGGCATGTTAGTAGATTAAAAGCTTATTAATTGATTGATTGATTATCAAATGCAATGTTTCTATACTAATGCCATCCTTAATTGTACACGAAGCTACGAGCACGGCATGTAGTCCATGAGTAGGGTTTTCAAGCATTAAACACCGCGTTTTGTTTTAAGAAAAGTTTATTCTCGATTCACGAACACCATGACAAGGTCAAACGTAAGGGTTTGCAATTGGGGTAGGGCATATCCTAAGATATGCTTTGCTCCGATATCACAAGTTTCGCATAGGGGATACTAGTTGCGACGGTCTATGAACGGCAACTAGGTATACCTAGTTCAGCATAGGGGATACTAGTTGCGACGGTCTATGAACGGCATCTAGGCATACCCACTTCCGCATAGGGGATACTAGTTGTGACGGTTTATGAACGATATCTAGGCATACCTAGTTCAGCATAGGGGATACTAGTTGCGACGGTCTATGAACGACATCTAGGCATACCCGGTTCCGCATAGGGGATACTAGTTGCAACGGTCTATGAACAGCATCTAGGCATACCCAGTTCAAGATAGGACATACTAGTCACGACGGTCTATGAACGGCATCTAGGCATACCCAGTTCAGCATATGAGATACTAGTTGCGACGGTCTATGAACGACATCTAGGCATACCTAATTCAGTATAGGGGATATTAGTTGCGACGGTCTATAAACGACATCTAGGCATACCCAGTCGAGCATAAGTCAAGCAAGTCAGACATGACAAGTTTTCAGGCATGAAATGAGTATTTCAAGTCAAGTCAAGTATAAGATGATTTCAAGGGTTTTTCCAACTTTGATACGATGCAAGCATGAACTATAAATTGTTTACTTTTCCTGTTAATGATATGAACTGCTTCCTGATTTACTATGTTACTATTATGCTATGACTGTTGGTTAGTATTTGGTACTCCCTGAGTATTCCATGCTCAGTCGTACTTCTCATGTCGGCAGGTGATAGTGGAGCAGTAGCTCTTTTGGCATCTGTGCTTCTGGTCCTTGGGTGGAGAAGGAGTACGTTGAGGAACCTACGGAGGAGCCTCATGTAGACGAGTAGTACTAGGTGGTAGATTCTGAGTGAGTGTGGGTAAGGTGTGAGAGATTGTATTCCTGTATTTTGGCGGACCTGTCCGCACCTTCTTTTGTTTTCCCGTTTTGTACAACTTGGATCATGTATATACTTAGAAGTTTGGTTAGTCTTCCATTGTGCCATGTTAGTTATGTTTCCACTATTATTGTCCTCTATTGTATATGTTCTAGATATTTTGGAGGATGGTTTGTCAAGCATGTCATGTAAGTCATGATAAGTCGTTCAAGATTCACTCTAACTCTTAGGGTGGGTTTTGGGGCGTGACAACCCAAGACTTTGAATATTAAGGGTGTCAGTAATCCCATTATCGACACCAGGGGGTTTTTGCCAAGCAAGCCCTGGCCCAGGCAAACACGCGGTATGGGAGCTTTGGTTTTGAATTTTCATGGGACTGGGCATGGACCTAGGCCGAGGCTTGATATCCTATGGGGTTTTAGGCTTTAGGGCTTAAACCCTAAGGGCTTAGGGCTTACTAGGGTTTAGGTTTACCTAAGTTTTTGGTTAGACTAGGGCTAGGCTATGCTAGGGCTAGGGCTAAGCTAGGGCTAGGGCTTACCTAGGGTTAGGCTAGGGTTTACTTAGGGTTAGGGATTTACCTATGGTTTAAGTAAAGTTAGAGTTGAACTAGGGTTAAAACCTAGGGTTTTTCCTACGGTCAAGGGGCTTTGGCTGGGGATTAACCATGGTTAACTAGGGGTGTAAAAATTTGGTGCTTACAACATGACCCGGGTTGTTATAAATTTGATCAATCACAAAATAATTGAAAACAAATGCAACCCCACCTAATAAGAAACCCCCTCAATCCTTCTTGCTCACCTATATAACCTGTTTAAATTAATAAAAATATACACAGTTCAGATAATAGTAATATGTAAATTTAAAATTAATAATTTGTGGGGAAATGAAATTTAATAGTTATGATATGTTACGTATAATTCTTAAATAAATTGACTAGTTATTATAAGCGATTATATTTGGGAACCAATCTGAAACCAACCCAATTATAAAAGTAGTTGAGAAAACCCAACCCAACACATGGGTCCAAAGTTTTAAATTGTTGGGTTGGTGGCCCAGTACATACAAATACCAATAGATTTGCTACAAGTTTTATCGAGTTAAAAAATGGTTAAAGACCGTCGTTTTAATCCAAAAATCAAGGTTTTTGGTCGTGATTTTTAACGCTTTTTAACGTAGTGATAGATTCAAACTTTTGGGACATTGGAAGAAAGTATACAAGTGTGGCAATGGCACCGCATGGGTTGGGGTGCCCATCCGAATCCATGACTTAGTAAAACTAGTTTTGCCAAGATGGCCAATAATCAACGCGTTGTCGTCTAGTGTACTCAAGCCAAACTTGGGTCAAGAGGAAATTCCTTTTTCTCTAATGATCTACTAGTTGACTTTTAACCTGCAATAAACCTATCACTCCTGTAGTCCTATACACTATTTTGCTATTTATTTTACTAAAAACTGGTATACATGATCTATCACTCAAAAATAGATAAAGAGTCTTGGAGGGAAAGAGAGTTTATTGTGTTATATTTCATGAATAATAACAGGGCGAAAGGCCCCAATATATAAAAGATGTTGAATAGTTGTGAAATCCCAATAAATGCTTTTAGGTAGTTTCATTAATGCTATTGCTAGTCTTGATACATGGATTTCATACGATGGTTTCATATATTTAGTAACTATTGATATGTGAAAAATATAATTTTTTTAATAATATCTACATAGGTAGTATTCATATTCATAAACTTTCCTAAAACATCTCCTTCAAGTTATTGATATGTGCAAAATATCCAAGGACGCCTAACCTAAAAGTGTATTCCTTAGTCGTTCCAGTCCGAGCTGTCAAGAACATGATGGTCTGTTGATGTTGGTACATAAGTGTAATCTTATTGATGATGAACTTGTTGGACATATATGCCCTCGAAAGCCAATAAGAGACTTTTCTATGTTGATTAGACAAACATCATATTCACACAACCAACTATAAAGGGTATTTATATTAATTACTGTCTTATATGATGATGACATAAAATTCCATAGGTAACATTGTAGGAAAATCATGCAAAGGTTGCGAGGAGATATGATTTTCCGGTTCCTTGTAAACCTAATATTGTTCGAAGCCTCTAGAGTACTGGTTGGGCGCCGTACTTCATCATGGCTTGCACATGTGTAGTTCTATGAGATAGTGTGATGAATCTTATTCACAGAGAGTGGTGACTCTTGACTAACATGTGAGTATATGTAGCAAGTACATAATACTGAACGGGGTCACTAGTGGATACCCTATGGAATACACTGTCAGATTGTATTAGGGTTATCCATTTGACAAATTGTCCTTAGACCTGAGAGGTTAACATCTTCTCAGACATTTGTCTATATGGCTTTGATGTGCCAATCGGCAATGTCCTATACACAGGACTAACTCCGGGTACGTTGGGTCATGTACACTATGTTTGGAGAAGTGTGTAAACACTCAATAAGGAATCCACAACTCCTTAATTGGAGATAATGATATCAAGGTGATACTTGTTGAACTGAACTGTTAAATCCAGTACTGATGCTTTTCGGTAAAATGGTCTTTATCGAAGTTGATATTTTTAATATGGAAAAGTATATATAAATATATATGTCAGTTCTTTTCTAATGTTTCTTCGAAAGTGTTTTGGAGGTTCAGTTCAATGAAAAGTAATCATGAGAAAGAGTTCTATTCATAAGCTAGAGACTAAGACAGTGGAATTGTTCCAATCCTGGAAGCTTACATGTGATATCGGAATGTGGAAGGATTTATTTGTAAATATATTGTGAGATGGTACTTACAAGCAATTCTCTAATTTCTGGAGGTTAATCACATTGTGTTAATGGACATTAATTGTGATTGGTGGAAGTCCAGAGACTTAGATAACATTCTATGATCCTAATGGAGTTTTAGGAAAGGTGTTTCTTAGTAACAATGCTTCAACCAAAAAGGTGAAGTACTTGGTCCCACAACCGGAAATAGGAGATCCCTTTAGATCCCACACACAAGGACCTTCTTAAAGTATTTAATTTAATTTATAATTAAATTAATTAATTTCTCTAAGTAATCACTATATGGTATAGTGAAGCTCTAAAAGGTGGAATCACATTAGATGTGAAAAACCAAATGGGTAGGACCCATTGGGAATTATTATAAAAGAATAATTCAAGTGACCAAGAGGGTTTTAGAAACCCTTTAGGCGTGTGGAGTGGGACCCACCTAGGGTGGGACGCCCACTTTATGGAGGAAGTTTTATTTTAATTAGTTTCTAATTAATTAACACCTTATTGGATAAAGTTAGTTAGTTAGTTAGTTAGTTACTAATTAAAGATTCCCTAATTGTTAGGGATTCCATTAGTTAGTTACTAATTCAAGATTCCTTATTGGATAAGGATAAGATTAGTTACTAATGGATAAGGTTAGTTTCTTTTAAGATTAATCCTAATTGGATTAGGAGAATAATCAAAAAAGGAAACTATTGAGGAATCCTAATTGGATTAGGATAAGGTTAATGAATTATAATTGGATTACAATTCAAGCAACCAAGAGGGAACTTATATAAAGGATTGGATGCCCAGCCCTTTAAGATACATAATTCTCCAGAATTTTTCTTCTCTCCCTCTCCTAAAACCTCACGCCCTCCCCTCTCTCTCCTTGAGGCGTATGGTCACACCCATCTCTCTCTTCTTTTGTCTTCTTGATTGGATCTTGAGGAAAAGCAAGAATTCATCTTGTTCATCAAGAAAGGTTCTTGATCAATAAAGATTGGATCTTTATTCAAGATTCCTAGAGCTGGAAATTTGGAAGGGCCATTAGCTTCCATTAGAGAAAGCTTTAAAGGAAAAAGAAGGTTCGTGTGAATCGACAGGAGACTTGACACTTGTGAAGTTTTGCGAGTACTATTCTAACATGGATTTGACTTAACAATTTCAAAGTCGCAAAGGTGAATGTTATTCTAACCTTCATTGAATAAAATCAATTAGAATGTTAGTCAGATCTTGGGATTCGATGTATGCCCCCCAAGAATTGTTTTTCTAAAATTAAAGAGAGGCATACTTTCAGAACTAGTAATCCCTTTTAATAGGCTTCATCTTTTTGTGAAAAAAAACAGAAGAATTTGAAGCTATGGGCATAGCTTCTTATTAGAGTTGTCAATTATTTGAATGATTATCCGGATCTGATCTGTATCCATTTAAGTAGATATTTATCATATCCAGCGGATCAGATTTGGATGTCCATCAAACTATCCATTTATAAATGGAGCGAATACGGATAGTGGAGTATCTGCTCTCTTAAATATCCGGACTGTTGGTATACATATTTTTAAATACCTAATTTACCCCTTGTTATTTTAAAGCTATAATATGATATAAGGTTCAATGTGTAATTTTCGTACATGAGAGGATATTTTCGTAATTGTATAACCAATATAAATATCTTAAAGAACCTAAAGTAAACACTCGAGTGGCTCATCTCTCAAGTCTGAGGTCTAGCCCTCATTGTCTTCCACAATCCTAGCTTTCGCCAAAGGGTTTGCCCTTCACTGATCGACTCGCTGAAGGGTTCGCCGTTCACTAGTTTTGCATGATATCTTCTACCCCTTCACATCTGGGAAAGTATCCACTCATGTCTTTCAACTTCAACCTTATTGAGGACGAAATCCATCTACAAAACATGAAGAAACCTAATTCAGTCTCAGCTCTTTCTTGATTCTTACAGATTGGTTTGCCACAAAGATCTCTATTTCATTTTTTTCGTTGATTTCTTTCCCACATTTCATCTTATTGCCCTAGAACTTCTTGTTAGCTTTGTCAAGCCCAAGCCTAAGCACTAGTTTCCAATGGGGTCTCGTTGTAGCTGAAGATCGAAAAGGGTCTATTGTTGCTTTAAATATTTTCACCAGATCTTCTCGTGTTTGCCTCCCATGATGCATTTTCTTTGGCCTTATGCTCTAGTTGTGATTGAGTTAGGTTATTCGTATAAGATTGTTGCTGTTAGTACTTGGGAAATTATGTTTATTTTGATGGATTCTTGTTCTGTTCATTTGGAAATTCGGATGATAATCGAATTTCGATTGTAATCGTACACTATTCGGATTGTAATCCGATTAATAATCGGTCTTTAATGACCCCAAAACCCCACCCTGGACATGATGCATGAGACTTTGGGCAGCTTGAATTGAATTTAATAGCAATAAGGTAAGACTAAATGATAATTCTCCCAAAATAACATCAATGAAATTTCTCAATTTAAACAAATCATCCCGAATAACATAAGCCCAACATGAATACTGTATATAATCCAGATCAACTACTATAATTCCCACAAAACTAAGTTTAGAGCAACATCAACTAAGGTATATCCAATGGATGTTGCTTAATTGTTTTCGGTAATAAATTTTGTTGGTTAATTACTGCTCTTAAAAACTATAGGATGTGATAGTACACATGGTTTTCAGACACGGCTCTTTGGACTGAAGTTGTGACCATGTTCTTTAGGAAGTGGTTTTTATTGGGAAATAAAAAGGATGTGGTGGAGTATACTGTCATGGTGAAATCATTTGAAAGATCTACGATAGAGCGTTTTCCCTCTTCAAGGGCATGCGACGCCATGGGAATTGGCCGGATGAGTGCACTTTTATTTCACCTGATTTGAGATCTGCACCATTCCATGTGTCTTTTGCATTGGCAATTACCCTTCGGAAGAGGAAGGTGGGATGCGGACCGTCCTTAGTAGGGCTGTATTCGGCCGGGCTTGACCGGGCTTGGCCAAGCCCGGCTCAGCTCAGCTTGAAGTAGTATGCTCGAGGCCCAAAGCCTGGATCGGCCCGAAAAAAAGGTTCGATTGTGCGGCCTGAAGCTCGGCCCGAAAAAAATTTTTGGCTTGAAGCCCGGCTCGGCCCGAATTGATTCAAGCTCAAGCCGGGCTTGGCTTGGCTCGAACTCGGCTTGAATCCCTTTTATTTTTTTAAAAAATAAAATTTTATATTATTTATATATATAATAATGATATATATATATATATATATATATATATATATAAATATATATATATATTTATTTATTTTTTAAAATAATTTTCGAGCCGAGCCGAACCTCAATCGAGCCGGGCCGAGCCACACAGGGGTGGGCTTGAGCTTGGCTTGAATTAGCTTTCGGGTTTTTTTTTAGGCTTGGTTTGGCTTGTTTGAGCCCAAAATTTCGGGCCGATCTCGGGCCGAGTCGAGCTGCACCAACGGGCCAATCGGGCTTTGTGCAACCCTAGTCCTTAGCATTTAAAAAGGACTGGGTATGCTTTTAATTAAGGGCTGCACGCGTGCTAGGTTTGGGCTTGCCTTTTGGTATTTTTAAATAGGCCCACGACAGCACAAAACATTTGTAAAGGCTTTTAAGCCCAAATTCGGCCGAATGTTGAGCCCTACTTTTCACAACAAATATTACATTTGAAGAGTTGTATCCTTACTGATTAGAACTCTTTTTAATCCTTCTTTCCGAGAATCTGTCTTTGGAAATTTGAGGAAATTTGTGGATGAATTTGAACTCAAGTAGACAGATAACTTGATATTAAGAGAGTTCTAATCATCCTTTCTGGGATTCTGTATTTGAAAATGTGAAGAAATTTGTGGATGACTTTAATGAGAACTCAAAGGGTAAGAGAATATGATATTAAGAGAGGGAGGAATGTTTACAATTGTTTATTATTTAAATATGACTTTTTAAATTTAACCTCCATTTGCAAGTATCCCAGTAATTTTCTTTTCTTTTTCTTTTTTACAAAGGAGGAGTACCCCTTTAACTTGGGTGTAAGGTGTCAGTTTTTCATTATCTTCTATACAATGTTCAAATATAATTGAATTTGTGAAATTCATTTTAAGTAGTAATTAGAGAAAAAAAAAAAATCAATCCCCAGTAGATGCCTACATAAAAAAGGGAAATGATGTAATTACAATTTTTCCCGGGGAATTTTTATCCTTGTAAGCAGCATTATTGAAAACAAGAGATGAATATTTGAATACAATTAGTCTCTCTCCTTTTCTTTTCAAATTTTTAACTTTTTCTTTTAATACAATTGGCTTTTTTTTTAAACATCTTCTAATTATTATTAATTTTTTTTTTTTTTCAAATATCCATGGGCTTCTTACTAAGTATATTATTAATCCAAGACATGAAGTGTTACTACTCAGGATTAGGGCTGTCAATGGACCGGATCATGATCTGGATCCGATCCGAATCCGATCCGATTAGCCGGACTTTGGACCCTATATGTGATCCGTTGGATCGGATCGGTGGAATCCGATTATAATCGGATCGGATCTGGATATAGGGTGATCTGATCCGATTAAAATCCGATCCGATAATGATAATAATTTTTAATTATTTTAAATATATTATTTAGATTTTCTATGTATAAAATATTAATTTTTAAAAAAATTAACATTAATTAGTATTAATTAAGGTATTATTAGATTTTTTATTATTAAAATAGATTTTTTTAAAAAAAAATAACCTTACTCGGATCGGATCGGATTCGGATTGGACGATATATAATCGGATCGGATTTGGATCGGTTACTTCATGATCCGACGGATCTCGGATCGGATTCGGATCAGTCGGATTCTTAATCGGATCGGATTCGGATCTAGGCAGATCCGGTCCGAATCCGATCCGTTGACAGCCCTACTCAGGATTACCAAGTACTGTTTATACCATGTCCTATATGCTTACTTTATATATGTGCATGACTATATACCTCGTGGGTACGTTCCAAAAGTGATTAATGCAAGCCTTTGGCAGATCCCCATGCCACAAATAGAAAGTCTCCGGCAATATCCCCAAGGCGATATACGGAAGATCTGTGGTAATCTCTTAAGTTGGTTAAGGTTTTGGATCACATGTCTCCATATTTCTGTGCTGTAGGAAATACCGCCTTTGGGATTATATATCACCTAAGGCAATAAAGGGTTCATTACTTGGAATCTAATCATATTTGATGGGTCGATAGATTTTCTTGAGGCATATGACATGCCTTAAGAGAATCCTACTACTATTATTATTATTATTATTATTATTATTATTATTATTATTTGGGGGGAGATTTTGGTTATTGTGGTTTGGAGGGTATAAGAAAATTTTGTTATTAGTTGAATCACTTTGCTGTCCTAACGATTAACCTAATGAACATTTTTACTAAGACGTGTGGTTATGATGACTTAATTAAGATTAATGTGGCAGATCCGGTTGAGGATTTTAACTAATTTTGATGAGTTGACACATTCCAGGAAAGCTATAAATAGGGGATGATCCCGTTTCATTATGGAGGGAGTTTTTGAAAATTTGGAACATAGAATAGACAAGAGGGAATTCATCACATAAGTTATTTTGTTTTTCAGTTTTTCTTCATTTTCCTCATTTTCAAATCCCTTATCTTTTCTATTATTCTTTATCGTTCCCTTCTTTTCCAATGAAAGTGTAGCGCCATCCGTACAATCAGACTAGCCGATTTAGGAAGATGATGGAACAATTAAAATCGGCCTATTATTTTTCATCCATCAACAGGGGTTATAATGTCCACAGTGAGATAGAATGATTGATCGTTTGTAATGTAGTCGCAAATGATATCATTCGCAGCAAAAGTCTCCCACACCAAGAAAGCTTTCGCAGCTAAAGTTCTCCATGACCAAGAAAACTCTTGCAACCAAAGACTTATAAGCAACGACAATGTTGTAATTATGTTAATAAGAAGAAACATTTAAAAGAATAAAAATTTTCGTTGTGGATGACATCATCCGCAACTAAATATTATTTAAATAACAAAATTGCCTTGTGGAAAATTCATAATTAATTTGGAAACAAAAGTCTTGACGACTTAAAGTCTTCAATGGAATCTTTGTAATTTCAAAATAGTTTATACGTAATATAATATAATATAAAGAGCACGCCACATGCCAATATTCGCAACAAAGACTTGTGAGTTCTATAAAGTTTATTAATAAACAAGGAGTGAAATATGAGTGAGCAAACATTACTATTATTCTTTTTTTTAAAATTGTTTTAACATATATTAATAAAATAAGAACTCACCTCCAATCATTATGTAAAAGATAAAATATTTAATAATTATATATATTCAAGGTGTAACGATTAAACAACAAAGTCTCACAAAAAAGACTTTAAAATGGTTGAATTGGTACAAATGCTACTCTTGCTTTCAATATAACATACAATTATTTTATATTATTACCCAATCAATTTACAAAAAAAAAAGCTATTAAGGATGTAATGATTATAATACTAAAATTTTTAACACTAAATTAGTCCTTTTGCTTTAAAGCTTGCACTGCAAGATCATTCCCTGTAAGCATCACTTCTAAATAAATATCATTACGGCTAGCTTGTGACAATGATAGTGTGTATATCTCCCATATGAGGTGTTCTAGATTTCATTTCCTCAAATGACAGTTAATAGGCCTACCATATTTAGCTCGCTTCTAAACCGAGTCATTGGCTCTCTAACCCACTAACTACTGTTAATCAATGTTAACTGGGGTTGCAGCCCAACCATATTCAACTACAAAAGAATAACCTTATTTTAGTAGCTCAACCTCGGATCATACCTGGTTTCACGTGTGTGGCTTTACTTTTACTATTGTGTTCTACAACTTGTAACTCATAGATTAGAGCCATGCTCGACTAAATAACATCATAATAGAAATGCTAAGCTGTAATCTTAGGGTCTAATAAATTGGGATCGATTTTAGCTTTGTAATCTAATATGGGTGTACAAGTTTTGATCGACGATCGACAATTCGATTTGGAACTTTGGGATTGAAATGGTGGTATAACCACCAAAGTGGCCCGATCATAGAAATTCTAACGATGTTCAAATCACTAGGTGTTTAATTCTAAGGAATTTCATATAATTGCTTTCAGTTATTTCAAAGTAGTGATAAGCCCAAAGGTGGATCATTATTTTAGTTATTTTGAAATTAAGGGTAAGGTGACTAATTCAAGTATCAAGAAATAAAGATTTCTTTCTTTTCAAAAGGTGATGAAATCCTTGAAGTCTAGTATCTATAACTTACTAGCCTTATAACTAAAAAAAAATAAAGTGCATGTTGCATGCATTCTCAGCCCAAAGGAGGGATCGTAATGATGCATTGATGTCTCGCCAGAGCCATCAAAGCAATTTTAGAGACTTCGAGTAATCCAGATGATGGACCCATCAGACTTGAATAGTGCCCTATAAGTATGGTATTTAAATTTAGTTCTTGATTGATATTTTATGATACACCAGTTGTTCCTATATGTTGAGCTGCTTTATATAGTTCTGAATCCCACAGCGATTACCAACTATTTGTTAGGCGTCGAACCCCTAAACAAGAATGATTAATTTTTCAAACTGAAAGTAGCATAGTCCATGGTTGCATTGACCTTGACATGGCTATGAGAGATGTTGAGACCCACTAATGAAAGCATAGCTGAAAAAAGTCCAAATATGAAAAGTGGGAAAGATCGAAAGGAATATATTTTATGATGATAAAAGACTACATCTCCAAATTCATTAGAGGAGTCATCCCTAATACTGATAATGTCAAAGAGTTTATGCCTACAGTGCAAGAGCAATTTTTAGTTTCTATTTAGGCATAAGTAAACTCTTGACCAAGCTAGCTAGTCAATTAACATACGATGGTTATGAAATTGTGTGATAGCATATGATGAAAATACTTGATATGGCGGCCCAATTCAAGGATATGGATATGGAGATTCTAAAGGTTTTTTTGGTGTGACTTACACTTAATTTTCTACATCTATAGTATGAGCAGTTCAATATAACTTATAATACACAAAAGGGAAAATGAAATTTAAGTGAATGAATCACATCTTGTGTTCAAGAAGAAGAGAGAATCATATACTGTAACCTTGAAAGTTTTCATTTAACAAGTCAAAATCGTTTCAAAAGAAAGTGCAAGTGAGAAAATAACGAAAGCAGTTTTAGGAAAAAGTTTAAAGGAAAGGCAATTGGCCCAACCAACAACATAACAAAATAGAAACTAGGAATATTGTGTGTTTCTTCTGTAACAAAAAGGGACATCTAAATAAATATCCTTACAAGTATAAGAGCTGCTAAACAGGAAATGGTTTATATCTTGTATGTTTTAAATCTAATTTGGTAGATGTCCCAACCAATACTTTGTGGGTTGATATTTCAAGACCCGGAATTTTAGAAAAAAATTATGGGCCATGATGGTCTATAACTACACACCAGGGCTTTGTCCCAGTGTTAGTGTATCCCCTGCTTTGGGGGGAGGTATCGGGTTCCATTCCCGAGAGGGTGGGAGTTTGTATATACTCTCCACCCACCCACTAACTGAATAGATACTAACACCTAACAGGCGTTGTGGCCTAAACGTATATCTTGAACCAAAAAAGAAAAGAAAAATGGTCTATAACTAAGAATAATTAATAATTAAAAAAAATTAGGTTGTTACTTTCCCTAATTGGAATCCTTAAACCTCGGGAAAGTGTTTGGATTTACCTGTGGGATTTGATTTATCAGATTCGGAGATCGATAATTATTGGTAAAACCTAGGGGATACCTACCCGATATTCTCGCACTGCATGTCGGCCTGCTACCTGGACGATTGCCAGTTGTGCTAGTTCCGTCACGCGTCAACTCGTGAAACCACGACGCGTTTTGTACCCAAAATATAGGATATTCGCGGGTTTTAATTTTTTGTCGGTGTTTGGTGTTTACCGATAAAACCCAGTTATTTTCCTCAAAATTCTCACACTGCGTGTCGGCCTACTACCTGAACGATTGCCTGTAGTGCTGGTCCCGTCGCGCATTGGCTCGCGAAACTACAACGCGTTTTGTACCCAAAGTGTAGGAGATTTTCAGGTCTTAGTCAAAGGGTCAAAACCCACCACATCACCATGGCCATGTGCTTAGCACATGGCCACCACACCCCCTTGCCACCTAGATGCCACCTAACCACTCCCCCTCTATATATAGACCACCCCCACCCTCATTCTCTCCTTTTTCTCCAAGAGACCACCCCCTCTTCCTTATGTTGCTCACGGTTAGAGAGAGAGAGAGAGAGAGAGAAAGTAGATTGAGAGAGAAATCAGTGAGAGAAAGAGAGAGATTAGAGAGAGAGAGTGAAAGTAGAGAAAGGAAGAAGGAGAAAGATGCTCCACAGCCTCCCCCGCCGTGATCGTGTCGCCCTCGTCGCTACCCGATGAAGAATCCGCGCTCAAAAGAGGGTAAAATACCTCTCCCTCTCTTCTATTGTCCCCTATTATGATTGAATAGTGTGATTATGTTGAATATGTTTAAAATCTAGTTTTGGAAAAAGAGTTTTGAGGAAAAGATGAAATGATATGTGTTTGAACTCGAATCTGCTGTAAGTATGGAAAAAATTGAAATGGACAATTAATAGGGTTGCTTGACCATAATGGAACCCAAATAAGGGTGAAAAGAAGGTTGTAATTGAAGTAGGATGGGTTAGAAGTGTTACACTTTGAAGAATAGTGTGTAAACATCCAAAATAGGGGGTTTCTGTGACCACCGAATTCCACGGGTTGACCGGTAGCCCACGGGTCGACAACCCAAGTCCATGGGTTTACCAGTAAGCCAGGGATCGACCGGCCAAGCCCACCAGTCGACCGGTAGTCCACGGATCGACTGCTAAATCCATGGGTCGACCAGCATGTTTGCTCCTTTAACTCTTCTCTGCTGTTTCAGACATAACTTTTGACTCACTTATCGGATTAAGGCGATTCAAGTTGCGTTGAACTTGAAATTTGAAGGGGAACTATTTAATGTCTAATGTGAAAATCCTAATTATGAATTCTTTAAGGTAAAAATTGACCAATTGAGGGTATGTGTTGACATCCCTCGTTGTATGTTGCGAACAACGGAAGGATCCGTTGACCTGGAATAGTTCCAAATTGAAACGATTTAACTTAGACTTGGTCCATGGGGCTTGAGGCTCAAATTGTTTGTCATATTTGTTGTGACAGGCAGTGGAAGGATCATTGGCCTGATAGGGTTCTAAACGGGACCGTCAGTTCGAACTATGGTCCGTGGGGCACAAGGCCCAATTATTTACAATTATCCAAGCTTGAATTTGATTAATTAGAGATTTCCTATGGTTAGAAAACCTTAAATTATGTCTAATGTTAACCGTGATTCCTCTTTAGCTAAGTCATGAGAGGCGGTGTTTGTTTAGAGCCGGGGTTATTTCGTGACTGATAGTCAGGAGGGACAAAGTTGTATTGGGTCTTTGGGCTCATGAATGTTGGGTCTTCGGACTTAGGTTTATTGGGTCTTCGAACTCAAGGTTGGAGGCCCAGTTGGATAATGAGTTTACGGACTCCGGGGCGAAGGCCCTATGGGTGAAGGTCCATAAGATGAGATACTTTGTCTTGCGGGGTGGTGACCTTTGTATAGTAGGTATGTCCCATGGGGATGGTGACCTTTGTATAGTAGGCATGTCCCTATAGAGTTTTGCCTTGAGGGGTGGTGATCTGCGGTGGCAAGTATGTCCCAATAGAGGTCAGATGGTATGTGTTGCCTTGCGGGGTAGTGACCTTTGTACAGTAGGTATGTCTTGTGGGGATGGTGACTTTTGTACAGTAGGTATGTCCATATAGAGGTTTGCCTCGAGGGGTGGTGATCTACGCTGGCAGGTATGTCCCAATAGAGGTCAGATGATATGTGTTGCCTTGCTGTGTGGTGATCTTTGTAGTTCGGTATGTTTCAACATTACTTTAAGGGGTGATGATCTACATACTTCGGTATGTTCCAACAATACTTTGATGGATGACATGTCCCAAGACAAGTTGAGGAGTGGTGATCATTGTACTTAGGTATGTCCCATTAAAGGTTGGATAATGTTTGTGGTAGGGTGATGATCTTTGTACCCAAGTATGTCCCGTGGGGATGGTGACCTTTGTACTCAGGTATGCCCTAGTAAAGATCAGATAAGATGCAAGTACCATAAAGGATGGTTACCTATTTACCTTGGTATGTTTCAACAATACTTTGAGGGGTGGTGATCTTTGTACTTTGGTATGTTCCAACAATACTTTGAGGGATGACATGTCCCAAGATAGGTTGAGGAGTGGTGATTGCTGTACTTAGGTATGTCCCAAGACAGGTTGAAAAGTGGTGATCGTTGTATTTAGGTATGTCCTGAGATGGTACTGGTATTGCGTTAATCTTGATAGATATGTCATGAAGTCAAGTCCCCATAGTGACTGAGATCAGGAAGGTATGTTTGCAAGCAGGTGAAGGCCCGAGTTTTGTGCTGAGTCTAAGTACTCGGGATTGAACAGAGTCTGAGGACTCGAAGTCTAGTTTCATCGGGTGTAGACCCAGTCAATTCATAGCTTGAGTCTATAAACTCAAGGGCGAAGGTTTAAGGGCCAATGCACGGTTGATAAAAGTCTATGGACTCAAAGGTAAAGCGTGGTTGGTTGCCTGGAACGGTAACCTGGTGTCATGGACACTAACGTTATCGGATGAAACTTGATAAATGGAAACACTAGGAGGTTGAAGACCTCAGACAGGGTGAAATAGCCTTGAGCGACCTTGGGGTTGGCATATGATATTACTGTTATGAAAAAGTAAGCTAGGGCTTACATGATTATGCTTTATGATATTGATTTTATTATTGCTTTTGCTATTTTGCATATTATCGTAATATGGAAATGCAAACTATACTGCTATATCATTGATGATTAATGATAATAAGTAGAAAATAGTCTAAATGGATTGAAAATTTTGCTGGGCTACATAGCTCATAGACGTTCTTATCGTCAGGTTCAAGTAGTTTATGGAATTGCTGAATTTGCTAAGGAGCCATGTTGAATACTTCGGGAAAAGCGTATCGATGCAAAAGCTAATGCATTTGTTTATGATGGGTTATTGTGATGATCAGTTGTTGTTACTTATGAAATCTCTTGAATGAAAGTTCCAAATTTCCCGTATTTTAGCGGGCAAAGTCTTCCGCTATGTGTTAATGACGAGGGGGTTCACCTCCCATAATATAATTCCCTAAGATGCGTGTTTGGGTCGTCACATGATACTGAGGCTATTATTCATGTATGTAATTTTACAGATAGCCTTTTAAGAAGCACGAAGGTAAGTAATGACCAAAGGACGTTGGTGATGGGAAATGGAGAAAAACCAAAGATTGAAGCAGTAAGTGTCTTTAGGTTAGTCTTAAAGTTTTTTTTTAGACTTAGTTATCGCCTTATGTATATAGTATGAGGCGTAATCTTTTATCTATATCCAAGCTTAACTCTTGTAGTTTCTAGTTCACCTCTTATAATGAGAATTTTAGCTTGTTGTATAATCTCAAGTTGTTAGTTCTGGTTCTTTGTGCGACGACCTTCATAAATTCAATATTGACCCTATTTATATGCTCAATCACTTTTTTCTAGTATACATGTGTGACTTTAGAATAAAATGTATGCATATATTAAATAAAAATTAAAAGCGGTTTATAAGAAGATGTTTATATGGAACAACTAGATGAGTTTGCATTGAAGGCATGAAAAACGTAGCGTGCAAATTGAATAAATTCTTATATTATTTAAAACAAGCTTCTCAAAAGCCATGAATAAGATTTAATGAAGTAATTAATTATTCAAACTATTTGGTCTCAAGAAAAATATTGTAGATGAATGCACATATCAAAAAAATAAGTATGAGAAAATTTATTTTTCTAATTCTCTATGTTAATGGCATATTATTTGCCAAAAGTGATTTAGGTGTGATGCTTAAAACAAAATTCATTTTGTCAAAGAATTTTGAGAAAATTGATTTGGGGGAATCATCCTTTGTTATCGAAATCTCTTAGTAATAGATCCCATGGTCTTCTTTATTTGACTTAGATAGCTTATATTCATAAAATACTAAAAAGGTTTAATATTTAGAATTGTTCTCCTCGAGTGACACCTATTATTAAAGGTGATATATAAATTTTACAAGCTTCAGTGTCCCTGAAATGACCTATAACAAAAGGAGACAGAAAACACCTCTTATGCATCAGGAACTGGAAGTTTGATATATGCTCAAGTTTGTACTTATTTGAACATAGCATTTATAGTTGGCATGTTAGGTAGAGTGGTCCAGGTGTGGATTACTAGAAACCAGTTAAGAAGGTAATGTAGTGTTTGTAGGGAACTAAAGACCATAAACTCACATATTGAAGATTCAATCACCTTGAGGTAACGAGATATTTAGATTCAGACTATATTGGTTGCCTTAGAAGCAAGAAGTCCACCTCTTGATACATCTTCCCATTGGATGGTAGAGCCATTTTATAAAATAAAATAAAAGTGTAAATCAAACACTTATGGCCTCATCCATCTTGCAGACATAATTTGTGGCTTGTTACGAAGTCACTACTCATGCATTATAGATATGTTACTTCATTTATGGCCTTCAAATTGTAGATTCTATTTACAAGTCGTTAAGAATATTATAATCATGTTGTAGTTTTCTTTTCTAACAATAACAAGAGTTTTGGTAATTCAAAGCATATAGATATTATATATCTTGTTGTATATATCTTGTTGTAAAAGAGAAGGTGCAAAATCAACGTGTCAATAGAGCATAGTAGCACGAAGCAAATAATTGCTAGTCCCATAACTAACAGCTTGATCCCTAATATCTTTCAATAGCATGTTCTCAAAATATTTTCTTTGCTCATTGTTCTTAGAATATTTGGATCAAGGGATTTTGTCATTGCTCTTGTAATAGCTATGGCACTTGTTTTGATCATAGTATTGCATGCTGCTCTATTTATGTATTTAAAATACATAATATCTATTTCCAATGATATTCAAAAGCACTCACGGAGAGATCTAGTTGGTTAGTAGATCCTTTGAAAGGCTTGGGCAAGATCTAAATGTGCATCACAATTGGTAAAACCTTATTTTAGATGTGGGGGCGATGAGTCTCAATCGCATGAGGGTAATAGTCACAAAATATTTGAATGACACATGAATAATGCGTGAAGCAAGTAATGACCAATTATAGATAAATATGAGAGGATCATCATAAAATTTCATATTGGTTCCATGCTGTATAGATTATGACTATATGTAGGGGTGTCAATGGGTCGGGTTCGCTTGCGGCCTGACCTGGATTTACCCGTTTACATAGTTGGGTAGGCTTGGGCTTAGAGACTTAGGCCCCGTGACCTGTTAAACTAGGCTTCTAACTTGGATTGACATGACTGGCCAAGCCCGATAATTATACTGCAAAAAATAGTGAATTTTTCCTCCTTGTTTCTTAGGCAGACTAGCCTGACTAAACCAAATGACGAGACTTACAAAACCAAGCACTTAAAATCATGAGACTTGCAAACTGCCGGGTTTTATAATTCTCGACAAAAGAAGGGACACAAATTTCATTTGAACATCTTTGTATTTCTGAATTTTTTATATCTAAGTAGTATTTCCAAAAATTCTTTTTGAGGATCTAATCTCGATATTTGTTCGTATATTTGCTTTAATAAACAAAACTTAATAGAATTCAAAGCAATAATGGTAGATTCGAGTAAATAAAGAGGAGAAGAACTAGATATAATTAAGCATCCAATGCCATGACCAATGGAGGGGTGAAGGAATTGTTATTATTAGTTTTTTTTTGGTCAACAAGGAATTGTTATTAGGGTAAGAATGAAATGCTCCCTTTTTTTCTTCTAGCTACTAGTAGTAATAATGGAAGAGAATCTGATTATTATAAGCAAAACCACAAATATTCTATAATTCCACTCAATAATACATGAATTTGAATAACTTTTAGGGATAATAATTCATCAATATAATGGTCATATTATTGTTTTTGATAAAGCTTCTGAGACCTCCTTAGGGTCGAGACCACCGATACCATGCTATAAGAGCATGGGATTTCAGGTGGGGCCTACTATGTGAAATGGGCCCCACCTGAAATCCAAAGCTCTAAGAGCATGGTCTCGGTGGTCTCGGTCAGGGTCTCAGTAGCAAAAGTCCCTTTTGTTTTAGAAGTTGATTGCAGATTACTTTATTCAACTATGCTTTGGAAAAGCAATACATGGTACTACAGTAGGTGAATGATAAGTAGCTTGGGGTGGTGGCAATGGGTTGGTTGTGTCGGGTCGGGTCAAATTTAGTTCAGTCTTTGACTAATTTAAAATGGGTTGAAAGCGCAAATTCAAACACAACCCAACAACGTATCCTCAACCCAAACTTAAATTAATAATTATGCTTATAACCCTTATTAAAAATAACTAAGTATTATGACCCACCAACCAGACCCAACTCTAATGGCCCGAGAAACCAACCCGACACAACAAATGGATCCAAAGGCTCAACCCTAACCGTGTTGGTGGGTCGGGTAAGAACTTTCCACCCCTAACTTTTTATACCCAGCCCCCACCCCCATCCCCATCCCCACCCCCACCAAAAAAGAAAAGGACTTTGCTATTGAGACAGCAAAGGGAGAGACCACACTGAGATGATTGTGTTGTACGGATCTTAAAATTTAATTAAATCTGTTTTTGAAATTTTGAGATCCGTGCATCACATGCACGGTTCTCAGTGTGATCAGGGCCCTTTGCGGTCTCACTAGCATTTTCCAAAAGAAAAACAAATGCCACTCTTCACTGTAGCTACAGGGTGAATAACAGTCATTATTTGGTTGTTGGTTGGGGGAGTCCTAGCAAGAATAGCTATTGGTGTGAACAAGAGGCCTGTTTTTCCTAAGGATTTTGCTAGTTAGACCGACGAGGTTCTGAGACAATCCTGAGACCGACCCGGCCAGCACGGCAGCAAAGGTGTAAAAAAAAAAAAGGGTGCTCTCAGAAGCATATTATCCTTTCCCTAAATAACCAAAGGGGAATACTATGTTCAAAAATCCCCCCAAGAACACTTTACTTGCTTTCACTAGTTACTTAACCACCACTTTCCACGTTAACTTACCCAAAATGTTGCTTTAATCACTGCACAAGTAATCGTTAAATCCGTCCTGTTAGAGAAGATTTTGAGATGGAAGCCCTAGCGTTCTCCTTTGGTTATTTACGGAAACAGGCCTACTGAAAGGTTCATCCTAATTTTACAAAGCGGCCGGATAAGTGGGTGATGATTTCCTTCTTTTGATGAAACTTTATAGAAGCTTTAAAACTCATGGAAAAAGCTTTCTGTACATCTTTTTAAAAAAGAATTTCAAACGTAAAGGGCATTTCTTGTTGCCTCTTTTGTACAGATGAAAACCTTAAAGTACATATGGTTATCTCTTTGTCTTCTGAACTATGATGGGACTCCATCAGACCTTAAACCATAACATCCATGTCGAAAGAAGTCAAGATTCCGCCTACGATATCCGCTTGATCAATGATAGTTACTATGGAAAATCAAGTTCTTCTTATGGGCAAGCTATTTTCTAGGAGATTTAGTTGATTCTTTTTGACATGTATAGAGGTGTTTGTAATCAATAATCTGGGTGTGTTTGATTTTTGGCCTAGGAGATCTTGTTCCTCCCCTTGCACGAGTGGCGTCCGACACCCCAGTTTATCAAACAAAGGCTTAGATTTCTTGTTGGCAGTTCATCACACTGAGAAGAGACAAGAGATGATTAGGAGAAGAATGTGGGAGACCAGTACAGTGAGAAGTTTTATGTTCTAAAAATATGCACGTTAACAAATTGGTTCTAGGATCGAGTTCTGAGGGGTGTGATGGTTGTCATATCCACACTCCACCAAGCTAGCTTCAAATGGGCATGGGATTATCTCTGGCGGATGCTAGAAACAATGGTCTCGGGCTTCCACTCTTCATCCGACATGTGGCGATAAAAAAGGGGAGAAGTCATTTTCATTTTCTCCCATGTTTTTTACTTCTCCCCACTTCTAATCTCTCCTTTTTATTTCCACATGTCAGATGAAGAGTGGAAGCCCAAGACCATTTTCTGGCATCTGCCAGAGACAATCCCTTGCCCTTCAAATGCCTAGGAATTAACCTACTAAACTAGAGAAGATACTAATACTACTAATTAACCAGGGTTGCGGCCTAACCGTAAGACTTATACCAAAATAATAACAAGAAGATCATGATTCTCATTCTATGATCCATACTGTATCTAAAAGAAGATTTGCTTATCAAACATGCGCATGCGAATTTTAGTGCCGTAAATCCACTAACAAACACTCTATAAGATTGAATACAGATGGAAGAAAATGGTTAAAAGTTTCAACTTTAAATGACCCTACCAACTTGGAGTCACCTCTCAAACTTGTGGTGCGAATTCACGTGCAACAAAATCTTTCTAGACGCTTTGGCATTAGGCCTCTGTGTGTAGTGGTGTATGCCATGATATTCCCTTTTTTAGGGCTTCCTCGACGCCATTTTTAACTAATAAAGGTCATTGTTGCCATGATCATCTCCTTTATACTATTTTCATTATTAGCAAATGACGTAATCCACCATTAGTGATCAAATTAAGCAATATTTTGTTAATGGATATCAACCTCATTTAATATGAGTAAGCATAGATCAAAATCATGACATGGACATCACATTTGTACTACAATGATGCCACAAGACCTAAATATAAGCAACTCTAACTACTCTTTCAGTTTTAACTCAGGTCGATAGATAAGTGAAATTGAAGATGAGATAATATTTTTTTTGTTGAAAATTCAGTTTCGCTCTTGGTGCAAACAGGAGACAATTATAATGGGTTATCGGAGAATTGAGCTACAAGACAATTGCCCCCTTAGTTGGGGCACCACCTAGGGGCGACGAATCGGATACTAGAACCGTGCTCTGTGACGATGGACTACATGGAGTCTTTGTCTGCCTCAATCAATCAATGATGTATCATATTTGTTTCAGTGGATCATAGGTAATGGCTTGTTCCATTGATCGGCATTCCGATTTGTTGCCATGGCTGACGTACTGATACTGATGGATTCCACATAAGTGGGATCCGACTCGTTGATGCAAATATTTTTTGATTTAATAAATAGGAGAAAAGTAGCAAGTTGGAGATGGCTGCCGATGATAAGTCATCTCTTTATAGGGAAATAAAAGGTCCTGATTTCTGCTTACAAAGTTACATAATAATAGTGGAAGAGTCTGAATTGGCTTCATGGGGCTGCTGTTGATAAGTCATGCATCAACTGAATACGAGCCATTGCGTTTCAGACCCACTAGTTTTGTTTTGTCCCTAACAGGAAGAATGAGAAATTTTGATTTCGATCAGACATCTGCTGTCTGTACTATTTTTAATGGTGCTCGTATCCCAAACCTTGATCTGGCCCATGACCATAAGGTTGTCACTATGGGTTGTTCAACTGAGCTAAAAGGCTGGACCAGGTGTGGCTTGGCTTGTAGCATGTATGAACTGGTCCATTCTCAATAGGTAATTATCCTTGGATAGCAATAAAGGACGACTGTTCTTTACAGCTCTTCTATCCAAAAGAAGTGCTTCTAAATACAGCCTAATGAAGTTTAATGGAAGAAAACAAAATGAAAGTTTTCTACCTAATTAAAGTGGTTTTGGGTATCAAGATCGAAGATTTCACACTCCTTTTTGTTAGATTGCAGGATCCATTGAACTAAGGGAGTGTTGGGATTTGCCTAGAATTTTTTTTGATATAGAATTTTATTATTGTGGAGTTATTTTTTTGAGATTAGAATTGGGGTAGTCCTAGTTGGTATAGAATTTGAATTTCATTTATAAAATTTTATAGATAGGCCTAGAGTGTACACTTATTGTAACTGCTAAGGAAATATGAGTGAATAGGGCTCAGGGGATCAGAGTGAGTTCCTCCCGGAGAGATCCCAGATAGAAAGAGAGAATCTTGGGATGAGAGTAATGGATCTCCAGAGAGCGAATAGCTCTATCTCGGGTAGAAGAGCTGGCTAATGATCATAATAACAAAGTTCTCCGATTTTTTCAAAAAATCTCAAATAATATGTGACTTTTTCGTCAAATAATTAATTCCCAAGCTATTCACAACTTTTTGAAAAAGTATCGAATAAATATCTAATATAAGAAATATGTTTATTTATAATTTAATAATTAGTAGTCTTATTTAATATTTTTCATATCTTGCTTGATATTTTTCAATTTATTTTCGAAATTTGCCATTTTTTGGGGAATGTTTTCTTAGACAAATAATTCTCGAACTCCAACTTGGAAACAATGGTTAATATCATGTTACTTTCTTTGTCTAGTTATTAAATGTATATTTAAAAAAAAATTATTTTCTCTTTCTTACCGAAGTTTTCCAAACTTTGTCGATTTTTTCTGAACTATACCTCCACCGAATTATTTCTGAACCCCGACTTTGGTACTATGCTTACGATTAATCCTAACAGCTCTCGTTGAAAATGAACTCTCTGTGTTTGAGAGTGAAAAACATTGTACCATGTAATCTCTATATAGTGGAAGTTCTTTATTATCATTGCTTTTGGATGTAGCCCTATCCTTGTGAATTGCATATATCTTGTGCTATGCTTTTGTATTCTTTTTTATCTTTAGATTCTGTCACAATTTCATCAAGAGTCAAGACCCAAGATCATGTTTTCTGCACAACAAAGGCCATAGCTCTAAATTGAGGGATCAATCGCATTGTCTGGATTGGAAATAACTATCGCTATTAATTGTTATGCACTATGCCGTAATTTCTAACATATATTTTAGATAATAATGATGTGAATTAACAACGTATATCAAATAATAAAAATACGTCGTTAGTATTATCACAACTGTTATAACTGTACCAAAAATAAAACAATGGCAAGATGACTTCTTGGTAGAAATGCCACTTCTTACAAAGAAAACCAGCTTAATTAGGAATTAGGCTACACTCTTTTGCAAGATTTTTGGGAATCTGTCGTTGTTTTTAAAGTGCAAAATTTCTCCCACTTAACTGTGCATTTGATTTCATCTTATGTTGAATCAAGTGTACTCATCTGAATGTATTGGGCAGCTTCAAGAATTAATTTGTGAAATCTTACACAACAATGCCACTGACCTTAGCAATCTTGGTATTTCATCTATGATTATAAAAATAGATTCATAACCTTAACAGTTTTCTTAGATAGTTTAGGAGAACCAGTTCTAATTGTTGGGAATATAGACAACCTTTAGCAAATTGCCCGGGGGTGGTAGGGGGTGGAGGCACCCGTGTGATGCATGAAGTGCGCTACAATCTGGGGTATTTTCGGCCTTACAGTTTTAACCCTAATCATATAGTAGTGTGCATATTTTTTAGGTTAACGAGTGTGAGAAGTGGCCATAATTCTGAGAAAGGATAAACTCTGTGTACTCTGTATCTTTAATATAGTGAAGTGATGTGGCTCCCAAGGACGTAGGCACGTTGCCGAACCTCGTATTTCTTTGCCTTTCGTCTCTATTTTATTCTCCACAATTTTTTTCTATTTGTTGTGTGATTTCCGTGATTCATAGTTTCCAAGATCCAGAGGGTTTAGGGATTAAACGCGAAGTTCAAATCTCAACAACTGGTATTAGAGCGTAGGTTACGCAGAGGGTGTTTGATAGATTTGCATATCGAAGTTTGTTCAAGTAGTCTAGGGTTTCAGTGGGAGCTATGGGTTAGAAGACAAATCAAAAATTGAGAAATTCAATAGTTCAGATTTCGCTTTATGGACGACCCAAATAGAGGACTATCTATAACAGAAAGATCTTTACCTACCGTTATTGGGTAAAGATAAGGGAAAGAAAAAGGATGAGATCGATGAAGATTAGGATATCCTTGACAGGAAGGCAATCGGACAGGTTCGATTGTCACTCGTGAAAAAAGTCACCCACAATATATTGAAGGAGAAGACGACGGTGGATCTCATGGCAGCACTAGCAAAGATGTATGAGCAATCGTCCGCTGTGAATAAGGTACATCTATTAAAAAATTTGGAACCTCAAGATGACAGAAGGATGCTCCTTCATGTTACATCTCAGTGAGTTCAACACGATAATAGATTAGCTTACCTCAGTTTCTATTACGTTTGACGATGAGGTTCAAGCTCTGTTAATCCTGTTTCAATTGTTAGAGAGTTGGCAGGGAAGTGTGACTGCAATCAGTAACTCGGCTAGGAAGGAGAAGTTGAAACTGAGTGAAGGTTCTGCAATCACAAGGAAATGGGGTAGTTCGGATTCAACCCTTAGTCTCGAGCAGAGAGACAGAAGCCAAAAAATGGGGTAGTCAGAATCAGAACAGGAAACGATCGAAATCCCGGAAGGGAAATAGGTCACAGTTTGGAGTGTGACCTATAAAGGTGAATGTTGGAATTATGGTCAGATGGGCCACATGCCGACAACCTGCAAAGTGCCAAAGAAGGATAAGAATGAGCAGGAAGCTGATATTGTGCATGATGCAATTATCCTTGCTATGGACAATAACGTTGAGTCATGGGTGATTGATTTGGGTGCCTCATTCGACGCGACTGCTAACAGAGAGGTCATGCAGAACTATGTAGTAGGATATTTTTGGAAAGTATACTTGGGAGACGATGAGCCTTGTAGTGTCGTGGGAAAAGGGTAATGTGCAGATTGAGACGCATGGGTTCAAGTGTTGTTTGAAAGATGTTAGACACATTCCAAAATTGAAGAGGAATCTGGTTTCGATTGGGCAACTTGGAACAACAGGTTATATCTCAACATTTATAGGAGATAGGTGGAAAGTCTCCAATAGTACCATGGTAATTGCCTGTGGTATGAAGAATGATACTCTTTACTTAACTTCATATGCGAGTGACACCATCGCAATTGCATATGACAGGGTGAGTTCAAATTTGTGGCACAGTAGGTTGGGACACATGAGTGAGAAGAGAATGAAGGTTCTGCAATCACAAGGAAAGCTACCAGGCATCGAGTCTTGACATGTGTGAGGATTGCATCTTTGGGAAACATAAGAGGGTTAGCTTCCAAAAATGTAGTAGACCTCCTAAGGCTTGCAAGGTAGAGCTTGTCCATACAGATGTATGTGGTCTAGCTACTGTGCCTTCTCTTGGTGGCTCGACATACTTTGTTACCATTATCGACGATCACTTGAGGGAGGTATAAGTTTATTTCATGAAGCACAAGTCAGTGGTGTTTGAGATTTTCAAGAAGTGGAAAGCCATGGTTGAGAATGAGACAGACTTGAAAGTGAAGTACTTGAGATCAGATAACGGTGGAGAGTATGAGCCGGGGGAGTTCAAAAAGTCTTGTGCTCTGAATAAGATTCGTTTAGAGAGGACACCTCCAGGCATACCGCAACATAATGATATTGCAGAAATGATGAACAAGAATTTGACTGAGCGTGCTAGGAGCATGCGGTTACATGCAGGGTTGCCAAAGTGTTTTTGGGCGAATGCAGTAAATATAGCAACTTACTTGGTTAATCATGGGTCATCAGTTCTGTTGAACTTTGGGATACCGAAAGAGGTTTGGAGTGGTAAAGAGGTAAATCTCTCGCATTTAAGGGTTTTTGGCTATGTGTCTTATGTTCATATTAATGACTATGTTAGGGACAAACTAGATGCTAAGTTACAAAAGTATACGTTCATCGGGTACGACATTGATGAGTTCGATTATCGCTTTTGGGATGACAAGAATAGGAAGATCATCAAGAGCAGAGATGTTGTATTTGTTGAGAGGGTACTATACAAAGACAGGGAAAACAAGCAGAATAGTGGGATTACCACAAAGGATGGAGACACATCCAAGTATTTGGAGTTGGAGGAACTTCCAAATGACAGTAGGGTTGAGACCAGTTCTGGCCAGGCAGAGGAGACAGTTTTAGATGAGACAGTTTCAGAGGAGAAAAATTTGAGGAGAGTGTCAGAGGCAAAGTCTAGCACCTACCAGAGAGTTGAGGAGTTCATTCAGAATACTCAAGCCTAATCCTAGATACCTTTCATCCCTTTATTACTTTCTCTGGACAGACAATGGGGAACCAGAGAGTTATGATGAGGCTTTGCAAGTCAATGAGTCAGTTAAGTGGGAGTATGCGATGCAAGAAGAGATGGATTCTCTCTACTCTAATAAGACTTGGGAGTTGGCTAGGCTCCCTGCAGGGAAGAAAGCTTTACATAACAAGTGGGTCTATTGGGTTAAGGAAGAGAGTGATGGCAGTAAGAGGTACAAGGCCAGATTGGGTGTAAAAAGGCTTCTAATAGAAGGAAGGAGTCGATTATACAAAGATATTTTCCCCAGTTGTGAAGATGACCACTATCAGAGTGGTATTGAGTTTGGTAGCTGCTGAGAATCTCTACCTTGAGCAGTTAGATGCTAAAACTGTTTTCTTCATGGTGACTTGGATGAAGAAATCTATAAAGAAGCCTGTAGATTTCATTAAAGAAGGCAAGGAAGAGATGGTGTGTAAGCTCAAGAAGAGTTTATATGGTTTGAAACAGGCCCCTAAGCAGTGGTACTAAAAATTTAATGGTTTCATGCAACGCAATGGCTACGAAAGGTGCAATGCATATCACTATTGTTACTTCAAGAGGTTTGAGTCCAGTTACATTGTCTTATTACTCTATGTTGATGATATGCTTGTAGCTGGATCTTGTTTACAGGAGATAAATAAGTTAAAACAACAGTTGGCAAGAGAGTATGCTATGAAGGATCTGGGTTCAGCCAAGCAGATGCTTGGGATGAGGATCACCAGGGATAGGACTCAGGCCACTTTGAAATTGAGTCAAGCTGAGTATATTGAATGAGTACTCCAGAGGTTCAATATGAAAAATGCCAAGACAGTTGGCGTGCCCTTAGGAAGTCACTTTAAGCTTTCTGAGGAGCAGTCTCTTAAGACAGATGCAGAGAAGGAGTACATGACTAAGGATCCTTATACCTCAATCATTGGTAGCCTAATGTATGCGATGGTTTTCATGAGACCGGATATAGCCCATATAGTGGGAGTTGTGAGAGTTGTGAGCAGGTATGCTAGCAATCCAGTAAAACAACATTACGAATGAGTAAAGTGGATACTAAGATATTTGAGACGTGCCACAAATTTACCATTGTGCTTTTGGAGAAAAGATTTGGTGCTGTGGGGATATGTGGATGTTGATTTCGCTAGTGATCATGATACAAGGACGAAGTACCATAGGTTATATCTATACTTTGGGTTCAACAGCAGTGAGTTGGGTCTCATGTCTGTAGAAGATAGTGACATTATCTATGACAAAAGTTGAGTATGTAGTCGTGACAGAGGCTACCAATGAGATGATTTGGTTGAAAGGTTTTTTTGGAGGAATTGAGTCTGAAGTAGGAAAATAGTGTTCTTTTCAGTGACAACCAAAGTGTTATACACCTTACCAAGAATCCATTGTTCAATTCCATGCCAGAATGAAGCATATTGATTTGTGGTACCATTTTATTTGCTCGCTTTTAGAGGATGAGAGTTGTTATTAGAGAAGATTTTGGGAAGTAAAAATTCAGCAAATATGTTGACCAAGTCAGTCACCATTGAAAAATTGAAGTTGTGTTCAACTTCAGTTGACCTTCATGCTTGAGAAGATGAATGGCCGGAGCCATACCAGGAGGGGTGAGATAACTACATTCACTTTGGTTGAGACTATGGAGTTCAATGTTGCTTTGGTTATCTCCAAGTGGGAGATTGTTGGAAATGTAGACAACCTTCAGTAGATTATCCAAGTGGCAGGTGTGAGCACGGGTTATATACTCACTAGTTTTGTATTATGAGTCGCCACTTATTAATTTGGCAGGGATAAGTCCCAGGTAATGGATAAGGTCTTAGTCTGCTTAGAGGTCTAGGTAAGGGTTCGGTTAAGCCTGAGGAAGGTGTTAGGCATCCTGTCATTTCCGTTTTACAACGGTTCCCTACTTACTAGGTTTAAGTCAAATTAATGTCAATTATTAGTCAATTGTCTTAAGTTTAGTTTATACTAATCCAAGAAGGGAAAAGCTAAACTAGGGTTGAACCTGGGTTGGGTTGCCTATGTACTCACATTAAGATGAGATCAGATCGAGCGTAGTTTTAACACATAAGCCCGTGTCAAGGCTAGGGGGAGTGTTGTGTATATACCAAAGGTGGCTTAGGGTCTAATCTGGTAGACTAGGGTTGAGTTGACCAGGGTTGGTCAAGTGCATGGTATTGGGTCCGGTAAGCCACAGGGTAGTCCGGTAGACTAGGGTTTGGGCCCGGTAGGCCAAGGGTGAAAACCCGGAGGCTAAGGTTTAGTCCGATAGACTAAGGATTGGACCCGGTAGGCCAAAATGGT
The DNA here is from genome assembly GCA_015143295.1 of Tetracentron sinense. Classification (NCBI taxonomy): domain Eukaryota; kingdom Viridiplantae; phylum Streptophyta; class Magnoliopsida; order Trochodendrales; family Trochodendraceae; genus Tetracentron; species Tetracentron sinense. The sequence goes on from CM026571.1 coordinate 18,731,399, forward strand.
ATATTAATCAAGGGTTAGAGATGCTAACCAAGGTTGGGCAAGGTCCAAAGTCTGATTTATGGTCCTTAAATGTTGTTTAATGATTTTTAGGATTTTTTTCCAAATTTTTCAAAGTTGAATGGGGCTAACCATGGTTAAGACATGAGTTTAACCATGGTTAGTCCGATTAACCATGGTTAGACGGTCTACAAAATTGGATTTGGGATTAGACTACCATTTTAGATTTTTCATGATTTTCTAGGATTTTTCAGGGTTTAAATGGGCTTAACAATGGTTAACCCAAGTGTTAATCATGGTTAAACTCGTTTAACTATGGTTAGGCATGCTTGTACAGTCAAAAATTGGTATTTTCTGTTATGTCAGAATATTTTGGATTTTTCAGGATTTTTTGGGAATTTTCTGGGTGGTTAGGTCAACTAACCATGGTTAATTCTTGCTGGGGTTAGGTTAACCTGTGGTTAAGGCAATGCAATGCTTGGAATGGGCCCAGGGGGGCATGTCAGGTCTGGTAGGGGTCTTTCATGAGGGTTGGGCTCCTGCAAAGCCCATAAAAATCCAAAACCAGATTTGGCGGTAATTGGATTACCGCCAATCTGGCACATTTTTAACCAGGGTTTGCACCCCTGTAACTTGGGTTAGGGAAGGAATTAGGATTTCCTGGACCCATGGTTATATAGACCAAACTTTAGGGAAGACCTTGGGCCTGTTGTGGGCCCAGGGGTACTTTGTGTGGGCCCAAAGTCCACTGTACATAAAATAACAAAATGTCGGTAATGGGATTACCGACACTCTGACAGTCTTTGCTTTTTTTGTAATTTAACCATGGTTAGGGTGATGGGGGAGGTCTGAAATTCTTAGGTTAAGCTCAATGGAGGGTTAGGGTGTTAACCCTTGCCCTGGATTGGACCAGGGTTAGCTCAGGTGAGGCCCACAAGCCTTGGAACAGCAACCTCCAGAAGTGTCGGTATTGAGTTTAGCGACACTCATGAAATTTTTCCAGAAATTCGAAATGCCCTACGGGGCTGCTATGAGGATGGTTCCAGGGGTTCCCTCATGGCATGAGGGACCCCTAGAAGCCTCTGAGGCTAACCGAAGTGGTGCTGTACCCCTAGAGGGTTTCCCACACCTATGATTAAGGTAGGAGAGACCCCCCCCCCTGTGGGTTTTCTGCCAAAACCGAACTGGATACTCCCCTGGAAGGACCCGGGGCTCACAATATGATCAAATGAAAAGAAATGGGGTAGGGGGAAGCCCTACCTTGCTGCTTTGTTATTGGAGAAGCCGGTGGCTTAGTGGCAGTGCTGTAAGTGGTGGTGGAGCTTGGTGGTGCTGCACAGGAGATGAAGGAGGAGTTGGGGAAGCTGTTGGGGCTTCATTTGGATGCTTGGGAAGAGGGTCGAGCTTCGAAAATGACCAAGGGTTCGAGGTAGGAGGTTTGCAGGTGGATTGGAAGGCTGAGACCACGGATTTTAACCAGGGATTCAACTGGGTGTTTTTGCAGATCCACCTTTGGCCATGGAGGTGCTGCCCTTTTATAAGGGATGCCAAAGGACACCCCTGGTATTAGTACCAAGGTTGGCAAGGGTCTCAGGGGGCGGAGAGGGGTGTATGCAGGCAAAGGGGTGTGCCAGAGGCGTGTTTGAACTCCGTAGGGGGTGGGTGTGCTACAGGTTTAGAATACAGGGAATGGCGGTAATGCCTTCACTGCCATTCCCTAGCTTTTGCAAATTGGTAATGTTGGTGAAGACATTATCGCCAAATGTGAATTTTTCCCAACAGGCCCTGCCCAATTGCAGGCACGCGGTACTGGTTTAGAATTCAAATTTTGGGCCTAGGCCCAATCCGATGAATTTGGACCTTCTAGGGGTTTTTGGATTTGAGGGTTAAGCCCTAAGGACTTAGGGCTTAGCTAGGGTTTGGCTAGGACTTGGGTTTTCCTAGGTTTTTGACTAGGGTTTACCTAGGTTTTGACTAGGGTGAGGTCCTAGGGATAGGCTAGGCTTTACCTAGGGTTAAGGTTCTAGGCTTAGGCTAGGGCTTACTTAGGGTTAAGGTTTAACTAGGGTTAAGACCTAGGGTTTGGGTTTAACTAGGGTTAAGACCTAGGATTTGAATGGGATTTTGCCTAGGGTTTGCTAGGGCTTTTCTTAGGGCTTGGTAGGGTTTTACCTTAGGTTAAGGGGACTCGGCCAGGGTAACCACAGTTGAGAATCCTTAACCATGGTTAGGATTGGGGGTGTAAAAATTGGGTGCTTACAGCAGGGGGGCGGAGCCCCCCTGCGACGCATGAAGTGCGTCTGTAATCTGGTGTATTTTTGGTCTTACAGTTTTAACCCTAAACATATAGCAATGTGCATATTTTTTAGGTTAACGAGTGTGAGAAGTTGTCGTAATTCTGAAAGAGGAAAAACTCTATGTACTCTGTATCTTCAATATAGTGAATTGGTGTGGCTCCCGAGGATGTAGGCATGTTGCCGAACCTCGTATATCTTTATCTTTCGTCTCTATTTTATTCTTTGTAATTTTTTTCTATTTGCTGTGTGATTTTTGTGATTCATAGTTTCCAAGATCCAAAGGGTTTAGGGATTAAATGCGAAGTTCAAATCGTAACACTAGTATCCCTTGCTTTTGGTCGAAGGATTTGACATCGCAAACACATGGTGAAATCTTAATTCAAACACATGAGTGTTTCAGAACAAGGAAATCGGATATACAAGATGCCATAATTATTGCTTATGGCTCTCAACGTGCATGGAGAACCTTAGATGGAAAAAATACTATTGGTGGATGGAATTTGTAATAACTATTAGCCTGTGCTACAAAAAAAAAGTAGACAGGAAGTGGCCTAAAACTGCATAGTTGGTCATTCTGGTATTGATGTAGATATCAATTGTATCAAGAAGTTCAACTTATATGTAAGGATTAGATAGCAAGCAAAAACAGAAGGCCATAGAAACTGTACAGGGTTTTACCAATTAATACAAGTAGGCATTTGCTATGTATTTAAGGCTTTATATAACATTGTGAAAAATAAAATTTCCTCGGAAATAATTTCTCATCATTTTTTGAAGAATTATTTTTCCTCTCAAACATAAACTAAAATTTAAAATTATTTGGAGTAAAAAATTATTTTTTCAGCCTTACAAACACAAAAACTAGTTTTTCTCTTGAAAATAATTTAGTGAATCAATTTTCTCTCCATACAAACACAGCCTAACGGGACATTAATTTTTTCGTGGATCACTAAAAAATAATTATAGACTAAATAACTTTTAAGAGACACCCAAGAGTAGTATATATCAAGGTTTGTATGAGAGACATGTCTTAGCAACTTGAGCTCCAAAATTCACCCCTACCACAAAATCCAAATGTTTCCACAAAGAAAGAAGGAAATCCTTGTGTTATCAAATCAACTGGGTATAAACATGGAATCAAGTACTACACAATAATTGAATAAAAAAGTGAAAGATGTTGGATGCAAAAATAAACTAAGTAATCCTTTATTCCATAAGATAACCTCACTTGTAACAGGAATCATCCTATTTTTGTGAGATTATACTCAGTAGATGCTTTTGAAAACCATGTGAAAGTAGAGGGATCGACTGATTGATATTTAAGACTTAATTTATATAAAAGAAAGAAGAAGAAAATGGTTATATTATATTATATTATATATATAATACAGTAATGGGTAAGTTAGGACTGAGTTGTGAACTCAAAGTATCTGTTTATGAGTCAAAAGACAGAAACAAAACACTAAGAAACCATTAAGGGGTGTTTAAAATCTGTCAAAATCTAACTAACCCAATGAGAGACAATGTGGATATCTGAAAGGGACACCATTTTAGGTTTGATTCTCCTATGCATGTATACAACAAAAGCCTATCTTCTCTTTCCCTCTCCAAGCAAATAGCAACTTTACATTATTTTGGTAAATTGCCCATGTGGGTCTTCTTTCATCTCCACCGTCCATTCAACCCTTCCACTCTCTATATATTCACATCTCCCTTTTCTCTTCTTTCTCCAACTTGATCAGTCTCTTCTTTTTCCCACCACCCCCAATTCCTCCTAATTTCCCATCTTTTGCTCAACATTTCAAAATATAGTATTCCTTCTCAAGAGCTTCAATGGCATGTTTAAGGGTCTCTAAGGAGGTTAGTGATGCCTTATATATCATAATCTTTTTTCATTTCTTCTTCTTTTTTCCTTTGTTACAAGTGTGAAATACTATGATTTTGATTGATTATATCTTTTAATTAAAAACATGTTTATATTTCACAACCATGTCACTGACACACTAGAGACTGTTACATGCATTTGTGTAAGTCCCATATGTGAGATTTTGCAGACATGCAGCAAAATTATATTACTATATGATAATCACTTAACTTTCCTTATTTTCCTTCTCTTGCAGGGTAAAATCAAGGAATTGGGAAAGATCAAAGAAGAACAAGATGAGTGCACTCTGGATGGGACTGTTGATCAACATGGTCGACCTGCGATCCGAGGAAGAACTGGAAGATGGGTTGCTGGATCTCTGATACTTGGTATATAATCTTCTTCTTCTTGTTTTTATTTTAACTAGTTTCTAAGATAATCGTTTTTTCAAAATACCCACTTAAAATTTTCTGATATTGTCTTTGTGCTTGACTTTAACGCATTCAAGGATGGAGAGAGAAACTGGTTTTTCCTTTTTCTTTTCTATTTCTGTTTTCTGGGATTTCAGTTGATATCACACAAAAGTTTCTTGTGTGTGGGTAATTCCATAAACATGCAAAGGACAGAATCTGTGGAGGATTGTTTGGTAGGAAATGAGAAAGGTGAGGATACATTTGTCAATACAAAACCAACAGATGTTGAACCGTTACTTCATGCTAGGTTTTAGCTAGCTACACGACATGAACGTTGAGAGAGAGAATTAGGAGTCTTTTTCTCTAAAAATCTCATTTTTTTATAAAAATTAATCTTTTCTTAGGGAAAAGCTGAGGTGTTGGTCATTCATATACATGTAATATGATATATATAGTAATGAATAGAAGAGAAAGCACTGTCCTTTGATTGCCTTTTTTTGTCTTTCGAGTGAGCTTTTTTTGGTTAAATAACAGAAATAACAATCAATCTATCATTGTTAGTAATCTCATCACCTTACATTCATGATCATGCAATCTATTAGTCAACCCATTATGTGGTTGTCGTGACTCATGTGAATGGCAGCAATTTTGGACCACACCGGTCAACTTTTTCTACAACTAGGATTCATGTGATTTTGGGCCTGTCGGACCGATTGGGGGTGGGTTTTCTAAGCCCACCTATAGTTGGGTTGGTTCGGGTTGTGCTTAATGGATCCGTGGATATGAGTGTTAATATACTCTTAAATATAAACAATTTATTTCTAAAGAACCCGACTAGCTTAGGGTAGGGCTATCAAAAGGTAGGGTTGGAGCAGGGCAAAAAGTTAGCCCTAATCCTGCCCTTACTTATAATTAAGGGCAAGACCCTAACCTTGCCTAGCCCTTTAAGGGCCTAGATTTTTTATTTTTTATTTTGGAAAGAAAGGACTTAGATTGACTAGGCCTTAACCATGTCCTTTATAATTAAGGGCAAGACCCTAACCTCGCCTAGCCCTTCAAGGGTCTACATTGGCTAGGCCTAACACTGCCCAAAAGGGCAGGACAAGGTACCTTGTTAAAGTTGTTTTTTGACAGGTCTACTTATGGTGTTGGTTTCTGGTTTAACTTTTCAACTCATTTGTATGCTAACTTGGATTTGGTTTGACGGTATTCTCCCTCTACTCTGGATCAACCTGACCCAGCTGACATAACCCATTGCCACCCTAGTTAGACGTGGCCCGCCTGGGGCAGGATCGAGTTTTTGATCCATGGGTTAAGTTCAAGTTGAGTTTAAATTGGGCTTCCTGTACCCATAAGGTCATTATATATATATATATATTATTAAAAGAGCTATTCACAACTAGAATATATCTATATATTATTAATTTTTTTCAATTACTATTTATTGTTCTAAACTGATATGGGAAACAGTTAGAGCTGAGGAATTCCTAGTTGGGTGGATCGAGGTTGGCTTTTCTACCCGTTATAAATGGTTCAAATTCGGGCTGTGGGTATCAACCGGCACAACCTGCTGCCACACCTAATTGCATGGTTACATGAAATACACTACACTTCTGTATCCTCACCTGTTCCTTTCCTTCCTATAAAGAGTTGTAGATACCTATCTATAAGATAAGATGGAAAAAAAGCTTGGTACGTGACATTACAATACACATGGTGCACTTGCATTATTAATGGGTCCCAAAAGAAAGTTTTTATTTTCTAGTCCAAAATTAGATCCGATTGGATAATCCTGACCATTCAATCCATTTCAGCGACGATCTAACAATCAGGTAGCAGTGCACTTGGTGCACATGCAAAGACGGAGAGACCGATCAGTAACCCTAAGACTGTTTCAACCATCCATTTTTCTATTTTTGAATCATAGTTTTACTTCCATACGACCCTGATCTTCTAGAGAACCTATAGATTGAATGCTTAGTTTGGGCATGCCAGCTCCTAACCCTATATAAGGCCTTCAATTTCCTGTTTGGCTGAACAAAAAGCCGCTCCTTGCACCTTTTGTGCTCTTTCACTGTTCAACTTCTAGCCTCTAGGCCAAATATGTTAGGCCTAACCCTATATAGGACCATTAATTTCCTGTTTGGCTAGGACTTTTATGCTCTTTTGTGATTCAAATTCAGTTCCCATGAAAGACCATTTGCTTTCAAATCAGTTGACACTTGCTGGAATATTGCACAAAAAACAAATAATTAACATCGTCCAAACACAACCCTTAGGGTGCGTTTTGGTTTTGTTTATTTTGGCCATAAACATTTATAATATAATCATTAGATATACAATCACTGAAAAGTATTTGATTAAAGCATACATAAGTATGAACTTTATAAATAGTGCTGGTTAAAATGATAGTGATTACATGAAATTGATTAAATCACTAGTTATCCAAATAGGTTTATTGAAAAGCTAAATATCTTAATCACTTTTCACTGATTAGATCAGGAAAAATTCAACCCAAATATGCCTTTAAGATCATCAGATTGAGTAAATTTGATGATGAAATCCCCTGATTTAATGGATCGAGTGCTCACCTCCCATATGTGCACCACGTGTACATTTACGTTGTTTATAGACCTTCCTTATTGCAATCTTCATTCACCTGACCCCTCTTAACTAAAACTCTAAATACTTGGAACTCCAACTACCAAATCAAGCTTCTAACTTTACTTGTATACTATTTTGGTTAATGAATCAACCAGTGAATCAAGGGCTAGCTACTCTCGCATTCTTCGGAGTTGGGGTGAACTTGGTGCTGTTCCTGACGAGGGTCTTACAACAGAACAATGCCGATGCCGCAAACAATGTCAGCAAGTGGACCGGGACTGTTTACATCTTCTCTCTTGTCGGCGCATTCCTTAGCGACTCCTACTGGGGAAGATACAAGACCTGTGCCATTTTTCAAGTCATTTTTGTCATAGTAAGTAACCACCATTTTTCAAGGTATTAATAACCATCTTTTTAGGCCATTTTTTAAATAAGGGCCTTCTTGGGAGGTGAAATTCTCCCATCTAAAAAAATGATGTTACCAAGGGTTGGCATTAGCAAAAGAAGGGGGTGGAAATATCAAACCCTTATTACTCCCTCTTAAGCTATTAATCAGCATATGGTGATTTACAATTTTAAAAATAAGTCACTTTTTACTATGAGACACCTAAAGTAGATTACTATATGATGATACCCCACTTGGAAAGCATACAACCAAGATAAAATTCTGGTGAAAACATCTTAGATCTTGTTTCATTCTAGGTGTCTCAAACTAAATAAGAAAGAGTAGTTTTTTTTTTAATTACTCTGTAGTTATATTGTAATCATACTAATGTGAGTATGTTTAATGATAGGGTTTGGTATCACTATCACTATCATCATACCTTTTCTTAATCAAGCCTAGAGGCTGTGGGGATGGACAATCTCTATGTAGGTCCCATTCGAGCTTCGAGATTGGGTTGTTCTACCTCTCATCCTACTTGATTGCCCTAGGAAATGGGGGCTACCAACCTAATATTGCTACATTTGGGGCTGATCAGTTTGATGGAGAGGACTCTAGGGAAGCACACTCAAAGGTGTCATTCTTCAGCTACTTCTACTTGGCTTTGAACCTTGGATCCCTCTTTTCAAACACCATACTGGGATATTTTGAGGATGAGGGTATGTGGGCCCTAGGGTTTTGGGTGTCTAGTGGCTCTGCCTTCATAGCATTGGTCCTGTTTCTTGTTGGGACCCCAATGTATCGGCACTTCAAGCCGACTGGCAACCCTCTCTCTAGGTTTTGCCAAGTGGTAGTCGCTGCAACAAAGAAATGGAGGGTCGAGATGCAGCCAGGTGGAGAGGACCTATATGAAATGGATGCAAAGGAATGTTCCATCAATGGGGGTAGAAAGATACTCCACACCCAAGGATTCAAGTAAGTTAAGAACTTGGCTAAGTGATTTATTTTCATTTCGTAATATTTCATTGCATGTTTCTTATATAGATACCAAATTTTATTTCCCATGTTGCAAGACTATAGAAGGGTATAAACCATGTCGGGTTCGGGTCAGTTAGCAGTGTACCAATACCCGGTATGGTATCGGGTCGGGTAGTGATATAGAAATTTTTGTTTTTTTCTTAAGAATGATGCAATGGTTACCCTTTATTCCATGTAAAGAAGCTAAAGAGCATTTGATTGTAGATTCCTTTCGTAAGAGAAGGAAAATTTAACACCCACTCTTCTTAAGAATATTCGAAACATCATAGTGTGCTTTATATAATTGAAGGAACAAATGTAAATGAGTACAAAAAGATTCTAATTGGAGCTTGGCTGCATGTTGCCATCTTTAATTATATAGACTTTAATTGATCCGGATTGTCCAAGTGGTGAGCCACCACTTTCGGTCATGGCCTTAAGTTTCAACGGAATGTTGGTCTTAACAACCCGATATTGCACTTTTTTAGACTTCTAGAGGAGAGACTCGGATGCGAGTGATGGATGGTCCGGACTGAAATTTTGAATTGAATTGGATATTAAGTTCTTTTAGAAGAGTTGCAATCACAATCCCATCTCTATTGACATAGGATTCGCTGTTTAAAACACATATATTACCTATAACTTGTGAATTGGTTACGAAATTGCGAAAACTAAATAAATCTAGCAAACTAGAAGAAGAAACTTTATAGTTTACCACTAGGAGAATTTTAGGAAAAAAAATTGGACAATTAATCCTACATTCTTCCATTATCGGTAAGGCGAGGTAGAGACTTAAACCATTTTGAGGTAGAAACTTAAACCATTTTATGTTGCTTGGAAATCCCATCCAATGACAATGCTAACTCATGTTCAACTTTATCACTATAGGTTCTTGGACAGAGCAGCTTTCATCACATCTAAGGATTTTGCCCTAGAGGAGCAGGGTCTTCACAGTCCCTGGCGTCTCTGCACGATTACGCAAGTTGAAGAAGTGAAATGCATACTGAGACTCCTCCCAATTTGGCTATGCACAATACTCTACTCAGTGGTCTTCACTCAAATGGCCTCTCTGTTCGTGGAACAAGGCGCGGCCATGACCACGACTGTTTCGAACTTCCGGATTCCTCCTGCAAGCATGTCTAGCTTCGACATTATCAGTGTAGCAGCTTTTATTTTCTTTTACAGGCGAGTTATTGATCCACTTTTTGGCAGACTTAAAAAAAATTCTAAAGGGCTAACTGAGCTACAAAGAATGGGAATTGGCCTCATTATAGCAATAATAGCTATGGTTTCAGCTGGAGCTGTGGAGTGCTATAGACTTAAGTATGCTAATAAAGATTGCATCCATTGCGAAGGTTCGAGTTCTTTAAGCATTTTGTGGCAGATTCCTCAGTATGTGTTAATAGGAGCGTCTGAGGTTTTCATGTATGTGGGTCAATTGGAGTTCTTCAATGGACAGGCACCGGATGGATTAAAGAGCTTCGGTAGTGCACTTTGCATGACATCAATCTCACTTGGGAACTACGTTAGTAGCTTGCTTGTGACCATGGTAATGAAAATCTCCACTGAAGATCACATGCCAGGATGGATCCCTGGAAATCTTAATAGGGGTCATCTAGACAGGTTTTTCTTCCTCTTAGCAGTTTTGACAACCGTGGACTTCATGGTTTATGTGGCTTGCGCTAAGTGGTACAAATGTATCAAATTTGAAGGAAAATGCGGAGATGTCCATGCCGACGAGCACAACAACTTTAGAGTCTAATGCATATGATATGATTCTAGAGGAGTAATTTGAAGGAAATAGTTGAATAAAGTGAATAAAAGGGGGAGAGGGGGGTGTGACTCAAATTGATTTTAGACTGTAAGGAGAATGGGTTTCAATTCAACTCTCTTACACCCATTTTCACTAATCATACCATACTTAACTAAATGGGTTTGAAGAGGATGGTAGTGTTGGGTTTTCCCACTACATTCTCATTTGTTAATTCTATTGCTAGGCATAGGATTGACATGTTGTAGAGAGTTGAAATGTGAGAGAATATTAGTCTATTTGTATGCCATTTATGTACATGAGAGCTGCTCTTTGAACAGCGATAGAAATGTATGTATTTCTTCCAAACTTCCATTTTCTAGCATAAGATCTTGTAATTGCAACCAAGGGCATCATGAACTACCATGACACTTGAAAGGATATGCCACACAAACAAAGTGGGTTATCTTTTGAAATCTCTTTCTATCTTAGTGAGCGACGTAATCTTTGGCGACTAGGGATGGCAACGGGCGGGTTTGGGCCGGGGCTCACTAACCCTACCCACCCCTAATGGAAAGATTCCTATCCGTTCTCGTCCCAAACCCGGGTCGGGATGGGGCGGGTGAACCCATCCCCATTTATCAAAACCTTCTTAGTCCCGTTCCCATCCTGCCCCGTCCCATTAAGCACTAGACGGGGCGCGTCGGTTCAGTATTTCATATTATACGCTAGATATTAAGGTAATTTTGGAATTAATTTAATAATAAAATAGACATTTAAATTATAAACAAGGCGGGGCGGGGCGGGGCGGGGCGGGGCGGGGGCGGGACGACTTAAATCTATCCTGGCCGAACCTGGGTCGAGTTTACCCATTCCCTACCCCATTTATGAACCTCCACCCCCATTTTTTAACCTCCCAAACCAGTCTAGTGCGGGTTACCCAATTAACCCAACCCGTTGCCATCCCTACCATTGGCAACCCAAGTCCTCACAACGACACATTGAGGCCACATGATCTACCAATCCAAAAGAGAATCGAAGAGAATAGAAGGGTTGAGTTTGAACCATTTTCTAGTCTCAATATTCTCCTCACATTTAGAACCTAGTTATGTTTGGTTGCCGAGAAAGTAAGGGTGGAAAAGAAAATGAAAATAAATTTAGTTTTCATAGATTGGTTAACAAGAATAAAGTAAAAGAATTTTGACAGAAAATTTTAGTAATTTTCTCTTAAATTTAAAATCTTAAAAAAACCATGAATCTTGTGAGAGAAAAAAATATTTAAATCTAGTTTTAAAAAATTAACCCTTAAGGTTAATATATTTTAATGTTTTTTTTATAAAAAAACCAAGGTTATATTATTGAACCTTAAGGATTAATAAATCTTAACCACAATTAATAGGGGTTAAAAGAGACACATGTTGATCTGTGGGTGTGATTGAACTCGGGAGAGTTCAATCACAATTTGGGAGGTTTGGGTTATTAAGGGCCCATTTGCATCTTCCAAAGAATGATTATCTATTATCTGGGAATAGAAACTTAAGAATGATATTTGTCTTAGCACAGAATCCGAAACAATTCGAGAAATGTTTTTATTTTGGAGGCATTTTTCAAAACTATTTATGGAATAAGTTTTTTTTTTTTTTTTTTTTTTTTTTTTTTTTTTTTTTTGGGAATAGGCTCTCTCTCACAAGAAAACATTCTTAAATTTTTTTTTGTTATTTATTATATTTTTATATTTTCATTTTATACTTTTATATTATTTTCTTTTTCTTTATTCTTTTATTTTTGAATTTTATTTCACCCAAACTTATTTCTATTTTTAGAATTGGCTTATTGCGCAACACAGAATTGATCTGGAGAACATGAGCATTGGTACAATTGATACCAAACGGGCCTTTCTCTGTTCAAGTCTCTCTGCCTTTCTCTATTCGCTGCTGTTGCAGCATGGTAAAGCTCGCAGTAACGCCAAAATCTTCACAAAATCGAATTGGAGTTTCGGTTTTCATTAGAACTAAGAACGTCAGCTTTAATGGAGGTTTAAGGTTTCAGAGAGTTTTTGTTTTATGAAAAAGGCATGCATGGGCTGTTTACAGTCCAAAACCAGCAATGTTCAATCTTCAAATGAAGATTCATTACCAGCTGACAAGCCAGATCTAGGTATTTCCCTTTCCGCTTATTTTCTTTCTTTCGTTCTTCTTCTTTGCATATTGTTTCATGATATTTCAGTTTATCTGTGAAACTAATGGAGATTAAGTAGAGCAAGATCAAGTTCCTTCATTTAAGGAGATTGGAATTTCAGAGCTTCACAAATTGGAGATTTTTTTTTAAAATTTCCCCTAATGCCTCACCTCACACTTTTGCCTTTTAAAACACTGGTTTAAATAATTTGTGAAGGCATAATTTTTTACATTGTACCAATGTACAAGGTGTTGAATGCTGATAGTTTGATAATCTCTTGAGACCCTCCTGTTCTTAGACTTTTACCTTTTTTCAAACTCATTCACCATCTTTAAAAGGAAAATGCTTATTGAATCTGGATATTCTTGTATGTGACTTGAATAACTTAGCATGTTGATTCATGCTTGCCTACTATTATCTCTTGCCATACTAATTTGCTTGAGCAATTTAGTTTGTTTCTTGTGCATCTTTAGAAGACAAAAGCCTAATGCTCCCAGCTGCGAAATCCAACCCTGATCACTTAAATGCAGGGGCTGAGCTAGGTGGGGGGCTGTGGGGGCACGTACCCCACTCAACTTTTAAAAAACTTGATTTTTAATATTATTTTTTGGGGTATATCATGGGAATGGGGCAGGTGCCCCCTAAACTTGGGAAAAAAGTATTTTTTTTTTAGTTGGGATCATATTCAATCGCGATTGAACTTGGCCCACAGGTCAACACGTGTACCTTTTAACCCATTAATTATGGTTAAGATTCACTAACCCTTAGGACTCAACAATCTAACCTGTGTTTTTAGGAAAAAAGTAACCCTAAGGGTTAAAATTTCTTAACTAGAGTTAAAGGGGGCTATATAAGTGCGATTGAATTGTCCGAATTCAATCGCAATTGGATAGGATCCAGACTCGTATTTTTTATACTTAGCTGTTTAAATATTTAATTTGGCATACTTATTGGACAAAGGGGCAGCTATCCCCTAGAAAACATTATACTATATTATTTAATATGGCATAATTGCAGGCGTAAGGAGCAACTGTCTCTTGAACTTCTGAAAACAAAATATATCTTTTAGAGAAGTGATTTAAAACTCTCGATAGTAGGTACTATCGAGAGCCAAGGCCACAAGATTGAAAATCCAAAGGTACAAACACAATTGTGTGACCCACCATTTAAAAAATGTGTAAATTGTGGCCGTTTGATTTTCAAGCGTGCGGCTGTGCTCTTGATATTACCTACTATCGAGAGTTTTCAAATACTTTCCTATCTTTTATACCATTTCATTTAATTATTTAACTGTGCATAGCTACGAGGCAAGAGGACAGTTGCCCTGTAAACAAAGAGAAACAATCCTCATGAGAGATATATACAAAATGTAAGGACAACATGGCATGAGAACTTAGTTGTCAAAAAACATTTCTGGGGCCTATGCCCCCGAACCCCCATCCCCCTAGACTCAGAATATTTTGTACCCACCTAATCTTTCTTCACAAAATTCATCAACAATTACTACTATTTTCAATCAACCACGGGTGCCCCCCTACTAGAAAATCCTGGCTCTGCCCCTGCTTAAATGGATATAAATTGTTGTATCTGTTGGTCTGATGCCATCTGATTTTTGATATACTATAAAGATCCAAAGGAGTTGCATTTTAAAATTTAATTTCTTAATACTGAATATATTTCCTTTATATTGCTTATGATATTTTGTTTTTTGCTATCTTATTCCTTTGTTTGAGTTGGATTTATTGCTCATGTGATAAGCAGCCATTGCTGTGGGAAAATGCGTTTGAGAGTCACATACTATTTGCACAGGCAGTTGATCATTGCAATACAGAAAAATGGAAGATCTATCATGATTTGAATGCTTATAGAGTTCTTTTTGACGAGGTACAAATTTAGATATTATCATTATTTAAAGAAAATATTTTTTAATCTGGAAATTGGTTGTGACCTTTTTGTATCTCCAAGATCATTAATTTGAATGCATTAGATTGGAGGAGACTATGAGATCTTGATAGGCTTGAAGATTGACAATCATTTTTACTGCATATTTATAACCTGTATATCCTACTCCTGTAAAAAATTGCATGTTACAGATGGAAGCATTTTACGAGAATGTAACATATAAGAAGTAGAATGGGGCAAGCTCACTGAATCCTTACATTAGTGGTTTTCATTCATACTTATGTTAGTTTTGATGATTTATCATCTCATCTCCTGATAATTTGAGATGACTCATCTTCGTTGCACTTTAATTAATTAATTAATTTATTTTTTAGGAGGGGAGTGTTGTGGAGATTGTGCTTGAACAACATGGCTTTTTTGGGTCATGCCATTAGGAGTCTTCTCAGGTTTTGATGCCATGGATGTGTCTTAGTTATCATATGCTTTGCCTTTCCTTTTTGGTAGTTGGCTGCATTGCAGCTAGGTAATACTGAAAAACAGACTGCAACTTTGGGTGCATTTGAATTGCAGAAACAAAAATTCAAAATTTGTGAGAAACTAAGAATTTCAATGCATTTTGTTCTACGAATTTGAAAGCCTATGTTTTGAAAATCTATTTTGGATATGGCTAGTTTCACTCTCTCCAAATTGCACCCTTAGGTGAGAATGCAATTGAAGGAGAGTGAAGCTAGCAAATTCCCTTTTATTATTTGGCTGAGACTGTTGAATTTGCTGGAAATAGCTTAGATCTCCAATTTCATTGTTTAGATGCCTACAAATTCACATGATAATTGACCTGTCCGCTCAACATATATGAAATACACTATTATCTTCCTAAATTATCATACAAATGGATCTGGATCAATTCAGCAGGTTTCATCCTACACACTCCAAGGTTCGTTTTTCTCTATTTGATCTATTATGAATTTATGCCAGTTTTGATGATTTGAGATTTATGAAGGGATAACCCCCTTTTTTTTTCTTTCTTTTTAACCAAACCTAAATGTTATTGATCAAAAAAAGAAAAGAAAAAGGAAAACCTTAAACCTTAATGTTTAGGCTGTACTAAATTCATATGTGAAAGTTGAAACATTGAAGGCCAATTTATAAACTAACCAAAACAAATTTCTTGTAGATTTTTTCTAAATGTTTTTTTAATAATCTAGTAAATATTTCAAAAATATGTAATAGTGATTTGTAATGGATAAACCATTAGATATTTTGGAATAGTATATTATAATTTTGATAATTATATACAATGACAACTATGCATCTTTAATTCTTTTATATCATATAAAAATAATGTACAATAAACCTTAATGTTAAAAATATTTGTAAAAATAATTTAAATACAAAATAACCAACAGCAATGAGAGAAAGTTGAGGGTTGAGTTGATCTAATAAAATACTTTCAATTATTATTTCACATGGGAATTTCAATGTTGACCACAAATTCTTCTAAATTGTAAAAATTGACATGGTGTGTCGGTGGGGGCTTCAATCATCAATGTGACCAGATTTTCTAATGGGAAGAATGGAGGAAGTAGAATTACTACAACAATGAGAGGCTTTGTGAATTTGTTTTATAGGAATGAGCTGCTAGATCTTCCCTTGAATGGAGCTGGTTCACTTGGTCGAATAACAAAAGGGTTCGGTGATGTCTAGATTGGACAAATTCTTTTTTTGATTGGTAATCAAGCATAATATATGTAATGAGAGGAAATACAGTAATGTATAGACGTAAAAGTTTATTGAGCAGTAAACTCCCACAAAAGAGATTGGACAAATTCTTGATTTCTACAGAAGGGGAGTTACGCTCTCCTATTGTTATCCAAGAGGTGCTTTCGAGATTGACCTCTTATCATTCCCCAATTCTTCTTAATTGTGGGTGGTATCGTAGCTAGAGCACCCCTTCAAGTTTGAGAATATATGATTAGAGGATTTGAGTTTCATGGATGATTGAAGAGTGGTGGACTTCCTTTAAATTTGAGTGTAGGCCAAGTTATGTGTTTATGTGAAAAACTGAAGGTATAGAAGTTGAAGTTTGAGGTTTGGAACAGTGAAGTCTTTGGCTAAGTGGATTGCTTGATGGATCTAGCATTGAAGAGAATGAGGCTATAGATCATACGAAAGAATTGTTGGCGATTTCTGAAACTAATAAAGTTTCTAAATGAGGGCGAATGAGGATGTTGCGTTGGGAGGAGATTAGTTGCTGTAAAAAATCAAGTTTGGTGGCTCAAAGAATGTAATAAGAATACCAAGTTCTTTCACTGCATGGAAAATGCGAGAAGGAACAATTTAACTCGAGATTGAAGATGAATCATAGAAGATGATTCTCCTATCAAAGATGAGGCAGTGATTTATTTCTCGAAGTTTGGAGACTAGGCCTATAAGGTGTACACTTTGATAGCATATCGGCTAAGGAGGGGGACTGGACAGAAAGAGCCCTGATGAGAGAGAAGTATTATAGAAGTGATGGGGCTATGTGTGGAGACAAAGCCTCGGGACCAGATGGGTTTACAAGAAATGTGGAAGATTATTAAGGAAGATGTGATGTGAGTGTTACGAATTCCTTTTGTGGGGGGATATGGTGAGAAATGCCAATTCGATGTTTAATTTCTTGATTCCAAAGAACGGAGGTTGCAGAGGAGCTTATGGATTTCAATCCAATTAGCTTTGTCAGAAGCCTATATATATAAATAAATTGTGGTTTGTTTTATGCCTAGAATTTATAGCAATAAAACTAAAATTGTTAAAACACCACGTCGAGTGTTTTTCATGTGTAGCGAAAAGAGAGAGAGAGAGAGAGAGAGAGAGAGAGAAATACATTTTATTTTTGTATGTAAGAGAAAAGATTAGATAAAAGAAGAAAGATAGAGATTTAATAGACAAGAATTATTTAGAGCGCCACGTCAGAGTAAGAGAGCGATTTAATTATTGAAAAACATAAACTTGTGAGACACATTATATATTGATAAGTAAAAGAATGTTTTAGTTTTTATTTTTCAGTACATCTAAAGTGGCCATGAAAATAAAAATCGCCGAAACCGATACTAAACGGGCAATACGTATGTTTCGGTAGCCCCCTGTACGATATTTATACTGATACAAAACAGGTGACACATATCGTTTATTGGTTATTTATGTTTTCATTCATTATGTAATTGTATTTGCTACTTTGTCTTTCGATTGTTTCCCATGACTTTATATTTCGTAAATTTGGTTCCTGTAACTCTTTTTTTTTTTTTAAAATTTGATTTGATTTTTTTAAAAAAAGGGAAAATATATATATGTATCATCCAAAACTGATACCGAAACCGGTATGTATAGGTTTCAATTGGGATCGGTTCATTTCCTGAAACCGTATTTTTAATCCTTGAAAGTGACAATGACAACTAAAAAGCATAAAAATATATCAGGGCAGGACTCACTTATTAAATGGAAATATGGAAAGTTTTTTTTTTAAAAAGGAAAATGTTTTTTTGGTCCTTGAGTGGGTGAGGGTGACACACATCTCTAGCCCCTCATTAGGAGGGCCTGGGTTCAATTCTTAGAGAGGAGAATTTCCAATAGATTGGTAGAAGTTTCCACTGGGTGATGCGGTTGGAGGGCCCGCTCACCATTCTAACACTAGCAACTAATTGTAGATGAATGATGTCTCCTACCACATAAAAACCCATGTCACACAAAGTAAGCAAAAAAAATAAAATCTATCATGTGAGACCTACCTTATTTAGAGAAGAGCGTTTTTTTTTTTTTAATATTTCTTTAATATGTAAGGCAAATGGGATGGGCCAGGCTGCATTAGGGTTGAGCCATCCTTGGGTCGGGTTGAACATCTATATGTAAGTAGACTTTTGATTCGGGACAAACCTATTTAACTAGTTAATCAAAGGAAATATGAATTCATTTAAGTAAAGAATTTCTCAACTTTAATCTGTTTGATCACAAATAAATAAATTAGTTATTGGTCGGGTTGTTTAAAGTGGAGTTGAGCATTTATACTAGCAGACCTGTGACTCGAATTGGATTTGTCTAACAATGAAGAAAGGAAATTTGAACTTGATTAAGTAGGACACTTCATGGGTCAGATTGCCTTTTGGTCTGGTTGAGCATCTTATGTGAGCAGACCTTCAACCCAAAAAACAATTTTTTAGGTGAAAAACTCAAGATAGTTTAAAAAAAAGACAAAACAAGTATTGAACTTCTCAATTTTAACACATTTTATACTTTGAAATATAATTATTTTTAAAAACTAAAAGTTTGTAGTAAGCATTATAACTATATGAACATAATAAGTTTTAGTGTTATTTTGTTGGGTCTAGTTAGGACTTAGGAGAACCAACATGAATCTATCCCGATTATAAGTGGACTGAGGAAACCCAACACGAACTGACCCACTTTTAATTATATCCCCAATACTATAGTTAAATGCCAAAGTAGTCAGGAAAAGAAAATAAAGGACAACGATTTTTCTCACTGTTAATTGGCTAATGTGAGAATATCATGTCTCAGGTTGTGATAGTTGATACACAGGTCCATGGTAAACCCCAATGATGAGAGGAATATTTTTTATATTAGGGGAGAGAGAGGGTTTTGAAGGTTGTGAATTATAGACTCAGGTCCAAGATAGACTCCAACAGTGAGAAAAGGAGAACAAGAAAGAAAAAGGGAGATAGATTTTTTTTTTTGCACTCTTTGGTTAGCAGAGTTGGTATCCGTTTTAAAGGGTGGAGTAATCAACCACACACACCCTCATCGGACTAGATCCCGGACCTAACATGCGGTGCTTATGCACACACACCAATGGGGCAAGCATCATCTATTTTGTGTTCATTTCATACAATTTTATCAATATGGTTTGTTTACGCTCTTGCTTTTTTTTATCCCTGTACATTGCATGGGTTTCCGCTAGTACAAGATTATGACAAAAACTTGGGATTCTATATTGAAGAAGGTATTGGATGGACTGATTTTCTCTTGCCAAGGACCTTATGTTAGTGGGAGACATATTCTTGATGGAGAAATGACAGCAAATAAATGCATTGACTCTCGGGTTAAAAGCAGTTTACAGGTATGGCATAAGAAAGCTTGTGATCATGTAAGTTTTAAATGTTTGAATGATGTGATAAGAAGAATGGGATTTGGGCATAGTTGGAGGAATTGGATTGGTTTGTCTCGATACGATATTCTTTGATCTTGATATTGTTTGGATCTTGATATTGATGAATGGAAGTCCAGCTGGATTCTTTAAGAGCCACAAAGGCCTATGCCAAGGCTATCCATTGTTTTAAACATGGTTTTGGATATACTGGGCAAGCTGATGAAAAAAGCTGAAGATGGAGTAATGGTTGAAGGTTTTTACCCTACTAGTCAGAGTATGTCTGTCTTCAGTTTGCTGATGACTCCATTGTCTGTTGTGACGCCAACCATGAACAAGTCGGATGCTTGAGGTGTATTCTTTGTTGCTTCAAAGCTGTGTTGAGCCTTTGTATTAATGTAAGAAAAAGTGTTGTTTATGCAGCTTGCGAGGTTGAGAATCTGACAACACTTGCAAGTGTTATCGGGTGCAAAATAGATACTTTTCCTGTCAACCTACCCTAGCATACCCTTAGGAGTGAATTGCCTTTCATAGGTGGTGTGTAATGTAGTGTGATGGAGCCGATGGAGAAAAATTTGTCTGCATGGAAAGAAGGATACTTGTCAACAAGGGGGAAGATAACTTTATTTTAATTTTTATGTACTTTTTCTCCATCCTTGCATCGGTTGCATTAAATCTTGAGAGGCTTTAACATACTTCCAATGGAACAACATAGAGGGTAAGAAGAAATAACATTTGGTTAATTGGGAAAAATATATAGCCCAAAGGAGATAGGTTGTGTGGGATTCAATCGTTTTGGTTAGTATACAAGGTCTTAATTTGGAATAGTTATTGAGGGTTCAGGGTGGAGCATGACAACCTATGGAGATATGTGATTTGTAGCAATTATGGTAGTTCTAATGGTGGTTGAGACCTGGCTGTTGTCATCTTTTAATATTGTCTAAGTCTATAAAGATGTGTGTGTAGACATGATGTCAAAAATCGACTCAATTCTGCCGAAGTTGATTGAATTGAGTCGACTTCCTTGGTGTCCGAAGCAAAATACACTTGTATTTTAAAAATATTGGACTTCGTGGTAAACTTCGATCAAAACAGAAAAAAAAATGTTGAGAAAATATAGAACTTCGGTGGAAGTTAACCGAAGTGTATATAAAATGTCTGTAAATTGAAGGACTTTTAAGTTTAGCTTAAAAGTCTAATGCTAGTTCCACTCGCTTTAAACTTACTTTCTTATAAGGAAAGGAACTTGTCCCTAGAATTAACCTTATTATAAATATAATTAGCTTTAAAATAGAATGTTGCTAGCATTAACCTTATTATAAATTATAATTTTATTATTATAATAATTTTTGTATCAGTATATTATGCCAATAAGGGCTTTTGAGTAATATTAAAATATTAAATAATTTCCTAATAGTCTTTTATAGATTAAAAATTATTTAATTACCCATCTCATCCTATTCACATATTAATTCAATCTTGTAAAAACATTAAGCTCATCAATTGCAGATTGAAATTATTTATCAACTTTATTGTGCATTCATAAGTTTTTTTGGTTTTTAAAATAATTAACATGTATAATCATTGAATAATAAAGAGAATACATATCCCCTTCACTTGGCAAAGATGATAAAATATAGTTAAAAAAATTCGACAATATAGCGAAATACCAAGATGAAATTATAGCTCAGATAAGTAGACAACGCATGTCACTTAACAATTAACATGATTCTCACATTTGAGTACTACATTCTTGCATCAGTAGTATAATGAATTTTAGTTGTGTATTTATGGTTAAATATTGAATTTCTAAAGTTTCATCTTAAATTTCCAATGTTTCCTTAAAGTTTCTTAGACTTCTTTAATTTTTACATAACTTCTTGGATTTCCTTAAACTCCCTCGAAACGTGTCAACTTCCTTAGTGACCGAAGTTTATACCGAATCCGAAGTTTAATACATTGTGTGTAGAAATTCAAAAGGATTATTGTAAAGTTATCCGTTACAAAGTCGGGATGATAACAGAGGGTGATTTTGGGAAGGTCATTATTGTGGGGAGAGGTTTCTTATAGTTGCTTATCCTTAGTTGTATGCCATGGTTGACTTAGAAAGGATCAAAGGAGTGATTGTGGGGGTAGTTGTTTTGTGGTGGATGATTAATGTTTAATTTTGCCTTAAATATCCTCCTTTAAACAAGCATTACCAATTTCTCTGACTTTTATCTTTAATTTTTAATTTTACACAAAGTGGTGTATATTCTTCTCACTACTACGTAGTGCTCTTTCTTATTACTTTAAGGGTATATTTGCATGCATTTTATACATGTTCGTAAAGGTTGCATGCAAAACCTTTTTGAGAGACTTTATTACATGTATTTACTTTTGTTGGAATCCAAAATTGGACCATTCTCAGAATTGAAGAAGTCTAAGCCTAATAAGCTAAAGCCTAAGTCCAAGTTCCAAAAGTCAAAGAGTCAAAGCCCAAGTCAAAGAGCCCAGACCTATGTAAATGTTTCATATTATGGAAAGACCAAAATTTGGTCTTTAGATATTTGGATGTTTCCATCATAGAATTTAGGAGAGATCTTAATTTATTTCCAAAAGAAGATTTATTGTAAAAGGAAAGAGGATGCTTCTACTTTAGAATGGAGGGGATTTAAAATAAAAAGAAAGCTGATATTTCCTTTATAAATGAGGAGGTCTCAAGGAATTAAAAGGAAGGGTGAGACGTCTCACCTATAATCTCCCATTGGGTGGACATCCCACATGCCCATAAGTCGAAATAGGTTTCAAAACCTTAACCTTAGAAGAGTATTTAGCCAACCATTTTTGAGGTTGTCATCCTCTGCAATGGTTGCTCAACATTACAAAAGAAATAACTAAGCAAAAGAACTAAAATAAAAATTCCAATACCAAAAGAAGAAAACGTTCTATGCTAAAAGACAAGGAGGAGAGAGCAAGGACCATGAGTGTGTCCAAAACAATTGTGAGATGTGGGACGTCCACCTAAGGGGAGACTATATAGGTGGGATGTCACACACTTCTTTCTAATTCCTTGAGATCTCCTCATTTCTAAAAGGAAACATCCTTTCCTTTTATTTTAAATCTCATCATTTCTAAAATAGAAGTATCTTCTTTCCGTTTAGAATAAATCATTTCTTTTGAAAATAGATTAAGATTTCATCCTTTGTATAATGTAAACATTCAAATATCTAAAGACCAAAATTTGGTCTTTCCCTAGTAGGAATTGTCCACCTAGATCTTTGATTCTTTGACTTGGGCTTTGACTCTTTGACTTTTGGAATTGGGACTTGGGCTTTAGCTTCTTAGGCTTTGACTTCTTCAATCCCAAGATTGATCCGAGTTTAGATTCCTACAAAAGTAAATACATGTAATAAGGTTTCTCTCAAGAAGGTTTTGCATGTTACATTTCTGGACATGTATCGATGGATGAAGATATACCATTAAAATCAGAAGAAAGAACACTACTCCGTAGTGAAAGGAAAATACACCCCTTTACATGTAAAATTGAAGATATAAACCGGAGAAGTTTAATAATGCTTGTTTAAATGATGATAATTAATGCAAAATTAAGCATTTATCAGTGGGGCAAGGAAGGATTGTCTGGATGCCTAACTTTAGGCGAATTCGAACGATTGAGAATCTTTTTACGAGACTCGAAGAGAATATTATCAAGGAAATGCAAACTCGTTTGTGGGAAAGGGGATCCTGATGTCCAGTTTATGCCTTATGGTGAAATATTTTCTTACTTTGCTGAACCTAATAGGATTGATGTCGAATCCTTTTTGTATGATGGAAGACCCTTGATTCATGTGTAGGAGCAAGGAGAAAGTTAACCCTCTTCTAACACAATGTTCTTTTGTTATGGTAGCGTGGCAATGTTTTTTGAACTAGTTGGGAAGTGTGAGTTACTTCATTTATAGACCTCACTTCAAGTTGGCTATCTTGTTCTCTCAGATATAGATAATCCATACTACACAAAATGTTGACTTTTACTATTGTTTTGTGCATTTGGAAGGAGAAGAACGAAAGGATTTTCAAGCGTAAAAAGGATCTCTAGGTGGTGTATGATTTGGTGTCTTAGTACATTTGATTTTCTTCTCTCAAGGATCTCTACGAAGATAAGGTAATATTTTTTAGTTCTATTTGGATTCCTCGCCTTGGGGAGTCCAGTTGGAGTATTACAAATTTGTAACCAGTGGAAACTCGTGTAATGCACGAGGAGGGCTAAAAAAGGAAAGATTGTGTGAACAAACCCTATTGAAAAATTGTATGAAACCATCACAAAATAGAAACTATTAAAGTATTTGTAGGAGAGAAAAAGTTCCAAAAATGAAAGAAGATAGACTACCAAAATATTCTATTTCATTCTCTTTTATTCCATCTTTCTTTCTTTCTCTCAGGATTGGGGTCTATCGTGGACGCAAGTATATACCTAGGTAACCAGAGCGAGAGCACGAGAGCGTCAAATTTCAAGTTAGGATAGGGTTGAGAGTAGGGGTGTCAACAGCCTTGAGCTGAGCCGAGCTGAGTGTTATGTTGAATACTATATGGCATTCTACACATTTGGTTTAGGTGTTACTAATTATGAGGGTATACTTGTTATTTTATACTTAGTTGGTGAGTATATAAGATAATGGGTTAGAGATAGTCATTAAGCTCTCTCTCTTTTCCATTTCTCATCTTTCTCTTCTCCTTTCTCCTCCTTTCATCCAAACCCTAGTTTTTTGGATTCCAACTTGGTATTATAGCACAACAAAAGATCAAAGGAAGTTTTTTAAAGCCAAATTTGTCAACCGAATGAGCAAGCTCCCAATGACATCACTGTTCGTACGACTGACTCCAACCATATGGACGAGGGTCTGAGACCTGGTTTTGAAGGTATGGTTGGGTAGGGTTTCTTTTTTTGAGTTTTTTGAGCCCTAGTTCATCAAATTTGGAGAAGTATTGGAGTTTCTATGATGATTTTTCAGTAAATATGAAAAAAAACCCTAAAATTATTACAATCTGATCGTGTCCTCTTGTTCCTATGCGAAATCTATTTTTTTGGTGAAGGATTCCCCCTCCTAGGAACTTTTTTTTTGTGGTCTACCCTATGGAAGTGGTTTCAAACTAAACCGCTTTGTTTTGAAGGAGTTATGGTTATTTTAGAAGGGCATAGTACTACAGTTTTTTGGCGTTTTCTGGTTTTTTTGGCTGTTTTTTGTTGGAACGGCGTAGAGATGGCCTTCTCGATACTTGCATTGATGATTTGAAGTGTGTTGGAGTATGATTGAAGTGTTTGATGTGTGCATTGATGAGTTGAAGTGATTGGTGCTTGGTTTATGCCGAGAAGGTGTTTGTTTATTTGTGTAGGAGTGTGTACTCCTTGTGATATTGAGTTGTTGGCTTTTCTTCTTGAGGATTCTTAAAAGTGAAGCATAATGAGAGATTCCAAGGTTAGTCAAACCCCTAGCGCTCCTTTAAATGAAAAAACAAAAGTTGAAAAGACAGAGTCTCCACTAACACAAATTACCACAATGACATTTGATTATACAAAAAACCAAAGAAAAAGGAAAAAAGTGAAAAGACTTTAACATATTTTCCCATAAGCATTAACCCCCTTAAGTTAAAAATGAAGTTAAAAATGAATATTTTTTTTTGAAAAACTGCATGTTGGTCCTCACGAATTAGGGAATGGAAAACGACGCTATATAAAATGGAAAACCGTGCTACACACGCGAATACGCTCTCAAACCATGAGAGTGAGGTTTGAGAGAAAGTAGACAGTTTGAGGTATTAAGGTATATACTATATGACCTCCAAAAGTTGTCTCTCCTCTCTCTCGATCTCTCTTCCCTTAAAATAAAAAAAATCTCTCATAATTGGGGTCCACCATGGACCCCATGTGTATCTATATGACTCGAGATAAGATTTTTTCATGTTAGTCAAATAACATGTTGGATTCCTCTAACCAACCACGTCATAATACTTGGTGAAGCTATTCTAGATATATAATTATGTACTTACTATAAATTTAAAATTTTTTAAATCTTAAATATAAACCTGCTAAGGTTGAGAAGTTCACTACTTAGTTCAGATCAGATTTGTCCTTTTCGATCCATTTTGAGTTATTCATCAAACAAATCATTTTGAGTTTGGGACATGGCTTGCTGACATGATATATGCTAAACCCGACCTAAAAATGTTAGGACCCATGAAGTTTCTTAAATTGAGTTAAGATTTGCATTCTTCTACCTTTTAAGCAGGTCGAGTTTGGGTCAAAGGTTGTCACACTATAGCTTTTGAATGTCATTTCAAAATGGCCTGACTAAATACCCACTCGTTTATTTATGTGTTTAAATAGGGTAGGTTTGAGAAATTCTGTACATTGTTTTTAGATTTGCCATTTTGAACCTGTTACAGATTTCGTTGAGGTCAAAGGTCAACTCACATATATATGTTCAGTTCGATCGAATGACGATTCAACCCTAAGACAACCTGAGCCATGCCATTGCTTCCCCTACTTACAACACTTGTTAAAGAAATAAAAAATAAAAATCTCTTCTCCAAACAATGTGGATATCATGACCTTTGTTTTACTTTCTTTGTGTGACATGGATAGATAGGTTTTCAGTCTTACCCCCATACATTTTTTGTCATTTTTGGTTTGAGGCCTTATTTTTCTGCGGTTAGTTGTTAGTGTTAGAGGGGTGAATGGGCCCTCCAGCCACATCACAGAAATGGAACTGCTACCAATATATTGGGAGTTCCTCTCTCTAGGAATTCAACCCAAATCTCCTCTTAATGAGGGACAAACCTTCACCTCATTAGCTGGAGGTGCGGGTATCACCCCTAGAGACTCGAGGCTTTGAAAACATTTCTTGATTATGAAACTCTTCATTTTTGTGTATAAGGTGGGTTTTGCCTGATAACGTTTTGTATCACATCTCTTCTGAAATGATTGTTTGGTTAACAAAAGATGGTTCTTGTCAAACATGTATTTCATGTGTAAAAGACAGAGTGAATCAGTAGATCACTTGCTTTTACAATGCCAGTTCATTGTAAAGATCTTGCACCCCTTCCTTTGCCTTACTAGAGTTACATGGGTCACTCCGAGAACCAGTGTTCAAAAACTCGAAAACTCGACTCGACTCGGAAGTCAGTCGGGTCAAGTAACTCGGAAGACTCGAAAAAAACTCGACTCAGGCGACTCGGAAATATATATAATTTTATATATATATATATGTACGTGTATATTATAAAATTCTAAATAAAAAAATTTTAAAATTCAACAAGAGTATCATCAAAATTCAAATAACTAGCATTCATGATAAATATTAAAGAACCCCAAAGTACTAAACATCATATTCTCAAAAAAAGACTTCCAAGATCCAAGTCCAAAAAAAAAAACATTCTTCCAAGTTTCAACATCAAGAATTCAAGATATCATTAAATACAAAAATATCATAAAATGATCAAATATCATCTTCATTGTCTTGATCCATGTCTTCCTCCACTTCATTAGACTCCTGTCTAATTGTTGTAAGGCTTGCATCCACATCACCATCCAACCAACTCAAGTCATCTCCATCAAAGTCCCCATCATGCTCATGAATCCACTCGTCAATTTCATTATTAATTAAGATATTGTCAATATTTGTAGGATCATAAGTTGAGGCATGTCTTCTCAGTTGTCTTTCCCTCAATCTCAGGTTATAGTGAATGTACACCAAGTTATTCAACTTTTCTTGCTTCAAGCGGTTCCTTTTCTTTGTATAGATCTGGTCAAAGGTACTCCAGTTTCTTTCGCAACCTGAAGAAGAGCAACCTTGACTCAAGATATGGATGGCAAAGCGCTGGAGTTCTGGAGTGTCATAACCAAAGGATTGCCACCAAGAAACTGCAAAATATAATATAATTATAATTGTATAATATCAAAGATCAATATAGAAACCATAATGTATAAATTAACTAAATATTAAATTAAATTATAACTCACTAGGAGATAACTTAGTTCTATTACGAATTGCTTGCTCACTTCCAAATGCCTTTTGTGCAGAAGCAAATATAGCAACCTAAAAAATAATTGAAATATGATATAAGTTATAGTGACCTTGGAATAGACACATAGTAATTTTAATTTTGATCATTAAAAACTATAATCTTGTAAATAATATACCTCATCCATCGCTATGATCTGAATATCTATATCATTTTCAAGTCGTGCTATTGCTTCATGCAATCCACGGCGAACCTCGGGATGTGTTGAGAAATTCGGACGATATCGAATTGCTGGATTCAGAAAGTAACCCGCAGCATGAAGAGGAGAGTGGAGAGTCAAATCCCATCTTGCATCAATGATGTCCCAATACTTTTTAAAAGATTTCTCATCATTTTTATGAGCTTCTGCAATCTCAATCTTTGCTTGATCCATTCTATCATATATATCCCCCATTACTGGCTTGTCACCATCCACTAACCTCAAGACCCGAATAATGGGAACAACCGTCTTATTGATTTTCTCCATCTTTCGCCAAAAAGAAGAGTCTGTTATTATCTTCTCAATACACTTCCTCTCTTCAAGATTAGCAAATTTTGATTTCGCCCAATCCTCTGAAAGAAACATCTTTTTCAAGGAGCCCCTCTAAAATAAATTTGGAATAACAACAAAACAAAGAAGTAAATATTAAAATTTGAAAAGAAAATACTTCCAAATTAAAAGAGTTTAAAACTTTAAAAATTACCTGCTCAATAAGACTTTCAATAAGAATGAAATTTGTGGCAAAGCGAGTAGCTCCCGGTCTCAGAATCTCTCTATCATCAGTAAAGGATCTCATAATGTGTAAAACTTGACTTTTATTATAAATAAACTTGGTTATACTTCTGCACTTCTCAACTATTGTTTCGATTGGAGGCAACTTTCCAATTTTTTCAAGAATGAGGTCAATACAATGTGCTGCACAAGAGCTCCAAAACAAATTCTTCCTTTTCGCCATCAGAAGCTTCCCAGCAGCTACATAATTTGCTGCATTATCTGTTATCAATTGCACCACATTCTTTTCCCCCACTATCTCAACAATTTCATCAAGTAAGTTGAACAAATTATTGGCATCTTTTACAATGTGTGACGCATTAACTGACTTGATGAACATAATGCCTCGTGGGCAAGACACTAGAAAGTTAATAAGTGTCCTACCCTTTTGATCCCTCCAACCATCAGACATTATGGAACATCCAGTTTCATTCCAAGACTCCTTGAACTCCTGAAGATAAAGATTTATGGACTCCACCTCTGCTTTTAAAAAGGGTCCCGCCAACTCATAAGGTGTTGGAGGCTTCAACCCTTTACCAAACATGCCAATTGCTTCGCATGCCGTTGGAAAGAATATCGAGTCCGCAGCATTAAATGGGATACCAGCATGATAAAACCACCTAGCTATGATCTCACACGCCCTCTTTCTTGAGTTCTTATTGAAACTTGTGTCTACCCTAAGTTGTGCCGTGCCAACTTTTGGAAATTCCTTAGCTTTTTTAGTTAGGCACGTGACCTCATCTTCATCTTCATTTTCTTCTTCAGCAGTTGAACTTGAACCAAAAACCCCCCGCATTTCTTTTGTGATCTTTCCTCTTCTTGCTTTCTTGAGTCTTGTCTTCCAAATACTGTTTTATCTCTTTAGAAATTTTTTCAGGTACCTTCTCACACTTCTTTATATCACCAGGCAGTCTAGCTAGATGATGTTTCAATCGATGAATCCCCCCATGCATCTCCTTCCCGCAATAATTGCACCTCACTTTCTTTTTATCAATAGTGATTGGGGTGCCATGATGCCAACCTATGTCAGTTAAGCGGGAAGTGTCTACTTCCACAGCTGGAGGAATTGTCGGTGAAGTTGCAGATGCCATGCTGCTGGAAGTGGCCATTTCTATTTTGAATTAAAGCAAACAAAACTTTAATAATAGATTAGAGATTAGAAAGTAAAAACCGTAGACTAATTTATAATTTTCTACTTTCTAGTTTTACAATTCTACTGCAAACATACAAAATTACAGATTTTTTGTAGGCTACAAAACCATTACTAACTACTATTGTATTTTACTGTTGCAGATTTTTTTAACAAAGGAAAAAAGGATTGAAGGAGAACAAAAGCTGGGCAAGTTGAATGAGGCTGCATTCAACATTCAAAAAAAAAAAAAATAGCATGATCAGGAAAAAAAAAACAGTATATGGAAGATTGAAAAAAAATAGCATGCATATGGAATTAAGGATTGAAAGAAAAAACAGCATGTATATGGTAGATCATAGATGTATGGAATCCTACTGGTCATTATCTTAAAAATTTTCTATTCTATTGTTTGTGTTCCTCATAGTTGCAGAATAGTTAGCCTAAAAAGAGAAAGTGGAAGAAGAAATTTTGATCGATGGCTGAGGGCTCGAATTCATAGGTTTTTTTAACAAAGAAATATGGGCTACATTTCAGATTTACCATGGAATGTATTTCGATTGAAGATTCTTCAAAAAAAAAAAAAAACAGAGCACGAATGAAATGAGTTGGGGCTACAACTTACGAGTACAGGCTATTTCTCCTTCTCCTTCTCGTCTTCCTTCCTTTGTTGAAACTTTGCAGATCTTTCCTCTCAAATTTCGAAACCCTAAAGCCCTAAAAAAAAAAAAGAGGGGTTATGGAGAAGAAGCTTGTAGAGGAGGCTTAAATTTTTAAAGATTTTCAAAAGAAAAAAAAAAAGGTTAAAGAAGAGGCTTTACAAAGGAGAACTTACAGATTTAAAAAAAAAAAAGGGGTTCGAGAAGAAGATGCCGCAGAGAAGATCATCACAGGTGCGCCTTCTTTTCCTTCTTCTTCTTCTTCTTCTTCTTCTTCTGCTGCTGCTCGAGCTCTCGTTTGAGAAAAAAAAAACCCTACAAAGCAAACCATCGAGTTATAAGAGGTTTTTTTTAAAAAAAAAATACCGGTTATATCCCGTTAAGAGTCGGGCGAGTCGGGTCGGGTCTTGAAATCGGTAAAACTCGGTTTTACTCGTCCGAGTTTTTCGGTTTTTTCACTACCGAGTATTACCGGCGAGTTGGATCGAAACCCAGCCGAGTCGAGTTGACTCGGCCGAGTTCCGAGTCAACTCGCCGAGTTTTTGTACTATGCCGAGAACCATGGTGGACCTCATCTATGGTTGGCTGCAAAGAGAGTTTGGTTGATGTGGAAAGATGCTGAGGATGCTTCCTTTCGCCCTTTGCTGGAGCATATGGAAAGAAAAATCTATGTGCATAAGTGAAGATAAGCCAAAACTCTTCTAAGCAGTGGTGGATCGTGTTTTGCTATCCCTCTCTCTGGTCCTCTATCCTCAAGGACTTCATGGATACAAGGATAGTGAAATTTTGTTTTGATTGGGCAAGCTTTTTCATGGTTTATGTAATTGTACAGTTTTGGATTTTGCTGTTTGTGTTAACATTTTTTGTATTTGAGTTAGCCCCTCCTCCCTCTTCCTTTTTAATATAGTTACAGCTACGTGCCCAAAAAGGGAGTTTGTGCGATTGTTGATGAGCTTGGTAAGTCTGACCTTTGCAACTCGAACAACTAATAAACAGAAGATGGGCTCCACCCTGAGTATACATTCACTAAATCTACTTGATTGGGAAATTAGCATTGCCTGGTTTATGGTTAAGTCTTCCTTTGTGCCTTACAATTGGTTTTTTTGGAGGGAGCCTTTCAATTGGTTGTGCTTAATTTGACAGATGTTTTGATGCTTCCAAAACTCTGTTGTTGTTAAATGGTATTCTTAACAAGGCATTTGGAAGTGGTTAAAGCCCAAATCTACTTGTGTAATTTGATGCGGAGAACAAAAAAAATTGATGTTAAGGAGATACATGATCAGTTTGCATCTCCACTCATATTTAGTCCATAAGCTTGTTAGAAACCAAGACCAAAGTTGTGTCCTCAGTTTGAAGTTTGAAACATGATTCACTTCTCCAGGCATTGGACGACTTGGTAAGGGGAAAAATATATTGATGCTGATGGATTCATCCTTGGAACTTGGAAGGATAGTATGCCAATGTAGATGCATGCCTACCAAATTGGTCGAACTTGCTTCAAGATGTCTTCAGTCTGATGCTAGAGATCGACCCAATACTAAGTTTCTTCTTACAGCAGTAGCACTGCTTCAAAAGCAAAAATATGTGAAAATTATGAATATCCTTAAACTTGAATTGAATATTTAGTTGCTGTTGTTTTGTGATTTTCATTTATATGTAAGCCTCCTTAATGGGTTCTGATTATTCTCCTTGATATTCCTAGGTGGCATCACATTGTTCTAATGGGTCTGTCAAAAACTAAAGTTGTGCTGCCAACCATGCTTTCTCCACTTGGAAAGGCTTGTGCAAGGACGGATCTTACTGCTGTGCATGATATCTTGCTTAAAATAGGTTGCAAGGATGAAGAGGCTGCAGAAAATGAGGTGAGGCAAAGCTACTCTTGGATTGTCTTTTATGGTTCTGCACAATCTCTATATTGAAGTCCTGGAAGTAAATAGAGAGCACAGGAATTTTTTTATAAAGAAAAGAGTTATATTCATCATTAAAGTTCTGTCTTCCTCATATTACTCTCAGACGTAAAATGTAGTTCGCTTTTCATGTGTGGTTGATTGACTGACTTATTCCTGGTAAACACACTCCTGGGGGTGATAAACTATTATTACGGTTATTTTGATAAAAATAAAAAAAACTATTATTGTGGTTATTATATCTTACAATTTAAATTCGATTTCGAAAAATGTATATATTTATATATTCTCTGTGTTATTCATGGCTGTGGCCTTGGGAATCTTTCATCATGGTGCGGTTTTGTGAAATGTGGTCTCAATTTGAAGCTATCATTTCAAGAACGGACACAAGTCACACAACAGTGCAAAAGATGTTGAATACCCAATTTTTTTTTGTGGATATTGCATTTAGGGACAAGGATTTCAAGAATGCAATTGATTACCATTCAAAGGTATGTTCATTTTCTGTTTGTGCACTTTTATTACTGCTGTGAACTGCATTTTAAAATTTTTCATTTTTATGTTATATATATATATAGGACACATAAGGATCTCTTAGGTGTTAATCACAAGCATCTGTCTCACGAATTTGTAAATCTTACACCATACGTTTCAGTTTTGTCGGGATTTTGATCTCATTTTTTTAAAAAAAATGTTGGCAACCAGGAGCCTTTAAATGGTTGGTCAATTTCCCAGGCACTAGCTGGTAACTTGAAGAACACATCAGCAATGAAATATTCCTGGTTACCAACTTCTCAAAAATTGAGGCTTCACTCCAAAATCCAAATGATGACGTGCACTGTGTAATACACACACACACACCTGGGACAGGGGTGTTTGTGACAACACATATCAAGTTTCCTTATATATATATATATATAACATCATGATCTGTGCGAGCGTCCAAGTTCGTGGACAGCAAAAAGTCTGGAACAGAAAATAAGCTCAAACAATAATTTCTAATGGTGATCATAATAATTTATGTAGGTATAAAGTCCATTTTTATTTATATCAATCGAATTGATTCATTATAATACAGAGGAAACATAATGACACATAATTGACATTTGGTTTTTAACAAATAATAATGTCTTCTATTGTATTGCATCGATGCCCATGATAAGGGGCCAGTTTGATGCACGGAGAATGCCAAATAAAATTTAAAAATGAAATAAATAAGATGTATGTAGACATGATCACATGAAAAGAAGAAATATTTGGTTACAAAGTTTATAGTAAACATCCAAAGCGAATCATTTCAATATTTCTCTTGTTTATAAATCTTATAGTAAACATCCAAAGCTTATGGTCTCAATATTTTCTCTTTTGCAATAAATAAAATTTATAAAGCAGCATTTAATATTCTTAAAAGTTTGAATTTAAAAATCTCCATAACCCACTGTGTTAGCCTTCCAATCTCCTCAACCAGGAATCTCTCTTTCAAACCATTTGTTTTTCTTGATAATTCCTCACAACCTCACAATTTCATAAAACTATAAAACTTCACGCATTTTATCTAATCATCATCCATTATCTCAACATTAGTAAATGAAGCACCAAAACAACTATGCCAATTTGCAGAATTTTTACCATAGAAGCAAAATTTGTTGAAATCAATACTACCATGCATTTTGAATTATAAACTGTAGATGGGGCCATCGGAGACCAGCAATCTAAGCCGATATATGTAGTAGTATATGTAGTAGTGTAAGCCGTTTAATTTAAACCTATACATTCATCTTAGGTATGATGAGAAACATTAAGCATCCATAATCCTAGCTGCATCCAGTACATATATACATCTCCAAGTCCTTTCAGTTCAATTAACCTTTTTTAAGGGTTGATTAGGATCTTTGCACTTCAAAGTTACCTATAACAATATTTCCATCTCATGCCATTTGATGTTTGAAAGCCATCCATCCCTACAATATTGTTCGGAAATAAAAAATTACTTTGGATTGACACTTGTCTACAACCCCAAAATAGAAAAAGACTGTATAAACCCAAGTAAATCTCAACTTATATTTGATGTGTGTGTTTAGTTAACAAAAAAAAAATATGAATATTCTTTTGAAAAAACACTCGTGAAAAATAAATAAAAATTAGGTTCCTTGACTCATTAACTATCTATGGTGCAAAATGAATAGTTGGGTGAACGACATGTGCTTAACAACAATGATTAAAAGATTAAATGTCTGGGATGATAGATGAATAGATTTGGTAGTTCTCGAGGTCGAGTCATGGGCTCTCAATATCGGTTGTATGGGGTGGGGGTATTCCCTATGCAGCACGTGGACTAGTCTGAGTCTTTAAGGCTCAGGATATCCACGTTAATAAGAAAAGAAGAAGAATTACTAATGATGGACGTGCCCTGGTTGTAACTGTCAGCATTCACTCTGACAACATTGGGGGGGTAGTGATCAGCAGCTTCTTGGCCTTAAATTGGAAACTGTCCAAAAAGAAAAGAGAAGAGTTGCACCCAGTTTTTTTATATTTTCAGGTACCAATTAATTTTTAACATAACCGACACATATAACCTTTTAAGTATATTTTTAAAATTTAATTAATGGAAATAAAATTTACTTGACTTCAGGGAGAGAAGAAGAAGAAGAAGAAATGGCATGAATGGTTGATATACTACACCATAATCATGAAGTTTCATTTGTGAATTTCGATTTAGCACCAAAATAATGTAATTTAAAATTTTTGAAATATTTTCAGCAATATAGAATTTTTTCTAAGAAATAATGTACAATGAGGTAGGCATCTGTTCCCCAAAAAACAAATGAAGTGGGCATACCTCATGGTAAAACATAATAGAGGCTTTCTTACCATCCAAAAAAAATAAATAATAGGGGCCTCCTTTTGCATCATGTTTAACTAGCCATTTCAATTAGAAAACTGAAAACTAACACAATAGAATTTTTGATACAGAAATAGTGGAAAACATAGCATCATATCTTAAATTCTTAATCTTAATTAAAAATAGCTCATCGTGAACTTGCAAACCATAACATACAAAAATTGAAAGAACAAACAAAGCAACGGATTGCATATACTCATCTTTACATTGTTTTAGTCTCTAATAATGAATATATTTTAGTAAAAAACTGAATAATATTATTTTTTTGTGCGGTTGAGAATTGCCTAGCCCAAATTATGTCAAATCCACATTTAAAGGAATAAGCAAGGTATTAAAGTTTAGTGTCGGTGTAGACTTCGGTCACTAAAGAAGTGAAACGTTTTGAGGAAATCTAAGTAAGTCCAAGAAAACACTATAAAATTAAGGAAGGACTTGAGACCCCCTTAGGGTCGAGACCACCGAGATCGTGCTCTAAGAGCACGAGATTTCAGGTGGGGCTCAGAACCTTTATCCAATTAAGGAAATGTTGAAAATATTAGAGGAACATTGAAATTTTAAAATAAAAATTTAGGAAATGAATAACTAAATATATATACATATC
This sequence comes from Tetracentron sinense, assembly GCA_015143295.1. Classification (NCBI taxonomy): domain Eukaryota; kingdom Viridiplantae; phylum Streptophyta; class Magnoliopsida; order Trochodendrales; family Trochodendraceae; genus Tetracentron; species Tetracentron sinense. Next base: position 18,766,953 of record CM026571.1, read on the forward strand.
AATAACTCATTACATAACAACACAAAGCATGTATAGTATCTAATATAAGAATTATGCGACGAAGTACATGCATTGTCTAGAATTGTAAAACCAAATGTGCACATAAATGAGTATTTATATCATAAAATATTTACAAAATGTGATATATCACAATATAACACTTGAAAACTTTCAAATCATGAGTTTGAATTGTAACTACATAAAGCTCTAAGGTGGCTCAAAGTCATCATTTGTGTTTTAATGAATGAGTTCACAAAGCTACTGCTCTAAGTAATGACCAAGGTTCTAAATTTTGACGAAATATCATAAATTTCGATGATATTTACCGATTTCAGAGGGTCCTAATTCATCTAGATCAAGAATTTTGATTTTTACAATTTTTTGAAAATATCGATCGAAATATCCGAAATATCACACAATATTTCATAAATTTCGGTTGACATTTTCAAGTCATTATTTGGATTTTGTTTTGTATTTTGTTATTTGGTATCTCGCGATATGTGGGATATATCTCGCAAGATATATCTTATATATCGTGCGATACCGTTAAAAAAAATAACAAAATAAAACAGAACAGTGAACTCGTGAAGGATAGGAAGAATCTAAGTTTCAGTCTTGCAGACCTATCACCGACACCAAGCTACAACCTACAATTTACAGAATATCTGTGAAGGCCTGAACTCCATTGTTATTTAAACCATGGTTAAACCTCAAGAATCTATGAGATATACCAAAATAGACAGAAAAAAGAAAAAAAAAAGAGTTTGAGAAGGATTTGGGAGTGAAGGAATAATAACCATAGGAATTAGGGAGGAGGGTACATACTCGTAGAAGAGGACCCCCTTGCTGTTGCCGTCTTCCTTTGTCATCGTCGCCGTCTTCCTTTATCGCCGAGCGGTGAGTCTCTCCCCTTTCTCTTGAGTTTTCTCTCTGAGTCATTTTTTTTGGTTGATTGAGTTAAATGAATTTGTTATGATTTTAGGGTTAAGTTATAATGATTATTTACGAAATAGAGCTCTAGTTATTCAATAAACTATAAGGTCCCAATTTATAAATACATTTCATTCTCAAACAAGTAGACAACGCATGTCATTTAACATGAAGTCAGAGATCCCATTATTGATGTATTAACTATTATGTATAAAATTAATTGTATTTGAGTTAATTGTTATGCTTCATTGAGAAATGAATACAATTTTTTATATAAGTTACACCAATATTAGTGAATCATATATTGTCGTAAGTGTCAGTGCACGTTTTTGGCTCCCTTCTCATTGCATTTTTTATATACATTGTTTTTTTTTTTTATAAAAAATTTTGATTCTTAGATGTGTATTAATATTTATTTTAACATTTCCAAAAGTTTCATTGAAAAAATTCATATTTTTTACCATTTTTTTCGATTATTTTCTCTACTTGCGATATTGTTCCCGTAATATCGATATATCTTGCGATATATCCCCGATATATCTTTTTTTCATAGCTCGATATGTCGTGCGATATCGACATTGAGAACCTTGGTAATGACAATATTGAGCTTGAGACATGCAACTCTGGTAACTACTGGTGGTATACTCTCAATTCCCAAATATACTACCTTAGAGTTGAGCATCAATACCCACGACATTCCTAATCATGGATAATTTGAGTGCTTAGCTATACAACAATCATATAAAAAATGCCCTAACCTTGCTCATAACCAAGACTATCTATAGTGTCATATCCATAAGACCCATAGCCATAATCATAGGGTCTCATTCATTATCTTGATAAATGAGTTGGACCATTTGCATAATTATTTTATGATTTATAACTAACTATAGTATTTTAAAATAAATTTAGTTCTAAATATGTTTTTATAAAAATAATTAAATATGTTTCAATAAAAAATCCCAACCAACTTGAAACTCAGTTAGAAAATAATAGCACTAATTAAGTAATGTACAAACATTTAGATATAACATACATATTTATTAAATTAGTGTAGTATGTATAATAAAAGATATATCTAATTAATTTTTAAATTAAAAATTAAAAATTATTTTTTCTTAGAAATGAAGAATAATCCAACAATTAGATTAGGTGCATACCAGGTGCGTTTAATTAACATTCAAATTGAGACATTAAAATTTTGGGTAGTTTGGGTTTTTCCTAGTTTTTCTTGAATTTCATCTAGAAATCTAGTTTGAATCCATAAAATATATGGAAATGTATGAATTTGATGCATCTAAGGATGTTTTTATGCAAAATATTGGAGCTAAATTATTAAAAGTAATTTTAGATCCCTCCAATGTAGGAATTGATTCAAGAAAATGGGAGGAAAAAAGGCTTTTGAAAAAGGGAAAAAAGATTTTTCTTTACAAATACAAATGAACTCAGTAGAATTTGGTTTATGTTGACCGAAGTCATGTAATATATATAAATGTTTTGTAATGTTTCAATCGATTTACCGAAACATCATCCAAACTACTGAAACATGTTGAAATCCTGTATCATTTACACTTCAAGTGGATATCGTTAATAATAATTAATGAAGCTGACACATTTTTACCAAAGTTGATCAAAATGTGTCAATTTTGTGAACTGTACAGGTAGGTTTCATATCGGTGCCCATAGAAATGAAAAGTTTTGTAGGAAACAAAGGAAAATGTGTTGGGATATATTATATTTTGATGTTGCATGTAGATTTTGTGTCAGTATCCAAGAAAACGGAAGCGTTTTGTAGGAAACATTAGGAAATGTGTAGATGTTTTAAACCATGAGAATAAGAATCCAATGGGGTGACCGAAAAATTAAATTTTTTATACCAAAAGGAAAACATTGCACAATGAACCATCAAGTTACTTTTGATTTTAAATCAACTCAGATCGTCAAACTTCTTTGGTCGATGGATGGTGGAAGGTGTCATAGCCAAACTAATTTTGATGAATGATGCCGGGTCTCTACTGTCTTGTTTAGATCCCTAAACCTTGGTGTCGGAGGCATGTGCAACAATGTCATTTAAGGCAGAGCCTCAAGAAAGAGAGGAACTTGAGAGATTGGCTATTGAACTTGACAGAGAGTCATCAATGAGGTGGCCATCATTCAATACCCCTGAAGGTGTGCGACACATTATCCACTCCATGGAACCATCGCCCCATTTGATGCTTTGGCCACCTACGAAAAGGTTTTAATAGAAACATGGGAGATAATTGAAGAGATTGAAGCAATAAAAATCAATGGGGAAAGAAAGAGGGAAGCAAGATAGGATTGAAGGCAAAGAGACTCTACAAGGGTTTAAGTAGGAGATCTACATTTTGAAAAGTTATGATGTGTTGGGGTTGTAATGTTTGGCCGGTACACACGCCTCCTTACTTTCTCTCTCCTGCTCTTCGGTCTTCTTTTTTTTTTGTAGAAAAAATGCTCTTCAGTCTTCTCCCCCATTGAAAAAGTATTAGTGGAGGGAAAAACTCCATTGAAAGGGAATTAATGGAGGGAAACATCCAAATAAATAGGAATGAAACGGTGAGACACGTCCAAATCCTTGTATCCATTTGTGTTTGTTGTTTAAAGGTAGGGAGAAGGAGGAGAGAAAAGTTGCGTCCCCTCCTAAATGCTAAATTGAAGAGTTGCGTCCCTAAAATTGCTCAGGAATCGACACGTCTCCTTGCAAAACCTCTCCCTTAATTAGTAGTAACTAGCAAGAAGCACGTGCGATGCACGGAAATACAAAAATAAAATTAATTGTATGAAAATAATAATAATGATAACCCTAATAGAAGATATTTGACAATAGGATAATTGCTTCTCTCCTTAAGAAAACTAAGTTTAGTAATTTTTGAAATATATTGTATGTTCAATATATTCCTTACTCAACTAATACCCTAAAGAATGAGAAATGATTTTGAGGCCGTAGAAGGGCCGAGACCACCAAGACCGTTCATGGATCGATGCACAGTCTCGATGGGGCCTACCATGTGAATGTGGGACCCAACTCAAATCCCGTGCATCTGTGCACGGTCTTGGCCTTTTTGCGGTCTTAGTAGCAAAGTCCATAAAGAATACACCATTATTTCCATGACCCTCAAAACCCATTGGGTCTTAAAAATATAAACTTGGATCAATAGGCTTCACCAACACCTTCATTAACACTCCATCATTTCATTACATTGCATCTCAAGCTCTAGCATATGTAAGGAAAAATTATGTATACTGAGATAGATCACATACCCCTCGCATCCATTATTCATCAATCACAATCATTCATTTGGTGGACTATGGTGGCGAATAAGAGCTTATTTTGGCAATAGCCTAGAAATCATTTTTATCGGTCTATGAACGTATCTGTGCCACCATTAACAACGCTGTTGCCTAGACATCCATGATTTAGGTCCTTGGTAAATGTTTAAGATCATATGATTTATCAAATCTTGATGCTAAGAGTCATCTAAAAGAGTGGCCAAGCAAATAAAAATTCCAGATCAATAAAAATGAACACTTCTGGGAGTTCAACTCAGTGTATTCCTATGTGCATGAGTGTTTAATGGTCTGGTTGCATGGTATTGTACGGAGACAAAATTAGAGTACAACAAACAAAAACCCTGAACAAACGCACATTAGTTTTTTTAAAAAACAATAAGCATGTCAAATTTCTTCACAGTACTTGAAGCAGCCATTATACACTACAAATGAACAATCAATTGTGGCTTTTTAAATGAACTAAAGGATGAGGGGTGTGACGTGGGATACAAACTGTTGGGTACAACTTAGGATGCAGAGAGGGGATGATGTTTGAGACATAGGAGTCTAAAATAGTAAATACATATGCCTGTATGAGATTTTCTGAAATGGTTAACAACATGGGATAAAATGTACTCATCCCCTACAGTTCATAGTCGAAATAATAAATACAATGAGTTTCAATCGACCAAAAAGATTTGATATCATGTTCCAATTCGGTATCCCTAGCCGCGCTGTTAACCGCGAATAAATTTCCACTCTAGATCATACATGGTATGGTTTCTTCCTTACCTTCACCTGTTTATACTTCAAATGGGAACCCCGAATGTAACCAATCGCCATGCTCAGAAATAATCCCGCATCAACCCTTTCAACAACTCTTCCTTCCATTCTTCATTAGTGTCCTTGCTCTAACCGGTCCTTGTTTGTTGAATGTAAATCAATCCCAATAATTTCATTCTATTCCATGACACTTATTATATATAGTTGATCAAATGAAGATGATTTTTCCATAATATGATCTCACTTTATGCATTCATGTTGTGAGGGGTTTTTAAATAGGGGGTAGGGGTGTCTCCCCTATCGAACAGACACATCCCCACGATCAACCGCATCCTTCATAATCAAAATGCCAATAGTTGTGTCGCTTCCCACATGAGAGACTCCCACTGCATCGCATCCATCATTGAAAAGGGGACTTCCAATCGATGCATATCCCTCCAAACAGTCGTGTGGCGAATAGGTGGCATCTCTCTCCTCAAATAGTTGTTTGGATTGGCTGATTTCTAAAGAAGATAGATAAAAAGAGGAGAGGGAAAGAAGAGGCGTGGTGGGAACAGTTCCTTCATCCATTGAAGAGTTGTGCTGAATGTGAAGAGTTGTGAATAGAGAAGACCTCTTTAAACGTTGTTGTTCATCCCCTACAATCGCTCCCAGACCGCCACGTAGACCTCCCCCGCCCTGACTTTCATTAGTAGTAATTAGGGTGTATTGTATTGATGCCTCTTCAAACAAGATGTGAGTGGTATTGATGTGTATCATAATTAGGGTTGTATTCGAGCCGGGCTTGACCAAGCCTGGCTCATATTGAAAGGATTTGATCGAGGCTCGAAGCCCGGCTTGGCCCGAAATGGAGCTTGAAAGAGTGACCCGAAGTTCGGCCTGAAGTCAAAATCGTGGCTTGAAGCTTGGCTTAGCCCGAATTGATTCAAGCTCGAGCCGGGCTTGGCTTAGCTTGAGCTCGGCTTGAATTTTTTTTTTAAAATAATAATATTTTATATTATTTATATATATAGTAATGATATATATAAATAATATTTTTATTTATTTTTTTAATAATATTCGAGCCGAGCCGAGTCGGGCTGAATCGAACCTCCGGGCTTCAAGCCGGGCCGAGCCGCATAAAGGTTGGCCTGAGCTCAGCTTGATTGAGTTTTCGGGCTTTTTTTAAGGCTTGGCTTGGCCTGTTCGAGCCTAAATTTCTGGGCCGATCTCGAGCTGAACCGGGCCGATCCGAGCCTCACCAATGGGCCGTTCGGGCTCTGTTCAGCCCTAATCATAATTCATACTACACTTTAAACCATGTTTTTTTTTACCACTAAATACTTTTTCTTTTGATTGGTAATCAATCAAATATATAAATAAGAAGTGCGGGAACTACAAAAGCATTATTAGAAAGTTTACACGCTCGTGAACCGAAATAGAGAACGAGTAAAAAAACAAAAAAAAAACAAAATGAGACCCATTAATCTAACAGACTACCGAAGTCCTCTCCCGCATGGCCAGTGGAGCACCGTTCCAAAACTAGCAATCAAATTCTAGAACAAATACTTAGAAGCATTAGAAAGCGAGTCCTCAAAAATCCTCTTATTCCCCTCTTGCCAGATGGACCACATTATAACGTCCGGTAGTGCAAACCAAATAACCATCCTTGAGCTCTCCCCACTAATCAAATACCAACTAGATAAAAAGTTGTGAAAGGAAGAGGGAAATCTACACCCACCCGGGATAGAAAGAAACTCCAAATCTCACGTGTAATAGGGAAATACAAGAGAAGATGATCTATCGACTCTTCCTCATGAAGACACATATAACAACGGTTGACCATCCTCCACTCTCAAGTTTTCAAGTGGTTACAAATGAGAATTTTATTCAAGAATGCAGTCTAGAGAAAGAAAGATACTTTAGTAGGAATATCGAGGTTCTACACCATCCTATGAGGAAAGAGATCAGATGAGATTGGCCCAAGCGATTGTCCCAGAGATCTCACTGAGAAGTGACTGATCTTGTTGACTCTAGACTAAATTCGACAATCTCTTCCTTGAGATAGTAGATGGTATTATCCTAGACCCTCTAAAAGCCTCCCAAACTTGACTATCTCCCAATCATTGAAGCTCCTCCTCAGTTTAGGACCCTACCTAAGCCCCTCTTGTAGTAATCCCCAACAAACGCATTTCTATCCATAGCTAACCGAAAAATGGCTCCAAACTCATCTTGAAGTTTGAGGTCACCACACCAAACATCTTTCCAAAACTTAACCTTAGACCCATTGCCCACCTGGAACTGAAAGAATGGTACTACTAATCGGGCAGTTGACATGATTCCCTCTACAACCCCACCTCATGGGATGTTTTGACCTCCCTCGGAACCCATCACGATTGCTCCCCAAATTTGGCCATAATTACAGCCCGCCATAGGCTACCCTTTCTTCCCCAAACCTCTAAAGCTATTGTCCTAATAAAGCCTTATTTACCAGAGCTAGCGACTTCAAGTTCAGAGTGTCTTCCCTCTTAGGGCGATAGATAGTAGCCTGATTGACTAAATGATATTTGAAGCAAGTCTCTTTCTTGTGTCAAAGGAACTCTCGTTGCATGCGTTCAATGGTCACGGCTACCGATCTAGGGATAACGGAGGTAGACATAAAGGTAGACAATCTACAAAGCGTGCTCTAGATGAGGGTTAACTTCCTGCCTTTAGATAAAAAGGATGCTTACCACCCTGCCAAGCGTTTAGCAAATCTTTCTATAATAGGAGCCCACACAGCCCTGGATTTGAAACTAGCCCCCAGAGTTGGGGGGTGTAATTTCTGATTTTTTTTGAGCAATGGGTCAATCGTGGTCATAAAATTCATTGATGTATTGTCGTATTCTAATAAAGGTCAAGTACACAAGTAAAACAATGGTCCTCCCTTTTGGGAGAGTATTGTATAAACAAAATTGGAAAATGCTTAACAGCCCATTGGGTCCTCTTCCAAACTGACAACCTAGTCGCAAATTGACTTGTGGTAGTGGAACTTTAATTTTATTTCTCTTTTCTAACATGTTGAAATTTAATTGAGGTGGTCAGCTTGGAAGAGGACCTTGTGGTCTCCTAATAAGAACTTAACAAAATTATATATATATTGTGAGCGCGGATTCCGGTTACCCACAATTTTGGCGTGATTAGGTTATGTTCAGAGTCGTCACTTATTAATTCAGTAGGGATAAGTCCTAGGTGATGAATAAGGTCTTAGTCTGCTTAGAATTCTAGGTTAGAGGTTCGGTTAAGCCCGGGAAAGGTGTTAGGAACCCCGACACTTCTGTTTTACAACGGTTCCTTACTTACTAGGTTTAAGCCAATTTAATGTCAATTTGTAATCAAATGCCTTAAATTTAATTTATACTAATCAAAGAAGGGAAAAACTAGACTAAGGTCGAACCTGGGTTGGGTTGCCTACATACTCACATTGGGGTGAGATCAGACCGAGCGTAGTTCTGTCACATGAGCCCGTGTTGAGGCTAAATGAGTGTTGTGTGAGCACCAAGGGTGGTTCAAGGTCTAGCTGGGAGGCTAGGGGTGATTGATCGGGTTGGTAAAGTGCATGGTCAATTTGATCGGGCCCGGTAGGCCAAAAGGGTAGTCTAGTAGATTAGGATGTGGCCCGGTAGGCCTAGAGTTGGGCCCGGTAGGCCACGGGTATGCCCGGTAGGCTTAGGGTTAGGCTCGGTAGGTCAAAAGTTGGGCCCCGTAGGCCAAGGTTAGGCCCGGTAGGCCAAGGGTAAGTCCTGTAGGCTAAATTGGACCCGATAGGCCAATGGTTTAAACGTGGTTAGGATTGCTAACCGTGGTTGGGCAAGGTTCAATGTGTGTTTATGGTCCTTAAGAATTGTTTAACATTTTTGGAGATTTTTTCCCAAATTTTCCCAAGTTAAGTGGGCTAACCATGGTTAAGACATGAGTTTTACCATGGTTAGTTCAGATAACCAAGGTTAGGCAATGCATAGAATATGTTTTGAACATTTTATTGCCTTTTTAGATTTTTCTTGATTTTTTGAGATTTTTCAGGGTTTAAATGGGCTTAACCATTTAATCAAGTGTTAACCATGGTTAAGCTCATTTAACCATGATTAGGCATGAGCGTGTAATTCAAGAGTGATGTTTTCTACCGTTTTAGAATTTTTTTGATTTTCAAGGATTTTTTCAAGTTGGTTTGGTGAATTAACCATGGTTAACTCTTAATCATAGTTAACTTAACCATGGTTAAGGCAAAGGGCAGGTCTGGTCAAGCTTGGGATGGGCCCCAGTGGTCGTGCCAAGTCAGTAGTAGGGCCCCCATGGGCTATGAGCACATTGTAAGGCAAAAAAAAAAACAAAATTCACTCTATCGGTAAATGGATTACCGATAGTATGACAATTTTTTAACTGACTTTGCTCTCCTGTAACTTGAGTTAGGAGCGGAGTTAGGAGGTGCTTGACCCCTGGTTTTATAACGACCCAAATCTTACCTTGAGCAAAATAGGATTTTGGAATCGTCACATTACTTAAACGTGCTTAAAATCCGTGCATACAAGGCTTACTACACGAGTCTCCAAAAATGAGAGTAATAAAATTTCGATATATATAAAACCAAGTCATCCTACTCAAGTCTATGCTCAACATAACCACTCACAATAACAAATAGTCTAACACCCAACTGTAAAGTAATCTAATGAGCAACATCATTTAAAAGTCTATTACAAATCTTTCAACCAAAACAAAACATAAACTAGTAGGGGTAACCGTCCAAGCCCATGGCTCCCTTCTTAAAAGGCTCACATTCTCCTCCTTCTTCTATGTAAGTCTCCTCAATCCATGGCTCTGTCGTGTGCCCCTGCTCTAAACCTGGCAAGACAAAGTCCGGCTGAGTAGAAAAGTACTTGGTGTATATAAAATCCATTACTATGACAATAGCATAATTGCATAATCAGAGTACGGAAGAACATGTGCTCATATACATCATATCATCTCTTGACTCGTGTACTTGTGAGAACCTTAGACTTAAAAGATAATATACTTATGAGATGCTTATACTTATGAGATAATATACTTATGAGATGCTTATGTTTATGCACTTATTCAGATCATACAGTGATGTGACATGCCGTTCTTAGCGGATACGGACCATGCCTAAGAAATTATATAATTGACATGCCGTTCTTGGCGGATGTGGACCAAGCCATGCCTATGCTTATTCAGAATGTCATACGTATGCCATGCTTATGCTTATGAGTCTTGAGCAGCTTATTCGGAACATGCACTTATTCAGATCCCTCATTGGGCTTATTCAGAATGACAGGCGTATGCAATGCTTATGCTTGTGGTCCATATGTGTGACTTGTGAGACTCTTAACTTAACATGCATGTGCATCTGTGCTTAAGTGTCGAAATTAACATTCGAGTTAGTAATTGCTTAGATTCAGATCTCCCACCATGGAAACTCCACTATACTGTCCCATACCAAATAGTTAGAGAATTCTCTGTTTGAGAGATTTTCCTCTAAGTTCTTACCTTTCCAACTATCAATTTCCATGCAAGTAATTAGACATACTTAACAAACAATCACATATACATATTTTATCATGATTCTTAGCACAATTCATAACCAATAACCAATTTCCTACAATTCCATAATAGTATAATAGTATCTATCCTCTCAAACATTTTCACAAACACCTTGAGTACGTAGATTATGAATCCAATGTCCTTTCACATTTCCAACATTTCATCAAACCATAATCCATCCATACAATCCAAATACCATCCACAACCACACATTCATCCCATCCTCCATAATATTTCCCATCCTCCATATATTTCATTTATATTATTATCCATATTTTCATCCATAATAGCTTACTTCATACAAAAATAGGGAAAAACACATCTAATTTATATCTCTATAATTTCTATCATATTAACATTCACAAAACATTATAATAGAGTTGATTAGGATTGTATATTGATCTTAGGGATCCTTCCCTTGTATCCAAATCGCTCCCAAGATGATTTGGAGAAGCTTTGGGGACGATCTACAAGCTTTCCTTGCGATATCCAAGCTATCTCATTCTTTTCCAAGCAATCTATCTCTCAAAACCCTAGGTTTTCTCTCTCTTTTTAGCAAATTAGGTTAGAAATGGCTTAGAACCATAAAACCCACGAAATAGAACTCCTATTTATAGCCCCAATGGTTAAAAACCCAAAAAAAACCTTTTTTTAATAGCAATTTCTAGGTCCGCGTGCGATCGATTGCACCTTTGGTGTGATCTATCGTACCTAGAATCGAAAGCCAACCAAAAAAACTCGCCTGAATGCGATCAATCGCAGAAATTTGCGATAGATCGCACTATTTTGCAATCGATCGCAACTTATTTGCGATAGATCGCACCCCTGTTTTCCGGATTCTGACAGATTTTACATTGCTTCAGTATTTTGACCATAACTTTTGACTCATTCATCGGATTTTGACGATTCAACTTGCATTAGATTCCTCTTTCGAAGAGGAATAATTTTCAAATTTTATAAAAATCCTAATTTTGAGTTTTAAGAGGTCTAAATGGGCCCACAAGTGGACTGATCTGTAATTTCATCAGGCAAAACATCAGAAAACCCACTTTTGACTTAGCTTAAACTCAAAATAAGGAAAAACGTTAAACATGAACCTTGAAGAGGGTTCTAATACCTTTCTAATGGTTCAAGAATCACTCAATTCTGATAAACGGTGCCAAAACTAGAGCTTCCTAAAGTTCAAGGTGTGTTATGACATCCCTCCATTTACAAGTTTAATTAAGCCTTAATCACACTACGCAATTAGATATAAATGCACACGCATTAAAACATGATAAAGACTAAAATACCCTTAATACTTTCATAAAAAAGCATGAAAAAGATTCAGATCTCTACATCCTCCCTCCTTAAAAGAATTTCGTCCTTGAAATTTGCATACCTTAGGTGATTAAGTGCGGGTACTTTTCGTGGATGTCGGCTTCTCTCTCCCAAGTAGCCTCTTCTCTAGAGTGATGCTCCCATTGTAAGAGTACAAAAGGAATGACCTTAGAACGCAAAACTTGCTCCTTCCGGTCCAAGATTCGAGCCGGTTGCTCCACTAGCGTCAGGTGTTCCCGAATCTCCAACGGATCCAAATGAATGACGTGTGAAGGATCCGAAATATACTTCCTCAACATAGAGATGTGAAAGATATTATGTACACCTACCATGTGAGGTGGTAAAGTGACCCGATAAGCAACTTCCTCGACTCGGGTGATGATCTCAAAAGGACCCACATATCTCGGACTGAGCTTGCCCTGCTTGTCGATTCTCATCACACAAATACAAAATCTCTGACTTGGAACTTAAGATCCTTCCTGCGAGTATCGGCATAGCTCTTCTGCATACTTTGAGCTGCTTTCAACCTCTCCCTGATCAACTGAACTCTATTCACAGTTTGACCAACGAGCTCGGGATCCAAAAGTTTCCTCTCGCCAACTTCATCCCAACACAAAGGTGAACGACAACTCCTCCCATAAAGTGCCTCAAACGGTGCCATCTGAATGCTAGCTTGATAGCTATTGTTGTAGGCAAACTCAACCAACGACAGGTGATCATCCCAACTACCTTGGAAGTCCAACATGCAAGTCCGTAGCATGTCCTCTATGATCTGATTCACCTTCTCAGTTTGCCCATCTGTTTGCGGATGAAATGCCGTACTGAAATCCAAATGGGAACCCATGGCCTGCTGAAAACTCTTCCAGAATCTGGATGTAAATCTTGGGTCTCAATCAGAAACAATACTAATTGGCACTCCATGCAAATAGACTATCTCCTTGATATAAAGGTTAGCCAACTGGTTAGAATTAAATGTGGTCCGATATGTAAGAAAATGAGCTAATTTAGTCAATCGGTCGACCACAACCCAAATGACATCAAAGTTCTTGACCATCTTTGGCAAACCAACAACGAAATCCATTAAGATATTTTCCTACTTTCACTCGGGAATAGGAAGAGACTAAAGAAGTTCTGCCGGTCTCTTGTGTTCGGCCTTCACTTGCTGACATACCAAACACTTAGATACAAAGGTAGCCACATCTTTCTTCATAACTTTCCACCAGAAATACTTCTTGAGGTTGTGGTACATCTTAGTACCTCCCGGATGGACAGTGTACTTGGACTTATGTGCTTCATTCAGAATCTCCCTTCTTAAATCTTCATTATCTGGAACACAAAGTCTACTCTTGAAACAAACTCCTCCATCTTTCCAAGAGAAATCCTCAAACCCGCTGCTAAGCGACTTATTCATGGCAATGTGCAATTCTCCATCATTCCACTGCAGGTCTTTAATCCTGCTAAAAAAGGTTGGCTTGACCATAATGTTAGCCAACAAGGCTCCAGACGCTCCCACATTGAAACCTACATCAAGGCTAGACACTTCTTCGAGTAGCTTCCATTCTTGAACCATCAAGTGTGTCAATAATCCAGTAGGTCACCTACTTAGCGCATTTGCCACCATATTTGCTTTCCCCGGGTGGTACTGGATAGAGCAATCATAATCTTTGAGAAATTCTACCCAACGACGTTGCCTCAAATTCAGCTCTTTCTACGAGAACAAACACTTTAGACTCTTGTGATCGGTGAATACTTCAAACTGAGCACCATACAAGTAGTGTCTCCAGATCTTGAGAGCAAAGACTAAAGCTGCCAATTCCAAATCATGGGTAGGATAATTATTCTCGTGGTTTTTCAACTGCCTAGAAGCATAGACAATTACCTTCCCATGTTGCATAAGAATACAACCTAACTCAATGAGTGAGGTGTCACTGTACACCACAAAACCTTTGCTACCGGATGGTACAGTCAGGATGGGAGCGGTGGTAAGACGTTTCTTGAACTCAAGGAAACTCTTCTCACATTTCTCATTCCATTCGAATCTAGCGTTCTTTCGAGTTAGGTGAATGAGTGGAGCTGCCAAACTAGAAAAACCCTACACAAATCTTCTATGATATCCAGCTAGGCCCAAGAAGCTTCGAATCTCTGTAACACTCTTTGCCCTTCCTCATCCTTCCACTGCTTCTATCTTGGAAGGGTCCATAGAAATCCCCTCTTATGACACCACATAGCCTAAAAATACTACATTTTCTAGCTAAAACTCGCACTTGCTAAGCTTAGCGTATAACTTATGCTCACGAAGTGTCTTCAGTATGACCCAGAGATGCATCTCATGCTCCTTCTGTGTCCTGGAGTACACTAGAATGTCATCCACGAACACGATCACAAAGCGGTCCAGAGTCGGCTTGAAGATTTTGTTCATGAGATCCATAAATGCTACCGGAGCATTTGTCAAACCGAACGGCATGACTAGGAATTCAAAATGCCCATATCTAGTCCTGAATGCAGACTTAGGCACATCTTCCGCCTTTATCTTCAGCTGATGGTAGCCCACCTTAAATCGATCTTGGAGAAATACTTAGCTTCTTGCAACTGATCAAACAAGTCATCAATCGTAGGCAAATGATATTTGTTTTTAATGGTGACATTGTTCAGTTGTCAATAGTCGATGGACATCCTCATCGAACCATTCTTCTTCTTCACAAACAAAACATGAGCTCCCCAAGGTGATACACTTGGGCGAATAAACCCAAGACCAAGCAATTCATCAATTTGCTCCTTAAGGTCCTTCAACTCTACTAGAGCCATCCTATATGGCGCTTTAGAGATAGGTGCCGTACCCGGAGCTAACTCAATTGCAAACTCTACTTCTCTATCCGGTGGCAAACCCGGCAAATCTCTGGGAAAGACATCCATGAATTTCTCTACAATAGGGATACTTGAGGAATCTGGTGCTTCCGAGGTAGTAAGACTCAATGCCGCAAAACGAGCTAAGTCTTTCTTCTTCAACCCTTGGAAACGAAAAGAAGGCTCACTGATTGGTCTAAAGTTGACTACCTTCCCAAAACAGTCGACATGCCCGTGGTATTTGGAAAGCCAATCCATGCCTAGTATGACGTCGAAGTCTTGGAACTCAAGGACAATCAGATCAGATGACATTTCTCTCTGACCTACTCGAATATCACAATCTCGATAGACCTTATCAGTGATGACTGAACTACCAACAGGAGTAGCGATCGACAATTCATGATCTAACAGACTTGGCTCCATCGGAAACTCTCGTGCAAAACTAGGTGTGACAAAAGAGTGAGTGGAACCAGTATCGACCAACACATGAGCGAGAAAATCATTTATCAACAATGAGCCTGAATTAATACACAAAGCTAATTTGTCAAATTATGAATGCATACATACATCATGCATCATGCTATATAATATTTAATATCACACGCATAGTATCAGAACAGTATTTTAATTAACTAAAAACACAAATAGACGTACCCTGCACAACGTCGTCGGACGCCTGTGCATCCTGCTCTGAGGTAGCAAACACTCGACCCTAAGCTCGCTGGCGAGGTTGCTGAGGTTTAAGGCCCTATGGTGGCCTCTGCTGCATGGACTGCCTACCTGGGGGCTTGACTCCCTGTGGTTAAGTCGGCTAAAGCCCCTGCTGAATGCGGAGTGGGCAATCTCGGATCTGGTGTGAAACATCTCCACAATGAAAACAACCTCCAGTAATTGCCCTACACTCTCCTGCTCTATGTCTCTTCCCGCACTGGCTGCATACATCATACAACTGGGTTCCAGCAGTATGCGGAGTAACCTGAGATGCTCGAGGGGCTGCTTGAGTAGGCCTCTGATATGGGGTAAGCCTAGTAATCGGCATAGGACCTGACATCCTCGGCTTCTTGTCCTGAGGATCAAACCTGCTTACTTGAATCTTCTTCCTCTTCTTCAAAAATTCATCTGAATTCTTCTCAGCTATCAAAGCACTCTGGTACACCTCCCAACATGTTTCGAGCTGAAGTATCGAAACCTTCTCCCGAATAAAATCCTTTAAGCCTCGCTCAAACCTCTTTGCCTTCATTCTCTCCATAGCAATCAAGTAAGGAGCGAACCTAGAAAGCTCTACAAACTTAGCCTCATACTCGGCCACTGAGATTCTCCCTTGCTCCAAGGTAGAGAATTCAATCTCCTTCTGATCTCTCACAAACATCGGGAAGTATCTCTCGTAGAAGATGTCGAGGAACTCTCCCCAAGTCCACTCTTGTCTGGCTCGCATTTCATTTCTCTGCCTAGATGCGGCCCGCCACCAATGTTCAGCTTCACCTTCCATGATGAAGGAGACCCATTTCACCCTTTGTTCATCGGTGGCCTCTAGAACGGAGAAAATCTTCTATAATTGCATGATCCACAATTCAGCAACTGCAGGATCCGTACTACCATAGAAGGCTAGAGGACTCATTCTCCTAAAAGCTTACACTCTATTATGTCAACCGGCCTCTCTTGCCTAGCTTGACTAGCAGCTAGCAATGCAGTTTGCTGACCCATAATCTCGGCCAGCCGCTCCATAGCTGCAGCGATAGCCTCTATAGTCCGACTCACATTTCCTTGGGGAGTACCCTCTAGGGTATCCCCATCGGTTACACTGCCCCCTCCATTTCTATTTTTTCTTCTGCCTCTCCTCATGCTTACAGTCCTAAGAAGAAGGAAATAATCCATTTAGAAACACACTCACATAAATTCTTAAGTTTACGCTTAACCAAAACTCAATCCTCAACAATTTTAAAGTCCTAAGTTTGATGTTACTTCTCTAAGGTTGACATTTTCCTATATCCTATACTTAATACCTTAGCTTTAAAGACTCTAATGCCTTGAGCTCTGATACCACCTCTGTAACGACCCCAAATCCGACCTTGAGCAAAATAGGACTTTGGAATCGTCACATTACTTAAACCTGCTTAAAATCCATGTATACAAGGCTTACTACACGAATCTCCAAAAATGAGAGTAATAAAATTCTGATATATATAAAACCAAGTTATCCTGCTCAAGTCTATGCTCAACATAACCACTCACAATAACCAATAGTTTAACACCTAACTGTAAAGTAATCTAATGAGCAACATCATTTAAAGTCTATTACAAATCTCTCAACCAAAACAAAACATAAACTAGTAGGGGTAACCGTCCAAGCCCCTGGCTCCCTCCTCAGAAGGCTCATCTTCTCCTCCTTCTACATAAGTCTCCTCAATCCACAGCTCTGCTGTATGCCCCTGGTCTAAACCTGCCAAGACATAGTCCGGCTGAGTACAAAAGTACTCGGTGTATATAAAATCCAACCAACAATAATAATATACCTATACTTAGTTAGAACCATAACAATAGCATAATTACATAACCAGAGTAGGGAAGAACATGTGTTCATATACATCATATCATCCCCTGACTCGTGTACTTGTGAGAACCTTAGACTTAGAAGATAATATGCTTATGAGATGCTTAAGCTTATAAGACCACGTGCTTGCGAGATGCTTATGCTTATGCACTTGTTCAGATTATACAGTGATGTGACATGCCGTTCTTAACGGATACGGACCATGCCTAAGAAATTATATAATTGACATGCCGTTCTTGGCGGATACGGACCATGCCATGCTTATGCTTATTCAGAATGTCATACGTATGCCATGCTTATGCTTATGAGTCTTGAGTAGCTTATTCAGAACATGCACTTATTTAGATCCCTTATTGGGCTTATTCAGAATGACAAACGTATGCAATGCTTATGCTTGTGGTCTACATGTGTGACTTGTGATACTCTTATCTTAACATGCATGTGCATCTATGCTTAAGTATTGAAATTAACATTCGAGTTAGTAATTGCTTAGATTCTGATCTCCCACCATGGAAACTCTACTATACTATCCGATACCAAATAGTTAGAGAATTCCCGGTTTGAGAGATTTTCCTCTAAGTTCTTACCTTTCCGACTATCAATTTCCATGCAAGCAATTAGGCATACTTAATAAACAATCACATATACATATTTTATCATGATTCTTAGCACAATTCATAACCAATAACCAATTTCTTACAATTCCATAATAGTATAATAGTATCTCTCCTCTCAAACATTTTCACAAACACCTTGAGTACGTAGATTATGAATCCATTGCCGTTTCACATTTCTAACATTTTATCAAACCATAATCCATCCATACAATCCAAATACCATCCACAACCACACATTCATCTCATCCTCCATAATATTTCCCATCCTCCATATATTTCATTTACATTATTAATCCATATATCCATCCATAATAGCTTACTTCATACAAAAATAGGGAAAGACACATCTAATTTATATAATTTCTATCATATTAACATTCACAAAACATTATAATAGAGTTGATTAGGATAGTATATCGATCTTAGGGATCCTTCCATTGGATCCAAATCGCTCCTAAGATGATTTGGGGAAGCTTTGGGGACGATCTCCAAGCTTTCCTTACAATATCCAAGCTATCTCCTTCTTTTCCAAGCAATCTCTCTCTCAAAACCCTAGGTTTTCTCTCACTTTTTGCCAAATTATGTTAGAAATGGCTTAGAACCCTAAAACCCACGAAATAGAACCCCTATTTATAGCCCCAATGGTTAAAAACAAAAAAAAAACCTTTTTTTTAACAATTTCTGGGTCCGCGTGCAATCGATCGCACCTAGACCCGAAAGCCAACCAAAAAAACTCGCCTGAATGCGATCAATTGTAGAAATTTGCGATAGATCGCACTATTTTGCAATCGATTGCAGCTTATTTGCGATAGATCGCACCCTTGTTTTCCGGATTCCGACAGATTTTACCTTGTTTCATTATTTTGACCATAACTTTTGACTTGCTCATCGGATTTTGACGATTCAACTTGCATTGGATTCATCTTTCGAAGGGGAACAACTTTCAATTATAAAAATCCTAATTTTGAGTTTTAAAAGGCCTAAATGGGCCCATAAGTGGACTGATTTGCAATTTCATCAGGTAAAACATCGGAAAATCCACTTTTGACTTAGCTTAAACTCAAAATAAGGAAAAACGTTAAATATGAACCTTGAAGAGGGTTCCAATACCTATCTAATGGTTCTAGAATCACTCAATTCTGATAAACGGTGCCAAAACTAGAGCTTCCTAATGTTCAAGGTGTGTTATGACATCTCTCCGTTTACAAGTTTAATTAAGCCTTAATCACACTACACAATTAAATATAAATACACACCCATTAAAACATGATAAAGACTAAAATACCCTTAATACTTGCATAAAAAAGCATGAAAAAGATTCGAGTCTCTACAGGTTTTGAAGAGGAGAATCCCATGAATAATTTAAGCATGAGGTGAGACTCAGGGGTGGCTTGATGTGGGCCCCACAGTGGGCCAATGGTGGCTCAGTCATTGTTTGCATAAAATCATAAATGTCGGTAATCTGATTACTGACATTTAGACATCTTCAGGTTTTTTGAATTTTAACCATGGTTAGGCTTAACCATAGTTCTTGAGGTCTTCAGGTAAAGTGTAGGAGAGACCCAGGGGTCCTAATCCTGGTCTTGGATTGGCCCAAAAGTCCTCGGGTGGGGCCCACATGCCTTTAAACAGTATGCATTAGGGGTGTCAGTACTGAGTTTACCGACACCTTGAAAAATTTAGAATTTGAAAAATGCCCCTACTGGACTGCAATGGGGATGATTCCAGGGGTTCCCTCATGGCATGAGGGATCCCCAAAACCTTTGAGGCCATTCCAAGTGCTGGTGTACCCGTAGGGGGTTCCCCACACCTAAGATCAAGGTGGGAGAGACCCCATAGTAGGTTTGTTGCCGAAAAAATGAAATGAAAACTACCTTGGAATGGATCAGGGGCTCACATGGATTTAACAAAATAAATAAAAGAGGGGGCAGGGGGAAGCCCTACCCTGCTATGCGCGTGGTGGTCTGCGGTGGAGCTGTGGCGGAGCTATAGGTTTTGGAGCACGGTCAGGGTGGCGTTGGGAGGCTGCTACAAGCTGGTGGGGTTTGTTATGAGTGCTAGGAAGGAGGCTAGGGGTCTTGAACTGGGCAAGGGTTTGAGCTGAGGTCTGTGAAGTGGGTTTTCAGCCATGGGGGGTGTCCCCTTTATAGGGGAGTCCCTTGGGGACACCCCTAGCATTAGGACGAAGGTAGGAGAGGTCATCATGGGGTGGAGTGGCTTCCTGCAACCGGAGATGGGTGGTGTAGGCGTGCGTGAATCCGCAGGGTGGGGTGGTTGCTGCAAACAAGGAAAACCAGGGATGTCGGTAATTGAATTACCAACACCTCCAAGCCTTTGAAAAAAAGGGTGTCGGTAATCCCATTATCGACACTGTTGGTTTTTAACCAACAGGCATTCAGCCCACTGCAGGCACGCGGTCCTGGGGTGATTTCTTTGAATTTTGTGGACTTCCTAAGGGTTGTGGGCTTTGAGGGTTAAGCCCTAAGGGCCTAGGGCTTGAGCCCTAAGGTCCTAGGGTTTGGTTTTCCTAGGTTTTGGACTAGGGTTTGGTCCTAGGGTTAGACTAGGGTTAGATCTAGGGATTGCCTAGGGTTAAGGGACTTGGCTGTGGATTAACCATGGTTAAGATACTTAACTGTGATTAGCTGGGGGTGTAAAAATTTGGTGCTTACATATATATATATATTAATTAGAATAGATAATGGACCTCACATTTAGCTAGTTAGCCAAATGCCACATTTTATTGGTCCAAGTCTCCCCTTTTTAACATCAACTAACCGTGGTTAAGATTCACTCACCATATATCCATCTAACATTGATTTTGAAAAAACTATCCTAAAATCAGTTAAGCTTAAGCACAATTAAAAGGGACACATGTATTGGCATTCAACTACTATAACGAACCGTATTTTTTTTTATATATATTTGTGGTGATCAATATATTATACGCGAATCGTATATTAAAATAGTAATAATAAAACATATTAAAAATAAAGATAATATGAAGATAATATATATTTTATTTATTTTTATATGAAGATAAAAGACTCAAAATGGCCTAAAATAAATATATATACTTAATAATCTATTAGGGTATGTGTTTGTGAGCCTTATAAGCCCATTAGGGTATAAGTATTTATGGTCCGTTAGGGTTATACATTTATGGGCCTTATAAACCATTAGGGTTATACCTTTGTAGGCCTTATAAACCATTAGGGTTTACCTTTGTGGGCCTTATAAACCATTAGGGTTTACCTTTGTGGGCCTTACCTAACTAAGTCCACTAGATTCTATGTCGTTATGGGCCTCACATAAGGTAGTTACATGGATGACACCTAACCAAGCTTATACTTCATATAAATAACACATAAGCTAGATACATGTATGATACTTTGATGGGTGACCTAGCCACTTGTAGAGACACAAGAAAACCAATAAAACTTCTATGCCTCCCTCTTCTCCCATTTTTGTCTCTTCATTTATTACTAAGGAGAGAGGGAAGAAATGAAAGAAGAAAGAAGGATAAAAGAGAAGAAAAAAAATAAAAATAAAGGAAGAAGAAGCTCTTGAGGCCAAATAACTTAGATTTTGCTCAATTTGTTTGTCCTTTCATGAGGTAATAGCTTACAACTACCATTAGTACTAGTAATCTGCTTTGTAGTTGCATTCAAAATAGTATAATTTGAAATCTGTAGAACTAAGATTTATCATATTTATTTATTTTGTAAAGAATATCCAATCTAGTTTCTAGAACGAGAAATCTTGTGTCAATTCGATTTTTCTAAATTAAGTTATGATTTTTACAAAATGAATTAATAATTCCATTTTCTGTCATATCAAAATGTTAGTTCTAACTTATGCATCATATTATCACTAGTTTTGTTCTAAATTAGAAATTTTATAAACATGAAAGTTTTACATATCCCTGGCATCTTTCTAACCCAATTGTTTGTATCAATAAATTCATAATATTTGATTTATAGTGAATTATATTTTAAAATGTGTCTGTACTGTTTTTAGGAAATCAGAAATAATTAGTGTAATTTGATGATATTTTCTGTACAAATCAATGTAATATAACCACTATATAAAATAATTTTTATAAAATCATCTTTCTGTCTATTTTCTGAAACTATAAGGTACATAAGATTTTGATATAAAATGAATTTATTTAAAATTTGGGCCGACAATAGGTCAAAATTGTACACTATTTTGTATTCTATATGATATTGAGAAGAAAATTTTCAATTGGATGTGTGTGGGTGTAAAATCCCTGATGTCTGTTTTGAGATAATGGATCGTTTATAGCCGTGGTCTGGGTTTGATAGTTTTACAGTCATGAGTTAGGTTATGAATAGATGAATGATGTACAATTGTGACTTGTTGGGGATTCACCACACATACTTGTTTGTAATATATTGATTGTTTTTTTTTTTTTTTTTAAAGAGATTTTTAACAATTAAAACATGTGTATATATATATATCATTGTGATTATTTAGAAAATGATCAATTGAATTCCTATAAGAATAATTTATTACCATCCAAATGTCTTAAATTAATCAAGATAACAATAAGGTGTCTAATCTCTTTGGTAGTATGACATGCCGTAGAGAATAACATCACTTTTGATATCCAGGAGATTCCTTTTATCTTTTCTGAAAAATCTTATGTATAAAAGTAGTTGTAGGATTCAAAAGATGATTGAAGTTCACACAATTGCATTGATTAGGCGATAGACACGGGGAGTAAGGTGTGATCCTACTTTCGTACTGTTCAAGGATCATGTAAAAGTTTGTAGTCATCAAACATCTAACCAACGTGAAGTTGACCCCTTTCTTAAGGGTCTTAATCTATGCCTACCTGAGCCCAAAAAGATGAGTTTTTAGGTGTTCGACCTCACGCCGATCTCATATGGGAGTCAACGGTAATGCATCATCCAACCGGAAAATCAGGACAAGAGAAGATGCTCGACCTGTGATAAAATGTTGTGTTTGTGTTGCAAATCTGTGGTTCTTTACAGTTTGACTGAGACTATAAGTAGTCGTGTTCCGCTTCACTCTAGATGAATACACTATCATATTTGATATATATCTTGTGATGCATGATTAGTTAGTATGAGTTACGATATGGTTATTTAGTAAAACTTACCGTTTATTTCATATTCTGATACACGATTATTGTTTCATATGAAGTGAGTTATGATTTATCTCGTATACAATTAAGTTAATTACTTTGTACATGATTACTATAATATAAATTTTATTGTAATATTTTATTTAAAACTATATTATTATATCAATGACTACTCCTCGGTAGTGTAAACTACTACGGGGCGATTCCCTTTGCTCACCTTCACTTTCAACCCTCTAGGTGACTTTATAGATCACACAAAATTCGTTGAGTACGTGGGCAAAGATTACATAGAAGAATTTATAGACAATGGATTTGTGTAGAGTTGATATGGTGGAACAAGCTTCTACAAGAGTGTTGTTTGAGGTGTCCTATTTTGTTTACATTTCAAATACCTGTATGTTTTGATATTTTTGTATCTATATTATTACAATCAAATCATCATGATATGTATATATTATCAAATTCGAACTATCTATGTCATAAAACAAATTGGGCATATGAGTGTTTTGCGTTGCACCTTAAGACCTGATTAAATCTTTTTAAGATTTGGGTTAGATTTTGGGGTGTGACATCTACCTAGCTGAATGCGGTCTGCTAATCACTACTCTTTTTACATTTTTTTTATATATTTGTGTGAAAAATTACAAAAATTTAAGGGGCCAAACTCCCACATAATCAACAATTACATTTTAATTTTGGAGGGCCACTATATACAAAATTGAGGTATTACTTTTTTAATAAAAAAATTACACCTATTATGTAAGATTTTTTTTTCCAAAGAGCAATAGTTCGCTTCACGGACGAGGAGCGAACTATTGCTCCTCGCTCTCACAAAGCTTTCCTCTTCAACTGCCATGAATTCGGGTTAATTTTTTTTTTTTTTAACGCTATGGTTAAATTTTTTTTATTTTATTTTATAAAAATCAAGGGTAAATGGGTGAATCCTAGTGGTGAGTAACTCTTAACCACAGTTAAAGGGAGTTAAAAGGAGACACAGTGGAAGAAAATGGGAGCCAAGACACCCCTCCTCGCATCACCGGCGAGGTGATTATTTTCCTTTTACAAAATTGGGGGGCCCTCCCTGTCCCCAGGCTCCCCGCCTGAGTGGAGCAGACAGTAACCCCATGCATCACTTCCTTGTTGGTTGTAAGACGTACATGTCTTGAAAAATCGGTCTCATCTAGTGCTATAGGGGTCGACCCTAGCACGACATACTCTTGAGCTTGGTTCTTTGTACTTTAGCGAATGGGCAATTATTATGAGCAATAGTCCGCTCCTCAGACAACTATTGCTCCTTCACAAAGTCCCTTTAACTGTCTTGAACTTTGGTTAATTTTTTCCTCAAAACCAAGGGTATATGCTTTAAGGGTAGTGAATCTTAACCACAGTTAAAAAAAGTTAAAAGAGGACACATGACAAAAAGGGGCCAAGACGCGTCCATTCACTCCACCAACAATGAGGTGATTACCCGTGCGGGGTAAGCCCTGCACGGGTTTACCCGGACTTACCTGGTGTGGCGGGTTGCGGACTCACGTCGCACTCTCGGGGATTAGTCCTGACCCAAAGGGTTGGTGACACCCCGAGTTCCAAAAAAAAAATAAAACAAAAACAAGGAGGTGATTATTTTTCAATTATTATATAATAGAAAGGCTGAGCAGTAGCAGGATTCACATCATCGTGATGCTGTTAGACAATCAAAGTTAGTATTACTAACTAAGGTTTTAAATGTCAATATCCACAGTTAACTTAAAATGGAATATATCAATTCATATATAGTAAGATGTTATCGAAATCGCAAATCTTTTTTCCTCGTTAGAAACAATAAAATAAAATGAAATAAAGAATAGTTTAGTAAAACTTCAAAAAATAAAAGAGGCATTAGCTAGTGTACACAGGATTAAAAAAATATTAAAAAATTAAATAATATACATAAAAATGCAATTGAAATTGGTCAAAGACATACACAAACAACTATACCAAATAGTTTTCATACATCCAATAATCATAAAAGATATAAGTATAAATTTAAATATCAGTGAACAACTACATAAAAACTCTACTCTTTTTCTTTTTGGGTAATCAGCTATATTAGACTCTACACAAAGAGTTACAATTAGGTCCATATAACGTTGTGCAAAGGCTTGAAGTCATCGTCTATGTCTCATAATAATAGTTCTCCCCATAACTGCAATACTTTGTAAATCTAAATATTAGAGTTATTAATCTCTTAACATAATAGGGATTAGAGATCTATCATCAAATATACATGAAAGTTTTTCTTCTAATTAAGAACATGTGTTTAACCATCTTACATTGGTTAAAAGTTATTACACTAATCCGAATTCACCGAATGAAGTGATTTAATTACAGCCGATGGACAAGGTCTTCAACCCTCTCCTCTTTCTGGTTTTTCACTACACAATAGGTGTGTGTATTCTGTATGAGAAAATTAGAGAGAGAGTTGAGACCTTGCTCCCTTTATTTTTAGACATTGAAGGAATCATTCCCATTAAAGAATCTTCAATATTAGAGTTCTCTTAATATGTAACCATGCCTTAATTGGAGAGGTATATTCTCTTGGTAATTACATCACCTAGCAAAAGATACTAGTATTACAATTAGAATGTGTCATAACTGGTTAATTGGATTGACCATAGTTCATGGTCACACTAAAAGGGAAATTTTCTAACAGTCTTCTTCTTGGCCACATTATGTCATATAATCCCGATATCCCAATGTTAGCTAACTTTGATATGACAATTTATTTATCTAATTATAATCTTTACCTTTTAACAACAAGTCCGGTCAGTGAGAATACTAACAAGGAATCAATGAAATCAATACGTCATCTCATTGATACAAGACTTTCATTGGTTACAATATTAGCATCCCCACCGACATGGATATCCAACTCACATGATATTTAGAATAGACTATAAGTTTGTAACCGAATGGTGACACCATGCAAACATTATCTATTGTAGGTCCTACTTTATTGTCGCTTACCGACATTTCGCCTCTTAAATATCCTTTTAAGTACAATAGATAATGGAACAACAAATAAATCAACTTTATAGAATCAAAACATAATATAATCACTCCAAAATTCACTATCCAAGGCTATCAAAATTATTCACCAATCCCATGCATGTAACATGCTCTTCAAAGAGCTTGGGTGGCAAGCCTTTGGTCATAGGGTCCACCAACATGAGTGTGACACTAATGTGTTTAACTGATATGATTTGGTTATGAATTTTCTCTCTTACAACAAGAAACTTGATGTCTATATGTTTGAAACCTCTTCCAATCTTGTTGTGTTTATGAAAAATACTGCAGCAGAATTATCACACTTTATTCTTAGTGGCCTAGAAATGCTGTCAACAACACAAAGCCCAAAGACAAAACTTCTTAGCCATGCCGCATGATATGTCACCTCATAACATGCAATGAATTCTGCTTCCATAGTGGAAGAGTCTGCCAGCGATTGAATGACACTCTTCCATGACATGGGTCCTCCAGTAAGCAAAAAGATATATCCTGATTGGACTTTTTGCTATCTTGACATCCAGCAAAATTGGAATTAGGATAGCCAATTATCTCAAGGCTATCTGTCGTTTTGTATGTGGGCATGTACTCTTTTGTCCCTTGTAAATAGCGAAAAACCTTCTTGGTTGCTTTCCAATAGTCTAAGCCTAGATTGCTTTGGTACCCTACCAAGCATGCCAACTATATACGCTATATCCAGTCGAGTACAAACTTGTGCATACATGAGACTCTCAACTGCAGATGCATAAGGAATTGTCTCCATCTGTCTCCTTTCCAGATCATTCCTGGGACCCTGAAGCAAACTGAATTTATCACCCTTCACCACAGGAGCAATACTAGCAGAACAATTATGCATGTTAAATCTTTTGAGAACCTTATCAATATAGGCTTTCTGAGACAATCCCAATAGACCACGAGGTTTGTCTCAGTGAATCTCAATTCCTATCACATAGGATGCTTCAACTAGATCTTTCATGTCAAAATTCTTTGACAAAAATTGTTTTGTCTCATATAACATGCATAAACTGCTACTAGCAAGTAGTATATCATCAATATACAATACAAGAATGATGAATTTTCTCCCACTGATCTTAAGGTATATGCATTGATCCATGATATTTTCTTTAAAACTAAAGCTTGAAAGGATTTCATGAAACTTAAGATATCATTGTGGAGATGCCTGCTTTAACCCATATATAAACTTTTTCAGTCTACAAACTAAATGTTACTTGCTATCAACTTAAAAACCTTCATGTTGTTTCATAAAAAGATCTTCATGCAAGTCATCATTTAGAAAAACAGTCTTTACATCTATTTGGTTAAGTCAAAAATGAGCTACTAAAGCCATGACTATCCTAAAAGAATCATTGTTAGAAACAGGAGAAAAAGTTTCTTTATAGTCTATCCCTTCTCTTTGAGTGAAACCTTTTGCGACCAACCTGACCTTAGATCTTTCAACGTTACCTTTGGAGTCCTGCTTGGTTTTAAATACCCATTTGCAGCCTACAGGTTTGACTCCTGCAGGTTACTCGCAAAGATCCCAGACCGAGTTGTGTTTCATTGATTCTAATTCATCCTTCATGGCTTCAAGCCATTGAGTTGAATTTTCGCTTATCATGGCTTAGTCAAAAGAAACAGGATCTGTTTCCTTTCCAATGTCATAATCATTCTCATTTAGATAGACAACATAGTCATTAGAGATTGCTGACCTCCTAACCCTTCGTGATCTACGCAAAGGTAGATTTTCAATAGGTTCTGTAATGTGAGGTGTTTCCTCAAGTATAGCCTCGGGTGCACCAACATCCTCTTCAAGAGGTGGTGCTGGAATCACTCTCTCTTGAATTATCGATATAGGAACTACAACCCGAGTTTCCTAAAAAGTGAAATTCCAAGGCACAACACTCCCAATGTGGTCACCATCTTAAAAGAACTTGACATATCTAGTCTCGACAATTTTGGTATCATGGGTGGGACAATAAAGTCTATATCCTTTTGATCTTTCGGGATATCAAATGAAATGACAAGTTATGGTTTTGGGATCCAATTTCCTTATTTGTGGGTTATATACCTTTGCTTCAGCTAAACAGTCCCATACACGCAAATATCCCAAGTTTGGTTTTCTTCCTACCCGTAACTCATATGGAGTTTTAGGAACTGCTTTACTAGGAACCCGATTTAGAATACGCACGACTGTTTTTAAGGCTTATCCCCACAAGAACTTAGGTAATGAAGAGTTACATAACATACTCCTAAGCATATCCATAAGAGTACGATTTCGTCTCTCAGCTGTGCTATTCTGCTCGGGTCTACCCGACATGGTGTATTGAGGAACAATACTGTGCTCTTGCAGGCATAAGGCAAATAATCCTGGATTACGACCTATTACAGAGTATTTTCCATAATACTCTCCACCTCATTCAGATCTCACAATCTTGATTTTTGAATTGAGTTGTAGCTCAACTTTAGCTTTATAGATCTTGAACACATCCAGGGCCTCTAATTTCTCATGAAGAGAAATACATAACCAAAACGAGAGAAATCATCAATGAAAGTAACAAAACATTTCTGACCACTAATAGCTTGAGTAGGAAATGGTCTACAATGTCAGTGTGAATTATTTCCAATAGATTCACGCTTTTAATGGCTCATTTTTTTCTTTATCTTTGTATATTTTCTTTTAACACACTCCACACAAGTGTTGAAATTAGTAAAATCGAGCGTTTTGAGAATATCATCTTTAACTAATCATTCCATCATTTCCTTAGATATATGGCCCAAACATTTATGCTATAGAATGGAGGAATTCTCAACTATTTGATTTCGTTTAGTACTAACATTACTAATTTCACCATCACTCACATGCATAGAAAATAAAGAATGAGCATACAATGAATCAAGATTCAATTTATAAAGATTGACCTCTAAGACACCCGAACAAACGATATGAGAATTATGTGATAGAGAGAAATTTCTATTTTCAAATTTAAATTCAAAACTTGATGAATTCAATTTTGGAACAGAAATAATGTTTCTGGTCATACTAGGAACATAAACAGTATCGACCAAATCCAAAATGAAACCAGTATCTAAAATAAGATAAAGAGTCCCAATGGCCTCAATGTCTGAATCTATTCCTTTCCGAAGTTTAATGGTCTGTTCATCTTTACTTAACTTCTGGCTGAATTGAAATCCCTGCATTGAGTTAGAGATGTGAATAGTTACAATAGTATCTATCCACCAAGTATTTCGTGGAGCATCAACAAGAAAGGACTCATAACAAACAAAGACAAGAGAGTTACCTTTCTTCATGAGCCAATCCCTGTATTTCTGACATTCTTTATTTATGTGTCCTTTCTTTTTATAGAAATGACACTTAATGTCAAAACCAGCTTCACTAGATTCTCCTTGTTTGGCCATCGAGTTGGAAGCTTTCACATTCTTCCTTTGATAGGATCCTATATTTCCTTTTCGCTTGAAATTTATCTTAGATGGACCAAAAGTGGTGTAGTGAGCACCATCAGGCCATTCAGTCCTAAGCCTTTCTTCTTCTTGAACACACATGACAATCAACTCGTTCATCTTCCACTTCTCTTTCTGTGTATTATAACTTATCTTGAATGGACCAAATTGAGCAGGAAGAGAAGTCATAATGAAGTGAACGAGGTAATCTTAAGAGATTTTCATGTCCATTCCCTTTAATTGAGTAGCTATGCCACTCATTTTCATAATGTGCTCACGTACACTACTATTTCCATCATATTTCATCATTCTCATTTTCACAATAAGGCTACTGACAAGGGCCTTGGAAGTACCCGGAAATTGTTCTTGGATTGCTGCCATATACTTCTTTGCATTATCCGAGTCAGGAATGACACCTCGGATTACATCAGCAATAGAGCTCTTAATGATCATGAGGCTCATACCAATTGACCTTTCCCATTTCTCCAGCTCAGTATGGTTCATTTCCAAGTCCTCGGCAGACGCTTCGACAGTGAGCTCAATGGGCTTGCCAAAACGTATAGCATAGTTAAGATCTAGGCAACCCAAAACAATCAGAATTTCCTCATTCAATTTGCCATAATTTGAACAACTCAGTGTTTCAATACCTCCCATCATACTAGTTATGTTTGTGGGATTCAATGCTGTACATAGGGCAAAAGTCATGTTATATCTACATACATATTCCGTAACTTCATTCCACAAGATTTTTAAATCAATATATTTTTACACGTTAATCATTATGCAAAATATATCATAATCTCACACAATAATTTATTGAGAGACCAATTACATCATCATAACCCTCCTTTGGGTCGAGTCATAACATGTTAGTGATTTCCTCGAAAACAAAGTCTAGTTAAGTGTGCTTTATAGAGATATCAATTGCATCATCATGTCCCTCATTTGGGTTGAGTCATGACATGATAGCGATTTCCTCAAAAAAAGTAGATTAGTCAAACACAACCATCACAACATCAAGAAATTTGTTACCTTTGGGCAGATAGATTCCTTAAGTTGTGACATCAACATTGCCTACCTAAATTTGTGTCATTTCATATCAAGGGAGTTTATAATTGAACCTAATCCAATATGGACATCATAGCACTAGGAAAGATTATCACCGTTGGGCAGATCAATCTTTTAAGCCATGTTATCTACATTGGGTATTTCACATGAATGTGAAAATACTTATTTCAATAATAGTGGTTCAATTTCCTTGGTTAACGACACACAATAAAAGGCTATGTTTAGGGATGAATGATTATCATAAAATCCATCAAGTTAAACCAAATAATATGCTCTACACAATTTCAAACTTTTATATGAATGTAAGATAAGTTCAAAACACATAAATAAAATTTTGCAATTCTATATTAGCAACTCACAATCATCATTGATAATAATGCAATAAATAAATATTCATTCTAGCCATTTCATGCAAGATACGTATAAACCCTTTACAAATTAACAATTCATTATATAAATCAAAATATTGCCTTAACTGATTCTGACAGTCCCAAAAATAGGCTCATTGCATAGATCTCGAAAAAACGAGCGAAAAGAGCTTTTACGGGTAAAAAATGTCCTTAAAATGAGTCCAGAAACTCAAAAACAAGTTTGCAATTTATATAATTTAAATGGGTTAAATCTGATCCGAAAATAGTAAATCGGGTCATAACTCAATGATCGTAAGTCCGATTTTGGTCCGATAGTACATTATTTCGAAGCCCTCGAAAGATCTACAACTTTCGGGAAGAAAGTTTTTTCAGAATCAATCGTTTCGAAGATCAAAACCTCAGTCAAAAATCAAAAGTAGGAAAAAGACTTTTCTAAATTAAAATTTTCCTTCTTTGAAAAGAAAAACCCTTTTGAAAAATAAAACCCCATTTATACAGATGAAAAATACACCATAAGCTTTATACCAACTGTAAATCTAACTACTAGATTTATTAATCTCTTAAATGTAATAGAGATTAGAGATTTATCATCACATATACATGAAAGTTTTTCTTCTAATTAAGAACACGTGTTTAACCATCTTTACCTTGGTTAAAAGCCATTACACCAATCCGAATGCGCCGAATGAAGTGGTTTGAATACAGCCGATGCATAAGGTCTTCAACCCTCTCCTCTTTTTGGTTCCTCACCACACAATGGGTGTGTGTATTCTGTATGAGAAAATTAGAGAGAGAGTTGGGACCTTGCTCCCTTTATTTATAGACATTGAAGGAATCCTTCTCATTAAGGAATTTTCAATATTAGAGCTCTCTTAAAATATAACCATGCCTTAATTAGAGAGGTGTATTATCTTCTTGCTAATTACATCACCTAGCAAAAGATACTAGTATTTCAATTAGAACTGGCCATAACTAGTTAAAGGGATTGACCATAGTGCATGGCCACACTAAAAGGGGAACGCATTGATAGCCTACAATATACCCACAAATAGGAATGAAAACGGGTCGGGTTAATTGGATATCCCTCTCCGCCCTATTGGGAAGGGTTTAGGGTGCTCTTAAACTGGAAAAGGCAGGTTAAACCCGACTTGGGTTCGGGTCAGGGAATGAGTTTAAGCCGCACCCTGCCCCACCCCATTTATAATGTGAAAGTATTATTTTCCCCTTAAATTAATCCTAAAATTACCTAAATATATTACTTATAATATAAAATATCACCCCAACCCGCCCCAACTAGGACTTAATGGGACGGGAACGGGTTAAGAAGACTTTTAATAAATCGGAAGTGACCCGCCTTGCCCAGGTTTGGGACAGGAACATGATTGGAGTCTTCCCATTAGGGGTAGGTTAGGGTTAGGGCGCCCCGGCCCAAACTTGACTAGTTGCCATCCCTACCCACAAACAAAACGGTAGTGCTTGTCCTCTCCAAGTTGCACTATTACTCCAATTGGTAGCTATGGTGGGCAAACAGTCATTGTTATTGTTAAGGATTGGGATTGTACACTTCCATAGCCACCATGTATAGCCATGCATATTCATACTACTTATATCCAAAAACATATTCATACATTAAATACTAAGTTTTGAACACATTGGCTCGTAATGAGCATAATCCCCTATTCTCAAATTTTGATTTGACATTTTCATATGTCGATCTGCATATGGTTAACTCTAACTAGGAATTTTTTTGCCGATATTTTGATAGCTTTGCAATAAATTTTGATATTTGTTGCACGTGATTTTGTCGATATATTGTTAAAAGATTAATACCAATGATAGATATATCCTTACCCATAGGGACATATTGAGGGATAGATTGGATATATATTAGATATTTAAAGCCTTGTAGGTGAGGTACCTCCAATCTCATCACTAGGTTTATATTTGAGTTTGAATTAGATTTAATAGAATAGATTTAATTGGGGTTTTGTTACTATCTTTAGATTTATCCATTTTTATATAAACACTATCATGTGCCATTATAAAGATCATAAAATTATCAATATTCCATTTTTCTTCATGGTATCAGATCAGATTGATCTGACCTTTTTTTTTTTTTTTGTAAAGTCTAAATTTATATTGGCTAATTCCGAGAACACAGTGTCTAGTGTGTCTTAGTCCTTGCTTATTGCTACTTAAGTCCAATGAATATAAAGCCTGAAGAAACTACAATTAAGCTTTGCTTTGCATTAAGATGGTAAGTAAGATTTAGATACTTAGGGCTTGTTTAGTTTGGATTATAAGTGCTTATATGGTACATAATCGCTTATGTCCAAATTATGTCCCATAAAAGCGTTTGGATTGACTCATCATAAGATCTTATGTAATAACCAATTATTGAAATAACCGGTGATTCTATAATCCTGATAGACGGTGGTTATTGTGGAGCGTACCGCTTATGACCTTTAATATTATGTGAAAATTATTGTAAGCACCCAAATTTGCACTCAATAAGGCGAACAAGATCCATTAAGCTTAAATGATGAATTAAAATTTTTTTTTCTAAAAATGACTAAAATATCCTTTTTAAAAATGACTGGATAATTGCTTCTCAGCAAAGTGTTAGCCAAATAGGATTATAGAATCAGCGCTTATTGACAACAATGCTTATTCATAACAACGCTTATCAGCATAATCGCTTATAACTACAATAATCTGAACCAAATGGGCCCTTAACTTATACATATGAGGAATTGACTTAGATCATGTGTTTGGACCCTAGGTGACTAGATATAAGAGTAACATAATTTGACAAATTCGGATTTCCAAAATCTCAGGAATTTAGGCAATCCGGCTGACCGACCTTGGAGAATGTTGTATGGAAAAATATCCAAAGAGTGGTTTTATTCTCGGTTGAACCGACTTTGGCATCTCGGTTGACCGACCATACATCCGGTTGACCGACCTGGGTCTCGGTCGACTGAGTTGCGCAAAATTGAAATGATTCAAAATTTGTAAGCTCTATTTTCTTTTGCTCTATAAATATAAAAATTTCCTAATTTGAGATGATTACAATGCACCGTGCCTTGACACGCATTTCAAGGCATGTACAAAAGTTTCGGGGTTCTACATCCTCCCTCCGTATAAAAATTTCTTGCTCGAAATTTGGACATTACTAAATCAAACAAGGATACTTTCCCATGCTTAACCTTGCCTACTGAACGGTATGCTAATCCTTTATTGATCAATATAAGGCTGGCACTCACTTGTCAGCGAAGTACCTAGGTTTTCTCATAAAACAAAACATCAATCCAAACAGCTAGGAAACTTTCATAACATAAGGTAGCATAATTACATACATGTGGCAACTGACTGCCCATGAAAAAACACAAAATACATTCCTTTCTACAAAAATTTTCTTCTCTCTTTCATATCCTCATGCCATATCATTTGGTGCCTAAGCATTCTATCCTGACGTGGCAAAGGCTTGTCCTTGGTTAGTCTGGCAAGGTTGCGGTGTGGATTGCTAGGGGCTTGATGCCTGTGTAGAGCTTGCAGAGGTGACCGCCTAACCGGGGGCCTATTTCTCTGAGAATAAGGTGGCATCTGACGACGGGGACAATCTTTGATCATGTGGCCCCGTCGACCACAGTGGAAACATCCACCAGAAATCGTCCTACACTCTCCTGCCACATGCCTCCTCCCACAAAGGGTACAGACCTCATAAGAGTAGGTGGAGGGTGCATATCCCATGGCCTAAGATAGTGCAAGGTGGGGTGCCTGTGTGGTAGCCGGGACTAGAACCGGTGGAGCAAACGAATAAGGAGCCTGTGGTATAGTAGGAGGATTCTGTAGCTGCGTATGTCCAGAGGATTGGTACCTAACCCATGCTTCTGCAACCAATGGGTCTATGCTTCCATAAAACACCAGAGGCCTCATCTACCAAAGTGCCTCAATTCCTGTGGCATGACCTATAGGGATGGGTACAAGTACCGTCGCAGGAGTGGGGGTAGAAGGCTGCCTAGCTGCAAGCATTGCTAGTGTCTCTGCTATGGATCCCAAGACTTGAGTGAGATCAGACTGCTCATCCCCTGATGAAGGAGGAGATACTCCACCTCTCTTAGTGTGGTATCCACGACCCTGATTGCCACGTCTCATGGTTTACTCCTGAGGACGATAGCAAAGCATGAGTCTAACTCGTATCCCATCATATTCCGATATTGCATTTTCATAATAGTAGGTATCCATCAAAGTACAGAACATACATCAAGACACACACACCATATTATAATAATATACTCCAAGGTTCCTAGCGAAGCCAAGATACGTGGTCGGTTGAGTTGTAACCGGTTATGGTCTAGGGCTAACTTGTTAGTTGATACTTAAGGGCAATAACTTCTCCTGAGTATAATTTGAACTCAAGCCCCTAAATTATTAAACTATGCAAGCGCCTCGTGTATACCCAAGTACAATCATAATAGTATAATCGTACAATTTGTTTTCCTAGCAATGCTAAGTTCACACTCGGTTAAGGTATTAATCGATTACGTACTTAAGACATTACCCAACTTACGATTAGGACTAATGACTAATTCATTTATTTGAGTTATTTAAGTGAAATTCTCTTAATTTTGGTGACATGTATGATGTTTCTAAGATCTACATGATGCATGCAGGATATGCATATGATGTTTATGATATGTGTGTGATGTTCATGCCATGTATGAAATGTGTGACATGTATGAAAATGTATGATGTGAATGATATGTATGAGGCTCATGCGATGCATGATGCTTATGCGATGCATGATGCTTATAGCATGCATGGAGTGCATATTATGTATGAGAGTGCATGTTATGTATGATGATCATGAGGTGCATGATGACTATGCTATGTATGAAGTGCATGCTACTCTTTGGAGTTTGTAATTTTTATTATTATTTTGGACTGGGCATCTGGTCTAGAACATGCTGCAGAATGAATGCGCATCTGTGTCTAGACCAGGACCGAGCACTGAGTCTAGGACATGCTGCAGATGCGCATCTAGAAACGTGCATCAGACGTCCGTGTGCTTGTCCAAAATTATTATCATTTGGGACTGAGCACTAGGTCTAAAACGTGCTGCAAAAATGCGTATCTGTATCTAAAAGCGTGCATCAAGCATCCCTGAGCTTGTTAAAATTATATATGTTCCTTGAGTTTGAAATATATTGATATCTATATCTGTTTCTACTAGTCGTGGGGTTACATGGACTTATCGGTTATGCCGTTATGTGCGACTTGTGCTTATTAGTGATGTAAGACACATTAAGTATAGTTTAACAAGTCAAATTACACCGGATACGCATAATATTATATATAAAAACCTAGGTCCCTATTTTTGCAAAATTTTAATTTTACTAAACTTGAAAGATGAAGGAGGATTGTATAGTCTCACTCAGAAGGCTATTCCCTATCAAGACCCCATAGTACTGTGCATTACAAAAGACCTACCACCCCCTTGTCAACTAACACCTAGGCTAGAGTCTAGCATGAGTATCACCCAACTCATGAGTCTAACTGGGAATTCGTTCATAAGGTCTTGGTTTTCACTTAGCATGTAACATACACTATGCACACCATATAGCATATAATACCACATAATAATACCACACTTTAGTGTTCTAGCATTCCTGAGACCCGTACTTGGTTGAAGTAACCATTTTAGACTAAGACTAATGTTTAGTCTCACACTTGGAACATGACTCGCTTCTGGCTTCCTTCCTAACTTGCTTCCTGACATATGCTCTTGTCAAGCCGTGGCACTAGATTCTAACTTACCCTAAAGATCTAAAGCCTAAGCTTTGATACAACTTCTATCGCGCCCCAAAACCCACCCTAGGCGTTAGAGTGAATCTTGGATGACTAATAATGAATTACATGACTTGCTTGACAAACCATCCTGCATAACACTCGGAGCATATACAATAGAAGACAATAATAGCGGAAACATAACTGACATGGCACAGTGGAAGACTAACCAAACCTCTAAGTATATATACACATTATCCAAGTTTTGTACAAAAATATAAACAAAACAAAAGTGCGGACATGTTTGCCAAAATACATGAACATAATCTCTCAAGCTCACCCATAGTCACTCAGAATCTACCACCTAATAGTACTCGTCTACCTGAGGCTCCTCCATAGGTTCCTCAACATACTCCTCCTGCACCCATGGGTCAGGAGCACAGATGTCAAAAGGAGCAGCCACTCCACTATCATCTGCCGACATGAGAAGTACGACTGAGCATGGAATACTCAGCGGGTACCAAATACTAACCAACAGTCATAGCATAATAATAACAGAAATAAGCAAGAAGCAGTTCATATAATTGACAAGAAAAGTAAGCAATTGATAGTTTATACTTGCATCATATCAAAGTTGGAAATCTCTTGAAAACGTCATGTGCTTGACTTGACTTAAAATACTCTTTTCGTGTTTAAAAACTTGTCTTGTTCAGTCGTGCTTGTCTTGTATTGCGTGTCATGTCGTGTCATGCATGTCATGCCATGGGATCATGCTTGCTTGCTTGGAAATTAAACATGCTCATGTAACTTGTGAGATGCACTTGTGAGATGCCATTGCGAGAGAGGGGAGACCCCTCTTTCAATGAGATGGGAGGGAAGTGTAAACTCCCTCATATGCAATGCTTGTTCTTGTTCTTGCCAAAAGCGAGTTCTAAGGTTGAGGGACGTCCCTTATCAAGCAAGCCACAAGCCGCAGGCCTTTGAGTCCACCCTCCCAAACTGCTCCTTATTCCACTTCCTTACTTCCTCTTTCAAGGCTTTAACCTTCTTACAAAAGACCCGGCTGTGGAAGCCTTTACTCGAGGGTATAATATGGGGTCTCCCCCTCCAGCGGGATCAGAAAAGGTTGTATTAAAGTTTCGATCGGTTAATAACATGGTAATTGCCCCTGCCAGTACCAGAAGTGATAATAAAAGTGGGAATGCTATCACTGGAACGGACCACACAAATAGGGGTGATCTATGCATAGTCATTCCAGGTCCACGCATGTTGGAGATAGTTGTTATAAAATTGATAGAACCTAAAATGGATGAAACACCAGATAGATGAGGACTAGAAATTGCTGAATCAACTGCTCCTCCAGAATGGCTGGTATTGCAAAACATATCTTAAGATATGCCCTACCTCTAATTACTAACCCTTACATTTGGCCTTGTCATAGTGTTCATGAATCGAGAAGAAAACCCTTGTTTTTCATTACACAAAACACGGTGTTTAATGCTTGAAACCCTACTCATGGACTACATGCTGTGCTCGTGGCCTCGTGTACAGTTAAGGATGACAATGGTATAGAAAACATTTGCATTTGATAATCAATCAATCAATCAATTAATAAGCATTTAATCTACCAACATGCCATTCTAGGAAATAAAGAGGTTTACACATACATTTTCTAAGAAAGGTTATCATTTTCATCATTGTGGCATTTCATCAAACACTTGGTGTGTGCCTTATGGTTAAAACCTAAATCTTGAATTTCTAGATGGGTTTATATTCACGACATGCATGTATGTTCATTATTGGCACAATACCCTTCCTATTTCATTCATCACAACACCCACACATGGCATCCATCACCCAACATCCATCTCCATTGATACAATCCATCTCATATCGTATTCATACTTTAGGCAGAACAAGAAAGAAGGAAAGAATAGGGAAAATATGACTAAGAGGGTAGCATAGGGTACCGACCTTAAATAGAGGAAGAAGACTCTTGCAAATGCCGAGGATGAACGTTGTCCTAGTTTGTAGAACGTGTTTTTCACGAGCTTGAGCCTTGGATTGAAGAATCCAAACCTTTGGAGTGATCTTGGGTTCACAAACTCTTGATTTCTTCTCAAGTGGAATGTAACGCCCCAAAATAGCCCCTATGAGTTAAGATACTTTGGCGACGTAACTTAACCTTAATCAATCCTGCAAAGAGTATACAAGGCATGCCAAATAGCGATCCAAAAAAATTTCGTTAATATAAATGTAATTCCAAGTGTCAACGTAAAACAATGACTGGATAAAATACAATAATCACAAGGGTGCAAATGCTTGAGTTACCCACTCAAGCTCACAAGAAAAATCCCCAAAAGGAAATCCCAAAATACATTTCTCTCTCTCTGTCATCCCAACCTATGGCCACAGGCCAACCCTAACATTTGGCTAACCATCCGAATAACCTCCTGCTCTCCCTGAGCTGCCTCAGTCCAAGAGACCAGAATCCATATGTTGTATAGTGTACCTGCCGACATCAAAGTACGACTGAGCATGGAATACTCAGCAAGTACAAGCTACTAACTAACAAGAGTAATAACATTTATGTAGTATAAGATACAGTTCATCCAAAAGATACATAATTAGAGTGCGGAAGCTAAAACGACATAACAACATCAAGTAAATCATGAACATCATATTTTAACTTACGCATTATAAATTCGTATTCAAAAGTAATGAATTATTCTTGAAAATACTTTTTGTGGTTTCCAAAACTTGCTTGCCGTATTTATAACTTATTCTTGTATCGTGGGAATCACACATGCCTTGTTTTGTTCCTGTTTAGCTAGTACCCAAACTATGAAATGGACGGACATACTAGGTTCTTGTTATTCTTGCTTGTCTTGTTTAACCAGTACCCGAAATATGAAATGGACGGACGTACTAGGTTCTTGTCATGCTCGACTAATGCTCGGACTATAATGGAACGGAACACATTAGCCTCGTGTCTTGACTTGACTAGTGCCCGGACTATGGTGGAACGGAACACACTAGTTATTCTTGCTTGACTAATGCCCGGACTATAATGGAACGGAACACATTAGTCTTCTTGCCTTGCCTTGACTAGTGCCCGTACTATGGTAGAACGGAACACACTAGTTGCTCTTGCTTACTAATGCCCGGACTTTGATTGAACGGAACACATTAGTATCTTGCTGGACTAATGCCTGGACTATAACGGAACGGAACACATTAGCCTCCTTACTTGACTTGACTACTGCTCGGACTATGGTGGAACGGAACACACTAGTTATTCTTGCTTGCTTGCCTTGCTTAACTTGTGAGCCAGGTATGACATATCATAGGATATGCCCTACCCTTGACATTTATGCTTGGTCATATTTCTTATTCGTGTCATTTTCTTATATACATATACTTGAAAAGTCGATTCATGCATGCATGTGTAGTTGTGGGTGTAATTTGTAAACATAATAATAATAGCATGGAAAAATTGATGATAATAGATAGCATTTGAACAATTATAAGCACATGAGAGATTTATGGAATTCATAAAGCATATCATCATTTTTACAATTTTTTGGAGAAATATCCCTATCTCATATCCCATAGATTAGGTTTTACATTTTACACAAGCATTTAATCAAACATCTTACATGCCACGTTTTCTTCATTTTCATTAATTTGTTCTTAGCCGTAGGTTTTTATCTCATTCATGCATTTTATCAAACACATAGAGCACAACTCCTTTCTAACCATTTCATTTCCTCTTTTTATGGTTGTAATTTCATCAACATTCAAGTGTGTTCATTATGTATAGAATACCCTTCCACCATTTCCATCACATAACACCCATCATATCCATATGGCATCCATCGCCTTAACCACACATTCCCACATCCATCATTCCTTTTTTTTCTTACTTAGATTTAGGGATTTAATAAAACAAGTCAAGAAAAGAATGAACTAAAGAAATCTACAAGTATGCTTTTAAAGTAAACCTAGGTTATTACTAAAGGAGTTAGTAGGGTGTACTAACCTTGAATAGGGGAAGAAACCCTTGAAAATGTCGAGGAAGAACGCTGTCGAGCTTGGAGAATGTGCTCCTCACGTGCTTGAGCCGTGGATTGAGAAATCCAAGCTTTTGGGATGCTATAGGGTTTCTAAATCCTTGATCTTTCTCCACTTGATGCCCTAGGAGAAAACCCCTTTTCTCTCCTCTTACTCTCTCTCAAAATATTGCTAAGGGTGTTTGTGAACACCCTTGGCTCGAGCCAACCCTTAAAAATAAGGGTGGAGTGGCCAAAAGATCAAACAACCCCTAATAAAATTTCTACAAAATGCATAGGACCGATAGACTACCGATAGGTGACCGATCTATCGGTAGTGGACCGATCGATCGGTGCTTATGACCGATCTACCGATAGTGGACCGAGCGATCGGTAGTGATCGGTGCTCTGCAAAATTGCGCTTTGGTATTTCGGTCATAACTTTTGACTCGCTCGTCCGATTTTGACGATTCAACTTGCGTTGGATTCGTCTTTCGAAGGGGAACAACTTACATGTTTTGAAAAAATTATTAATTATTCTTTATTCATGGAAAAAAATGCCCCTAAAGCGGACTAGTCGGCAATGGGTTGCGACAGCCCAGATTTTCAACAATACCGACTTTGGAAATTGGACTTTTGACTCAACCCGACTCAAAATCAGGGAAAGTGATCAGCATGAACCTTGAAGGGGGTTCTAGTGCCTTTCCAAAAGTTTAATAATCATTCGATTCCGAGCAACGATGACTAAAGTAGAGCCCTTTAAAGTTGAGGCAAATGCCGAGACATACCTTTTCACCACCTAGAACACCTCGAGTGTTTTCACACTCTCTTCCCTTGTGTCCAATACCCTACTCACACCTCATAAATCCTTCTCCATAGGTTTTTAACCCACCTCAATGATAGTTAAATTCACACTGACATGTGTGAGAGGCTCCGGTCTCTTTATGCCTCATGCACAAGCACTATTCACCAACAACCAATTTAAACGGTTAGGATATTTTATACCCTTGATTTTTCCCACTTAGAGTATCTTTACACTCTTTTCAAACCATGTACCTAAAACCCTCACTTGACTAATCATAATATCAAGAACACAATGGGAGGCCTTAGGCCTTTACACACACCATGTAAGGGCACTATTCACATGAACAGTGAACTCAACTTCTGGGGCTCTACATCCTCCCCCCCTTATAGGAATTTCGTCCTCGAAATTTGGACGATACAAAATCAGGTGGAAACAACTTTCCCGCCCTTAACCTTGAACTCAGTCACCTAGTTACACGAAAATACATACTAATTCATCAACAATCAACACATGACTAGGCACTTCCTTGTTGGTAAGGTACTTAGGTTTTTCATATCACTAAACACCCATGAAACATAAGAAAACTTACATAGCATAATATAATAAGTTTATACATGAAGGCAACATACTGAACACAACATTTCCTCATCCTTTTTCCAACATCCGAGCACTTAACATCTAGCCTCGGCTTGGCAACTTCTGCTCTAATTTGCCTAGAGAGGCAACTATGAGAGCTACTACGGCTTGCTTCCTCGAGGTTGAGCCAGAAGCGGACGATGAGGACAACCTTTGATCAAGTGGCCTTGATCACCAGAATGGAAACATCCATCCTTGAGCTTTCAAAAATTTCTGGCATGCTTTCTTCCACAATGTGCACGGGCCCCAAACGTGGGTGAAGAAGATTGCACTTGTCGAGTGATTTGCGTAGTCGTGGGGTGAGGAGCCTGGGGTGTAATAGAAGGGCTCTGCACCCGTGTATGTCCAGAGGACTGGTATGGGGTCATTCTGGCCCTCCTCTCCGGTTGTGTTGAGCCACTGGATTGGCCTCTCCACAATTCTCCCCTTTTGTAGAGTTCCTCAGCATTCGTTTTGACTAACTGGGCCTTATCCACAACTTCGGCGTAGGTCTCGTGCCTGAACATGGAGACCAGGTCTTTAATGTAGGCCTGCAATCCCCTCTCAAATTTACTTGCCTTCATTGCCTCTGTGGCTATCAGATATGGGGCGAACCTTGACAATTCGGAGAACTTGGCTTCGTATTCTGCCACTGTCATGTTCCCCTGCTCCAAGGTAATGAACTCTAATTCTTTCTTTTCTCTAACTCCTATTGGGAAGTATTTCTTGTAGAAAACATCTAGGAACTCTTTCCAAGTCCATTCTTGACCCGCTCGAGTCAAGTCCCTCGTTCTAATGGCAGATCTCCACCAGTGATCGGCCTCACCCTCCATCATAAAGGCGGCCCAGGTGACTTTCTCTACCTCAGTAGGCAATAATACTGAATACAACTTCTCCAGTTGCCTGATCCATGCTTCAGCAACCAATGGATCAATGCCACCATAAAATGTCGGGGGCCTCATCCTCCGAAATGCCTCTATCCCCATGGCATGATGTGCAGGAGTAGGTACAAGTGCCACAGTAGGAGTTTGGATAGAGGGCTGCCTAGCTGCAAGCACTGCTAGTGTCTCTGCAATGGATCCCAAGACTTGGGTGAGATCAGGCTGCTCATCCCCTGATGGAGGAGGAGATGCTCCACCTCTCCTAGTGTGGTGTCCATGACCCCGATTTCCACGTCTCATGATCGAATCCTGAGAACAATAGCAAAGCATGAGCCTAGTTTGGAACCCAACTTATCTCGTCCCCAATTTCAACGATCATTTCATGTTTATGCATACATAACATACATAAGAATACATCAAGGCATACAATAAGAAAATATTAGCATACAAGAAATGTTTCTTAGAGTAGAACACCAAACTTGGTTGGAATTTCAATTGGTTTGGAATAAGACTAATTTGCTAGTCTACTTGAGAACAATAACATGGCCTGAGCACAACTTGAACTCAAGCTCCTAACAATTTAGTTCTTCTGCTCATTTTTCAGGTATTAAATTAATGAGTAGTTTATCCAATTGAGTTATTTATGCCGCTTCCTCTTAATCTTGGGGATATGTATGATGTTTCTAAGATCTACATGATGCATGTAGGATGTGTGTGATGCTTATGATGTGTATGGAGTGCATACCATGCATGATGCTTATGTGATGCACGATGCTTATGCCATGCATGAAATGCATGCTATGTATGAATGCTCATGATATGCATGAAAGTGCATGATGCTCATGTTATGTATGATGCTTATGCGATGCATGATGCTTATGCCATGCATGAGTTATGTTTATTTGTGGTGTAAGACACATTAAGTACAGTTTACCTAATCAATTTACACTAGATACACATAATAGTATATATATCAAAACCCATGTCCCTATTGTCGCAACGACTCTAAATACACTAGACTTGTAAGACCTAGGAGCATCCTATAGCCTATCTTAGGGAACAATCCCCTCAAAAACCTAATGACACAATGTATGAAAAGGACCTACCCCTCCCTTGTCAAACAACACCTAGGCTAGCCTCTAGTCTAAGTATCACATCACTCATGGGTCTAACTGGAAAACACGTTCATATATCATAAGTGTTCATTAAGCATGTAACATACAGTACACACACAACACATAGCATATAATACTTCATAACAATACATCATATTATAGTATAAGTATATAGAATTTTTTAGTTTTCTAGCGTAAATGTACACTAACTTCGGTTGAAATCAACCTATTCTGGACAAGGACTAAGGGATTAGTCCACACTTGGAATACGACTCTTTTCTTAGACCTAATGCCTTGTATTAATCGTGATATCGAACTCTAAACGACCCTAGAGACCTAATGCCTAAGCTCTGATACCACTTCTGTAACGCCCCAAAATACCCCCTAAGAGTTAGGATACTTTGGCGACGTAACTTAACCTTAATCAATCCTGCAAATAGTATACAAGGCATGCCAAATAGTGATCCAAAAAAATTTCGTTAACATAAATGTAATTCCAAGTGTCAACGTAAAACAATGACTGGATAAAATACAATAATCACAAGGGTGCAAATGCTTGAGTTACCCACTCAAGCTCA
Source organism: Tetracentron sinense (assembly GCA_015143295.1). Lineage (NCBI taxonomy): Eukaryota > Viridiplantae > Streptophyta > Magnoliopsida > Trochodendrales > Trochodendraceae > Tetracentron > Tetracentron sinense. Next base: position 18,811,776 of record CM026571.1, read on the forward strand.
CATGAAAAATCCCCAAAAGGAAATCCCAAAATACATTTCTCTCTCTCTCTCATCCCAACCTATGGCCACAGGCCAACCCTAACATCTGGCTAACCATCCTAATAACCTCCTGCTCTCCCTGAGCTGCCTCAGTCCAAGAGCCCAGAATCCATATGTTGTATAGTGTACCTACCGACATCAAAGTACGGCTGAGCATGGAATACTCAGCGAGTACAAGCTACTAACTAACAAGAGTAATAACATTAATATGTAGTATAAGATACAGTTCATCCAAAAGATACATAATCAGAGTGCGGAAGCTAAAACGACATAACAACGTCAAGTAAATCATGAACATCATATTTTAACTTACGCACTATAAATTCGTATTCAAAAGTAATGAATTATTCTTGAAAATACTTTTTGTGGTTTCCAAAACTTGCTTGCCGTATTTACAACTTATTCTTGTCTTATTCTTGTATCGTGGGAATCACACATGCCTTGTTTTGTTCCTGTTTAGCTAGTACCCGAACTATGAAATGGACGGACATACTAGGTTCTTGTTATTCTTGCTTGTCTTGTTTAACCAGTACCCAAACTATGAAATGGACGAACGTACTAGGTTCTTGTTATGCTCGACTAATGCTCGGACTATAATGGAACGGAACACATTAGCCTCGTGTCTTGACTTGACTAGTGCCCGGACTATGGTGGAACGGAACACACTAGTTATTCTTGCTTGACTAATGCCCGGACTATAATAAAACGGAACACATTAGTCTTCTTGCCTTGCCTTGACTAGTGCCCGGACTATGGTAGAACGGAACACACTAGTTGCTCTTGCTTACTAATGCCCGGACTTTGATTGAACGGAACACATTAGTATCTTGCTGGACTAATGCCCGGACTATAATGGAACGGAACACATTAGCCTCCTTACTTGACTTGACTAGTGCCCGGACTATGGTGGAACGGAACACACTAGTTATTCTTGCTTGCTTGCCTTGCTTAACTTGTGAGCCAGGTATGACATATCGTAGGATATGCCCTACCCTTGACATTTATGCTTGTTTATTCATATTTCTTATTCGTGTCATTTTCTTATATACATATACTTGAAAAGTCGATTCATGCATGCATGTGTAGTTGTGGGTGTAGTTTGTAAACATAATAATAATAGCATGGAAAAATTGAGGATAATAGATAGCATTTGAACAATTATAGGCACATGAGAGATTTATGGAATTCATAAAGCATATCATCATTTTTACAATTTTTTGGGGAAATATCCCTATCTCATATCCCATAGATTAGGTTTTACATTTTACACAAGCATTTAATCAAACATCTTACATGCCACGTTTTCTTCATGTTCATTAATTTGTTCTTAGCCATAGGTTTTTATCTCATTCATGCATTTTATCAAACACATAGAGCACAACTCATTTCTAACCATTTCATTTCGTCTTTTTATAGTTGTAATTTCATCAACATTCAAGTGTGTTCATTATGTATACAATACCATTCCACCATTTCCATCACATAACACCCATCATATCCATATGGCATCCATCGCCTTAACCACACATTCCCACATCCATCATTCCTTTTTTTTCTTAATTAAATTTAGGGATTTAATAAAACAAGTCAAGAAAAGAATGAACTAAAAAATCTACAAGTATGCTTTTAAAGTAAACCTAGGTTATTACTAAAGGAGTTAGTAGGGTGTACTAACCTTGAATAGGGGAAGAAACCCTTGAAAATGTCGAGGAAGAACGCTGTCGAGCTTGGAGAATGTGCTCCTCACGTGCTTGAGCCATGGATTGAGAAATCCAAGCTTTTGGGATGCTATAGGGTTTCTAAACCCTTGATCTTTCTCTAGTTGATGCCCTAGGAGAAAACCCCTTTTCTCCCCTCTTACTCTCTCTCAAAATATTGCTAAGAGTATTTGTGAACACCCTTGGCTCGAGCCAACCCTTAAAAATAAGGGTGGAGTGGCCAAAAGACCAAAAAACCCCTAATAAAATTTCTGCAAAATGCGTAGGACCGATAGACTTCTGATAGATGACCATTCTATCAGTAGTGGACCGATCGATCGGCACTTATGACCGATCTACCGGTAGTGGACCGAGTGATCGGTAGTGATCGGTGCTCTACAAAATTGTGCTTTGGTATTTCGGTCATAAATTTTGACTCGCTCGTCCGATTTTGACGATTCAACTTGCGTTGGATTCGTCTTTCGAAGGGGAACAACTTACATGTTTTGAAAAAATTATAATTATTTTTATTCATGAACAAAAATGCCCCTAAAGCGGACTGGTCGGCAATGGGTTGCGACAGCCCAGATTTGCAACAGTACCGACTTTGGAAATTGGACTTTTGACTCAACCCCGACTCAAAATCAGGGAAAGTGATCAACATGAACCTTGAAGAGGGTTCTAGTGCCTTTCCAAAAATTCAATAATCACTAGATTCTGAGCAACGATGACTAAACTAGAGCCCTTTGAAGTTGAGGCAAATGCCGAGACATACCTTTTCACCACCTAGAACACCTCGAGTGTTTCACACTCTTTTCCCTTGTGTCCAATACCCTAATCACACCTCATAAATCCTTCTCCATAGGTTTTTAACCCACCTCAATGATAATTAAATTCACACCGACATGCGTGAGAGGCTCCGGCCTCTTTATGCCTCATGCACTAGCACTATTCACCAACAACCAATTTAAACGGTTAGGATATTTTATACCCTTGATTTTTCTCACTTAGAGTATCTTTACACTCTTTTTAAGACTCAAACCATGTACCTAAAACCCTCACTTGACTAATCATAATATCAAGAACACAATGGGAGGCCTTAGGCCTTTACACACACACCATGTAAGGGCACTATTCACATGAACAGTGAACTCAACTTCTGGGGCTCTACATGGAAGACCCTAGGGTAGAAACCTTTCTTTCTCTCCTCTACTCTCTCTCAAAATGTTGCCTTAAGGGTTTATGACACCCTCATGCTCGAGCAAGCCTTTATAGGCAAGGTAAAAATGCCCAAAAGATGAAAAAGCCCTTAAAGAAAATTCTGCAAAACGTGATAAACCGATCGATCGGTGGTCAGGACTGAGCGATTGGTCGCCTACCGAGCGAACCGTATTCTTAACCGAGCGATCGGTCAAAAACACGTTCTCTGGAATTTTTCCCCATACAAAAAAGTGCACTAGTCGATAGCTACCAATCGATCGGTCGTGGACTGATCGATTGCTAATATGTACTAAGCGATCGGTTATGGACCGATCGATCCCTCTCGTGACCGAGCGATCGATTCTCTATAGGTTTTGACACTGAGTCCATTTTTCACCAATTCCTACTACTTGGACTTATCTTACTCCCCTTTTTGACCTCTCCTAAACATGACTAGGACCCTTTTAAGGCTTATAGACATTATTAAATCATTTATTTAATTAATTATAGAAAAATGCAAATTTCTCAATAGTTCAAATTCTCATTTGATGAAAAATTGGAGATTACAACGCACCGTGCCTTGACACGTATTTCAAGGCATGTACAAAAGTTTCGGGGTTCTACAATAAGACCCTCTTGTGCATGGCACTTCTTCTACCTTTCCGGGGGTCCCTCAGGCAATGAGGGATCCCCTGGAATAGTCCTGGCCCAAGCCTAGGGGGAAAATTCATTTTTAGAGATTGCCAAGAATGACAGTTATCGCCATTCCCGGGTTTCTGATTGCAGTGACTGTTACACCCATTTAAGTGGGGCCCTGGTTCATTCCAGGGTCATGGTTAGACTCGTCAGACCGTTACCTCTCTACCCTAGTCATTCCAGGCAAACCCTTGCTTCTTAACCATGGTTAATACACACATAACCAGAAACTGTCCAGAATGACGGTAGAAACTCTATCGTCATTCTGAGTTACCCTTTACAGTGAGTTCAGGCCTACCTTGGGCCCACTTTAGACCATCCCCTGGGCCCACCAAAGGCCCAGGTCATTCCTAGACTTCTCTCTTCAACCTTAGAAGGCCAGGGACCCTTGGGTTCATTCTTAACTAGTGTACTAGTCTAGTAAACCCAGGTCAGATAGAGACTCGAAATGGCGGTAGACTCTCTACCATCATTTATGGTTTTCTATACTTTTGGGCATTACATAGGGCCTAGACCAGGTAGGAGGCCATTCTAGGCCCTGCCATGCCATCTGGGTCCATTCCAGACCTGCCTAGACCATTAACTAGGGTTAACTCAATCCCGATTAACTTTTGACCATAGTTAAGACCTTATTAACTCTTAGAAAATCTCAAAAAAGTGCTAAAAATATTCAAAAATTGTATTGAGACCAAAAAGTTCTGCTTTGGGCTTCTTTACCATGGTTAGCAGTCCTAACCATAGTTGACTTCCCCTTTTAACTTCGGTTAGTAATCCTAACCATAGTTAAATCTCTTTTTGACCTACCATGCCTAATCCCTTAGCCTACCAGGCTTACCCTTGGCCTTCCGAGCCTAACCTTGTTATCCTCAACCGTGGTTAGCAATTTTAACCATGGTTAGTTTGACCCTTAACCCCGGTCAGCAACTCTAATCTTGGTTAAATCCAACCTTGGCCTACAGGGCCTAATCTTAGTCTATCAGACTAATTCGTAGTCTACCGGACTAACTCTTAGCCTTTCAGGCCTAAATCATGCACTTGACCAACCCGGTCAACAAAACCCTAGCCTCCAGGATAGACCCTTAGCCACCCTTGGTGCACACACACACACCCCTTAGCCTTGGCACGAGCTCATGTGCCAGAACTACGCTTGATCTGATCTCACTCTTATGAGTACGTAGGCAACCCAACCCTGATTCGACCCTAGTTAGCATTCTTTTCTTGGGATAGTATTACTTTAAACACTTAAGCATTTAAACAACTTGAATTTAATTAGATTAAATCTAGAAAGTAGGGAACCATTGTAAAATAGAGGTCTTGGGGTGCCTAACATCTTCCCGGACTTAACTGAACCTTTTACCTAGAACTCTCACATAAACCAAGACCTTATCCACAACCCGGGCACTTATCCATTCTGAATCAATAGGTGGTGACTCTCAATATACATAAACCCGTGAGGCAGAGTAAAATCCCATACTCACAGCTCTGGTGGCTCTACTAGGGTTGTTGATTCTGAGGTTCAACCCGGATCCTACGTCTAAGCCAACTAAAATCAAACTTGTTCAAATGCCTAAGTATTTAACTTAATACTAATCATTTCATCTCTTTAGATGTATTATGTACTGTGCATATCATATATAGTATAGTCGTGTAATGTCCTATTAAACTCAGTAAATAGGCTTATTACGCTTACGGTTGCTAGATGATCATCTTCAGTGTCAGAGGCTTAAAAGTCTTGGAGGTTCGCAGAATTGCTCCTGTTGGGTGCTTACCCTCAGGGAAGGATTCTGAACACTCCCGCCTACACCAATCGTCCCTCTTCAAGTATGTTCTATACCGGGGAGTTGTATATACGGTGTTAAGTGATCCCCATCCTTCTAGGAACACACTTGCATTACCCCAGTATTCATATATTTAGACCAGGCTATGGTATAGTCTACAAGCAGCCCATCAGGGGAGGGTTACTCTAAACCCTAACCTGCTTGTCCCCAATCTTGGTTGGCTATCAGTGTACTTTTACCCTGATAAACACCTACTCAGGGGCATGTAATGAGCTAAACTTGTGCTTGTAATAAAATACATCCTACCTTGCATCCCGACATAGCATATGGGGTTCAAATCTCAGGCAGACAGGTCGTCACAGGGCCAATCCCTAACCTTGACCTGATAGGCCCCCAGTTCCCAACAACCCGAGTTAAGTATGACAGACCTCCATCCATCCGCCCTATCGAATCACATGTGCTTTATCACACCCAATCAAAATCAACAAAAATCAAAAATACAATCATCATCATCTTTGCATTTTCATCTGCATATACAGTACACTCACATAGAGTCTGTCTTTTGTCCAGGTAGATGGTAGGTCTTTCAGGGATTGTTAGGTCATTTGGTCAACTGTTGTAGCTTGTGCATTTGACATCTCAGGTGATATGTGACATCTCAAGTGACATGTGACGACAACCTCCAGGAATCAATTGAGGCCTTCACTCCTAATCAGCATCTCGCTTGGGCTCAGTACTACAAAATGGGAATAATCTTAGACCTATCTATGGTTAAACCAGACCCGCGTCTCATAAATGTTGCTATCCAGTGTTAGAACCCATCACATATGGTGTTCCATTATGGTAAGAATGAACTGTGTCCAATACTGGAAGAGATTCAGTGCATTCTGGGCTTAAACACGGACGACAAAGCTATAGTACTATGCTACAAGACAACCTACCAGGTAGACCTCTCAAAGTTTTTGCAAATAAAGCCTGCCTGCTTGAAGCATGGTCCTAACAGTTCTTATTATTGGATACCCGTAAGTTATCTAGAAGATCAGTACAGCTGCAAGTGGAACCCTGACACCTTGACAGCTGAACTTCCTAGTCTTAATACCTTGGCACTGATAGTCATGTCTCAGTTGGTGTTCCTGAAGTATCGCACCCTCGCTGACTCAGTACTGGTAATGATCATCGAAGACATGCGCAACTCCGGAATAGTTGTATCCATCATCCTTGCAAAGCTTTTCAGAGCTCTCAATAAAGCAGCAGACCGTAGAAAGGGTATCTTCCATACCAATGCACCTCTCTTGCACCTATGGTTGGTAGGACACTTGCCTATAATCATCCCGATACCAACCAATCTCTATGACTTGTACCGTCTACCCCAAAAGATTTCTTAGAATTAGGGCCAGATAGTGTCTACAGACGTTAAAACGCTCTATCAGCTTCTGCAAAGCTTGTCGGAGGAAGAGATCATATGACAATGTGAGTGGTTAGTTTTGAAGAAGCTACCTCGCATCATCATAACTAGAAGACGATGCATGATCCTTGCCAGTCTAATCGGCACAACAGTTTATGCACTACTCTGAGTCCTTCGTCTGTTTGGACTCCCTCAGCGTATCCTAGCGATAGGCCGATAGAAAAATGATTGGATCACCTTCATAGTACACTTCGAAAGCCTCAATCGCCGCTTTTAGTTAGGTTGGTGAAGCTCCAGAAGTAAACAGTGGCCAGACTTTGTGGTTACAGCAGGACCACCTACCGATTTAGCATACTGACTTTGGGCGAAAGATCTTGACATTTCATCCGATGTGCCGGCACCAAGGGAACTGCCCACACCTGTCTCAGCTTCATCACAAGGAACCATGCCCATAACTAATGTCACGACCCAAAAGACCCCCTAGGAGTTAGGGATACTTTAGTACATGACCGCCGTGTCAAACCATCCTGTATGACACATAAGGCATACTTAACATCCTGTACAACTTATAAAACATACTATAGCGGAAGCATAATACAAAATTTTCTACACATACTATATCCAAGTTTATACAATAATCCAAAATAAAGAGCGAATATGCTCGCTCATCAAAATACAGGTATCAGTCTCTCCCTATCTCACTCATTTTGGGGCCACCACCTATCAAGTATCCTCTGATACTCCTGAAGCTCCTCCAGAGTAGGCACCTCCTCAATATACTCTTCCTCGACCCAAGGCTCCTGAGGACGCTCATCTCTAATGTTGAAGGCACCTGCCGACATAATATGTACGGTTGAGTATTGAATACTCCGCGTATACAAACCAATAGATAGTAATGTCATAAACATGAATACAACATATATATCGTAGTTCAAATCATTTCACATACATTACTTTAATTAGAGTGCGGAAAACTTAATTTGAAAACAATCATGTGCATATATCTCAGAGAAACATCTTCTTTTGCTTTACCATCTTTACTTTACATTTCTTTACATCTTTGCATTACGGGTATTGTAAAATACCTTAGTTTCCATTACGTTCCATCTACAGGTATTTAAAATACCCTAGATCCACCTAAGGAGTCGGGCAACTAGTACCCATGTACCCATATAAACTGGGCGGGCCTACTATTATCCTCACCTTCGGCTACCTTCGGAGTAGACGACCAGTATCCATTTCCCTTCTGGGTGGCCTGCTATTTGTCGGAATCCGATGACCAGTATCCCTTTCCCTTCCAGGCGGCCTGCTATTGTGCCTCTCCGATCGGCAATTACTCAATTGATTAGTACCCATGAACCCACAGGAGATGGGCGGGCCTTCTATCAACCTGAGATAGATGACTAGAATCATCTCGTACCATTATTTTTCCATATACTTTCCATTTACTTTCCCTTTACATCTTATACTTTACTTTTGCCTTCTTTGGATAACCATAATTGATAAAATCTCGATCATGCAACATATGTGCTTGTGTAGCAATTGTGAATAACATGGTAGACAAAAAGGAAACTCTACATATCACAATATTTCACCTTTTCATTTATAGTAATAGCCAAGGTATAAGTAAAGTCATACACATCCAAGCACAAGTAGAACATATGGTTTTCTCATTGGTTTTCCCCGAAACTTAAGCCTTTTAATCATGCTTTTCATCTTTGAATTTTAACATCAAGAACAAATAATAAAATAGGAATTGCTACACTTTTTATTCGTTGGTTGAAAGCATAAAAGTATCACAATTTGCTTGTAGGATTCCCTACTAGTTCATAACACCATACAAAGGATTTTATCTTAAATTTATAAGATGGTTTATGAAATTAAAAGCTAGTAGAGTGTATCTACCTTAAAAAGGAAGTTCTTATACTTCTATGTACTGAATCAAGCTTGAGGAAAGCTTGGTTGAAGCTGTGAAAAAACTGGTTTTGAAAACCCCCTTCTTCAAGAACACGAACATAATTTCTTTGGAGAAATTCCAAGCTTTGAAATCACCTTAGTGATGATTTGTGAGCTTGAGAACACTAAAGGAAGGAAGCTTGACAAGGTTGGAACATCACTTGAGCTTGGGGAAGAAGAGTTGGAAAGGAACAAAGCTTCTCTTCTTCTTCTTCTCTTTCAATCTCTCAACAACTCCAAGCTTAGGGTTTGTAAACCCTAAGACACGAATCTAGGGTCCTATTTATAGCCTAAAGGTTGGCAAAATATCCCAAAAGATCTCAGAAAATATCCCAAAATATCTCCCAAGGTCGGTGGAAAAGTTTCAGACGTTTTTACCATCGTCTGGGTTGAATTCGTCGACGAAATTCGGTCCCTAGCACACTTCGTTGACGAATTTGGGTCCCCTTCAGCAATTCGTCGCCGAAATTGCATGACAGGGCTCCCGGTTTTCCCGTTTTGGTATTTCGAGCATAACTTTTGACTCGTTTATCCGATTTTGAGGATTCAACTTGTGTTGGATTCTTCTTTCAAAGGGGAACAACATTGATGTTTTATACAAAGTCTAATTTTGAGTTCTAAGTGATCTAAATGGGCCCACAAGTGGACTGATCCTGGGATGACTGTTAGCAGACCAAAATTTGCAGCAGACTAGTTTGCAGAAATTTGACATTTGGCTTAACTTCTACTCTTAATCTAAAATAGTGTTAAACATGAACCTTGAAGATGGTTTCAATACCTTTCTGAAAATTCAAGAATCACTCGATTCTGATTAGCGGTGAGAATTCTAGAGCTCTTTAAAGTTGAGGGTATGTTTAGGCATCCATTTCTTTGACATTTGGAGTACGTTATACTCTCATTTTTCATTTATCACAAACCCCCAAAAACACTTTCCATACATATTTTGATTCATTCAAAACCTCATTTCATTATAAAACATAAAGCCATAATTCCATGAAGGCTTTAGGCCTTGAAAAACACCATTTACATCACTATTCATAGCACTATTCACAGCATAGTGAACTTGGTTCCGGGGTTCTACAGTTGAAATGGTTGTTCCCTGGAGAGACATTTTCCTGGAGAGACAACTCCAGATCCAGCAGTAGTAGAGAAGGCTACGGAAGGCTCAGCAAGCATTCAGACAACAGGAAGTGGAGTGCAACCATGAACTTCAAGCTATGCAGGGATAAATCGAGCAGCTTGAGCAGACAGTCCAGGCTCTCTAGAAGAGACGCAGAGGCGATGCCAGAGAAACAGCCATCATCAGGGCCCAGATGCACTTCTACCAAGAACAACTTGATAGTGCAAAGGTTTAGATGACTTCCCAGATCCAACATATCAGATCCCGAATGTTCAATGCTACTGAGATAATTAACAGCATGAAAGTTGAGGTCACATCCCTCCAACCACAAAAATATGGACCTTAACGGTGTGCCCCGACCACTTGACTTCGTGATCCCTGATGGACCTGCCTAGGAATAACTTGATAGCGCAAATTATGGACCTTAATGATGATATGCTAATAGTGCAAATCTATGTTAATGATATTATTTTTGGTTCTATTAATGAATATCTTTGTCAAGAATTTGCTAAATTCATACAAGATGAATTTAAAATGAGCATGATGAGAGAGCTGAACTTCTTCCTCGGGCTTCAAATCAAGCAAACAAAGGAAGACACCTTCATTAATCAAGCCAAGTACAAAAGAGAGCTACTCAGGAAATTTGGGATGGACAACTCAAAGGAAGCTGACACTCCCATGAGTCTATCTACAAAGCTGGATAAAGATGAAAAAGGCATAAATGTGGAAGAAACTAAATATCGAGGTGATTGGTAGTTTATTATACTTAACTATTAGTAGACCTGATATTATGTTTAGTATTTGCATATGTGCTAGATTTCAAGCTAATCCTAAAGAATCACGTATGACTGTTATAAAAAGAAATTTCAAATATTTAATTGGAACAATTGAACTAGGACTATGGTACCCTAAGAACACATCACTAGAACTAGTCAGTTATTCTGATGCTGACTTTGTTGGATGCAAAGTTGATCAGAAGAGCACTAGTGACACTTGTCACTTTTTAGCACACTCATTTGTTTCATGGTCATGTAAGAAACGAAACTCTGTAGCTCTATCTACAGCTGAGGCTGAATATGTAGTAGCTGAAAGCTATTGAGCTCAAACATTATACATGAAACAACAATTAGAGGACTTCAAATTATTCCATGATAAAATTCCAATTAAGTGTGATAATACAAGTGCTATATGTATAACTAAGAATCTCATTCAACATTCAAGAACTAAACACATTGAAATTAGATATCATTTCATAAGATATCATATTCAAAATGAGGATGTAATGTTGGAATTTGTTGAAACAAATAACCAACTTGCTGACATATTTACTAAACCACTCCCTTATGATAGATTCAGTACCTTAAGAAGAGAATTAGGCAAGGCTAGACTATATGACATTAAATGAAAATATGCCAAAAAATTGACAATCTTGGTTGAATGTGCTTGAAGTTGATAAATGTTGATTGTTGGAATGTGTTTACTGTGTATACTTACTTGAATTGAGGTTTTGAATGTCTAAAATAATCTTATGTTTATTAAAAGAAAGATTTGAAGGCTTAAAAAATTGGGTTTGAACTTAAAAAATCAAGTTTTTCAATTTCTGTGTATGGACTCGGCGATAAGTCACAGTACAGAGTTGTACTCGTCGACGATTGCCCATTCCAGTAGCCAAATTTCAGTCACTCAATGACGAGTCCTCACTACTCGTCAACAAGTGGATTAAAATTCCAAGATTTCAAAGCAATTTAGCAATGAGTCCAACCTACTCGTCGATGAGTGACCACAGATCTATATATTAAAATCGAATTTCCTTGATTTACTGTTCCATCTTTTCAAATCCTCATTCCCTCATATTCCAAAACCCTTAAACCTTCTTCTATTCTCCTCCAAATCTCATCCAAACTCATTCCAAAACATTCCTTTACTCTCAAATCAATGGCTTCAAGGATGAAGAGCCCTTCAGTATCGCAGACCAAGAAGAAACCACCTGCAACAGAGAAAGGAAAGGGAAATGATGCAGAATCGTCCCAGACAGAGGCTTCCAACCTGTTTTAGACCAAGGCAGCCCGAGAGAACTACACAAGGATTTTCATCAAGAGAGAACCAATACTGGGTAAGGTTCTAGATTTTTCCGTTTTTAAATATATTGGTCTAGATATCATTGCTTCTAAATTCTGAGCCCTCAAGTGGCATAGGTTCCTAGAATTCCATGAACCCATGTATCTTGACCTTATAAAAGAATTTTACTCTCATCTTACATATGAAAAAACCATAGATACCATTGACTCCTATGCTAAGAAAATCTCCTTTAATCATGATGAACTCCAAGCCATACTTAAATTACCAAGTGGGGAATTCCAAAATTACACCACAAATCAGTGGGTTTCCCATGAGGGATTTAATGTATTTCAGGCTTTATTACATAATGTGTGTCCATAAGGACAACACAAAGCATGTCCCTCCGAAGCTCAAGGATCTCACCCTTGATGCTAGATTAGCTCACCACATTATCACCTACGACATTATACCTAGAGGTGGTGGTAGAGACTTTATCACTTTCTTTGATGTCTTTCTGATTTTGTGCATCTTAACCACCCAATATATTGATCTTACATTCATTATCATGCATGTCATGAGAGATGCAGCCAAGAAATCTTCAGGCAGATTGCCTTATGGACTTGCACTCACCCGAATCTTTAAGCATTTCAAAGTCCCTTTGTCTGTCTATCAAGACAAGAAAAACCTGACTGACTCTGATGTGTATTCCAAGGCTACCATTATGCGTATGGGATACACATGGATAGAGGCCAGTAATGTTTGGGTTCCAAAATCGAAACCATTCCAAACCCTTTTATTCCCATTTTTGCTCCTCCACCTTCTCACTCTACTCCTCCAGTACCTTCTTCCACCATTCCAGATTCCTCATATCCACTCCTTCTTCCCATGATCCAATTCCATCTCCTGTTCACTCTCCTATTCATTCTCCTACCCATTACCAGATCATTCCTTCTCCTATAGCAGTTGAGCCAGTGCCACAAGAGGATCCAGAGACAGATGTTGAGCCAGCAGCTGAGACTGAGGCTGGGCCAGTGTGGCCAGATGTTATGATTGACGATGAGCTTCCTGAGTCTTCACATAGACAGGACTCATATTATTATGAGGGCCCAGGATAGCAGTTTGAGCCCTCCAGCATGCCAACACCATCAGATGAGCAGTTGACCTTGATGGTGTTAGACATGATGCCCAGAAAAGTCATTTAGATTGTAAGATTCTTATTAATTAGATTAATAGAGATATCTTCTTTATCTATTGTGAATTCATTATGGGTAATTGACCATGATCATGAGATGATCTATACGATATGAGATATTGATAAAATTCAATAGGATATATTGTAGGAAAGCTATGTGATGGGACTATCACAGGCCAATAGAGCTTTCCAGTTCCTTATACCTTATATAGTCATAGCTATGGGTGAAGCTGGGCACTTCACTTATATGGCTGCCATAATGCTAAGATGTTCTCAATGGTTGAGATATAGTTTTATCTCAAACTATTATAGTGGAGACTACACATCAGCGTATGGGTGCTTAAATGTACACTTACTGATTGAATGCAATGAAAGACCTCTTGTATAAACATATTATCAGATAGTTGGTCTCTCATTCACATTGAACAGTTTCAATGATCCTTAAATCTGATGAGTTCATTTATAACTAAGTAGTAATTTGATTGTTTTGATTGCACCTAAGTACTCTTTAACCGAGGGACTACGATACAGTGACAATTGGATAGTCAAAAAGCTGTTCGAGTCATGATGAATTTCAAACAAGAAATCCATGCTCATTAATTTGAGAGATTATCCAAGTTCTAGGTAAGACAGTCGATTAAGCTTAAATCCTACGTAGATGATTTTGAAATCAAACAAGTTTGAAATATATTTTATTAAAATATATTATACATAATAAAAGTTTTTCTCAAAATATTTTACATGAGAAAAAGTTTCTCATGGCTTAATCAAATGTCTTGGAAACCTGGATGATGTAGAATGAGCTATGAGTTAGATAGTATATTAATCTCCAAGGCCCATTAAGGATAATGTTATTGGAAGGATCAATTGAATTAAAAAGTTCATGTGGCGGGATCCTTATTATTTAATGTTCTTACACTAGGATTCAATTGCAACATGGATATCTCACGTCACTTACAATTCCGATGTCATTCCTATTTAAGGGTCAATGAGATAACATTGGGTAAACCAGGGTTAGAATGTCCCAGAGCAATCTGTGGAGATGCTCACATAAGAAATACAAGCTCAATTAAATGATTAAATGTTAATCATTAATAAATAGATTAAATGTTAATCTATGGTTTAGATTAAATGTTAATCTAAATTAAAGGATAATAATAATGATTATTTAATTAACACAAAATAAGGAGAAATGGGTTTGACCCATATCCATAAAACCCAAAAGAATGGACCTTATTAGTGGGCCCAAGCCCATGAGATTTATTTCCTAGGGTGGGGCGCCCATTTGGAGATTCCTAATTGGATTAGAAGTTTTTTAATTAAATAATTACTAATTATTAAATCCTTATTTTATGGGATTCGATTTCAATGTTGGAAACCAAGAAACAAAGGAGATAAGATTGGAGATATATCAAAACTTGGAATGCAAGACTCCCCAATGCTCCCACCCCCCTCTAGCTCACGCCCCCCTTATGGGGTTTCCTAATTGGATTAGGATTCCTAATTGTTAGCAGTTTGTTGGGATCCCTAGATTCTAGGGAATTAGTTACACCCCTTTATTTAAGGAGTCCTTTTAGGAAAAGGAAACCTTCATTAGAAAGTTAATTATAACTAATGATAAGAGTTATCATTAATTAGTAGCTCTTCTAAAAGGGATAAGTTCTAATTGGAGTATGATTAGGATAAGATCCTAATCTATTAATACCCCAACACCCCAAACCGTGGGAGATTATTCTCTCATTATTTTCCCCCAAAAACATGAGCTAAGGGAGAGAAATCCCTTCCCCAATTTTCTTGTGCCTCTAGGGTGTAACGCCTCAAAATCCCCCCTAGGAGTTAAGTGGGACTTTAGACATTACTAA
This sequence comes from Tetracentron sinense, assembly GCA_015143295.1. NCBI lineage: Eukaryota > Viridiplantae > Streptophyta > Magnoliopsida > Trochodendrales > Trochodendraceae > Tetracentron > Tetracentron sinense. The sequence continues at coordinate 18,826,779 of CM026571.1, forward strand.
CATAACTTGTCAAACCATCCTACAATGTACAAGGCATACTATAGTGGAAACGAAATAAATGCCGAAGCAAAATCATACGAAAACATGAATTCAATTTTCTTTTTATACATATGACTAAATTCCAAGTTTGTACATACATGACAAAGTAAAGGTGGACATGCACACCTATCAAAATACAAAATGAAACCTCACAGTCTCTTCACTCAATAGTAGTCTAGATAGGGCCACCTATCTAGGTCTCTATCCTCCTGTGTCTGTATAGGGATAGGTCGATCCCTCTGTTCCTCATATTCTTCTTCAACCCATGGCTCCGGGTTAGGGATGTCGAACTGACCTGCCGACATAACATGTACGGCTGAGCATGGAATACTCAGTGCCTACAAACCACTAATAATATGTCGTAGTATTATATGATTTCATATAGGCAGTTCATAGAGTACACATGCAATGAAACACATACGGAAAAACCTCTTTTTAAATACATATGTGTGATACTTTGTAAAGCATATACTCTTTTCACATATCGTTTTCACATGGCCCTTTTTACACGTATCTTTTGCATATATCCTATTGGTGGGAGAGTAGACTTGCACATGACTAATGCCCACCCTACAAGGAGTAGAGTCCATTAGTGATAATGCCTACCCTACAAGGAGTAGAGTCCATTAGTGTACACTTGCACTTGACTAATGCCTACCCTACAATTAGTAGAGTCCATTAGTACTAATGCCTACCTTACAAGGAGTAGAGTCTATTAGCTTCATCCCATATACATGTGCACATGAATCATTAACCTCTTTTATTTGTACATTTGCACATTTTGTTTCTCCTTTGGGGCCGAATGACTAATGCCCCACCCTATAAGGAGTGGAGTCCACTAGTATCCTCCATTCTTTGCACATATCATTTCTCCTTAGGACTGGATGACTAATGCCCACCCTACAAGGAGTGGAGTCCACTAGTATCCTCGCTCACACACACTTAAATTTTTCACTTGCTTTACACATACACGTATGAAAAAGATTTGATCATACGATGCACGTGCGTATAATCACTTATGAGTAGCATGGTAGACCAAAAAGAAACACTTTGTATATATCCCATAATTCACATTTTTATCCATAGCAATAACACATACACACTTAGTCCACATAATTCCATTTTATCAAAACATATAGTTTTACTCTTAGATTTTCCTCCAAACTTGTGTATTTTATCATGCTTTTCATCTTTGAATACTAATACACACTTTTCATTCTTTAATCTAAGGCGTAGAAGCATCACAATGTAGTTCACATCACAAATCTCATGTTTTATCTTGATTTCCAATTATGTATTTTAGCATGCTTTTCATCTTTGATTGATAATATACATGTTTCCTTCTTTACTCTAAAGCATAGAAGCATCACAAATTTAATCACATCACAAATCCCACTTTTATCTTGATTTACAATATGGTTTATGACTAATTATGTAGTGAAGTGTAGTTACCTTATGAGATAAAAATCCCTTTGATCCAAGCCTTGAAAAAGCTTGAGGAAGCTTGTAGAAGATGAAACCAAGCTTGAGGATGGAGATCCAAGCTCCAATGGCGCTTGGTAGCGAGATCCAAGCTTGTGGAAGATCCCCAAACCTTGATTTGGCTCCACTTGATCTTCAATCCAAAACCCCTCTTTTGGAACCCTAGATTTCCTCCCCTTTTTCTCCCAAATCCCTTCTAGATCTTCCTCTTCTTCTAAGGACTCCCTTTAGGTTTAGGGTAAACCAAAACCCCCCAAATCATCCCCTATTTATAGGCCAAGGGGTGAAAACCCCAAAAATCACGCATTTAGAAAAGTTGATTTGCAACTTATGATCGTTCGTAGTAATTTACGATCATTCATAGCGATCTACGATCGTTCCTAGGCTTCCTAAGATCGATAGTAGGTTAGACAGTGGGTTTACAGCATTTCTGGGGCCTTATGATCGATCATAGCAACTCTACGATCGTTCGTAGCGTCGCTACGATCGTTCGTAGGTCGTATATGAACGATCGTACCTGGGATAGAAAATTTCCAGATTTTTGGACTTTCGTATTTCGGTCATAACTTTTGACTCGCTTGTCATATTTTGACGATTCAACTTGCGTTGGATTCCCCTTTCGAAGAGAAACAACTTTTGTGTTTTACAAAAACTCTAATTCTTCTTTCTTCATGGACGAATTCGATCCTAAAGCTGACTGGTCTGCAATGGGTTGCGACAGCCCAGATTTGCAACAGATCCGGTTTTGGAAATCCATCTTTTAACTCATTCCCGACTCAAATTTTAGAAAAATGGTAAACATGAACCTCAAAGAGGGTTCCAATACCTTTCCAAAAACTCAAGAATCAATTGATTCCGAGAAACGGCGCCTAAACTAAGGCTTCTTAAAATTAAGGGTAATGCTAAGGCATATCCCTTGTTGACACTTAGAACGTTTCAAGTGCTTCACACTCTTCTCCCATGGGTACAACACCCTACTCACACCTCATAACTCGTTTCCCCTAGGTTTGTAACCCACCTAGGTGATCATCTAACTCACACCAATATGCATGAGAGGCCTTGGCCTCTTTATGCCTTGCGCACTAGCACTATTCACTTACAACCCATGCATTAGCACTTGGAGTATTTATACCATTGATTTCTCCCACATAGAGTATACTTATACTCTCATTTTTGAGACTCAACACACTCACCTAAAACCCTTCACTTGACTCACTTCATGCCTAGAACACAGTGGAAGGCCTTAGACCCTTACACTCATCATATAAGGGCATTATTTACTAACACTGTTCATCATAAAGTGAACTCGGTTCCGGGGTTCTACATAGGGGTTGTTCCAATTTGTTTTGAAGCTTAGGGTTTTGAACCCTTAGTATTTGTGAGATAGAAATTCTACCCCAACATCAATCTTCTTCTCTTTGTTTCTTCAATACCAAGTCGAGATTCAAAAGCTTCACGGGGATAGCGAAAAACAAAGATCGAGCTTTGAGTATTTCTTCAAGAAATCTCTACAAAGAGTTTTGACGGTTCGAGTTGATTTTTGCTTCACCGGTGAACATCATTCACCGAGGTAATTCTCTAAACATGTAGTTAGTATTATTTGCTTTCTATGGTGTAAAGATCTTCAGGATCTAGTTTTTCACATAAATTTTTTATCTAGATTCCCTTTAGATGGCTGGTCAGAATGCTTCCATGGCTTCGAGGATGGAGCAATTCCAGTTAGAGATGAGGCAGAGCCAGATTTAGTTCCAGTCCTAGACTAGAGGTAGGCTATCATCTCTAGAGTCCAGGATGGAGGGGATTCAGGTTGAGCTGAAGAAGAGAGATGAGGTGATAGAGCCTAGGCTAGCAGAGATGGAGATATCTAGAGAGGTTATAAAGAACAAGGTTGATTCCATATTATCATTGATAGAGAGGTAGGCTGTAGATGCCTCTGTGGTTAGTGATAGACTCATTGATGATGTCACTAGTGTGGGCAAGGCTGTGAATGTCCAGGCCACCTATCTTTAGCATTTGGCTGAGTTATTGGATTCCCAGGCTCTAGTCATTGGAGAAATGGATGCTAGAGTAAATCAAATTGCCATAGAGATGCTAAGTATTAGGAAGAAGCTTGAACTAGTTCCCATCCCAGTGGATGTGGATGTTCCAGCTCCATCTCAAGCACCCCCAACTGAGAAGCCTCAAACCAAGACTGAAAAGCCACCTCAAGAGCAACCCATAGTGCAACCAGCAGAGCAAGTGATCTCCTTTGACTCCTCTCAAGAACTGTCCAAGACTTCCAAGAGAAAGGACACTACATCCAAACCAGACAGCTCCAGGAAGAGACAGAAGATGTGATGAAGACCATGTTTTGTTTTCCTTATTTTTGTTTTTTATTTTTTGTTTTTGTTTGGTATTGACTGTTGCTTTTTAGGAAAACTCATACTTGTACTCCCATTTTCTAATATATATGAGATTCTCTTTGCATTCTTATGATGAATTGTCTATTTTAAATTTTCTCCTTAAAATTTTTTTTGATGATGCTAAGGGGGAGAAAATGTGAATGTTGTAAATGGAATTATATATTCTAATGCTCTATACCTTGGTTATGACAACTTGTTTATGAATGTTGAAATGAAATGCAAATTGTTTTAACAATCTTTTCTAAAATTCATCTTTGTGGAACTTCTCTTTGTTCCAAATTATAAAAACCAGTTCACCCTGAAATGAATGCTTATATGTTTTTGAAATTTTGGTTGATTCTTGAATGATCTCATAAAAGCTCTAACCCTTGTTATAAAAATGCTATGAACCTTTTTATAGAAATGCATATGATAAGGAGGAGCTAACCTCAAATTTTTTTTAGAATATTTATATTGAGGGGGAGCCTAACCCAAGTCATTCACATTATTATGTCATCATCAAAAAATGGAAGATTTTTAGCCTCAAGGTTACAACTCTAAGTACCCTTAATAGTTTCGATGATAACACAATAATGGAATGATCTTTATGGTACTAATATTTCTATTTAGTATGTATACTTTTAGAGAAAAAGATATTAAGCTCATCATTCAAATTATGAAGTAATTGAAAAGATCAACCACTCAAGGGAATCAAACTCAAAGTCCAAGCATAAGTTATTTCATGGAAAAGCTTCAAGGACTCAAGCCAAATTATGAAGACTTATCAAGGATGAAGCTCCACAAATTCAGAAAGAAGATCAACACTCAAAGTAGTCTAGTGATATCTTTAAGCGTGTCTAGGACTTTGTAAAAGTCCTCAAGGTATTGGAACTTGATTGCTCAAAGTAACCTAGATAGACCCTAGGAGACTTAGAATCATTTGGACATCACTCTAAGGGCCTAAAAATGATTAAAATGATAATCTTATGAATGCCCATGGACCATATAAAAATTCCCATCATTTTGGTCTCATTTCGATGAGTACCCTGAAAAATTTTAGAGAACTCGTCGACGAGTGGAAGAGACTTGTGATTGTTTTACACTCGGCGATGACTCCTATACTTTCCTACTCACTCGTCGATGAGTGCTTGCGGGAAATGGGTGTAATGGCTAGTTTTCAACGGCTAGTTTGCATTAATTGTTCTCCCAACGGCCAAATTAATTGCTCAACTATAAATAGAGCTTATTTATGAACTAAATAATATATTCTAACACTATTCATTCTCATATTGATCATTCATTTGCTTCCAGCAATCAATACTCTGTTTTTCCAGTGAATACCTAGAATCCCAATATGTTTGATCATTCAATTCCAATCATTCTTGAGTGATTATTAGCTTTATATTCCATTCTTATCAAGCTCACTTAGGAGCTTTCAATTTGGATTTTATATCCAACAAATTTCTGTAAAAGCTAAAGTCAAGAATTGAGTATTCTTGCACAAGTTAAGAAGAGGTTCTTCTTGTATCCAAGAGAGGTGCTCTCTTGAAGAGGTTTGCTCCTGAGCTTGCGAAAAGGATTGTAAAGACTTACTCTCTATCTGAAAAGAAGAGTGTGATTAGTGGAATCATGGGAAAATCCTTAAAACAGAAGCTTAAAGGCGGGGATGTAGGCAAGTTACTGAACCCCAATATCAAATCTTCTGTGTGGTATCTTTATCTCTCTCTCTCTGTTTATTGTTGGTAGCATTAGTGATTACATTTATAATTCCATATAAATCACTTAAATAAAATTTTAAATTTCCATTGGCCCTAATCACCCTCGTCTAGGGTCCATTATCTGGGCAACAGTGTTCAGCATGGCACAGATGTTCGATGAGTTGACTATCGAAAACGCCACATAAATGGAAGATCCAACGGGAGAGCAGGTTTGTACCCTCTCCAACAGTGCCGAAGCATCATCCAGTCACCAACCTCTGTTCCGTTGATGGACCGAGGCTCTCACCATTGAGGCCATCCAGGGCCGGGGCTGTTGGCTAGGTAATGACCCTAAAGGGGGGGTGAATAGGGTCTATGACATATTTAAAATTTTATGAACTATAAGTTCAAGATGCGGAATAAATAAAATGTGCAGCAAGTTAAAAAATGGAAATATTGTAAGAAAGAGGAAGAGAGATCAAGAGAGTGCAAACTCAGAATTTGTTCACGAGGTTCAGCAAACCAGCCTACTCTCCCCCTCAAGCATCCAGCTAGAACCACGATTCTTTAATCGCACAGGCTCCTTCACTGGTGGAGTCTAAACTTTTACAATCTCTCTTACAGGTCGAGATATTACCTTTACAAGCTCTCCTTTAGGTTGAGCTAAAACCTCTCAAGAGCACTACCCTCTCTTGTTAAGACTGAAGCAACATTTTTAGTGCAAGAATCCTAGATTCTTGACTGACCTCAATAAATGAGTTTGGATTCAAAAGTCCAAAATAAAGGCTCCTTGAATGAGCTGGATAAAAGTGAAATACAAACTCTAATAAAGTCTTTCAAAAGGAATTAGAGTTGAATGAGCTCAAGAGAGATTTGGGGATTTTCTATGTATGTAAGTGAGTGAGGAATCGAAAGCAATGAATGAAAGTTATTGCAGTGAGCAAGAGTTGTTATTAGTTCATAAATGAACTCCTTTTATAGCATTTGATCCAATAATGTCATTGGTGAGACATTTAATGCGTTTCAACCCATTGAAAACTAGCCATTAGAACGAGTTTTCTGTTCCAGACATGATTTTGTCGACGAAGTGGGGTTCCCACTTGAGTTCGTCACCGAATACAGAAGACCAGAAGCAATTTCAAAAATACTGTCATGACTTCGTCGCCGAATTCAGCTTATCCTGAGAATTTTTCGACGAATCCAGAACAAAATCTCTGAATTCTGTCTAGGATCAGATCAAAGAGATGGGATTGATTTCCTAGGTCAATTAGCTATGTTTTAACATGATTTTATGATCCCTTAGGGCATTAGAATGATTTTCAAAAAGTGTCGTAGGCTCCTATGGTCAATCTATGATTTGTGCTTTTCAACTTTCTATTCTTTTGAGGACTTCTTACATAAGTCTTAGGTACTCTCAAACAAATAAAAATTACATTTGAAGCTACTTGAGAGTTGATCTTTGCTTCTTTTGGTTCTTGTGATTTGTCTCTGTCTTTAATGGACCCGACTTGGACTATGGTCTTATCTTGGATCTTCATCTTGTATACAATGAGTTGAACTTCCTCTTAGATAAAATTTCATCATTTTTCATGATTGGAGTGCTAACAAATTTGTATTATGAAATGTTCAAGTACTTAAAATAGAATTATTAGTACCAAATATTTCATTTCATTATTATGTTATCAAAATTATTAGAGGTACCCATGGTTGTAACCCTGAGGCTAACAATCTCTCCCTTTTTGATGTGACATAACAATGTATGAAATGGGGTTGAGCTCCCCCTCCCAACATGCTTTATATAAGAATCTTGAGGTAAGCTCTCCCTAAACATATGCATTTTAAAATAATAATCACAATTGTTACTTGGATGCATATTTTTAGATGGTTTATAGGACATATCACCATATTTTAATACCAAGAGAAGTTCCACAAAGATAAATTTCAAGATTAATTGTTTTGACATATTCAATAAGATGATTAAAAATTAGATTGAGAGTTAAGAGAAAGTTCCATATAGATAAACAAAGAGAATTTGGTATATGTACTGCCAAAGATGCAAAAAAGATGATTCTCATTTCATAAAAGATATGTCTAATGAAAAATTTCATTACATCTAAAGTCAAATTTCATTACATCTACCATTCTCCTCCTATGGCAACATCAAAAAGAGAAAAACACTCCAAAAACAGCTATAGTCCATCCTTCTTTTGTTTTTTGATAAGATCTACAACTTTTGTGTAGGTGTCGTTTGAAGGGTCTTCATCTTCTTTGTCTTGAAGAAGGAAGGGATATGATTGGAGCATCCTTGGACTTACCCTTGGAAGGGGTTGCTTTGGGCTTCATGGGCTATTTGCCCTTGGATTTTGAAGGTGGAGCTTGAGAAGGTGGGGTTTGAGAAGAGGGGTCTCTAGTAGCCAAGCTGACTAGGAAGTGGTTGATTTTCTTGATTTCCTCTATGGATCTTAGGGTGATGGTGGCTGACAGAGAGTCTTGCTCAGCCATATCTAGAAGTAGCTTGCCCTGGGTCTTCAACTGAATAGTAGAGGAGTCTACTTGGCCTTGGATTACACTAGCCATTGTGCCCATCTTCATAAAATCTTCAATTTGGTCACCTTCCAGTCTTTGAAGAAGAGAAGTCACAGTATCAACTCTATTTTTGGTGACTGAAGCATCCATGTTTACCGTCCCCAACACTGAGTAGGCTGCATCAGCTTTCTCCTTCAAATCCTGATGGACAGCAGCTATGGAGGCTTCTATAGAGGATATTCTCTCTCTCATCTCATCCCTAAAGTCAGTAGAGGAGCCCTCTAGGTAGGCAAGTCTGTCCCTGACTTCAGTCTGTAGGCCAAGGGCTTGGGCTTCTTGGATCTCCATTTTCTCTCTCATTTCTACTTGAAAACTGATCATACTAGTGCTGATGGAATCCAGCTTACCCATCAAGAGACTGAGAACATCATCTAAGATAGAAGGCCTGAAGGGTTGCTCAAGTTGAGTAGAGGAACCACTAACCTAAAAGTGAGGGGGTGATGCTCTGGAGGGAGAAGGAGGAGAGAAGGGAGGTGCTCTGGCAGGTGACTGAATAGGAGAATGAGAGTGGAGGGAATGGTCTAGGGGATGATCAGAAGGAAGAGGAGCAAGAAGAGGTGCTGGAGTAGAGATGGTAGGAGGGATAGATGGAGTGGATTCCGAGACTGGAGGTGGTATGGTAGGAGAAGGGGAGGAAGGAAGAGTGGAGGATTGAGAGGCAGAGGATTTGGGAGTCCAAATCTTCTGAGATTCATCCCAAATATAACCCATTCTTTGAATTGTGGCTTTACTGTAGATGGAAGAGTCATCTGCAATGACAAAATCTATTTGGGAAGAGAAAGGGACATTGAAATGTCTAAAGATTTTTGTCAGGGCCTGACCAAAAGGAAGACACCCTGATTTCCTTTTGAAGACATCATCCATACAGTGGACAAGGATATAAGATAAATCTATGGGTGTGGAGGTCAAAATATACCACATAAGAAAGACATCTAAATAAGTGAGATACTCTCTACCACCAGCTCTAGGCACTAGATTATGAGTGATAATGTGGTGAATTAGCCTAGAGGTCAAGGTTAGGTCTTTGACCTTGGGTTGGAAGGGAGTGGTGAAATCTTGCTTAATGAACATAATTTTTAGTGCTTCTACTACATCAAACCCTTCATGCTTGGTCCACTGACCATTCACAAAGGTCTGAAGAGTGCACTGAGGGATTTTTAAAATTGTGTGGAAGTTGTTGAGATGGAAAGAGATGTTTTTTCCTAGAACAAAAGATGTTATGAGAGATTTAGATTGGTCAAAATTAAAGTGAGTGTAGAACAATCTAACTAACTTAGGAAACATTATCTCGTTGGATTCAAGGAAGGAGTCCTATTTGAGGGTAGAAAAGAGGGTTTTAATTGGTTATAATCTGAATGCAGAGAGATTAAGGAAGTTGACCACTTTACCATATAGAGAGGAATGAGGTAGAAATTTATCCTTAAAGATCTTCTCATATTTGGCCTCTTTGAACTTGACTAGAGCAAGAGTTGAACTCGAAGCAGGCTCCTTGCCTTTGTCAGTGCGTGGCTTCTTCCTTGGAGGTTCCACAGAAGCATTCTTCATCCTTGGAGGCATTCTCACACGATTTGGGAAAGATTTGGAGAGATTTGAACAAGATTTGGGTGTTGGAGCAATGGAATAGGAGAAGGAGGGAAGGTTTTAGGTTTTTAAAAAAAATTAGATTTGGAGGTCTTTATTTATACCCACGACTCAATTCGTCGCCGAAATGGGTTTTAGCCCTGAATTCATCGCCGAATTGGAGTTAGTAAACTTACTGTTTTGAAATTCGGATTGACTTCGTTGATAAAGTGGATGAGCATCCAAGTTTGTCGCCGAATTGAGTACAGAAAACATTCTGTTTTTAATCTTACCCAATGATTCGTCGCCGAAATCAAATCCCAGACTGAATTCGTCGCCGAATTTAGTATTGAATTTGAGAAATTCATTTCTTGAAACCATTGGTTTATTAAAGCATCCAAAAGCATCATAAGGCATTCAAAACATTCTTCCATCATAATCAAATAAATTATAACATATCAATTCAAATATTTTTTATTTTTGATCAAATTTATTAAAAAAAAATGATTAGTTTAGCTCATTTAGACTAGCCATACCCAATTCTCTTCTCAAAGCACTAAAACTATCGGATTGAAGAGGTTTGGTAAAGATATCAGCAAGCTGATTATTTGCATCCACAAACTCCAAGATAACATTTCCATTTTGCACATGATCTCTTATAAAATGATATCTGATTTCTATGTATTTAGTTTTTGAGTGTTAAATAAGATTTTTAGTCATACAAATTGCAATTGTATTATCACACTTAATAGGAATTTTAGTGTAGGAAAGTTTAAAATCTTCTAGTTGTTGTTTTATATACAAAGTTTGAGCACAACAAAGTCCAGCTGTCATATACTCAACCTCAGCTGTGGATAAGGCCACTGAATTTTGTTTCTTGCTAAACCATGAAACAAGAGAATGTCCTAGAAAGTGACAAGTTCCACTAGTGCTTTTTCTATCTACTTTACATCCAGCAAAGTCTGTATTTGAATAGCTTATTAGATCTAGATTTGTGTCTTTAGGATACCATAAGCCTAAATCTATTGTACCAAGCAAGTATCTAAAGATTCTTTTTACAGCCATTAAGTGAGATTCTTTTGGACTGGATTGGAATCTTGCACATATGCAAACACTGAACATAATGTCAGGTCTACTTGCAGTGAGATACAAGAGACTTCTGATCATACCTCTATAAAGTTTTTCATCAATATTTTTACTATTTTCATCCTTATCAAGTTTGGTTGATGGACTCATAGGTATATCCATTATCTTAATATTTTCCATTCCAAGCTTTTTAAGTAATTCTTTAGTGTGTTTAGCTTGATTAACAAATGTTCCTTATTTGGTTTGCTTAATTTAAAGTCCTAAGAAGAATGTTAGTTCACCCATCATGCTCATTTCCAATTCTTTTTGTATTGTTTTAGCAAACATTTTATAAAAAGATTCATTAGTTGATCCAAATATGATATCATCTACATAGATTTGAATTACTAGCATATTATCATTTTTGGTAATTATGAATAAGGTTGTATCAATTTTACCTCTTATGAATCCATTTTCAATTAAAAAACTACTTAGCCTATCATATCAAGCTCTTGGAGGTTGCTTTAATCCATATAAGACTTTAGTTAGCTTGAATACATGATTTGGAAATTTATGATTTTCAAAGCAAGGAGGTTGATTCACATATACTTCTTCATTAATATATCCATTAAGAAATGCACTTTTACATCCATTTGGTATAATTTAAATTCTTTATGACTAGCAAATGCAAGTTGCATTTTTATTTTCATTATTTTTATTTCTAAAGACCTATTTTGTACCAATTATAGATTTGTCAGTTGGTCTAGGTACTAGATCTCAAACTTGGTTTCTATCAAATTGATTTAATTCTTCTTACATAGCAATGCTCCAAGATTCATCTTCAATAACTTCTAAGGCAATTTTAGGTTTAATTTGACTTAGGAATGCAAGGTTTATTAGATTTCTTCTTATTCTAATCCCTTGTTCCATATTACGAAGAATTAAGTCTTTAAGAGGATCTTTTATTAATTTCAAAGCTTTGGAAAGTTGATAAGATTCTTCATCTTCATTTTCTTCCTCATTTTCAATTCAATGGATTTATCATTTGATTTTTCTTTCTCTTGATCATTTTTGTTTTCTTCATTAATTTCTAAGTTAGATATTTCTTTTGGAAGATTTTCAATTTCATCATCAAATTCATCATTATTAGAAGATTTGTTAAATGGATTTGATTTATCAAATATTACATGGATTGATTCTTCAACAATAAAAGATTTCTTATTAAACACTCTATAAGCTTTGCTATTTGTAGAATAACGTAGGAAGATTCCTTCTACAGATTTTTGAATCAAATTTCTTAAGATGTTTATCATTGAGTATGAAGCATTTACATCCAAATACTTTATAATAACTTATATTAAGAATTCTTCTATTCCAAAGTTCATAGGGAGTTTTATTCAATTTATTTCTTATGACGACTCTATTAATTACATAACATGAAGTATTAATAACTCCAACCTAAAAATAATTAGGTAGTTTGTTTTGATTAAGCATAGTTCTAGCCATTTCTTGAAGAGATCTATTTTTTCTTTCTACTACACCATTTTGTTATGGAGTTTTAGGAGCTGAAAAGTTATGGTTAATATCATTATCATCACAAAGGTTTCTAGCTCTTTATTTTTGAACTCTCCTCCTATATCACTTCTTATGTTGTTAATGGAATAACCTTTTTCATTTTGAACTCTTTTACAAAAAATTTTAAATAGAGAAGGTGCTTCATTTTTATGGAAAAGAAATATTACCCAAGAGTACCTAGAAAAATCATCCACAATTATAAAAGCATAAGTTTTTTCAGCTAAGCTAGCTACTTTATTTGGACCAAAAAGATCATATGTAAGAGTTCTAAAGGCCTAGTGGTAGAAATGATTTTCTTAGTTTTGAATGAAGATTTTATTTATTTTCCAAATTGGCAAGCATCACAGATTTTGTGTTTTATAAATTTAGTTTTAGGTAAACCTTTAACTAATTCATTTTTGGAAAGTTTAGACAAAAGATCTATACTAGCATGTCCTAGTCTTCTATGCCATAACCAACTAGCTTCATCTATAGCAGAAAAACATATCATATTTTGAGATTTAAGTTCATCAAAATCTAAGGTGTAAACATTTTCATTTCTATGTGCTACAAACAAAGTGTTTAAATTATATTTGTCCTTAATCATGCAAATATTTGATTTGAATGAGACATTTAATCCCTTATCACAAAGTTCACTAATGCTAATGAGATTATATTTAAGACCATCTACAAGTAATACCTTTTCAAAAAAAATAGATTTATTCTTACCAATGTTACCTATGCCAATGATCTTCCCTTTAGCATTGTCTCCAAATGTTACATATCTACCATCCTTTGGAGTGAGTGATGCAAACAGCTTCTTGTTCCCGGTCATATGTCTTGACCATCCACTGTCCAAGAACCATGTTGTCTTGGATGTTCTTAATTTGAAGTATACCTACACAACTAATTCAAGTAACTCCAAGATACTTTCCCCCCGATACCCAAATTGTTTTGGATGGAACCCAAATTGATTTGGGTTTTGATTTGGGAGGATTAGTTCCCTTGGGAACCTATATCATTCTTGGTCCTTTGTAGTTAGTTTTTGAAGAAGAAGATGTTCCTTTTGGAACCCAAAGTTTTCTAACTATTTTTCCATTATAGAATGAAATAGAAGGTGGAGTTTGATTACTACTTAATTTTGTAAAGAAGTTTTGATAAATTTTTTTGTTTTGGAAAGGTGTTATAGCCAAGTCCAGCTTTGTTGAAAACAAATCTTTGTTGTCCTAAGAGTCTTTCTCGGTTTTTTTAACCATTTGGGAATGTGAGGATGATATTAGTCAAGTCTTTGACTTTTCCTTTTAGCTCATCGCATTAATAAGATGAGTCATGAGGAAAATTTTCAAATTCTTTAATCTTTTCATATAGTTCCTCATTTTCATCTAATAACATACTCTTTTCCTTTTGCAAGATTTGACATGAATGTATGAGAGTATGTATTTCCTTTTTGAAAGATTTATTTAATTTAGATATTCTACCAAATTCAATGTAGAGCTCATCAAATGCATCTCTTATTTCATTATATCAAATAGAATCATTTGAGGAAGAAGTTACCTCATCCTCATTTGCCATAAGGCACAGATTTGCCACCTCTTTATCACTGGACTCTCCTGACTTGCTTCCTTCAGAGTCTTCCCAAGTAGCCATTAGAGCTTTTTTCTTGAATCTTTGGCTCTTCTTGAGTTGAGGGCAATCAGTCCTTATGTGGCCTGATTTCTTGCATTCGTATCAAGTGAGGGGTTCTTTCTTGCTTGATTCAGACTTGTTCACCTCTTTTGAGAACTCCTTCTTGTATGGTTTCTTTTTGAAGTTCTTCTTATGAAACCTCTTGAATCTTCTTGCCATCAAAGCCATGTCTTCATCATCACTGTTGGATTCCTCATCACTATCTTCAATTTGTGTAGTCTTGAGGGCTAGTCCTTTCTTGGCTCTTGGTTCATCAGGCAGTTGATCCTTCATTATGACTTCATGAGTTATGAGAGAACACAACAGCTCATCCATAGGCAGCCTGGTGAGATCCTTAGCTTTTTGGATTGCTGTAACTTTTGGAGTCCATTCTTTGGGCAGTGATCTCAGAATCTTTCGCACATTTTCTGCATTTGAATACACTTTACTCAAAAATTTTAGACTATTTAAAATGTTAGTAAATCTGGTGAACATATCACCAATAGATTCTTCTTTTTTCATCTTAAATAATTCATACTTGTGAACATGCATGCTAATCTTTTCTTCTTTAACCTGATTAGTCCCTTCATAAGTGACTTTCAGTTTATCCCAGATTTTTTTAACAGAGTCACATCCAGAAACTCTGTTAAATTCCTGAGGGCTTAAGGCACAGTAGAGGTTGCTAATGGCCTTGACATTAATTTGAATGAGCATAATGTCAACATCATTCCACTCTTCTTCTACCTTGGGGATTCTAACATCATCTACAAGTTTTGTGGGAAGATGGGTGCAATTGACTATTACTCTCCAACACTCATAATCTAGAGCTTTGATGTAATATATTATTCTAGTTTTCCAATAGTTATAATTTTCTCCATTAAACAATGAAGATCTAGTGGTGGACTGTCCTTCTCGTAGGCTTGTTGCAAAAATGTTGTTTGCCATTTTGAAATCGATTACTCAGATCTTTTAAATCTATCTAGAGTATTAGGCTCTGATACCAATTGTTGGCTAGGTAATGACCCTAAAGGGGGGGGGGTGAATAGGGTCTATGG
Organism: Tetracentron sinense; assembly: GCA_015143295.1. Classification (NCBI taxonomy): domain Eukaryota; kingdom Viridiplantae; phylum Streptophyta; class Magnoliopsida; order Trochodendrales; family Trochodendraceae; genus Tetracentron; species Tetracentron sinense. The sequence goes on from CM026571.1 coordinate 18,841,863, forward strand.
CAGATTTAAAATTTCATGAACAATAAGTTAAAGATGTGGAAGAAATAAAATGTGCAGCAAGTTAAACAATGGAAATATTGTAAGAAAGAGGAAGAGAGATAAATAGTGTGCAAACTCAGAATTTGTTCACGAGGTTCAGCAAATCAGCCTACTCACCGCCTCAAGCTTCCAACTAGAGGATTCACCATAATTCCTTAATCGCACAGACTCCTTCATTGGTGGAGACCATACCGTTACCTTTCTTACAGGTCGAGATATTACCTTTACAAACTCTCCTTTAGGCTGAGCTGAAACCTCTCAAGAGCACTACCCTCTCTTGATAAGATTGAAGCAACAGCTTCAGTGCAAGAATCCGGGATTCTTGACTGACCTTAATAAATGAGTTTGGACTCGAAAATCCGAAATAAAGGCTCCTTGAATGAGTTGGATATGAGTGAAATAAAAACTCTAATAAAGTCTCTCAAAAGGAATTGGAGTTGAATGAGCTCAAGAGAGATTTGAGGATTTTCTACGTGTGTGAGTGAGAAATCAAAAACAATGAATGAGTGATCAATGGAAGTTATTGTTGTGATAAAGAGTTGTTATTAGTTTATAAATGAATTCCTTTTATAGCATTTGATCCAATAATACCATTGGTGAGGCATTTAATGCGTTTTAACTCATTGAAAACTAGCTGATCTAACGAGTTTTTTGTTCCATACATGATTTTGTCGACGAAGTGGAGTTCCCACTTGAATTCGTCGCCGAATACAAAAGACAGAAAGCAATTTCAAAAATACTGTCATGATTTCGTCGCCAAATTCAGCCAATCCTGAAAATTCATCGACGAATTCAAAACAAAAACTCTGAATTCTGTCTAGTTACAGATCAAAGAGATGAGATTGATTTGCTAGGTCAATTAGCTATGTTTTAACATGATTTTATGATCCTTTAGGGCCTTAGAATGATTTCCAAAAAGTGTCCTAGGCTTCTATGGTCAATCTATGATTTGAGCTTTTCAACTTTCCATTCTTTTGAGGACTTCTTACATAAGTCCTAGGTACTCTCAAACGAATAAAAATTACATTTGAAGCTACTTGAGAGTTGATCTTTGCTTCTCTTGGTTCTTGTGATTTGTCTTTATCTTTAATGGACCGACTTGGATTATGGTCTTATCTTGGATCTTCATCTTGTATACGATGAGTTGAACTTCCTCTTGGGTAAACTTTAATCCTTTTTCATGATTGGAGTGCTAGCAAATTTGTATTTTAAAATGTTCAAGTACTTAAAACAGAATTATTAGTACCAAATATTTCATTTCATTATGATGTTATTATCAAAATTATTAGGGTTACCCATAGTTGTAACCCTAAGGCTAACAGGGGCAAACACAGTACAGGACAGGTTGGTCCAATGAAGCAGTGACTAAAACACATTCTCTTCCTTCTTCTATCTTCTCTTTTGCTCCCATTGCAAAGTCCAAATGTCAGCCACTGTAGGCCTTGTTGAGTTGACTTTTGTAAACAACATTCATCTTGTTTTATCAATAGAAAATATGATGTTATGACTCAAAATCATGTTTTGTATAAAACATTTCAAATCGGTTGATGACGAAATCACACGGACTCTTCCTCTGGAAGGCCTAGTGTCTTGAAGCCAACAAAAGATAACAAAAGCATGCTAAACTAAGCTTAATGATTTACTAGGAGATCAGCTTTGATAAGGCTATCCCCGAAACCATCCTTGAACTTTCGGAAGTTAAGTATGACTCAGAACAGGAAGTGGAACCGCCTCATGAGATTTTGGACCTCTTAGAGCAAAGTGAATGGATACTGCAGTCTAACATTGAGGACACTGAGACCATAATTCTTAGATCTGAAGACAGTCCCCAACTTGTCAAGATTGGCACAACCATGAGCCCATAGCAGAGAATAGACATGATCAGCTTCCTGAAAAGGTACAGTGACGTCTTTGCCTGGTCCTATGCAGACATGCCCGGCTTAAACCCAGCATTAGTGTTACACAGACTACCCTTGAACCCCGAGATGAGACCAGTTAAGCAGAAACTGAGACGAATGAGGCTCGAATGGTCGCAGAAGGTCAAGGAAGAGGTAGAGAAGTAGATCAGAAGACTTCCTCGCAGTAGCAACCTATCCTGAATGGTTAGCCAATATTGTACCGGTACCCAAGAAAGATGCGAAGGTCCGAATGTGTATCGACTACCGCAGTCTGAACAAAGCAAGCCCTAAAAAACAATTTTCCTCTCATGCACATCGACATCCTAATCGACAATACGACAGAGCATGAGACACTCTCATTTATGGATGGTTTCTCTAGATACAACTAGATCAGGATGGCAAAAGAAGACATGAAGAAAAATTCCTTCATCACACCTTGGGGCACGTTCTGCTACAAGGTAATGCCCTTCAGACTCAAGAATGCAGGGGTAACCTATTAGAGGGCCATGACAGTAATATTCCATGACATGATCTACAAGTCAGCTAAAATCTATGTGGATGACATGATATTCAAATCGTCTACTACCAAGTAGCACCCTGAAGACCTGAAAAGACTGTGTAACAAACTCAAAGAGTTCGACATAAGACTGAATCCGGCCAAATGTGTCTTTGGAGCCTCATCAGGAAAGCTCCTTGGCTTCATAGTCAGCAAAAGAGGCATCGAGATCGATCCAGCTAAAGCTAGAGCTATCATCAAAATGTCGACTCCCCAAATTGAAAAGGAAGTCCGCAGGTTCCTGGGCAGAATTCAGTACATCAATCGATTCATCTCTTAGCTCACTCTGATATACAAGCCAATCTTCAAGCTTCTTTAGAAGAATGTACCTATAATCTGGACAGACGAGTGCCAGGAAGCCTTTGACACAATAAAGCAATATCTTCTTTATCCTCTAGTACTCATGCCTCTAACACTGGGATGGCCACTGCTACTCTACATCTCAGTACAAGAAACCTCCATGGGTGTGTCCTGGCATAGTATGACGAGATAGGCAGAACAGAGCAAGCCATCTACTACATTAGTAAACGCCTGCTAGAGTATGAAGAAAGGTGCAACCCACTCAAGAAAACTTGTCTAGCACTGGTTTGGGCTACTTAGTGTCTACGACACTATCTACTCTCTTATCCGGTAATCTTGATCTCCCAAATGGACCCACTCAAGTACTTACTGGAAAAGCCAGCCCTTATTGGGAGGACAGCCCGATGGCTTATGATGTTGTTTGAATTCGAAATCACATACATGACCCAGAAGTCAGTCAAGGGGCAGGCAATTGCAGACCATATAGCCCACAATCTAGCACAGGACTACGTCTCAGTACATGATCAGTTCCCAGATGAAGCCATCTTGTATACAATGACAGAAGAGCAGCAATACTTCGGTTGGGAGTTATACTTCAACGGAGTCGCTAATAGTCATGGACATGGGGTAGGAGCAGTCCTGATCTCTCCCAATGCAGCCCACCTCCCCATCTCAGTCAAGCTAAAATTCAGATGTTCAAACAACGAAGCAGAGTATGAGGCGTGCATAGTTAGATTGAAAGAAGCCCTGTGCATTGGGATTGAAGAGATAAACGTCTACGGTGACTCATCCCTAGTAATCTGTCAGGCAAATGAATCTTGGGCCATCTGAGAAGCCAGGCTAATCCCATACCTGACCTACCTTAATATGCTGGTCGCTCAATTTAGAAGAATCACCTTCAGTCCCAGGTCCGGGAACCATAACATATTCGTCAATGCACTGGCCACCCTTGTTGCCTCCATGGTTCAAATTCCTAGGGGCATTATGCTCTGACCGATCGAAATTTAGCAACAGGATCAGTCTGCCTACTGCCTTGAGATAGAAGAGGTATCAGACAACAAGCCTTGGTACACAGACATTAAGCAGTATCTCGAGGATTAGATCTTCCTACTCAATGCCACCAAAACAGACTGTCGGGCGATCAAACGACTGGCTATTCAGTTTGTACTCTTGAGAGGAATCTTATACAAGAGATCACCGAATATGATCTGGCTCAGATGCCTCGACACTAATGAAGCTGCACAGGTAGTTGAGGAAGTTCACGGAGGAACTTGCGGCCCCCACATGAATGGGTTAATGCTCTCTAAGAAGATACTCAGACTGGGCTACTACTAGTCTATGATGGAATCTGACTGTTGCCAGCATGTACAGAAGTGCCACCAGTGCCAAATCTATGCCGACATGATCAATGCACCACCAACCAGGCTGCACAATCTCACCGCTCCACGGCCATTCTCAACTTGGGGCATCGACGTCATTCGACCCATAATCCCGAAAGCATCAAACGGACATCGATTCATCCTGGTAGTAATCGATTATTTTACAAAGTGGGTTGAGGCAGCATCTTATGCCAATGTCACAGGCCCAGTGGTTCAGCGTTTTTTGAAAACGAACATCATCTGTCAGTATGGTGTCCTCTTTGAGATTGTAACAGACAATGCTCTTAATTTCTGCAACAAGGGGATAACAGATCTCTACCAAAATTTTAAGATACAGCATCACAATTTCACACCATACAAGCCACAGACTAATGGTGCAGTCGAAGTCGCCAACAAGAACATGAAGAAAATCATAGAAAAGATAGCAACCAATTACTTTGCCTGGCATGAGATGCTTCTATATGTACTCATGGCCTACAGAACGTCCATCCAAACCTCAATCGGAACAACACCATTTTCTTTGGCTTATTGTATGGAAGTAGTCCTCCCTATTGAAGTAGAAATTCTGTTATTCTGGGTGTTAATGGAAGCAGAAATCTCAGAAACAGAATGGACATAGACCCGGTACAAACAATTGAATCTAATAGAAGAGCGGCGACTGAAAGCCATCAATCACTCTCAGGCCTATCAAAGGACCATGGCTAGGGCATTCAACAAGAAAGTCATGCCCCGAAGCATCGAAGTCGATGACCTAGTTCTCTGAAAAATGTTGCCAAACCTCCTTGACCCAAGGAAAAAATTCACTCCCAACTATGAAGGGCCATACATCGTCCAAGACAAATTCTCCGGCGACGCCCTTCGACTCGCATGTATGGATGATGAAGACCTCCCAGAGCCCATCAACATGGACAAAGTCAAATGATACTACACTTAGGGTCTAGATCTGATAGGCGCTTTATACTTGTAGATTCTTTGGGAAATGATAGGAGGTCATCCTTGGCACACTCCTTATCCCCAGTAGAGACAACCTCTCCCAAAAACTCTCCCCAACAGAGACAATCTCTCTCAAATTCCCCAGAAGTCAGCCTCAATCAGAGAGGAAAATTCCCCAGCGAAAAAAAAAAAATCTCTACGGAAATCCCAAGGTACAAATCCCTAGGAGAATATAAGTCAACTACAATAGGAGAAATCTCAAGGTGTCCCGAACTTCGGTCTGCTAGCCTACATTTCGTTGCACTCTAAGTCCTCCTAGTTCCTCTAGAAACTACGAGTGCAAGCGCAATATCACATCTACATCCTTGGTGGAACACAAATCGTCGATAGAGCGCCATCCAGGGTAATGAAGGGAGAGGATCTATTTTCCCTAACAATTGCGGGCATTAGTGAAAACCGGCAACGGCCTCATTACACAAAAAATCACGCGACCTCAGACCTAGTCTTGCGATTAGGGTAAAAAAAAGAGACAAAAATAAACCAGCTTCACAGGCATGAGGAAAACCGACAACGGCCTCATTGCGTAAAAATTATGCGAACCCCATTACTTGGTCATTCCAAGGATAAAAAAGGGAGAAAAGCTAAAGAGTAGTTTGGTGACAAAATCTAGCAGTAATCAATCTCACCAAATTCCCAATAATCCCTCGCAGGTCCTATTGAGAAACAAACTCCTCAACAGTGGTCTGTAACAGAGTGCCACTCCCCAGCAGATCCCCAGCAGTGGCCTACAATAGTATCAAATTCCCCCAGTGGATCCCTAGTAGAATCCTCCAATTGGTCTCTATAACACTCTCCCCAGTAGGAGTCTAGAAGCTCCCATATTGTTCTTCAACAAGCTTCTCCCCAGCCAGAGTCCCCAATCTCCAACAGTGGCAAGACAAGCATGTCTTCCCCCAAACATCCCCAACGGTGACAAAATCTCTTTTGGGTTATACTCCACTTTCAAAGAGTAAAGACAGACTACAAAATCTCCTAAGCCCTGACAAATGTAATTTCCTTACAAATCTAAAAAGCTAACTAAGCATTCTTTCTGTCAAAATAAAAAACTCTTGCAAAATTCCATAACACTTTTCTAAAAAAGTTTTTCTAAATAAAACTTTCGGTATTATGACCTGGTTATACCAACCTGCATCAAGCAGACCCGAAAAGACAAGCAGAAGGAGCCGACACCGTGCATCCCCATGAGTCGCAGTCAACAGAGTCATGGGAAAGCATCCTCGCCTTTATACCCTGCATGACATCATCAAAATCTAGCGCTCCTGAGCCATTTCAAAATCAATCCTGGTAGTGCCTGTTGGGTATGCCTCACCCTTTGACACCCCTGTGTCTCCTTGACATCCTATATGTCCCTTGACAATCTCGTCACCTCCTACATGTCCCCAAACATCTTGTGTATCCCTTGACAATCTCGTCATACCGCGATACCTCCCGCATGTCCCTTTTGACATTCCGTGTGTCCCCGACATCCTGTATGCCCTTTGAAAATCTCATCATGCCGCGACATTATCTCCTATATGTCCCCAACATCCTGTGTATCCCCGACATCCTGTATGCCCTTTGAAAATCTCATAATGCCGTGACATTATCTCCTGTATGTCCCCAACATCCTGTGTATCCCTTGATAATCTCGTCATACCGCAATACCTCCTGCATGTCCCTTTTCGACCCCGCCGTGTGTCCCCGAGATTCTGTGTGCCCCTTGATAATCTCGTCATACCGCGACATTACCTTCTACATATCCCAGACATCCTGTGTATCCCTTGACAATCTCATCATACCACGATACCTCCTGCATGTCCCTTTTCAACACCTCCGTGTGTCCCTAACATCTTATGTGCCCCTTGAAAATTTTGTCATATCACGGCATTACCTCCTGTATGTCCCAGACATCCTGTGTATCTCTTGAAAATCTCGTCATACTGCGATACCTCTTGCATTTCCCCTTGCGACACCCCCGTGTGTCCCCGACATCCTGTGTGCCCCTTGAAAATCTCATCATACTACGACATTACCTCCTGCATGTCCCAGACATCCTGTGTATCCCTTGACAATCTCGTCATACTACATCATTACCTTCTTCATATCCCCTTCGACACCCTATGTTTCTTCGACATCCTGTGTGTACCTTCAAAACTTACTTATCATACCGTTACACCTCCTGTATGTCCTCCTTCCGACACTCCGTGTGACCTTTGGTTGTTTTGGCTAAGCACCTTCAGGTAATACCATAGCAACCTATTTGGTTAGAGCTTCCAGGACATGCCATCTTTCATAACATCCATCTTTCCCCAGAATAAGCCGCTCATATCCCCAGCAGGTATAGGTAGACGCATTGCACCCACCACTTGAACAACATGCATACATATCACCATTCCCTAAAATTCAATCTTGGTGTAAAAATAGGATGATTCTAGTCTTTGCCGTTTAATTGCCAACTTGGCACTCTCTGACAAAGAAGGGTAGCTATAAGCACCCAATTTTTACACTCTTTAATCATGGTTAAACATTTTAACCATGGTTAATTACCCTGGGACAAACCTTAACCCTAGGTAAACCCTAGTCAAACCCTAGGTAAAATCCTAGTTAGGGTTGTCAAAGGAGCGGATTCAAAGCAGATAGAGCACTATCTGATCCGAAAAATATTTTCCACTAACTGAATCTGCTCCGGTATCCGACGGATATTAAAATCAAGAATCTGAAGTTGAATCCGATTAAATAATCAAATTCGGATATTTATCCGAATTCGTCCAACTCTGTTAAATCAAATATAAATAATCAAATTCGGATATTGATATCCAAATTTTACTGCTATCCGAATCGATAGATGAACCCTAGAACAATCCCCAAAAACACTATCAGGTGGTTAAAGTATAGGGTTTCCGTTATCCATCGTTTACGATCAAGAAAAAAAAAACTAGGGCTTCAAATAAAAATTAGATTACATCCATGATCCATGTTATTGCCAAATCATAGGGTTCAAATGAAGAAAAAGATGGAGAAAAAGATTAATAGAAGAAGCTTACCTTGCTAAATTAAAGAAGATGAAGACACATACGCCGTAGTAGCCAGTCCTAGACCTTTAATTGACTGATTCAAATGGGATAGATTAGAGTTGTGCACCATGAGATTTTTGGTGACCGATTTCTGTACGTTGCAGATTGTGGAGACTAAAGGGGCAATCACACTCACGCTGTCACGTAGGTGATAGTAGCTTGAAGATCCATATGAGAGAACCATATCTTGGTTCTATTAGGGAGAGGAGAGGAGAGGATCGAATCTGGGAGAGGAGAAGAGAGGAGTCGAGACAAAAGAGGACTCTTCACGAAAGGGTTCGGGTTAGGTTTTGATCCTTAAGAGGTATATATATATATATTAGGTAGTTAAATTACCTTACTAACCTCATTTGATAATAAAATTACAATAATACCTAAAATATTATAAGCTATTTGGTTCAGATAAATAGCGGAGTGGATAGAACACTATCCGTATCCGCTCCGATTAGTAAACGGATATTAAATTGCATATCCAGATTCGGTCTGTCAGATACTTAAACGGATAATTATCCGCCTAAACGGATATGGATACGGAGCGGATTTGGATACTATCCGACTCCGTTAACAGCTCTAGCCCTAGTCAAACCCTAGGACTAATCCTAGGAAAAACCCTAACCTTAGGTCAACCGTCGACAAACCCTAGGTAAACTGTCGACAAACCCTAGGTAAAACCCTAGTCAAACCTTAGGACTAACCCTAGGACAAACCCTAACCCTAGGTAAAACCCTATTCAAACCCTAGGCCTAACCCTAGGACAAGCCCTAATCCCAAGCAAACCCTGGTCAAACCATAGTCAAACCCTAATCTAACTCTAGGCCTAACCCTAGGTAAACCTAAACTAACCCAAGGCCTAACCCTAGGGCCCATGAACCTCAAAATAAAAGCCAAACCTTCCTATGGGCCCAAACATGGGCCCACATACCTTCAGGACCCGTTGGAGTGGGGTCCACACCCCAAATTCAAAAAATTCTAGGAAATGGCGGTAAAGTATTTACCGCTATTTCCATATACATTAAATCCTATAATGTTTCAGTTCATATGTTTGGGGGTTGGGCCATTTTTAGCAAAAAACTAGAATGACAGTAGAGTTTCTACCGCCATTACTGGATTTCGGTTCAGAAGCAGCTGCCACCCCTCTATAACACTCTAGATCCGCCCTCCTGGGGTTCATAACCTCTTTGGCAATCCCCTAAGTGCCCCTGGGTTCATTTTACCCTATATAAACTCCCTTCCTCCATGCTTTAAACCCATTCCAAAAAACCTACGTGAAACCTCTGCCAAACTGCTGTGGAGCCCGAAAATACCATCTCTAACCCTTGTCCTCCACCCTGAGGTTACCTCAGACCCTCCAGGAGCTACCCAGGCCACTCCCTTCTGCTCCCCCATTTTGCACCAGCCCACTACCATCGTGCTCAACCACTCTACCGTGAAGATCGAACCAGTAGGGTAGGGCCACTGGTCATTCCAGGCCAATCATTGCTTCTTAACCATGGTTAATACACCTATAACCAGAAACTGTCAAGAATGGCGGTAGAAACTCTACCGCCATTCTGAGTTATCATTTACGGTAAGTTCAGACCCACCTTAGGCCCACTTCAGACCATCCCCTGGCCTACCAAAGGCCCAGGACGTTCATAGGACTTCCCTCTTTAACTCGTGTACCAGGCTAGTAAACCCAAGTCAAATAGAGACTGGAAATGGCGGTAGACTCTCTACCCCATTTCTGATTTTATGTAGTATTGGGCTTTGCACAGGGTCCAGACCAGTTAGGAGGCCATTCTAGGCCCTATCATGCCATCTGGGCCCATTCCAGACCTACCTAGACCATCAACCAGGGTTAACTCAATCCAGATTAACTTTTAACCATGGTTAAAACCTTATTAACTTTTGAAAAAATCCTAAAAAATGCTAAAAATATTCAGAAATTACCTTGAGATCAAAAAGTTCTGCTTTGGCTCTCTTACCATGGTTAGCAGTTCTAACCATGGTTGACTTTCTCTTTTAACTCTGCTTAGCAACCCTAACCATAGTTAAATCCCTTTTTGGCCTACCAGGCCTAATCCCTTAGCTTACCAGGCTTATCCTTGGCCTATCAAGCCCAATCTTGGACTACCGAACCTAACCTTGTTACCCTCAACCGTGGTTAGCTATCCTAACCATGATTAGTTTGACCCTTAACCCTGATTAGCAACCATAACCTTGGTTGAATCTAACCTTGGCCTATCAGGCCTAAATCTAGTCTACCAGACTTATCCCTTGGCCTACCGGGCCTGATCGTGGCCTATTGGGCCTAATCTTAGTCTACTGGACTAATCCGTAGTCTACAAGACTAAGCTTTGGCCTTCTGGGCCTAAACCATGCACTTGACCAACCCTGTCAATAAAACTCTAGCCTTCAGGTTAGACCTTTAGCCACCCTTGGTGAACATATACACCCCTTAGCCTTGACATGGGCTAATGTGCCAGAACTACGCTCGGTCTGATCTCACCCTTTTGAGTACGTAGGCAACCCAACCCCAATTCGACCCTAGTTAGCTTTCCTTTTTTGGGTTATTATTACTTTAAACACTTAAGCATTTGAACAACAACTTGACTTTAATTTGGCTTAAACCTAGAAAGTAGGGAACCATTGTAAAATGGGATCTTGGGATGCCTAACACCTTCCCCGGACTTAACAAAACCTTTTACCTAGAACTCTCACGTAGACCAAGACCTTATCCATATCTCGGGGACTTATCCCTTCTGAATCAATAGGTGGCGACTCTCAACATACATAAACCCGTGAGGCGGAGTAAAATCCCATGCTCACAGATGACTCCCATGTGAGTGGGTAAGGCCAATCGGTAGGCCACTTCTCCTACCCGAGTGATAAACTTAAAAGGTCCCACATATCAAGGGCTTAGCTTATCCTTCTTGCCAAACCTCATGATCCCCCTGCTAGGAGAGATCTTCATGAAGACTTGGTCCCCAACTTGAAATTCCAAGTCCAAGCAACGAGTGTCCGCATTACTCTTTTGCCGGCTTTGGGTAGCCTTCAACATTTCCCTAATGATCTTGGCTCTATATGCAGTCTGCTCGATCAACTCTGGACCAGAATTTTCTACTTACCAACTTAATCCCAGTATAGAGGAGATCTATAGCTTCTCCCATACAAGGCCTCGAATGGTGCCGTCTGGATGCTCGTCTGGTAGCTATTATTGTAAGCAAACTCTACCAATGACAAGTGCATAAACAATCCTTTCTCCATCATACGAAATCATTCTTCATTCATCATTCATATTTAAACCCTAGAAATTCACTAACTACATGCATCCACTATAATTTCTCATCCTCCATTTCATACATGAATAGGGCTAAACATTAAGCAACAACACCATAATAACCAAAATCATGCTCATGGAAACCCATAAGTGCATAAAAAACCTATTTCATGCTCAATACTTGACAATCCATGCATAATCATGCTAAAAATCTAAATATCCATACCCAAACTTGTTCATCCATAACAAAATCATAATAAAGTTAGGTTAGACAGTATATCAACCTTTCGGGATCGTTTCCCTGCGATCCAATGTTTGAGAAATTGCTTTTGGGGTGATCTCCAAGCTTTCCTCTTCCTCCCCAAGCAAAATCCCTTGGAAAACCTAAGTTTTCTATCTTTTTTCTCCAAATTAGGTTTATAATAGTTAATAAACCCTAAACTCTCGCATAAAGGCCTATTTATAGTGTTAGGGGGTGTTTAAAACCCTAAAAATCCCAAAACTTAAGGTTTCCCCGAAATAATCTACGTGACACCGTTTGAACGGTCTTGGCATCGTTCAAACGGTTTATGAAACGTTGGAACGGTCCGGGTTCGTTTGAACAGTTTTGCATTCGGGACTTTCTGTTTTGTGTTTTCTTCTGGCATCGTTTGAACGATCTAGGTTCGTTTGAATGGTTTTGCTTTCAGGAAACCAATGTAATGTTCTTAATGGCACCGTTCGAACGGTTCGGGGATCGTTTTAACGGTTCCCTCTGTTTACTCTTATTTTTCCATTTCTCCATCTATTTCTCCATTTAAACACACCATATAACATGAATTAAATCAAAACACACGATGCATTTTTAATTTTTCATATTTACCCATATTAATCACATGAATGACACAAATGTAAATTTGGGTCTCTATAGAAAAACTTGAAGAAAACTAAGACTTTAGACTGATCTTTCTCTTTTTTTCCTGGCCTATTATGAAAAAAGCTTTGGAGTGTCTTTGACAGGTAGGACGACCCCAACCTAGCAAACCTTCTCCTTCAACCAATTAGCTCGAAACAACTGAATTACTGCTAAGACCAGGTAAATTTCCCCCACAGGTATTATGATCATACACTGTGTTGATCACTTTGACATGACTTGCTGAGTCTCTTTGGAATGATACTCAAACTCATTTGCCTTTTTCCTGCTTTTAAAGAGGCATGGGGACACACCAAACTAGTAGAACTCACTCAGTTATCGCATAGATGCTTTGAGTAGGATCTCCACTATCTTTGTCTTCTAGTTTCTAACTTTGGGGCAAGAAGTAGTGGTGAAGACTGAAGAGTACCAGTCAGGTTGGCTTAAGATAATATTCAATCTCTATCCCCTGTCATCTTTCATCTCAACAATCCTTACCACAACTCTCACGTCGTGGTCATGCTTTGTAGTTTTTTTGTTGGGCAGTGTCGTGTTCTGTAGGTCACCTACCCAAAGAAAACAAGGACATGGCCCTAAGCATCTTCTTTTCTGTTATAACTCATCATCTTTCTTTCTATATTAATCTATGTTCAAGTTGTAAAAAGATTATTAAGTCAAATTCTATGTGAAAAATACTCAGCTAGAATTCAGACTAGTTCATCTGATCTAACCACGGAATTGTCTTTTCAGTTGGACAGACCGGACCCTCTGTCAAAATCCAAGTTCTAAATGTCTAGGATTTTGGGTTATACTTCTTTAATCAATGTAAGAGTTGTGGAGCTAAGGTCCTCTAGTCAATATGATTGGATTTTTAAGGCTACAAAGGCATGACCCACCTGTTAAATCGCAATCTGTTCACATATATATAATTCTCCCCCATTCATTTGATTCTGAATTTGCTACTATAGTTACTTATACCGTTTACTTTGTACTTCTTTCATTTATTGGCTAATCTATTGATGATCATGTGACTATATACCAGGGTTACCAAGTTCACTGTTTACTAGAGCGAACCGAATCAATTCGTTGTTCAGCTTGGTTAATGAAATTGAGCAAATTAATTACACGATTGTTTCAAATAGGCTTGGTTTGCTGATTTTTTTTTTGACTTTTATATATTTTTCTTTGGGTTCAACGAATTTATACTTTGGATTCAACAAAATGTTCTTTTGGATTTGTGAACCGCTCATAAAAAATAATTTTTTTAATGATTTTTCAAAATAAGTATTTATAATAAATTTATTTACATGCTTAAAAAAGTATATATATATATATATATATATATATTTGTTTTACATGCTTAAGTAAGAGAACCAAGCTAGCAAACCAAACTAAAAAACCTAAGCAAACCGAGAAACAAATTATCTCATCCTACCCCTATTGAACTAGGTTCACTCTAGTGGCGAACTTCGAACCGCAAACCCAAATTCGAACCGACGAACTAGGTAACATTGGTCTATACCATATAATCTTGAAAGATCTTTTTTGTCAAATCCTGAAAGATAACCCACCAGGGTTGGGGCAGTTGGCTAGCTTCCCAGCTTTGCTTCCCGTGGTCAACTCCCACTCCTCGACTTACCCTGGTGTCCATAGGAAAACTTTCGAGTGGATCGGTGCGGAGGAGGGATTAGTCCTTGTCTTGAAGGGTTTTGGATACCCTCCGTATTATTATATTTTAAAAAAATCTCTTATTTTAACCGATCCAGCCGTTCACACATTAGGAGTGAAAATTCTAACACTAATTTAGACCACATATTGAATTTATTCCTTGCATTGTGACGCTTACTGATGCTGTTTATGGAATATTTTTTTTTATGTTATCGTTAAGCTCTGTAAAACTATCATATAAATATGGTAACGCAGACGATAGAAGGTCATAATAATTTTGAAAAATGTTCTTTCTGGTTCTTCCTTCCACCTTCCAACTAATAGATTATTCACTTCTAATTCAAACTGAGAGCTCCCTTTCAAAAAGTCCTATGTGGAGTTGGGTATCAAACAGATTAGTTGCAAATGAAAATAGATTAGCATCTTAATTTGTTTCTTTCAACTTGCATTATCTGAAATTTTTTATTGGGTGTCTCTTTTATATGGACTTCAAAATATTACAACTTACATTTTTTATGGGGCAAATCATTTTTCATAGTATAATAATAATTTTAAACAGAGAGTAAGTAGGGGATTGAAAGGTATGGCCAAGAAGAAGATAGTTGGAGTAACAACTTATGAAAATGTCTACCAGTATAAACTGACAACCATTTAATTAATTTAAAAAAAGAAATTTTTTTTTTGGGTAGAGAGCCCTTTTAATCTATTTGTGGGATAAAGATAGTAGAACATTTCATCCAGGAACGGGATTAACATGAAACCATCTCTATGTTGCTACTTTAGGGAACATAAGAGATGTAATTTCTAAAGGCCCTTGTCATTATTTGATGCATCTATCAATACTCTTTTAACATTACCCAGAATACACCAACACGACAGTCCTATATCCTCCCAAGCAGAAAACTTCATGTCTTTTGTCTGCATACAAGAAACTTTGGTTTGAATGATAATATAGTACTGTGGGGGGCAGGGGGACACGTGTCACCAAATGAGAGGGTTAGACCCACCATTGTTGGATCCTGGCCATAGTCCAGCGATAAGTTCGATTGGTTTATCATACCCATATGATGTATTGCATATTTTTAAAGCGCCACCATGTGGGGGAGGGGGTTTTGGCGACAGTACCCCTACTAGTTTATTAAATAAAAAGAAATGATTACAAACCTAGGGGGACTTAAAACCTTACCCCAAAAACCAAATAAACTAGCCTTAATGCCTGGTGTTAAAAAAAGAAGATCTATCAATGTGAATCATACCCTTGACATTCCAGCCATAATATATTAAGTTCCTTGAACATTTTACTCTCTAACTTCTTGCAAGCTTTCTTGGAAAGATAGTCCACAATTTGATTATTTTCTCTAAACACGTTATAATATGATGTTGCATTTATCTTTCAATCTACTAATTTCCTTCCACCAATACTAAGTCTTCCACAGAGGCTCTACTCTATTATTGATCACTTCTACTATAATCTTGGAGTCACTCTCAACAATAATATTCGTAAGACCAATCCTATCGCACAAAGTACAATCATCACAAATTGATCCAATCTCAGAAATAGTTTTTGAAGCAATATCGTAATAACCATAGAAAGCTAGAAATAACTCTCCGAGGACATCCTTGATAATCCCACCGCCTCTAGATTCCTCTGGATTAGAACATGCCCAACATCGTTAAAACAGTTAGGGTCTGTTTGGATAGCACAAATTGAAAAATCCGTAAGAATTCCAATGCATAGGCATTGTAATATCTAGGAATTAAAAGCTTGTGTATTAAGTTCTACTATTTGGTTAAAAATTAAATTTCAAGGGAAACATGTTATGAATTTCAAGTTCACTATTTAGGTTCCTAAAGTAACATTCTTCAGAGCAATGCTTCATCCACTTTTAGTTGTCCACTCTCTGGTTGTTTTTTCTAATTTTAAACAAAAAGACAAAATAAAAAAAAATGATTGGACCCACAAAAAAGTGACATACTATTTTGTCTTGTATAAATATAGGGGAGAGTGGACAACCGGAAAGAGGACGTAGCGTTGTTCCATTCTTTTTGTGGCTGGCAGCATTGGATAAGATTGTTGCTTACGACCATTTAATGTATAAGGGGTGGAGGATGGTCAACAACTGTTTTTATATGCTTTCAAGTAGAGGAAGCTACGTTGGATCATCTTCTATTGCATTCGATCTCAGGAGCTACTTCCTATCTCAAATGGGGATTGGTTGGGTCTCCCCTCATACTTTTCATCCCGTTGGTCTTGGATAGTGGTAGATGACAGGATGTCAAGCTCCTATGCTAGGGGTGGTAACTGGGTTCATTTTGAAGGAACAAAATCGTAGTGTTTGACTAAACCGTTTCTCATTTGGAATAAATTTATATTTTGGCTTGTCGTCATCTAACGCATTAGCTCCCCTATGAAGATGATACAGTTATTCAGGGAGGATGTGTTGTTTAGAGAGAGATTCACCCCAACCTGTTGTATCTTTGCAGGATAGTTGATGTAAAAACCCCAAAATCCCATCTAGGCTAAAATGGGACTTTAGGCCCGTGACACTGCTTATCCTAATATAATCCTATAAGCATGCAAGGCAATACTAAACTGAACCTGAAAATTTCTTCAAAATCAAATATATATATATATATATATATATAACAAAAGACATTCTAAACAAGTCTACCTAATAGCTAAGTTTATAACATCCGAACCATCCAACATGATTCCCAAAACATAGAGTCAACTTATAAGCCATCCAGGTATAACCCTGCATCAAACTAAGTATCTATTACAATTCTTAGACCAAAAGAGAGTCTAGCAACCTAGTGGTATGGGAAGTAGTCAAGATCCCGTGCTCCCTCCTTAGAAAAATTACCCTATTCCGCTACTCTGTATTCTTCCTCCACTCATGGCTCCGTTGTGGTCTCAGAACCTAAATCCGCCGGCATGAAAACATATCGGCTGAGCACAAGTAGCTCGATGAATATGAAATCCTAACTAACAATATCAGAACATTAACATAGCATATTCATAATGGATACACAATTATCAGTATGAAAAAATTTATAATAGCATTTCATAACATTAATCATATGAGCAGGTTCATCATAGTATTTGAACAATAGAGATATACGTAAGCCAGAGTGTGGAAGCATTGTAATCAATTCATCATTCTTCTTAGCTCCCGGAATTACTTATGATTCAATTGTTTCATACACATAACCCATGATCTTAGACATACGATTTCACATACACTTTACTTATTTTTCATTGTTCATGTTCGTGCTCTTATCATGCTTGTGTAACTATCATAATGGTGAGTGAAATGTGACATACTTGTCAATTAAATAACACTTTAGATTTCCAACCTTGGTACCTTCAGTGATCCATCATGATAGAAGACTAAGGCTTATAAGATTTAAATAGATCATACTCAAGCTTAATCCTACTTTAATATTAATTTTAAAACTTAATATACATCAATAGTTCCTGACATTGATAGTGAGGAAGTCATATATACCTTCCAAGAGCTTTTCCTTTGACCCAAATGCTTGAGAACCCTCCTTAGAGCAATATCCAACCTCTAATCCTTTCTCTTCAAGCAAATCCTTTTTGGAACCCTAGGTTTTTGCCCAAATTATGTTTAGAAACTTACAAAATCTAAAACCCTCGAGTTAGAAGCCCTATTTATAGCCTAGGGACCTCAATTTCCATAAGCCTTTTTAAAAATCTTGTGCGCGATCTATGATCGATTGTCCATACAGTGCAATCGATTGCCTACATAGGTGCAATCGATTGTACCCAGAATAGAAGACTGCCTAGATTTCTGATCCAGGGCAATCGATCACCTATATAGGGCGCGATCGATCGCAGGTTCTGATTTTCCACTTTTTATTTGTTTAAGCATTTAAAACTCCCTACACCTCTTAATTATAACTAAACATGAGCAATGAGATATTATTGACCATTATAGTCCTATTAAACAAGATAATAACATGAAATAAAATCCGGGTCTCTACAATTGACTTGTTTTGGTTTCTTTTGGGGGATATGGGATCATTCCTTAGATCTTAGATTGGGTAGCGCAATAAGGATATCCTTTTTTTTGTTTCTTTTACTTGAGCCTATTTTCTATTCACTCTGTTGTGAACCTTTTTTATAGATATCTTTTCTCATAGTTGATACATACACACTTATTACCTATAAAAAATAATTCAAATATGAAATACTTTAACGCCGAGAGATAGTAATAGTGAAATTGTAGAAGATTTGTGCCAATTCTTATGCGTGGAGGAATTGACATTGTTTCAATTTCCATGTGAGCGTTTAGGAATTCATATTCTTATTTTCCAATTCCAATTGCCATGGCCTCTCAATTCTTGTTATCCAAAAACATTATTGGGGAGATTGGAGGGGTGCAATCATACAAACTAGTTTTGTCCTGACCCCAAATTCCCACCTTAGTCATAATCGGACTTTGGGCCCATGACATTAGCATACCAGATAATAAGTAAAATGAAAGCCTAATTTATTTTTAGCAATAACAATAATATGATCAACTGTACTATCAAAATATGACTACGACCAACTTAATATATCTCAATTCAAATCAACCATCACAATACCCAAATAAAACCAAGTCTAAGCAACATCAACTAAAATATAACATGTATGTGGGTAGTGAAATTTCATTGTCCACAAGGTGGGTGTATGGTGCACCTGTCTACACAGGATCAACACCCATAGAATGGACGGTTAGGCTTCGCGTGTACCAAAGGCATGTGCGCTAGCTGGCTAAAGGTTGGCTCACCGCCAGCTTGCCTAGCATTTAACGCTGGCAGTAGGGCAATGATGCCCCGCGGACATCCTTTGTGTCGGTCCCCATGGGAATGATGTGTGGTTAGGGTTTGCCCTTGCGGACAAACCCCCATTTTAAATTCTGTGGACAGACTCCATGAGTCCATCTGCTAGCTAGTCAATGACTAGCCTCATCTGTGACCATAAATGGTCAGGGACTTAACCCAAACCAAGGGCAGGACCCATGGTCCCACCCTTTCTTGGTCCGTGGACTGACCAAGCTTAGACCCTGGTCCATAGCCCAAATAGGCTTTGGACCTGACCCAGACCGCTGGTGAGACCATGGTCTCACCCCTTTTGTCTGCTGATTGACCAAGGTCAGTCCTTTTCCCCAGCTGGCAGTCAATGACTGTCATGTGGCAGAGAATCCTTAATGAAAAATGACTCTCTACTAGTTTTGGGGGATCCCAAGATAGAGGTCCCCTCTTTTTCTCCAATAATAGAGTACTATATAACACCCCAACCAAAAGGGGGAGTGATCTCCCCCCTTTTCTTGGATGATAAGATTCTACCCCTTTTAAAGGGAATGGTCTTATCCTTCCAGGTTCCCCAAAAGGAAAATCAATTTGGAGTCCTTAAGAAAAAAGACTCCCTATCGTACCAGGTTTCTCTAAGATAAGAGAAACCAACTGTCAAATGACAGATGACTCTCTCTAAAGGGAGAGAGCCATTTTGACCTCCACAAAAAAGAGGAAGTCAAAGAAGAGTTCAAAAAGGACTCTCCCATGAACAAAGAAGCAAGATAATTTTTCACAAATTCAAAGAGAGAGAAGAGAGATAAAATAACTTTTCTTTACTTTTGCAGGGGCAAAGCAAGCAACCGGTGAAGACGAAGGATCTCCCATCAATGAAGAGCGTCAGGTGAACCTCAATATGGTCACCTCTCTTTCTTTTTCCTTTTCTTGATAGAAAGACCTGAATGAGACATCCTGTAATGCCTACATGGGATCTGGGCAACCCTTTTAAATAAATAAATATTTTATTCAAATATCTTGTTATTCTTTAATTCTTCTTCTTAATCAAAGGTTCTTCCCCAAATTGGGAAGGTAATTAACTATTCAGGTTTAATCGGATTGGTAGGATAGTTCCCCACATAAAATAATAAACTCCACACAACTGTGGAGGTAATTTGACCACAACAAAATTTACACGTTACAAATTTCTGGCACCCTCGATGGGACTTTCTTCTCCTCTCATCTTTGAAGAAGAATAAAAAATAAAAAGAACAAAAAGGGAAAGATGAAGTGATATTTTCTTGTCTTTTCTTTCTGTTTTGTTCAGGATGATCGAGATCGTGTGTGTGCATCGGGCCTATGTCCTGACGATCAACAGGTGGGTGTATGTACCCCCAATGCCAATTCCGGCGACTCAGCCAGTCACATGGACTGAGGCAGTAGCAGGCCCAGCCTAGAGGGTTAGGCCAACTAGCCAAACCCCTGAAAAGAGGCCGCGGTCAGCAGGCCAAACCTCTGATGAGGAAGGCCTTACTCGCAACAGGAGCAGAAACCACCCCATCAACTCAGGGGTGGAAAGGCAGGTTACCCGCATAAATCAAAGGCAGGCTACACACCCATAGTAGGTTGCCAGCCCGTGGGCACCTCAGAAGAAAAGTGCCTATGCGCGGATGTCCCTGTCCGTGGACACCAAGGAGGGTGAACCCAATTGGGTACACACAAGGCAAAGTGGCTCAACCACTTTGCGAAAGTTCAAGCCAAAAGGCTAACCTATGTCACTGGAAACCTTGAAAAGGGATTCCAAAACAGTTAACTCTTCGGGGTTCACTAATGGAGCAAGCTCATTTTAGGCCCAAACCATGATCCAGTCAAATTCTAAATAGAAAAAACCCTATGGGTCAACCCTAAGACAGACTGTTGAGAGTGCTCATCCCAAGTTGGTTGTTGGAACTCTCCTTTCACAAAATTAACAAAAAGGAGGAGATGCTGTCCAAATTTTCTTAGGGTGAAAAGATAAGGTCACTGGCCTGAAGGACTTAACAAAAACTTACCCAATAAAATTGGTTAAAAATGACAAAAATAACCAAGTGTAGGGAACCAGTCCGTAGGAGAAGTTCGTAGGAGAAGTCTGTAGACAAAAACTTGAGTCCGCAAACCAGTTCCCTAGACTAGAAGGCTAATCTGCAGGCCAATCCTATGGATAGAAGGATAAGTGTCCGAGGCCACTTCTCGGGCAAGGGGCAATGCCCATCCGCGGACACCAATCAGGGTCTATGGACCTGAAGCCCAGCCAGACCCAGGGGTCCAGCCCAGGTTTACCCTACGAGCAGAGTTTCTAGCAAATTCGCATACAGGTCTAGGAGCAGTCCTGAGTTCGTGGACAGAAGAGTCCATTGACAAGTCCCTCTCAAGAGAGGGAGGGACCTATGGATAGACTCAACATCACCCACAGATAATACTCTTTTCAAGAAAGAGAAAAGTTGGCAGTCGAAGGCCAACAGGGACAGTGTCCCCCTGGACAGCACTCAACACCTGATGATATTTTTAACGTGAAGGGAATCCAGATAAAAAAAATATGTAGAAAACTGGATCCCAAAGATCTTTACACCATAGAAATCATTTAAAAATTATCTACATTAAATGAGAAGAATACCTCGGTGAATGATGTTCACCGGTGACTGACAAAATGATAGAACTGCAGAACTTTTTGTTGAGATTTCTCGAAGAAATAGTCCAAGCTCGATCCTCGCTGTTTTCTATCTTCACGAAGCTTTCAAATCTTTCTTTAGCTTTTGAAGAACAAAAGTATCCTCAAATCAATCCTTAGAAGAAGATCTTTGGATTAAAAGAGATGGAGATTATGAGGATGAACAATCCGAAATCTCTACCTCAAGTGAGGAATCTGAAAATCATATGGCTTTCACTGTCACCCTATCAGAGATTGTCAATCCTCCCACTAATCATGAAGAGAAGAGTGATGAAGATCAAGTGAGTAAGTCTAGTGAAGATCATGATCAGAGTCACACTGTCTCTGAGTCTGATGAAGATATGGATATAGTCTATGAAAGGTTGTTTTCTAAAAGTATTAAGCTGAAGAAAGCCAAGATCTCTTTGAAAAAAAAACTTAAATATTACTCAATAGGAAAGAGATTCTTGTAAACTAGAAACAGAAGGGAACAATGCTTTAGTATCTCAGCTTGAAAGTGAAAAAGCTGAACCGGTGTCCAAAATAGAATACCTTGAGGAAGAAAATGTCTCTCTGTCCAAATGGATCAAGGTTCTAGAAATTGAGGAAAATAACTCCATGAGTGTATTTGAAGAGTCAAAGACTCACATTTCAGAATTGGAATCTGAAAGAGATAACCTTATTGAAAAAGTCAGATTTCTAAAAAAGGAATTTCTTGATATTTTAAAAGTTAAGGATGGGTTAGCTAAGAAAGTAACTGAACTCGAAAAAGAAGCTAGACTCCTTAGTAACACTCAAATTCTGGATAATTGGCTAGTATGCAATGCTCAACAGTAAACATGTCTGACATAGGACATCCAAACAGACCATCTGGTCCCTTGAATGTCGATACGATGTCTACTGCAACATTTGAGCCAATACATGAAAATCCAAGATTCGAGAGTTCCACTGCCTCAGGATCAAACACCAAGTTGTCAAACTCTCAGTTGTATCAAACTTTTGTCACTTTTGGACATGGCAAGAATTCAGCTTCAAGTGAAGTTGAGAAAACTAAGGTTCAACCTTAGGCTAAAAGATCTCCTCCTCCTAGGTTTATACCCACTTGCTATTAGTGTGGAGTGAAGGGTCACACCCGACCTAACTGCAATGCCTTTAGGAGAAATCCCTGAAATGGTTCATGGAATCAAAACTCAACATCAAGGGAATCTCCAAAGGCAAATTCAGGTTTTAGTCGAAAAGTCTAGGAGCTTGAGTGAAGAAGTGATGAAAATTACTCAACTCTCTAGTACACAACATGGTCATGACACTTCTTATGCTCATCATCAAGAAGGTAACAGGCTGAACCAGAATGTTAGGGTCTCTTAGAAGAGAGGGAAGAACAGGAGATTTAAAAAGAAAAAGGTCATATATACAAATGAAATGAATAAAGACAAAAGGGTTCACCAAAAGTCTAAATTCATTTATGTAAGAAATGATGACCTAAAATGCCTTGTCATTCACACCGCTTTGAAAGCTCAAAATTCTGACATGTGGTATTTCAATAGTGGGTGTTCCAGACATAGGATAGATTACAAGTCCCTCCTCACTCAACTTGAGGAATGCTCAGATGGGACTGTTACTTTTGGCGATGGAAGCGAATCATTTGTAAAAGGAAAAGGTGTCATCCAAGCTCTAGGCATTCCAAAACTGAAGGATGTCTTGTTTGTAGAAGGACTGAAAGCTAATCTAATTAACATAAGTCAATTATGTGATGATCACCATGCTGTCCACTTTACCAACAACAAGTGTTCTGTTGTGGATGATAAAGGTATGTGTGTTTTGGAAGGGTCAAGAACCACTGATAATTGCTATGGTTTAATTCCAAGTGATGGTTCTTCTCAAATCTGCAACAGGGCTAAAGTTGAGGAAGTTGAACTGTGGCACAGGAGGCTAGGTCACATGAATTTCAAAGACCTAAGCAAACTCTCAAAACACGAGCATGTGAGAGGTGTGCCTAAACTAGGGAAGCCCTCTACTGTTGTGTGTGGGCCATGTCAAATTGGCAAACAAATTAAAAGCCCACACAAGAAGGCTTCAAATATCGCTATCTCACATCCACTAGAATTAATACACATAGATGTCCTAGGTCCTACCAGAACTGAAAGTCTAGGAGGTAAGCGATATATCCTAGTGATGGTTGATGATTTCTCAATGATGTCATTCGTTGCATTTATAACAGAGAAGTTGGATGCTTTTGAGAACTTCAAGAGTATTTGCATGAGAGTGCAAAATGGAAAGCGTGCCCTATCACTCGGATTCGAAGTGATCGTGGAAAGGAGTTTGAAAACTCCAAGTACAATGAGTTTTGTGATGAATCGGGCATCACACATGAATTTTCAGCCTCAATAACAACTCAACAAAATGGTGTTGTGGAAAGAAAGAATAGTGTGCTTCAAGAGATGGCTAGAGTGATGCTTCATAGCAATAACCTAGCTGCTCATTTCTGGGCTGAAGCAATTAGCACTACATGCTATGTAGTAAAAAGAGTTTGCACTAGGCCCGGAACAAGGAAGGCACCCTATGAGTTGTAGAACAATAAGAAACTCAATGTCAAGTACTTTTGAGTATTCAGAAGTAAATGTTACATCCTTAAGGATAGGGAGCAATTGGGCAAGTTTGATTCCCATAGTGAAGAATGAATTTTTCTTGGATATTCCACAAATAGTAGGGGTTATTGAGTGTATAAATTGAGAACCTCGACTGTCATGGAGTCTATAAATGTGGTGGTTGATGACTCAGGATCTGAGACCTTGCAACTTGAGGATGACAATACTGAAGAAGGTGTGAAAATTCCAGCATCTAAATCCGAAGATGAATCACCTTCAAAGTCACCTCCTAGAAAACCTACACATCCTAGGGTTATGAGACCTCTCTCCTCAACTAAAATTATCGGAAACCTTGAGAGTGAAGTGAGAACTCAAAAACAGGTTAAAAATGAAGTTAGCCACTTTTGCTATACTTCTACATTTGAACCCAAAAATGTAACTGAAGCTCTCACAGAAGAACATTGGATAAATGTCATGCAAGAAGAGCTAAATCAGTTTACAAGGAATGATGTATGGTTTTTAGTTCATAGGCCTAAAGATACAAATGTTATTGGTACTAAATGGATTTTCAAGAACAAATCTAATGACACTACAAAATTTGAGCTTTTTTACGGCAGTTCTAAACCACCGTACTATCTAACATTACCGCCGTCATAATGTATCACGGCGATAAGTTGATCCGTCGAAGAATATGTTGTCGGGGATTCCTATTGTGGCGGATATGGACGGCGGTTAATAAACACCGCCGTCTTATATCAATAAATTACGGCGGTTGGTAACCGCCGTAGTTTTCTTCCGCTGTCCTTTATTGATTCTATCACGGCATCCGTTACCATCATTATATGTCAAAAATCTATGGCGGTTGCAACCCCAGTAATATCTTACGACGGGTCAGCACCGCCGTAATATTAATTTAATCAATTAAATTATTATTAAAATCTACGGCGGTCAAAACCGCCACCATATTAAAATATTTTTAAAAAAATAATTTATTTTTGCAAAAATTTTATTTTTTTTCCTTGTATTATCTGTACTTGTGAGCAATATAAATCTAAATAAACATGTATTGTACCTTTAACAATATCTAATTCCAGCTAAGAATAAAAAACTCATGCAATTAAAAAAATGCCCCCAAACAAGCAATATCAAAAAAATATACACATGCCCATAAAAGTGTTGTCATAAAAAGTATACAAAATGAAAAAGGAAAAAAAAGAAACAAAAAGTAGTCATCTGACTCCTGCCTGGCAATGGTCGAAAACTTGATATGTGCATGCTACCGGCTCCCTCCTACAAAAAAAAAAAATATACACAATTTATTAATCTTTTTTTAAAATTAGATAATTTGAGAATGCAATAATTAATACATATGCAAAGATCCAAACACATCTCAAAATATTAATAGTTTACAGTATTACATCGGACTAAACCTACATTGTCCCACCATTTCCAAACCAGGGGTCGGATTTCGATCTAATTTTTTCTATTGCGTGTATTTTAGTACATCCTAAGTGTTAGAGTTGGTTTCGAGTGAATCCGAGGCCGTATGCTCGATATGGGTGCCGAGACGGCCGAAATCCATACTTGGATACTATACTTCGGCCAAAACTACATCGTCCCACCATTGCCAAATCGGGGGTTGGATTTTGAGCCCGTTTCTTCTAACGTGTGTATTTCAATACATCCTAAGTGTTGGAATTGGTTTCAAGAGAATCCGAGGCTGTATGCCCGATTTGGGCACCGAGATGGCCGAAATCCATACTTGGATACTATACTTCGGCCTAAACCTACATCGTCCCACCATTTCC
This sequence comes from Tetracentron sinense, assembly GCA_015143295.1. Taxonomy (NCBI): domain Eukaryota; kingdom Viridiplantae; phylum Streptophyta; class Magnoliopsida; order Trochodendrales; family Trochodendraceae; genus Tetracentron; species Tetracentron sinense. The sequence goes on from CM026571.1 coordinate 18,867,779, forward strand.
AAATCAGGGGTCAGATTTTGATCCTGTTTCTTCTAACGCGTGTATTTCAGTACATCCTAAGTGTTGGAGTTGGTTTCGAGTGAATCCAAGGCCGTATGCCTGATATGGACCCCGAGACGGCCGAAATCCATACTTGGATACTATACTTCGGCCTAAACCTACATCATCCCACCATTGCCAAACCGGGGCTTGGATTTTAATCTTGTTTCTTTTAACGCATGTATTTCAGTACATCCTAACTATTGGAGTTGGTTTTGAGTGAATCCGAGGCCGTATGCCCGATATGGGCGCCGAGACGGCCGAAATCCATACTTGGATACTATACTTCGGCCAAAACTACATCGTCCCACCATTGCCAAACCGGGGGTTGGATTTTGAGCCCGTTTCTTCTAACACATGTATTTCAGTACATCCTAAGTGTTGGAATTGGTTTCAAGAGAATCCGAGGCTGTATGCCCGATTTGGGCGCCGAGACGGCCGAAATCCGTACTTGGATACTATACTTTGGCCTAAACCTACATCGTCCCACCATTTCCAAATCAGGGGTCAGATTTTGATCCTGTTTCTTCTAACGCGTGTATTTCAGTACATCCTAAGTGTTGGAGTTGGTTTCGAGTGAATCCAAGGCCGTATGCCTGATATGGACCCCGAGACGGCCGAAATCCATACTTGGATACTATACTTCGGCCTAAACCTACATCATCCCACCATTGCCAAACCGGGGCTTGGATTTTAATCTTGTTTCTTTTAACGCATGTATTTCAGTACATCCTAACTATTGGAGTTGGTTTTGAGTGAATCCGAGGCCGTATGCCCGATATGGGCGCCGAGACGGCCGAAATCCATACTTGGATACTATACTTCGGCCAAAACTACATCGTCCCACCATTGCCAAACCGGGGGTTGGATTTTGAGCCCGTTTCTTCTAACACATGTATTTCAGTACATCCTAAGTGTTGGAATTGGTTTCAAGAGAATCCGAGGCTGTATGCCCGATTTGGGCGCCGAGACGGTCGAAATCCGTACTTGGATACTATACTTTGGCCTAAACCTACATCGTCCCACCATTTCCAAATCAGGGGTTGGACTTCAATCCTGTTTCTTCTAACGCGTGTATTTCAGTACATCCTAAGTGTTGGAGTTGGTTTCGAGTGAATCCAAGGCCGTATGCCTGATATGGGTGCCGAGATGGCCGAAATCCATACTTGGATACTATACTTCGGCTTAAACCTACATCGTCCCACCATTACCAAACCGGGGGTCGGATTTTGATCTCGTTTCTTTTAATGCATGTATTTCAGTACATCCTAAATTTTGGAGTTGGTTTCGAGCAAATCCGAGGCCGTATGCCCGATATGGGCGCCGAGACTGTCGAAATCCGTACTTGGATACTATATTTCGGCCTAAACCTACATCGTCCCACCATTTCCAAACCGGGGGTCGGATTTCGATTCCATTTCTTCTAACACATGTATTTCAGTACATCCTAAGTGTTGAAGTTGGTTTCGAGAGAATCCGAGGCCGTATGCCCGATATGGGCTCCGGGTGGCTGAAATTCATACTTGGATACTATACTTCGGTGTAAACCTACATCGTCCCACCATTTCCAAATCAGAGGTCGGATTTCTCTCCTGTTTCTTCTAACGCGTGTACTTCAGTACATGCTAAGTGTTTGTGTTGGTTTCGAGCGAATCCGATGCTGTATGCCTGATATGGGCGTCGAGACGACCGAAATCCATACTTGAATACTATACTTCAGCCTAAACCTACATCGTCCCACCATTGCCAAACTGGGGGGACGGAGTTCGATCTCATTTCTTTTAATGCATATATTTCAGTACAACCTAACTGTTGGAGTTGGTTTCGAGCGAATCCGAGGCCTTATGCCCGATATGGGCGCCGAGACTGCCGTAATCCATACTTGGATAGTATACTTCGGCTTAAACCTACATCATCCCACCATTTCCAAACCGGGGGTTAGATTTCGATCCCATTTCTTCTAATACGTGTATTTCAATACATCCTAAGTTTGGGAGTTGGTTTCGAGCGAATCCGAGGCCGTATGCCCGATATGGGCTCCAAGATGGCTGAAATCGATACTTGGATATTATACTTCGGCGTAAACCTACATCGTCCCATCATTGCCAAACCGAGGGTTGGATTTCGATCCTGTTTCTTCTAACACGTGTATTTCAGTACATACTAAGTGTTGGAGTTGGTTTCGAGCGAATCCGAGGCCGTATGCCCGATATGGGCGTCGGGACGGCCGAAATCCATACTTGGGTACTATACTTTGGCCTAAACCTACATTGTCCCACCATTGCCAAACCGAGGGTTGGATTTCGATCTTGTTTCTTCTAACACGTGTATTTCAGTACATACTAAGTGTTGGAGTTGGTTTCGAGCGAATCCGAGGCCGTATGCCCGATATGGGCCCCGAGACGGCCGAAATCCATACTTGGGTACTATACTTTGGCCTAAACATACATCGTCCCACCATTGCCAAACCGGGGGTCAGATTTCATTCTCATTTCTTTTAATGCATGTATTTCAGTACATCCTAACTGTTGGAGTTGGTTTCGAGCGAATCCGAGGCCGTATGCCCGATATGAGTGCCGAGACGGTCGAAATCCATACTAGGATACTATACTTCGGCCTAAACCTTCATCGTCCCGCCATTGCGAAACCGGGAGTCGGATTTCGATCTCATTTCTTTTAATGCATGTATTTTAGTACATCATAACTGTTGGAGTTGGTTTCGAGCGAATCCGAGGCCGTATGCCTGATATGGGCTCCGAGATTGTCGTAATCCGTACTTGGATACTATAATTCGGCCTAAACCTACATCGTCCCACTATTTCCAAACCGGGGGTCGGATTTCGATCCCATTTCTTCTAACACATGTATTTCAGTACATCCTAAGTGTTGGAGTTGGTTTCGAGCGAATCCGAGGCTGTATGCCCAATATGGGCTCCGAGATGGCTGACATCCATACTTGGATACTATACTTCGGTGTAAACCTACATCGACCCACCATTTCCAAATCAGAGGTCGGATTTTGATCCTGTTTCTTTTAACGCGTGTATTTCAGTACATGCTAAGTGTTGGAGTTGGTTTCGAGCGAATCCGAGGTCGTATGCCTGATATGGGCACCGAGACGGCCGAAATCCATACTTGGATGCTATACTTTAGCCTAAACCTACATCGTCCCAGCATTGCCAAACTGGGGGGTCGGATTTCGATCTTGTTTCTTTTAACGCATGTATTTCAGTACAACCTAACTGTTGGAGTTGGTTTCGAGCGAATCCGAGGCCGTATGCCTGATATGGGCTCCGAGACTGCCGAAATCCATACTTGGATAGTATACTTCTGTCTAAACCTATATCATTCCACCATTTCCAAACCGGGGGTTAGATTTCGATCTCATTTCTTCTAATGCGTGTATTTCAATACATCCTAAGTTTTGGAGTTGGTTTCGAGCGAATCCGAGGCCGTATGCCCGATATGGGCTCCAAGATGGCCGAAATCGATACTTGGATATTATACTTCGGCGTAAACCTACATCGTCCCACCATTGCCAAACCGAGGGTTGGATTTCGATCCTGTTTCTTCTAACACGTGTGTTTCAGTACATACTAAGTGTTGGATTTGGTTTCGAGCGAATCCGAGGCCGTATGCCCGATATGGGCGCCGAGACGGCCGAAATCCATACTTGGGTACTATACTTTGGCCTAAACCTACATCGTCCCACCATTTCCAAATCAGGGGTCGGATTTCAATCCCATTTCTTCTAATACATGTATTTCAGTACATCCTAAGTGTTGGAGTTGGTTTCGAGCGAATTCGAGGCCGTATGCCCGATATAGGCGCCGAGACGGCTGAAATCCATACTTGGATACTATACTTCGGCCTAAACCTACATCATCCCACCATTTCCAAACCGGGGGTCGGATTTCGATCTCGTTTCTTCTAACTCGTGTAACGTTAGAAAAAGCAAATAAACAACCGATAGCAACATTTTTTTAAAAAATAACCTCGTTCACCTCCGTGATTGGATTAAACTTAGATTGTTTATGTTTGTATATTTAGGTGCATATTATTCGTTGCAATCTGTTTCATCCTTATAGTCTGATTCAACTTCATCCTCTCTAGATTCGGTCGAAGGAGTTTGGTGGAGTTGCACTTGAGGGGGCGCATCAACAGTTGTTCTGGTAATCCCTAATATCTCACCCAACTGGCATCACTTTCATCGTCATGTTCAGTGACATCTAAATGTTGGTCGTTGAATGGCTCGTTTTCTCTGAATGCGCTATCTTCTACAGTAGATTCTTCATTTATGTCAAAAAAGTCTCTTGGTTTTGTCTTGATGACAACATACCAATCTGGGTCAGAAGGATCTTCTACGTAAAATACCTGCTCTGCCTCAGATGCCATTACATATGGTTTATGAGACACGGCATGTGTCGGGAGCAGACGTGTAAAGTTCACAAGCGTAAACCCATACTCATCGGTCTTTATTCCTTTATTCTGTGACATCACATCAACTCAGTTGTACTTAAACAATACAAATTTCAAGTTTTTTGAATACGTCAATTGCACAACGTTGGTTAAGTGGCCATAGTAGGTTATATTTCCTATAATGAGAATCTTTTCCTTAGAAGATGCATAACAAGGGGTCGTTGCAGTGACCGTAACACCACTATTTTGACTTCTGCGTCCGTGCTTTCTATCTGTAGTACGAAACCTATATCCATTGATGACTTAGCCCTTAAAACTTTGTGCGACTGACTGTGGACCGTATGCGAGGCATTTAATCTCATCAGACACCGAATTGCATGACGCTCGCAGCCTTTCAACCTAATTGAAGGCCAAAGGCATATGATTTACATAATAAGATTGGTTCAATATGCAAAACTTCATATAGGTGTTGTGCAAATATAAAAGTTAATAGCATATGACTTATATAACCCCTAAACCATTCAACAAACTGATTGCTGTGCTTTCGTTGGAGTTCGTGCGGAGACGATCTTAGTTTAGGATTGGTCATCTTCAGTACATTCATGTGTTGACTGCAGATAACGAATCGATCCATGTTTTTCAAAGTCAAACCGATCAAAAATAAAAATTAAATTAAAGACAATTAACAAAAAATTCATGATAGTGTTCGTCTTACTCTCTATATGTTGTGAGTTGCTCATCGTTGAACAACACATAATGATGTGCCTGCTGCCATTCTAATTCACTTAGGGCAAATGACTGCGCACCCCCGATCACACTTTCATCTTCATTCCTCACCGGTCGATTGAATCTCGATTCAACATTATTTAGGTACCTTGAGTAGGATGTCAAGCATTCTTTGGCCAAGTACCCTTGTGCTATGCAACCCTCTGGTCGAGCTCAGTTGCGGACATACGATTTCATCGTCGACAAGTACCTATAGGAATTACATTTAGGTAAAATAATGAGACAATCATATAACGACAAGAAGTTTGAGCAATTGATACATTATAATTGAAGTCATACCTTTCGATGGGATACATCCACCGGTATTGTAGGTCCACCTAGCCTTGCCTCTATTGCCAAATGTATAGGCAAGTGCACCATAACATCAAAGAATGTCAGTGGAAAAATTCTCTCTAAATGACATAGCGTAAGCGCAATTTTCTCCTCTAACCGTCTTAATTCCTTGACATCACAGACTTTGGAACATAAAACAAGAAAGAAGTTGCTCAATTCAATTAGCACAGAAGTGACATTCTTCGGCAATGTCTTCCTCACAGCCAATGGTAGAAATTGTTGCATTATGACATGAGAGTCGTGGCTCTTTAGTCCATAAATTTTACGCTGCCCGATATTGACATGTCTTGCAATATTAGATGAGTAACCATCTGGCACCTTCACACCCTTCAGAACTTTGCAAAACAATTCTTTCTTATTCTTGTCCATCGAAAAACAAGCCGGGGGCAGATACACTTTGTTTGTGCCAGGCTACAACTGAGGGTGAAGTACTGGTCTTATGCGCATATCAACCAAGTCGAGTCGAGCTTTTAAGCTATCTTTTGTTTTTCCATCCAAACCCAACAAAGTTTCAAGCACATTGTCGTATATGTTTTTCTCTATATGCATTACATCAAGGTTATGCCTCAACAAATTGTGCTCCCAATATGGCAACTCAAAGAATATACTCAGCTTCTTCCAGTTATACGGCATGATATCCTGGGTGGCTTGCCTTCGTCATTTTTGCCTTGTCTGCTTCCCAAGGCAGAAAGCAATCCCCTCCAATTGACGGTACACATCAGACCTAGACATTGTAGTTGGAGCAGTGCTTAACTCTACAGCGCCATCAAAAGAGTGTTTGTCCCTCCGAAACCAATGATCCGCCTTTAGGAAATGATGGTGCCCCATGTAACATTGTTTCCTGCTATTAGACAAGTTCCGACTGCAAGTGTCCTTGTGGCATGACGGGCATGCAAACTTTCCTTTCGTACTCTAAGCAGACAACATAGCATACCCTGGGAAGTCGCTAATAGTCCAGAGCAATGCTGCACGCATTACAACTGTCTCATTTTTTGACGCATCATAAGTTGGAAAACCATTCTCCTACAAGTCCTTCAACTCTTCGACTAGAGGCATCATGTAGACATCAATGGCATTTCCAAGCCCGGAGGGACCAGGAATAAGTAAGGACAGAATGAAGTTCGGCTGCTTCATGCACATCCACGGTGGTAAGTTGTATGGGATAAGAACCACAGGCCATGTGCTGTGAGCAATACCCATCGTCCCAAATGGATTAATGTCGTCAGTCGCCAACCCAAGTCTCACATTTCGAGCATCCGAAGCGAAAAAAGGGTAGTTGTTGTCCAAATTTTCCCAAGCCGGTGAGTCTGCAGGATGCCTTAACCTCCCATCCTTAGTTCAACCCTCATCATGCCATCTCATTTTAGAAGCAGTCTTGGACGACATAAACAATCTTTGTAACCTGGGTTTCAATCGAAAGTGACGTAAAATCTTCACAGGAGTCTTCTTTTTCTTGCCTCCTGATTGATCATCCCCTGTCTTCCATCTTGATTCACCACAGATGTCACATGTTTGCTTGTTCACAGTGTCTTTCCAGTAAAGCAAGCAATCATTGGGGCAAACATCGATTTTTTTATAGTTAAGCCCCAAGTCAGACATCACTTTTTTTGTCTGAAAGTATGCATCCGGTAGTGTTGATCCTTTGGGGAGTATCTCCCTCAACAACTCAAGCAACAAGGTGAATGATTTGTTGCTCCATCCACTAAGACACTTAATGTGATATAATCTTACGATGACAGACAAATTCATGTGATTCAAGCATCCTGGATACAAAGCCTGTCCCGCATCCCTTACCAATTAGAAAAATTTATCCACCTCAGGAGTGGGATCCCGACTATTGGCACCGGTTTCATCTCAATTTGGTACCCCAAATAAATCGTGCACCAGGTCTTCCATCTCATTATGTCTGTCGTGCACATCAGGATTCTAAGACATTCTTCTGCTAACCGATGTGTGTTGTAATATGTCTTCCCATGATAAAACCAGATTTTATAGTTAAGGTCGAATCTATAACAGATTATATGGTCGTATGCTGTACCTCTCTCTTGATAAAGGACATTGTTGCATTTGGGACATGGACACTTTATACCGCCATTGTTATTAGTCACTCCATGAGCTAATATAAACTCTATAAACTTCTTCACCCCTTCTATGTATTCCTTTGAAATCCTATGTAACCAAAAAAATATCATATGCATGCTTAGATGCTCATATTTGATCATTCCAGGTTTCGTCAAAACTTATGACAAATAGTACCTTGACTTTCCAATCCAACTCCTATCCATGAGGGATGAGATGATATTTCTAAGTCCTGCTTTGTTAGCTATTCTGAGAAACAACAAACATTGATCACATCAGTCAATTACAATAAAGCAGCTATCGAATGACTTCCCAATCTACACAATATGTATGCATGCACACTTCCTATCGTTTTCAACTTCTCTTTTAATGGGTGTGGTGTTCCTTTCCCATTCAGGAATGTATAATCTCCAATATTCAGTTGCTCAAGTGCTTTGTTCCATTTCAAGAAAATTTCGGCAGCATTTCCCTATGGTTCTCCAAGCACACAACTTAGACTAGGGGCAAACATGCCACATAGTCTAAATATGTACCCAAAGAACAAGAGAAAAAACTGCCAAAATTTTCCTCAATCTGGACAAACAATGACCAACTGAATATATTGGAGATTATGCATTCCCAAACCATCCAACCGGACAATTCAAGAATCATATACAGACAAATACACTTTATGACAAACAAAATCGAAAAGTTGTTAACCTGCATTTAGCCCCACAAGAGAACTAAATGACATAGTTTACAACTAATCCGTCCAAATAGGTGATACCAGAAATGCACTTGTCACGCAATGATTGTTGAATAGGAAATCTAAGCTTCAATACATGGATGAGTATTAACCTATATGAACTTAAAATTCCATTTAGTCACTGATAATGTCTTAAATAGGGTAATATATACATTATCTGCTCTAACATTGACATATAACATAGAGATCAGAAGGAAATATCATATAACCACCCAAACAGTTAACATAGACCACGAGGTTCAGTCATGCATGCACTATACAAAGTGTACCAGATCGAACAGGAACAAGGATGTTAACAATTAAGTAAGCACAAGATACATACAATTGAACTACAAATCTTACTGGGCATATATTCCATAGATAAAATAGTAGATTAAGAAATCTCATTACTTGGGGAAGGTTAGATGGATAAATCTTAGTGTTGAGTTACTCATAACCCAACGATTAATTTTTTTTTAAAATCTAAAAATTAAAGGGGACACGTGGTGTCTTTCAACTATGGTTACCAAATTTTACCCCTATGATTAATTTTGTAAAAAATCTAAAAATTAAGGATTAGATGCTTTAACACTAAGGGTTAGTGAATCTTAACCATATTTAAAGGATGTTAAAAGATGACACCCCTTTAACTATCCTTCAACTATGGATAATATTTTAACCTTTGTGATTAATTTTATTATATTTTTGAAAAACTGAGGTTGGATGCTTTAATTACTAAGGGTTAGTGAATCTTAACGATATTTTAAAAAAACCAAGGTTGGATGCTTTAATTTTACCCTTGTTGTTAATTTTTTTATAGGATAAATTACACTCACCTCCCTTGAGGTTTGATGAAATTTCAGAAACTTCCCTTCTAGTTTATGAAATTACACTGCCCTTTTCCCATTTTTCCCCTATTACAGTACTTGAATACACATTAACTATGATTAAGATTTACTCACCCCTAGGGTTTATCCATCTAACCTTAGTTTTAAGAAAAAGATAACCTTAGGTTGGTTACGCTAAACTGCAATTAAAGAGGGCTCTACAAGCCATTATGTGTCCCTTTAAACACCCACTAACTGTGGTTAAGATTCACTTGCCGTCCTTGGCAATCCTACAATGAAGTCCATGGATATGTGCTCCTATTTCCACTCGGGAATCGGGAGAAACTGCAATAGACCGGCGGGTCTCAAGTGCTCTGCCTTCACCTGCTGGCACACTAAACACCGTTCTACATACTCCGCAACATCCTTCTTCATATTCCGCCACCAAAAGTGACTCTTGAGGTTCCGGTACATTTTTGTACCCCCTGGATGCACTGTGTACTTTGCCCGGTGGTATTGGATGGTACAATCGTAGTCTTTTAAAAATTCCATCCAACGCCGTTGGCGTAGATTTAGCTCCTTTTGGGAAAAGAGATACTTGAGGCTCTTGTGATCCATATACACATAGAATTCTACCCCGTAAAGGTAGTGTCGCCAAATCTTGAGTGCAAACACGACCACCGTAAGCTCCAAGTCGTGCGTGGGATAATTCTTTTCATGCTCTTTCAATTGCCTCGATGCATAGGCAAAGACTTTCTTGTGTTGCATGAGCACATATCCAAGTCCTACATGCGAGGCATCACTGTACACCTCATAACCACCTTGTTCGGATGGCACTGTAAGCATAGGAGCTGTGGTAAGTCTCTTCTTCAGTTCCGTGAAACTGATCTCACACTTATCACTCCATACAAATTTCGCATTCTTCCTTGTCAAATAAGTGAGCGGTGCCATAAGGCTGGAGAAACCCTCTATGAATCTCCTGTAGTAGCCTGCCAACCTAAGGAAACTGCGTATCTCTGTGACACTCTTGGGCCTTTCCCAACTCATAACCGCCTTGATCTTCTTCGGATCTACCGAGATACCTTCCGTAGAAACAACGTGGCCTAGAAATGCCACCTCTTCCAACAAAAATTCACACTTACTGAGTTTGGCGTATAGCTCTTGCTCTCTCAGCATTTCCAAAGCAAGGCAAAGGTCTCGCACGTGATCTTCCCGTGTCTAGGAATATATCAGTATGTCATCGATAAACACAATCACGCATCGATCAAGATATGGCCGGAACACCCGGTTCATCAAATCCATAAAGGCTGCTGGCGCATTCGTGAGACCAAACAGCATCACCAAGAACTCGTAGTGTCCGTACTGAGTCCGGAAAGCAGTTTTAGGCACATCCTCGGCATTGATCTTCAACTGGTGGTAATCGAACCGAAGATCGATCTTAGAGAAAAATTTTGCTCCCTTCAACTGATCGAACAAGTCATCAATCCTAGGCAATAGGTACCTATTCTTTATAGTGACCTTGTTCAACTGTCGGTAATCGACGCACATCCGCATGGAGCCATCCTTCTTCTTAACCAATAACACCGGGGCACCCCACTGTGAGACACTTGGTTGAATGAAACCAAGGCCTTGCAATTCCTCCAACTGAGTCTTCAACTCTTTGAGTTCAATCGGGGCCATTCTATACGGAGCCCGAAAGATGGGAGCTATGCCTAGCGCAAGCTCGATCACAAACTCAATCTCCCTGTCTGGAGGTAACCCTGGCAACTCCTCTTGAAATACATCCAGGAATTCACTCACGACCGGGATAGTCGAAGAGTCCTTTGCCTCGGGGTTCGCTAAGCTTAGTACCGTAAAGCGAGCGATATCTCTACTTCTCAACCCCTGAAAATGGAATGGCTTCCCTTCCACCGGCTTGAAGAGGACCATTTTCTCGAAGCAGGCTACATGCCCATGATGAGCTGCTAACCAATCCATCCCCAAGATAATGTCAAAGTCTTGGAATCCGAGGATGATGAGGTCGACTACCAATTTATGGCTTCCCACTTGGACCACACTGCCTCTTAAAACGCTATCTGTCACCACTGTTTTACCGAGAGGAGTCGAAATGAACAACTCCAGTTCCAATTGACTAGGCTCTGTAAAGAAGCCTTGAGAAAAACTCAGTGATACGAATGAATGAGTAGACCCGGTGTCGATCAATACTTGAGCCAAACATTCATTGACTAGTAAGGTTCTTGAAAATTTAGCTAGCTAAGTCAATCCATGCATCAACAACGTATACATATAGATACATAGATATATATAACATGCCATATAAGTACACAAGGAATAAGGCACACCATAATAATCGCGGTTAAATGAATAACTCTAAACGCGTACCTTGCACCACATCATCGGATGCAAGTGCATCACCCTCTGTCAAGGCAAAAACTCACCCCTGATTCGCCTGGCGAGGCAGAGGTGCAGACCGTGCTGGCTGAGATGATGACTGATATGATCCTGCTGGGCGTGCTGGGGGCCTAATAACCTGAGACTGGCCTGGTAAATGCCGAGTAGGGCAATCCCTGATCATATGACCCCGGCGACCGCAATGAAAACATCCACCCGATGCCCTTCTGCAATCTCCTGCCGGGTGCCTCTTGCCACACGAAGTGCAAGCCTCATACGTGTAAGTCGGAGGGGTTGGAGGTGGAGCATACCTCGCTACCTGAGGTGCAACAGGCCGTGGAGCCGGAAGAGCCTAAGGTCGTGGCGCCTGTGGCATGAACAGCCGTGGAACTGGAGGCGCATAAGATGGCATCATCGGTGGTGCTGGCCATGTGTACTGATAAGGGCCAGTACGAGCCCTCCTCTCTGGAGGTGCTGAACTACTGGCTTAGCCTCTCGCCAATTCCCTCTTCTTGGACACGGTCTCTGAATTGGCCTCAACCAACAAGGCTTTATGCACTATTTCAGCATAAGTGGTGTGCCTGAAGACCGAGACTCTCTCCATAATAACATCTTTGAGCCCTTGCTCAAACCTTCTCGCCTTCATCGCCTCGGTAGCGATCATATGAGTCGCGAAGCGTGATAGCTCCGAGAACTTGGCCTCATATTGTGCCATCGACATCGAACCTTGTTCTAGGTTGATGAATTCTCTCTCTTTCTTTTCCCGAGCTCCAACTGGAAAATACTTCTTATAGAAGGTGTCCTTGAACTCCTCCCAAGTCCAGGGTTGACCTTGCATAGTCAACTCTCGAGTCCTCAAGGCGGACAACCACCAATGGTGTGCCTCACCCTCAAGCATGAAAACTGCCCATGCTACTCTATCCTCCTCTGAAGGCGAGAGGACCGCAAAGATCTTCTCCAACTGGAGGATCCAAACCTCCGCGGCAAGAGGGTCCACACTCCCATGGAATGATGGAGGCCTCAATCTCCTGAATGCCTCAACCCCAGCTGTACGATGTACTAGAGCCATAGGCGGTGGAGTAGGTGATGCAGATGAGGGAGTAGCCTGCCTAGCCGCCAGTAAGGCTAAAGTCTCTGCAATAGAGCCGAGAACCTGAGAGAGGTTCGGTTGCTCACCCTCATCTCAAGAAGAAGATGAAGCCCTAGTGTGTGGTCCGCGACCCCGTGTACCCCGCCTCATGACTAATGTCCTGAGATCAATAGCACCACATGAGTCTAACTTGGAACCAAAATTCATCATACTTTCATTTCATAATAATTCAAGTAGTACTATTGATATAATATTAGTATACATTGTATCATACCCATCGGTGTATACATAATAGACTTAGTGTTCTAGCGTTTCTAGACACGCACTTGGTTTGAGCAACCATTTTGGACTAAGACTAAAATTTAGTCTCACACTTGGAATCATGACTCTCTTCCTACTTACTTCCTTCCTAACTTGCTTTCGGGCATATGCTCTTGTCAATCTATGGTACTAGATTCTAAGTGACCCTAGAGACGTAAAGCCTAGGCTCTGATACCACTTCTATCGCGAGCCAAAACCCAACCTAGGAGTTAGAGTGAATCTTGGACGACTCATCATGACTTGCATGACTTGCCTGATCAAATTAACCTGCAACAGACCTAGAGCATACACAATAGAGGACAATAATGGCGGAAACGTAAACTATAAAGCACAGCGGAAGACTTAACCTAAAACCTCTATGAGTATATACATATACATGATCCAAGTTTATATAAAAAGAAAATACACAAAGAAAGTGCGGACATGCCCGCCAAAATACATTGATATACTCTCATCTCACCCACAGCTATTCACTCAGAATCTACCACAACCTAATAGTGGCCCTCGCCCTGAGGATCCTCTACAGGCTCCTCAACGTACTCCTCCTCCACCCATGGGCAGGGAGCATAGACATCAAAAAGAGCAGCTGCCCCACTATCACCTGCCGACATAAGAAGTACGGCTGAGCATGGAATATTCAGCGGGTACCAAACACTAACAAACAGCCATAGCATAGCAAATACAATATAAGACATGAAGAGATTCATATTATAACAAAAATAAAACAGTTTATATTCATGCTTGCATCTCATAAAAACCAATAAATCTCTTGAAAACATCGTGCACTTGACTTGACTTAAAATCCTCGTTTCGTGCTTTAAAACTCATCTTGTCCTCTGTCTTGTTTTGTCATGTCGTGTCATGCTTGTATCATGCGTGTCATGCGTGTACCATGCCTGTCATGCATGCTTGCTTGGGAGTTCAACATGCTCATGTACTTGTGAGATGCGCTTGTGAGATGCCTTGAGAGGGAAGGGAGGCCCTTCTTTCGTGATATGCCTTGAGAGGGAAGGGAGACCCTTCTTTAATGCAATGCACTTGTGAGTGAGGGGAGACTCCTCATGGAAGGGAGGGAAGTATAAACTCCCTCCAAAGAAATGCTTGTTCTTGTCCTCTTGTCAAAGTGAGGTAAAACATATCGTAAGATATGTCCCACCCCTAACATCCTTACTCTTGCAACACCGTCGGTAAAACATGCCATGCATGCCGTGCTCGTGGAATCGTGTTCATACTTTCATTTGAAATTAAATATGACAATTTGGGGATTTTGCAATACATAGAACATCAATAATTCGAGCAATTCAATATTCATACCAATTTAGGGAAAGCAACATAGCACACTATCATAAACCCTAGCAAATTTTGTAAGCTTTTAAGCATGCATTTCTTGATTTACAACTCATCTCCTTCACATTGGCATTTCATCAAACACGTGGTATGTGCATTATGGTTAATCCTAAATCTTAAATTTCTAGGTGGGTTAACGATCACAACACACCTGTGTATTCATTATTGGTACAATACCCTCCCCATTTCATTCATTACAACAACCACACGACATCCAATCGCCCATTCACATCCACACCACCATCCATTCATCCCCACATTATCTTATTTATAAATTTAGGGAAAGACATAAAATAAAAGAGACTATGAACTAGGAGGGTAGTGTAGGGTACTGACTTTGATTTGGGGTTGAATAACACCCTTGATGTGGATTCCAACTTGAGGAAGAACTCCCACTTGGGTATGGAGAACTAGTGATGCTTTAGGGAAGCCCCTTGCTTGTAATTTCCCAAGCTTTAACTCCCTTTGATCTCTCAATCCAAGCTACTTGGAGGATTTCCTCAAAATCCTCTCTTCCTCTTTCTCCCCTTTTCTCTCCTCTAGGTTAGAAATGCCCCAAAATGAGAATCCTTAACAAGAAAAGGGTTTAAGACCCTCAAATCTGGAATTTGCTACCGCATGCGATCGATCGCGCACTTATCTACGATTGATCGCACCTGGATGTGATCTATCGCACATGAACCTGAACATTTCTGGTCTGATTTTCCTCTGCATGCGATCGATCACACACTCTTACGATCGATCGTAGATCCCTGCGATCTATCGCACCTGGGGATCCATCTATCGTATATGGCCCCGAGAGTTTGGAACCCATTTTGCCTGTATGC
The DNA here is from genome assembly GCA_015143295.1 of Tetracentron sinense. Lineage (NCBI taxonomy): Eukaryota > Viridiplantae > Streptophyta > Magnoliopsida > Trochodendrales > Trochodendraceae > Tetracentron > Tetracentron sinense. Next base: position 18,882,962 of record CM026571.1, read on the forward strand.
GATCGATCGCACCCTTCAGATTTTGTTGTTTTTCTCCTATTTTTCCACACTTTGGTAATTCGGACATAACTTTTGACTCGGTTGCCCGATTTTGACGATTCAACTTGCGTTGGATTCATCTTTCAAAGGAGGACATTCCTAATATTTTAGAATTTCCAATTTCTTCTTTATTTATTGACTAAATTGTCCCTGAAGTCAACTGATCCGCAAATGGGTTTCAGTAACTCGGGTTTTCGATATATTTGACTTAGGAATACTACTTCTTAACACTTAGAGTTGTTCAAAATTTCTCATTTCATAGAAATGGAAGATTATGAAGGCTTCATGCCTTGGCACAGGTCCCAATACATGGCAAAAAGTTCCGGGGCTCTACAAGACATATCTTTCTTGGCCTAATAGTCTTTCTAGATTCTTTTGGCCATTAGTGAATGTGAGAATTATACTAGTCAAGTCCTTGACTTTAAGCTTTAAGCTCATCACACTCACTAGATGAGTTTTGAGGTAAGGGAAGAATTCCATAATCTTAGTTTTCAAAGACTCATTCTCTTTTGAAAATCACTATTTTCATTTTGCAAAAGTTCATTTTATTTTAAAAGAGATGCATTTTCCTTTTTAAGACTTATTTTTGGAAGTCATTTTTCTAAATTCAATAAAAAAATCATCAAAAGCTTCCCTAATTTCTTCATAAGAAAGAAAGTCATTAAGGGAATAGTTTACCTCATTGTCTTCAAGTGCAATAAGACATAGGTTGGCGACCTCCTCATCACTTCAGTCATCTGAACCACTTTCCTCATAGTCATCCCATGTCGCCTTCACGGCTTTCCTCTTAAAGCTCTTGCTCTTCTTAAGTTGGGGACAATCCGTCTTGATATGTCCCCGTTTTTTACACACGAAGCAAATTATTGGCTCTTTCTTACTTGGTTCACCCTTTGATATTTCCTTGGTGAACTCCTTCATGTAGGGTCCTTTATTGAAGTTCTTCTTGTGCCTCAAGAACTTCTTGAATCTTCTAACCATGAGGGCGACAACTTCATCGTCCTCACTTTCTTCCTCATCACTCTCATCTACTTGAGAGGCTTTTAAGGTTGGACCCTTTTTTGCTTTAGGCTCTTCTTCTTGTTGATCCTTCATGATAACCTCATGGGTTATGAGAGAACTAATGAGCTCGTCCATAGCCAACTTTGTGAGGTCCTTTGCTTCTTGGATTGCAGTCACCTTTGGAGCCCAATGCTTCGGTAGAGATCGAAGCACCTTCCTTACATCTTGGTATACACTTTCCCAAGTGCCTTTAGACCATTTAAGATATTGGTAAATCTAGTAAATATATCACTAATAGATTCATCTTTTTCTATTTTAAAAAGTTCATACTTATGAACTAGCAATCCTATTTTCTCTTCTTTTACTTGGTTTGCACCCTCATAGGTAACTTGGAGTTTATCCCAAATTTCCTTTGCCGAGTCACATCCCGAGACACGGTTAAACTCTTGAGGTCTTAGAGCGCAATATAAATTGCTAATAGCTCTAGCATTGATTTAAATGAGTTTAACATCGGTCTCATTCCATTCTTCCTCTAATTTGTGTAATTGAATCTCTTCATGAGTTTTCATAGGAAGATGGGGGCCCTTGACTATAACTCTCCAACACTCATAGTCAAGAGCTTGGATATAGTACATTATACGGGTTTTCCAATAGTTGCAATTTTCTCCATTGAACAATGGAGGCCTAAAATTTGATTGGCCCTCTCCTACTCCGGTTGGAAAAACATTTGCTATTTTAAATCTTTACTCTAAGGTTGTTAAATTGAAAATCTATAGAGTCCAAGTTTTGTTACCAATTGTTGTCCAGTTATTGGACCCTAAATGGGGAGGGATTAGGGTTAATGGCAAATTGAAATTCTACCTTAGCCTATTTTTACAGAATTTAAGATTAAGCTAATTTGTCAAATGATCGAAACTAGTAATGCAAAGATAAAAGAGAGATAAGAGATAAGAAGAACTAACACTAAGAATTGTTATCGGGGTTCCACAATCCAGCCTACGTCCCTGTCTCAAGCTCTTCGGCTCACAGGTTTCAACAGGATCCACTATCACACAAGCTTCTTCACTGGTGAAGCTCAAACCGTTACAATCCTTTTCTAGGTGAGGATTACCTGGTTGGGCATCGTACTTTATCATGGCTTGCACATGTTTAGTTCTATAAGATAATGTGATGAATCTCATTCACCGAGAGTGTTGACTCTTGACTAACATGTTAGTATATGTAGTAAGTACATAATACTGAACGGGGTCACTAGTGGATACCCTATAGAATACACTGTCAGATTGTATTAGGGTTATCCTTTGGATAAATTGTCCTTAGACTTGAGAAGTTATCATCGTCTCAAACATCTGTCTATATGGCTTTAATGTGCTAATCGGCAATGACCAATACACAAGACTAACTCTGGGTACGTTGGGTCATGTACACAGTGTTTGGAGAAGTGTGTAAACACTCAATAAGGTGTCGCGACCCAAAATACCCCCCCAAGAGTTAAGGATACTTTAACTCGTGACTTATCATATCAAACAACCCTATAATGACATACAAGGCATGCTAAAAACCGAAACTGAAAATTTCTTTTCTAACCATACGGTATTCCAAGTGCGTACAAGTACAACAAAGTAAAAGTGGACACTTCCACTTATCCAAATTATAGATTTCTCTCCCTCTTATCTCTCAAAATAGTAATAATGGGGTCACCTATCAAGGCCCCTTCTTCTACAAGATGACCCCGAACAAGATCCTTTTCCAAGTACGCTTCCTCTAACCATGGTTCCGGTGTGCAACATCAAGCCGAGTACTTACCAAAATAATAGTTTGGCTGAGTATTGAATATTCAGTGTCTACAAAATTCTAAATATCATTACTATAAATGTCAACAATAGCACATGCTTTTATGGGAGCAAAACAGGCATAGCAAAGCAGAATGAGCATATAACTTAGAGCAGTTCATAAAACAGATAACATTTAAGCATTTCTTTACAAGGAAAATGACTTAGCAAGACTTTACAAGATATATACATCTTTGTGCATTTTACAAAACCGATAACTTTGAGCGATACTTTACAAGCAAAGTGTTCCCCTTCTCGGAACACCTTAGAGATGAGTTACCCATACAAAGTGTTTCCCTTCTCGGAACATCTTAGAGACAAGTTACCAATACAAAGTGTTTCCCTTCTCGGAACACCTTAGAGATGAGTTACAAAACTTTACAAGCAAAGTGTTTCCCTTCTTGGAACACCTTAGAGACGAGTTACAAAACTTTACAAGCAAGGCCTTCAAGCCCTTGATTCCATTGAGCAACTTTACAAGAAAAGTGTTTCCCTTCTCGGAACACCTTAGAGACGAGTTACAAAACTTTACAAGCAAGGCCTTCAAGCCCTTGAATCCCGAAAATCATTCTTTGAGCAAAGCAAACTTTGAGAAATCCGTTTTTGAGTAAAACAATACTTTGAGCATACCCTTTTGAGCAAAACGATACACTAAGAAAAAACCATGCTTTGCACAAAATCCTCCTTTGAGCCAAAACCATCCTTTTTAGCAAAATCCATGCTTTAACCCAAAACATTACTTTGAGCTAAAACCATTCTTTTTAGAAAAATTCATACTTTAACCAAAACAATACCTTGAGTTAAAACCATTCTTTTTAGCAAAATCCATACTTTAACCAAAACGATACTTTGAGCTAAAACGATTCTTTTTAGTTCATATATCATTATGAGCAATTCGATAGACATAGAAACCTTTAAACATAATGTAAAACCAATAGCATGTAAGACATGGTTTACTGACCCAATTTCCATTCAAGAACACCAATCAATACCTACTATTCATTAACAATTCATAGCAAGGCAATTTAGTAGAGTATATCTACCTTATCAAGACGGATTCCCTTAGGTCTACTCCCTTTAGAATACACCGAGGAAGACACCTTGAAAGAGAAATGGATTTCTCTATGGTTCACAACCTAAGCAAAAACCCAAACTTTCCTTCCCCTTTCTCTCTTCTCTTTTCTCTCTGTCCAAAATTTTCTTAGAGCATTTGTGAAATCTCAAGGCCACAAAATGACCTTTATATAGCTGTTTGGGGTTTGGTCAGAGAAAAATGCTCCCAGGGCATTTGAATGGCCTTCATCGTCGTCAAACGGTTAAAAACGGACCCTAGCCCGTTCCAACAGCTAGGCCATTGTCCCCCTGCCCTCGCCTGTCGTTTTGACCATAACTTTTGACTCACTTATCGGATTTAGGCGATTAAACTTGAGTTGAACTCGTCATTCAAAGAGGAACAATTTTGTATCTAATGGACAAATCCAAATTCTGAGTTCTTAATGGTCTAAATGGGCTCTAAAACGGACTGATCTGGATGGATTACAGCAGACCAGAATTTCAGCAGACTTGTTTTCGGAAATCCGACGTTTGACCCAAATTTGACTCAAAATATAAAAAAGTGTTAAACATGAACCTCGAAGATGGTTTCAATATCATTCCAATGGTTAAAGAATCATTCAATTCTAATCAACGGTGACAAAACTATAGTTCTCTCAAGTTGAGGGTATGTGAAGACATCCCTCTTTTCAAAACAGATAGTATTTTATACTCTTATTTCAGTCATCCCAAACACCCATAACAATTTCCATACACATTTTAATACAACCTCCTTTCATTTTAAAACATGAAACAACAATTTCATTAATGCTTTAGGCCTGGAAAGCACTATTCACAGCACGATTCGCACACTATTCATAGCACTTTGTCATCGAGTTTCGGGGTTCTACATAAGGAATCCACTACTCCTTAATTGGAGATAATGATATCAAGATGATACTTGTTGAACTGAACTCAAATATCCAATACTGGTGCTTTTTGGTAAAATGGTCTTTATCAAAGTTGATATTTTCAATATAGAAAAGTATATGTATATGTCAGTTCTTTTCTAATATTTCTTTGAAAGTGTTTTGGAAGTTCAGTTTAATGAAAAAATGTTCATGAGAAAGAGTTCTATTCATAAGCTAGGGACTAGACAGTGGACTTGTTCCAATCCCAGAAGCTTATATGTGATATCAGATTGTGGAAGGATTTATTTGTAAATATACTGTGAGATAGTACTTGCAAGAAATTCTCTAATTTCTGGAGGTTGATCATAATGTATTAATGAACATTATTGTGATTAGTGGAAGTCCAAGGACATACATAACATTCTATGATCCTAAAAGAATTATTGGAAAGTGTTTCCTAGTAACAAGGCTACACCTTAAAGTTGATGAAGACTTGGTCCCACAACCGGATATAGGAGATCCCTTTAGATCCCACACACTAGGACCTTCTCAAGGCTTTTAATTTAATTTAGAATTAAATTAATTAATTTCTCCATGTAATTCACTATATGGTACAGTGAAGCCCTTATAGGTGAAATCACATAAGATGTGATTAACCAAATGGGTAGGACCCATATGAGATTTTGATAAAGATCAAAAGGTGACCACATAAGAGGTTAGACTTCAAAAAGGGGCGTGAGATTTGTGGGGCCCACCTAGGGTGGGATGCCCACTTCATTGCTACATTATCTAATTAATTAGTTTCTAATTAGTTATTCCCTACAAAGTAGGGAATAGATTATTTGGTTACTAATTAATGATTTCCTATTAAATAGGGAATAGATTAGTTAGTTACTAATTGTTTACTATTAAATAGGGAATGGATAATATTGGTTTTTATTTTGATTCAATCCTAATCAGATTAGGATTATCATTAAAGAATTAAAGAGAGTTCTAATCGGATTAGAATTCAGAAAGAGGAGTTTGACTTGAGCTATAAGATAGCTAAAAGGGGAGTCTATATAAGGACCCCCCATAGTGGAACATCCATATAGGAGGTCTCTCTCAACCACGTTTTTCTCTCTCTCCCTCTTAGGTTGTACGGCCAGCCCTCCCTTCTTCTTCCTTTTGGTTTTTGTTTTGATCTTTGATAATATCAGAACCAATCTTTGAAGATAAAGATTTATTCTTTATTGTTCAAGAAATGATCTTGCATTCAAGAAAAGAATAAAAGATCATAGAGCTTGAATTGGAAGGGCTTGGTCAAGAAGCATTCTTGAATCAAGAAAAGAAGAAAAGATTAAAGAGCGCATGAATTGGAATGGACATTAGCTTCCATTGGAGAAAAGCTTTGGAGATTCAAAGAAGGTTCGTGTGAATCGACAGGAGGCTTTACACTTGAGGATCTTTGTAAGTATGGTTTCTCACACCATAATTTAATATGATCTTAAGATGACCCTTGGGAAGATTTTGATTAGATCAAAATCAAGTTTGAATTAAAAATCGTGCTTAAATAATTTTTATATTCATGTCTTTCAGGCCGTTCGAACGCTCAAGAATGGCCAGCTGACCGTTCGAATGAGTATTATAAAATCAGAAACATTAGCTATAACGACCCAAAATTTTAATATAATAAAATTATGAGTTTATGGGTCCTTAACTGCACTTAATTAGTTAAGTGATTGATAATTTTGTAGAAAGTGGGTTTTGTTCGGAACTGAAGTGTACCAACAAAACTTCAGTGTTTTTCCTCAAAAATCGCACACAATGTACCAGCTAACTATCGATTCAATCTCCTATCATACGGTTTCTACCACGTATTGATTCGCAAATCCGTGGGGGCATTGTACGTAAGAAAATCAAGAAAACTAGGAAATTCACAGATTATCGAAATTTAGTAGGACTCGATATTTATCGGGTGCTCCAATAGAAATCCGTGAAAAGGGTACCACAGCATGTCGGTCGACTATGGGGATGACTGTCTATTGTTTCGGTAGTTCATTATCTCAAATGAAGAAACGGCAGCATGTTTTGTTTCTGAAATCAGGAAATTAGAAAGTTTTGCAGTTTTCTCCTGGGTGTACTTTTTATAGTCAAAACTCAGTAGTTCCCCTGAAATTTTTATAGCGGGTGTCAAACTATCAAAGGTTCATTCATCTAAAGTTTTGTCAAAATCAGATGTCATGAAGTAGGAATATGGAGGTTGTATACACGAGAAAGGTCAGAAAAATAGTCAAACGGTCACACAGTTAACTTGGTCAAAGGGACCATTAATGGTGGTCATGTGCAAGGCACATGACCCTTGGTATATATAAAGGGGGCCAACCCTCTTAATTCTCACCATTTGCTCATGGTGGGAAGATTCTACCAAATTACCTTTCTAGAGAGAGAAAGTAGAGAGAGAAAGGGGAGAGAGAGAAAAGAAGAGATAGAAAGGAAAGGGTAAGCTACCTGGGGTATTTTGACACATTGGCAGCATCTGATTTCTTCCTTGACACTTCAATCTGCATGTAAAGAGATAAAGAGGAAAAGTTAGAGAGAGAAATTCAAAGTTAGAGAGAGAAAGATGCTCTACCTTTGGATTGATCACTCTTCTGAGCAAGTTGGCGGTGTTTGTTTCTTTCCTGATCATTTCAAAATCCGTGTAAGGAGGTAAAACCCTTTCCCTCTATTTTTTTCCTATTTTAAGCTATTTTATTGTATGTGGAATGTATGTTTTGAATGGTGTGGATGGAAAAGGATCGGAGACCCCTATGTGTTGTGTGGAAGGGATGGATGTGTGTGGAAAATGAGTAGAGGGGTGTAACCCTCAGTCTCGGGTGTCAAAACCCTGGACTTAGGCTCACTGTGTACTAAGCAATTGATTTCCAACATGCAAATGCTTGGGCGATCAATCGCCCAGCACTGGCAATCGATCGCAAGTGCCCAGAAATGTGTGTTTGGGTTGTTTTTGTATTTGGGCCTTAGGGTGGACCTTCAGGAAGCCCGGGTTGGGTTCTATACGCGTTGTAATGTCACCCTAGGGTATCAAAAAGTCTGTCTAGAGGTCATGTAAGGTGATGGACAAATCTATCTACCAGGAAACATTCCCTAATGAGACGATGTGTGATTGGACTTGATCCATGGGCACGAAGCCCAATTGTTTCAGTTATTCAACCAAGGCTTGAGTTAATTGGGGTTGTCCTATGGTTAGGGAACCTAACCTGAGTGAAGTACGTATGTAATGTGATGTGTGTAAATGTTGCTAGGCGATGATGGGGTCCATTGGCCTAGATATGTTCCCTATTGGAACAATCTTGTGCGATGTAATGTTCTTGGAATGATGTAAGGCAATGATAGATCCATCAGCCCAGATAAGTTCCTTATCGAAACAACCTTGTGTGATGTGATGTTGTTTGACATTTGTTAAGGCAATGGAAGGGTCCATCGGCTAGATAAGGTTTCCCATCAGAATGGTATACTTTTGAAAGTGATCCATGGGCGCGAGGCCTAATGTAAACCTAACCTGAGTGAAATACTATCTATGGTCCCTCTTTGACTAGGTCTGGAGAGGCGATATCTATTAAGAGTAGGGGTTCTTCCATGATTGATAGTCGGGAGAGTTAGGATGACATTGGGTTTATGGACCTAGGGTTTTTTTGGGTCTAAGGACCTCGGATTGTATTGATTTTACGAACTCAAGAACACGACCTTAAAGGAGGGCATTAACCTGTATGGGCAGGTACGCACATAATAGAGGTTGTGGTGATAAAAGATGTTTGCTTATTTCCTCTGTGATTGATAGTCAGGAGTGGGTGAATTAATATTCATAGATCTTCTTTGACTAGGTCAGGGGAGTTTGTGAGTGGGTGGTGTGAGTCGATGATATGTCATCCATATCGAGGCTGAGTCGATAGATATGCCATCAGCACTGAGGTTGAGTCAGATGATTGTGTTATTTGAGAGATATGTCATGCCATAGTGATTGAGATCAGGTTTTCCTGATAGATATGTCGTGACACATGACTCAGATCAGGAGAGTATGTGTGTCACGACCCAAAACCCACCCTAGGAGTTAGAGTGAATCTTGGACGACTTGTCATGACCCACATGACATGCTTGGCAAACCATCCTACAAAAGATACTAAACATATACAATAGAGGACTAGAATAGTGGAAGCATACTCTAACGTGGTATAGCGGAAGTCTAACAAAACCTCTATGTATATATACATGATCCCAGTTTGATACAAAAAGGAAATCAAAACAAAGAAGGTGCGGACAGGCCCATCAAAATACATGAATATCATTCTCATGCTCACCCACAATCCTTCACTTAGAATCTACCACCTAATAACCATCTACATGAGGCTCCTCCACAGGTCCCTCAACATACTCCTCCTCCACCCATGGGCCAGGACCATAGACATCAAAAGGAGCAGCCGCTCCGCTATCACCTGCCGACATAAGAAGTATGGCTGAGCATGGAATACTCAGCGAGTACCAAACACTAACCAACAACCATAACATAATAATAATAACATAAAACAGGAAGCAGTTTATATCATAATAGGAAAGAAACAGTTTATAATTCAAGCTTTCATCACATCAAAGTCGGAAATCTCGTAAAAACATCATGTGCTTGACTTGATTTGAAATACTATTTTCGTGTTTAAAAACTTGTCTTGTCTTGTCGTATTGTATCATATCGTGCAATGCTTGTATCATGCGTGTCATGCTTGTCATGCGTGTCATGTCATGTATCATGCTTGCTTGCTTGGAAAATAAACATGATCTTGCTACTTGTGAGGGAGGGGAGGCCCCTCTTCCTAAATGAGAAGCAACTTGTGAGGGAGGGGAGACCCCTCTTTAACGAATGCATTAAATGGAACATGGATGCATGGAGTGTTCTAGCGTGGCGGTTTCTTGTTCGTGTCAAAAGCGAGGCAAAACATATCTTAAGATATGCCCTACCTCTATTACCAACCCTTGCGTTTGGCCTTGTCGTGGTGTTCGTAAATCGGGAATAAAACCTTGAAAACAACCCACGGTGTTTAATGCTTGAAGGTCCTACTCGTGGACTACATGCCGTGCTCATGGATTCGTGTACAATTAAGGATGACATTGGCATAGGAAGCATTTGCAATTGACAATTCATTCAATCAAATAAATGAGCATAGAAACTATTAACAAGCTATTCTAAAAATTAAGGGAATCCACACATGCATTTACTATGAAAAAATCATCACCTTCTTCATTGTAGCATTTCATCAAACACTTGGTATGTGTATTATGCTTATACCTAAATCTTGGATTTCTAGGTGGGTTAAGCTTATACATACATGTGTGTTCATTATTGGTACAATGCCCTTCCCATTTTGTTCATCACAACACATACAAAACGGCATCCAATCGTCCTTACTCATCCACACATCTCCACCCATTCATCCATTCTCATTATCTTGTTTAACTTTTAGGGAAAACATAGAAAGAATAAGAATATGAACTAGGAGGGTAGTGTAGGGTACCGACCTTGATTTGGGTTGAAGAGCACCCTTGGTGTGTAGTTCCAACTTGAGGAAGAATCCCTCTTTGAGTTTGAGGAACTCTAGTTGCTTGAGGAAGGTCCTTTGCTTGCAAATCTTCAAGATGAGCTTCCTTTGATCTCCAATCCAAGCCTTCTTTGAAGGATTTCCCCAAAATCATCTCTTCCCCTTTCTTCCCTCTTTCTCTCCTCTAGGTTAGAAAAAGCCCCAAATGAAAACCCTCAAATAAATCAAGGGTTAAAACCCTCAATTTCAGAATCTGCTACTACATGCGATCGATTGCACACTTATCTGTGATCGATTGCAGGTCCTTGCGATCGATCGAACATGGATGCGATCTATCGCACATGAACCCAAACATTTCTGGTCTGATTTCCCCCTGCATGCAATCAATCGCAGATCCCTGCGATCTATCGCACCTGGGGATCCATCTATCGCATATGACCCCGAGAGTTTGGGACCTATTTCACCTGCATGCGATCGATCGCACTTGACTTGCGATCGATCGCACCCTCCAGATTTTGTTGTTTTCTCCCATTTTTCCACACTTTAGTAATTTGGCCATAACTTTCAACTTGCGTTGGATTTGTCTTTTGAAAAGAAACATTCCTGACGTTTCAAAATTTCCAATTTCTACTTTATTTATTGACTAAATTGCCCCTGAAGTCGACTGATCCGCCAATGGTTTCAATAACTCGGGTTTTTCGACACATCCGACTTGGGAACACTACCTTTTAACACTTAAGTTGTTCAAAATTTCTCATTCCATAGAAAGGAAAAAGATCACAAAGGCAAAATGCCTTGGCATGAGTTCCAATGGATAGCAAAAGTTTCGGGGCTCTACAATGTGTTATCTAATAGATACGTCATGCCACAATGACTGAGATTAGGTTTTTCTGATAGATATGTCATGACAAATGAATGAGATCAGGTGGGTATGTGTTATTTGATAGATATGTTGTGCCACAGTGACTGAGATTAGGTTTTCTTGATAGATATGTCGTGACACATGGCTGAGATTAGGTGGGTATGTGTTATCTAATAGATATATAGTGCCACAGTGATTGAGATCAGGTTTTCCTGATAGATATGTCGTGACACATAACTGAGATCAGGTGGGTATATGTTATCTGATAGATATGTCGTGCCACAGTGACTAAGATCAGGTTTTTTCTGATTGATATGTCATGGCACATGACTTGGATCAGGTGGGTATGTGTTATCTGATAGATATATTATGCCACAATGACCGAGATCAGGTTTTCCTGATAAATATGTCTTGACACATGACTGAGATCAAGTGGATACGTGTTATCTAATAGAAATGTCGTGAGGATGAGTTCTCCTCCGTGGATGAGATCAAAGAGTTGTGTTGATTCTAGCGGGTAAAGTCTTCTGCTTGTGTGGTAATGATGAACAGGCACACATCTTGGAACTTGATTCCTTAGGTGTGGGTTCAGGGCGTCACAGATTAAAAGTGACGTGAGATATCCATGTTGCAATTGAATCCCAGTGTATGAACATTAACCAATACGGATCCCGCCCCATGAACTTTTAAATTCAATTTATCATTCCAAATACATTATCCCTAATGAGCCTTCGAGATTGACATACTATCTAACTCATAACCCATTGCACATGATCCAGGTTTCCAAGACTTCTGATTAAGCCATGAGGAACAATTTTTCATGAAAAACATTTCGAGAAAATCCTTTGATAAGTATAATATCTTTTAATAAGAGTATATTTCAAAACTTATTTTGATTTCAAATCACTTGCGCAGGATTTAAACTTAATCAACTGTCTTACCCAGAACTTGGATAATCTCTCTCAAATTAATGAGCATGGATTTCTTGTTTGAAATTTATCATGACTCGAATAGCTTTTTTACTATCCAGCTGTGAGTGTATCGTATTCCTTAATGTAGAAAATACTTTGGTGGAATCAAAACAGTCAGATCATTGCTCATTCATAGATAAACTCATCAAATCTAAGGATCATCGAAACTGTTCAATGTGAATGAGAGACCAACTATCTGATAGTATGTTTATGCAAGAGGTCTCTCATTGCATGCAATCAGTCAGTGTAAATTTAAGCACCCATATGCTGATGTGTACTCTCGACTACAATAGTTCGAGATAGAACTACATCTCAACTATTGAGAACATCTTAGCATTTTGGCAGCCATATAAGTGAAGTGCCTAGCTTCACCCACAACTGTGACTATATAAGGTATAAGGAACTGGAAAGCTATATCTGCCTGTGATAATCCCATCACATAGCTTTCCTACAATATATCGTATGGACCATTATCAATATCTCATATCGTATAGATCATCTCATGATCATGGTCAATTACCCATAATGAATACACAATAGATAAAGAAGAAGTCTCTATTAATCAAATTAATAAGAATCTTACAATCTAAATGAATTTTTTGGGCATCATGTCTAACAACGGGTTTCGTCGTGTATCGATTTGCGAGACCGTAGGGGCATTGTACTAAGAAAATCAAGAAAACTAGGAAATTCATAGATTATCGAAATTTAGTGGGACTCGATATTTATTGGGTGTTCTAAAAGAAATCTGTGAAACTAGTACAATAGCGTGTTAGTCAACCGTGGGGACGACTATCTATCGTTTCGGCAGTTCATTATCTCAAACGAAGAAATGGCAGCATGTTTTGTGTCCAAAATCAGGAAATTAGCGAGTTTTGTAATTTTCTCCCGGATATACTTTTTATAGTCAAAACTTAGTATTTTTCCTTTAAATTTCTACAGCGGGTGTCAGACTGTCTAAAGTTTGGTCACCTAAGGTTTTGTCAAAATCGGATGTCATGAAGTAGGACTACGGAGGTCGTATACGTGAGAAAAGTCAGGAAAATAATCAAATAGTCAAACCGTTGACTTGGTCCAAGGGACTATTAATGGTGGTCATGTGCAAGGCACATGACCCTTGGTCTTTATAAAGGGGGCCAACCCTCTTCATTTTGATCAATTGCTCACAGTGGGACGGTTCTACCAAATTCCCTTTCTAGAGAGAGAAAGGGGAGAGAGAGATAAGAAAGGGGAAGCTACCTTGGGGTATTTCAATGCATTAGCAGTGTCCAATTTCTTTCCCAGTGCTTTGATCGGTGTGTAGAGAGAGAAAGAGGAAAAATTAGAGAGAGAGTCAAAAATAGAGAGAGAAAGACACTCTACCTTGGGGCTGATTGCTCTTCTGAGCACGTTAGCGGTGTCCGTTTCTTCCTTGGTCATTTCGTAATCCATGTAAGGAGGTAAAACCCTTTCCCTCTAGTTTTTCCTATTTTAAGTTACTTCATTGTATATGGAATGTATGTTTTGAATGATGTGGATGGAAAATGGTCGGAGACCCCTATGTGTTGTGTGGAAGGGATGGATGTGTGTGGAAAATGAGTAGAGGGGTGTAGCTCTCGGTCTCGGGTGTCAAAACCCCGGATTCAGGCTTACTGTGTATTAGGCAATCGATCACACTGTATGGGCAATCGATTGCAAACATGCAAATGCTTAGGCGATCGATCGCCCAGTACTGGCAATCGATCACAAGTGCCCAAAAATGTGTGTTTGGGTTGTTTTGGTATTTGGGCCTTAGGGTGGACTTCCAGGAAGCCCGGATTGGGTTCCATACGCATTGTAACGTCACCCTAGGGTGTCAAAATTTCTATTTGGAGGTCGTGTAAGGCGATGGAAAAATCCATCAGCCAGGAAACATTCCCTAATGGGACGGTGTGTGATGAGACTTGATCCATGGGTGCGAAGCCCAATTGTTTCAGTTATTCAACCGAGGCTTGAGTTAACTGGGGTTGTCCTGTGGTTAAGGAACCTAACCTGAGTTAAGTACGTATGTAATGTGATGTGTGTGAATGTTGCTAGGTGATGACAGGGTCCATTGGCCTGGATATGTTCCCTATCGGAACAATCTTGTGCGATGTGATGTTCTTGGAATGCTGTAAGGCGATGATAGATCCATCAGCCTGGATAAGTTCCTTATCGAAACAACCTTGTGCGATGTGATGTTGTTTGACATTTGTTAAGGTGATGGAAGGGTCCATCAGCCAGATAAGGTTACCCATCAAAATGATATACTTTCGAAAGTAATCTATGAGCACGGGATTTTGATCCACCTCACGGGAGGTAAGGGTTGAGAGTCGCCATTTATTAATTCAGAAGGGATAAGTCCCTAGGTGGTGGATAAGGTTTTAAGGTCTGCATTAGAGTTCTAGGTAAGAGGTTCGGTTAAGTTCTGGGGAAGGTGTTAGGCATCCCAGGACTCCCATTTTGTGAAATGGTTCCCTACTCCCTAGGTATAAGCCAAATGAAAGTCAAAATCATTCAAATGCCTAAGTGATTAGAGTATACTAACCAAAGAAGGAAAAGCTAACTAGGGTCAAACCCGGGTTGGGTCGCCTGTGTACTCACAAGGGGTGAGATAAGACCGAGCGTAGTTCTGGTACATGAGCTCGTGCCAAGGCTAAGGGGTGTGTGTGTTTGCATCAGGATGGCTAATGATCTAGCTCGGAGGCTTTGGTTTGGTTGACCGGGTTGATCAAGTGCATGGTCTGGGCCCAGAGGTCAAGGGTTAGTCTAGTAGACCAAGGGATTAGGCCCAGTACGTTAAAGGTTAGTCCGGTAGGCCGAGGGTAAGCTTGGTAGGCTAAGAGGTTAGGACCAGTAGGCTAAGGGATTTAACCATGGTTAGGATTGCTAACCGGGGTTAAAGAGAGAGTTAACCATGGTTAGGACTACTAACCATAGTTACAAGAGCCAAGGTCATAAATTTGGTCTATTCGCATTTTTTGAATGTGTTTAAGATTTTTCTAAGTTTTTCCAAGGGTTAAAGGACTTAACCATGGTTAAATGTTAATTAGGATTGAGTTAACCCTAGTCAAAGGTTTTAGTTTAGTCAGGGTGAGGCCAGATAGCATGGCAGGGCCTAGAATGGCCTCCTACCTAGTCTGGACCCTATGCATAGCCCATTTAACAGAATATAAGGAATGACGATAAAGAGATTACCACTATTTCTAGTTCTTTACAGAACTGAAATGGCGGTGATAAATTTACCGTCATTCTCAGTTTCACTAAGAAAAGTTTTACTGGTCTAGAGTCAGGTAAAGTGTAAGCCCATAGGGGTCAAGGACCTTCTGTGGTTGACAGGGGACTCCCCAAGGTGTCCTGGACCTGTTGTGGGCCTAGGGGGTGGTCTGAAATGGGCCCACAGTGGGCCTATAAACACTATAACAGAGAACCTGGAATAGCAGTAGACTATCTACCGTCATTCTAGACAGTTTCCAAATGAGAGGATTTTAACCATGGTTAAGCCACTGGAGTTAACCTGGAAGGACTAGGGTAGATAGGGGAAGATCATAAGGACCAAACCATGGCCCTAGAATGGACCAAGACCCACCCAAGAGGGTGATATAGCTATTGTCAGGGAGATGATCAGGAATGGCGGTATTGAGTTTACCGCCATTCCTAGTTTTTCTAAAAACTTGATATTCCCCCTGGGAATGATCCAGGGCTACTCCAGGGGATCTCTCATGGTTTGAGGGTCTCCTATACGTTGAGGAGAGTTACCATGCATGGTGAGGAGGCCTTGAGCCAAAGTATAAACCCCCAAGGGAGTCCCCTATGCCCATTAAGAGGCAAAGGGGGCCCCTATCCTTAGGTATGCAACAACAAAAATGAAAGAAAAGGACCCCTAGAGTAGGACCAGGGGTCTTACAATGCTTTAACAGAAAATAAAAATGGGTAACGAATCCTACCCTTACTTGGTAGGCTACTTTGAGTCGGAGGAGGTGGGGCACGGTGGTGGTGTGAGGGGTGAGGACTGGAATCGGCCTGGGGCAACTCCCTGGGGTTCTAAGGTTTTTCCAAAGGTGAATACAGAGGTTGAGGAAGCCTAGGATTGGGCTGGCCGAAATCTAACAGTGGTTCACTGTGGATTTTTTTGGAATGATCTGAAGCTTGAGGGAGGGGGTTATTTATAGGGTTAAGGAGGCCTTGGGGTAGTTTAGGGATTGTTGTGAGGGTGGAGGACCCAAGGGGGACAGGGCTGGAGTGGTCTAGGGGGGGTGCCAGAAGGTTTTGAACCCAACATCAGGAATGGTGGTAGAGTTTTTACCGCCATTCCTGATTTAGCTAAGATCAAGAATGGTGGTAGAAACTCTACTGCCATTACTTAATTTTGCTAAAACAAGCCCAACCTGTTTGCAATTGGCTTAGGTCACTGTTCATTTTTCTAAAATGGAAATGACAGTAGAGTTTCTACCATCATTCTTAAAATTTTCAAATTTTAACAGTGGGCCCCATACCAACGAGTTTCTAGGGTATGTGGGCCCCTGCTTGGTCCCACAGGGTGGTCTGGCATGGTTTTTGGGTCCTTGGGCCTAAAAATGGGTCTTGGGTCATTGGGTTTTGATTTATAGTTAACCTAGGGTTAGACCTAAGTTTTGACTAGGGTTAGGCCTAGGATTTGACTAGGTTAGGCCTGGGGTTTGAGTAGGGTTAGGCTAAGGTCTTCTTAGGTTTGTTTGCCTAGGGTTTGACTAAGGCTTGACTAGGGGTATTAACCATGATTTAAGAAGAGGTGTTAAAATTGGGTGCTTATAGCTACCACTCTTTACCGGAGAGTGCCAAGTTGGCAATTGAAATGACAAAGACTACAATCATCCTACTTTTACACAAAGATTGGATTTTAGGGAATGATAATATGTACGCATGCTATGCAAATGGTGGGTGAGATGTGCTTGCTTATATCTGCCAGAGATACAAGTAAGTTGGAGAAATAAGAAGTAGTTAGGGCCACTCATGCTGGGGATTAATGGATGCTCATGAAAGATGGCACGTCCTGAAGGCATTAGCCAAAAAAGGACATCACCTGAAGATGGTGACCAGAGTGGTTGTTGTGGCATTACCCGGAGGTGCTTTAGCCAGAACAACTGAAGGACATGTGGAGTGTCAGAAGGAGGAGATGCTGGAGGTGTAGCGGTATAACAAGTGAGTTGTCAAGGTACACACAGGATGTCGAGGACACATGAGGTGTCGAAAGGGGACATGCAAGAGGTAATGCCGCAGTATAATGAGTTTGTCAAGGGGCACATAGGATGTCGAGGACACCCGGGGGTGTCGAAATGGGACATGCGGGAGGTATCGCAGTATGAGGGGTTTGCCAAGGGATACACAGGATGTCGAGGATATGCAGGAGGTAATGCTGCGGTATGAAGAGATTGTCAAGGGGCACACAGGATATCGGGGACACATGGGGGTGTTGTAAGGGGACATGTAGGAAGTATCGCGGTATAACGGGTTTGTCAAATGATACATTGGATGTCAGGGACATGCAGGAGGTAATGCCGTGGTATGAAGAGATTGTCAAGGGGCACACAGGATATCCAGGACACCTGGGGGTGTCGAAAGAGATGTGGCTAGAGGCACTAGCCAGATTGATATGAGGATGGTCCAGAGGCATTGGAGCTTGATCACGTTGAATGATGCTAAGGAGTTTTGTCACTTAGGGCATGACGTAAAGCAAAATGTTGTCATATAGGGGATATAGGTGAAGATGCTTTTCCATGACTCTGTTGATTGTGACTTATGGGGATGTGCGGTGTCGGCTTCTTCTGCTTGTCTTGTCGGGGGTGCTCAGTGTAGGTTGGTACAATCAGGTCTTGTTACCAGAAGTTCTGTTTAAAAAAGTGTTGTGGACTTTTGTAAATTTTTTTTATATTGACAGAAAAAATGCTTAGCTAGCTTTTAGATTTGCCAGTAAATTATCTCTATTAGGGCTTAGGGGGATTTGTTGTTTGTCTTTTACTCTTGGAGAGTGGAGTATGATTCAGAAAAGGTTTTGCTTTCATTGGGGATGCTGTTGGGGGTAGACAAGTTTGTCTTGCTGCTATTGAAGATCAAGGACTCTTGCTGGGAAGAGCTTGCCAAGGTGTAAAAAGTAGTTGAGAACATCTACTGGTGATTCACTGGGGAATGTAACATTGTTGTAAACTATTGTTGGGTTGACTGTCTGCTGGGAAGTTGTTCTCGGTGGAATCTCTACTAAGGATAATAGGGGATCCGGTGAGACTGGTTGCTACCGGATTTTGTTGCCAAACTGCTCTTCAACTTTTTTTCCCTTTTTTATCTTTGGAATGACCTAGTCATGGGATTCACATAACTTTTGCGCAATGAGGTAGTTGCCGATTTTCCTCATGCCTGCGAAACTGATTGATTTTTGTCCCTTTTTTATCCCTAGTCATGAGACTAGGTCTAGGGTCACGTGATTTTTGCATAATGAGGTTATTGTTGGTTTTCACTCATGCCCACGATTTGTTGGGGAAATGGATTTTCTCCCTTTATAGCCCTGGATGGCGCTTTGTTGGCGATTGTGTTCCGCTGGGGATGTAGATGTGATATTACGCTTTCACTCATAGTTTCTAGGGGATTTAGGACTTAGAGTAGGACGGAATGTAGGCTAGGGGGTTGAAGTTTGGGACACCCTTGGATTTCTCCTATTGTAGTTGATTTGTACTCTCTTGGGGATTTCTCCTGATGTAGTTGAATTTGTCCTCTAGGATTCCCACTGGATATTTTTTTTTTGGCTCCATTGGGAAATTCTCATCTTGATAGAGCTGATTTTAGGGAGTGGTTGACTCTGTTGGGGAGAGCTTCCGGGAGAGTTTGCTTTTGCTCAGGGAGGGCTTCTGGGAGAGGTTGTCCCCAAAATATCTTCGCATGGAGGTTGATTCTGCTAGGGAAAGAGTCCGGAGAGGTTTTCTATGTGGGGAGTCTCTAATTTTGAGAATGTTTCAACTTTTATTTTGGATTTTCCTTTTATTGAAATTTTATACCCTTGAGAGTTTGACTCCATTGGGGAGATTGGGAGAGTTTCTGACTTTGCTTGGGGAAAGTTTTTTTTGACTCTAGGGAGAAACTTCAGACAGATTTTGACTCCATTTAGGGATGATTTAGGAGATACCTGGATCCCTTTGGTGACCGTACCTAATTATCAAGTTGCCTACGTACCCTTTGCAGGATCAGGTTATGACGTAGTTCAGGCTAATATAACAGAGGGTAAGGGAGGGTGTCCCTGAAAAGGTTTTGTGAAGGAAAGGCTATTAGGCTTAAAGGGCTAACTAGCGGATTTCATTGATTTGAAAATGGTTTACATTGCTGGGGATGAGGAGTGTGCCAAGGATGGCCTCCTGTCATTTCCCAGAGAATCGTCGAGTGTAAAGCGCCTATCTGATCTAGACCTAAGCGTAGTATCGTTTGACTTTGTCCATATTGACGGGTTCTGGGAGGTCTTCGTCATCCATATGTTCGAGTCAAAGGGTGCCGCTGGAGAATATATCTCGGACGATGTATGGGCCCTCATAGTTAGGAGTGAACTTGCCCCTTGGGTCAGGGTGATTTGCCAATATTTTTCGGAGAACCAGGTCACCGACTTCGATGCTTTCGGGCTTAACTTTCTTGTTAAAAGCCCTAGCCATGTGCCTCTGGTAGGCCTAAGATTGGCTGATGGATTTCAGTCGCCTCTCTTCTATCAGATTCAGCTGTTCATATTGGGTCTGTGCCCATTCGGTTTCTGAGATTTCTGCTTCCATTAGCACCCGGAGTGACTGAATTTCTACTTTGATAGGGAGGACTGCTTTTATACTCTAAGCCAAAGAGAATAGTGTTGCCTCAGTTGAGGATCGGATGAACATTCTGTAGGCCATGAGTGCATATGGGAGCATCTCAGGCTAGGCAGAGTAATTGGTTGCCATCTTTTCTATAATCTTCTTCATGTTTTTGTTGGCAGCTTCCACTGCACCATTGGTTTGTGGCCTGTATGGTGTTAAATTGTGATATTGTATCTTGAATTTTTGGAAGAGATCTGTCGTCTCCTTGTTACAGAAATTGAGAGCATTATCTGTCACAATCTCAAATGGGACATCGTATTGGTAGATGATGTAATTCTTCAGAAAGCGCAGAACCACAGAGGCTGTGATGTTGGCATAAAAGGCTATCTTGACCTATTTGGTAAAGTAATCGATTGCTACGAGGATGAATCGATGTCTATTGGATGCTTTTGGGGCTATGGCCCAATGACGTATCAAGACATCTGAGCCAGATCATGTTAGACGATCTTTTGTACAAGATTCCTCCTAAGAGAACAAACTGAATGGCCAGTCATCTGATTACCCAACAGTTTGTTTTGGTTGAATTGAGTGGGAAGGTCACGTCCTCGAGATTGTCAGGTCATATTTTGTATTCGCTTAATTTTGATGTCAAAATGGTGTCAATGTAAGTATAGTTTTGCTATTCCTCTAGTTGATGAAGATTGGTGAAGATGAAGCTCCAAAGATTCAAAAGAAGCACATTCTGGTTTCAAGATTCGCTCACACTCTTAGGATGATAAGTGACCTAGATACCTAGTGGTTACCATAGGTAGAATTGACTTAGAACACCTTAAGTAGATACCCTAGGTGATTAGAAATTGACCCATGTAATGTTAGTAGCCTTTGGATGATCTTAATTAGGTTTTGCATGTTGAAATAGGAGTGGTGTGCAAAATAATCAAAATTGGCACAAGCTATTCGAACGCTCAATTACGGTTGGCTAGCCGTTCGAACGGGCAATTGAGATAAAAAATAGTAGCTTCTCTAGGCCCCTATTTTTTTCCATTTTCAACCAATTTCAAGGCCGTTCGAACCCCCCTTATGGCTGTTCGAACGGACCTCGTATTTTTGCTTTCTAATTTCATCCAAACTCTATTTTGGCAAGTGCTATTGCCTTGGCTATTTATTAGATGATCTTTTAGCTCGTTCTAAGGAATTTGAGAGAGAGTTTAGAGACTACTTTGAACATTTTAGGATTCTAAAAGCCCCACTTGATGTATACCCTTAGTTCTCCTCTCTCATGCTCTAGTTGATGCAAGATCGAATTGTTATATCTTAAGTTGCATCGGTTGATCTCCATTATCATTAGAGATCCCACTGGAGGAGTTTTTCATTTTGTCATATTAGTTTGAAATTTGTGTGAGTGTTGGTTGGTGTTGCCAAAGCCGTTGAGGACGGAGATCGATACTGGAATGAAACTTGGAGAAAAGTTGACAGGTGAGGAACCGGAGCTGCTGCTGTAGAGATCGAACGAGGAGTTCATGGTTGTTCTAGAAGACTGAGAATTTGTATCATTGAATAGTGTTTGGTGTCTAGTTGGGTAAGATTTGGTCTTGTGTTTGATAACTTATTCTCATAGTGGATTTTGTGTTGGACTAGGTTTCGTGGTTTTTCCCGGAAGGGTTTTCCACGTAAAAATCTTATGTGTGGTGTGTAAAGTCCATGTTTTAGTATTGGCTTATTCTGGTGTCAAAACAAGTGAGTCTAGTGTATCTTGTGTCATTGCCTACAAGCGTCCAAGACAAGTGAAGTTGAAGACTGTGAAGATAAGTTGAAGACATTCTAATTTTCATATCCATTTCACTGATAGGATGGTAAGTGACCTAGATACCATGATACCTTAAGTGGAAATCGACTTAGAAACCAAAAAAATACTCAAATGGTAGTGCCCAAAATCATGAAATTTGGTTCCAAAATGCCTAGGCCAAAGTACATCAAAGCATAGGGTATATAAGGGTGAAAAATAGTTAAAATTCACCATTGGGTCGACCCAGTCTTAACAGATTTTGTATCGCAAAATTAGGCAGAGAGCAAACATAAAGTGGGTCGACCCAAAGTGGCACTTGGGTCGATTGAAGTGCACAGTTAGGTCGACCCAAATGGTTTGGGTCGACCCAATCCTTGGTTTTCTTTCTAATTTTGTTTTTAGCATCTTCTAAAACATGGTTTTTGCTTCTCTATTTATTGGAACCCCTCTAGCCCATGAATAAGGACTTTGGGAGAGTATTGAGAGGGTATTAGGCTATCTCTAGAGTTCATAGAAACTCTTATTTTATTTTTTCTCCTTTTGATTAGTTTCTCTTCCATCCTAGAATTTGCAAGTCATTGTTCCATTCTTACTTGCTTGGACTTTCCCATTGATGGAATCTATCTATGATTTGATTTTAATCAAACCATCAACCCGTTCTGGAAAGAAGAAATTGGCCGGAGTGTTCCAGAGCCTTTGCGAAAGAGATTGATCCGAGGAGGATCGTGGATGTGATATTTGGTCAGTGGAATCCGAAGCCGTCATTGACGGAGATCGATCGTGGAGATTGTGGTTGTTGAAAAGAACATACTACTACGGTAGATTGCGAGTCTTGCAAGATCGTGATTACTTATTGAGGCATGTAGGACTAACCGTGGATCGAGGAAGTCGAGTCCTGTTTATGTGAGGTTCAAGTCTGTAAGTATCTGGTTCTTTATCTTAGTGGATTCTCATTGCTGGACTAGGTCTCGTAGTTTCTGCTGGAAGGGTTTCCACGTAAAAATTGCTTATGTTGTGGTTTGCTTGTTTCCCTTATTCTGCACTTTAAGTTCATCATCCTTTAGTTAATAACTTAACTGTTAAATATTAAAAAGGGTAGATAGACTATGTAGGGAGACCTAGCCACCCCCTTAAATTTGTGAGTTCTCAAATCAAACATTAGATTTCAGGTTCACCAGATTCTTTTCAATTGGTATCAAAGCGGGTTCACTAATTTATTAGTGTGATTTATTGTTTTTATATATTCGGTAAATATGAATCTCCAAAGAAATGGATGATCCATGTCTTGTCCTCCATTTTTCAATGGGTGTAATATTAATGATTAGAAATCTCGAATGATAGTATTTCACCTATCTCTAGACAAGAGTATATGGATCTCTACAGAAAAAGGTTGGACTTTCCCTAGTAAATTTTTAGAAAATCAAACCATCCCAAAACCTTCTAATAATTGTAACTTTGTCAAAGAAGCTTGTGGTATTCTTAAAGTTTCCCAGATGGAGACTACAAATTTTATTGCTTCTATTACCTCCGTCACTGGGATTGAAGAGTCCTCATCTATTGTTAGTATGAGTGACAAGAGTGAGGATGATAGGGAGAGTCAAAGTGACTCAGATTTAAGCGAGACCTTGAGGTAGCCTATGATGAGCTGTTTCAGGAATGCCTAAAGCTGAAAAAGGTTCAATTTTCTATGTCTAAAAAGGTCAAATCTATTGAAATGGAAAGAGATGCCTTAGACCAAGTAGCTTCAAGGGTGAAAGCTAAATCTATTAAAATGGAAAGAGATGCCTTAGACCAAGTGGCTTCAAGATTGAAAGCTCTTGTATCATAGCTTGAGGAAGAGAAGGCTTCCCTCTTTGTCAAGACTCAGCTTCTTGAATCTAATTTACATGATTGTCTTGATGAAAAGACAAGTCTTGAAATCAAGTTGGCTGATCTTGAGCAAGATTAGAGGTATGGAGATGAGAAGGGAACTCCATTTACCTCGAACACTAAGCCTGGTACTAAAAGACGCCCTCCTACTAAAGGAAAAGACCCTTCTACTCAGAAATTCATTCCTACATGTCATCAATGTAGAGTAAAGGGTCATATTAGGCCTTGATGTCCGAAACTTCGAAGAGTACCCAATCATGGTTTTGAGAACCAAAATAAATTTTAATGGGAATCTTCAAAGGAGAGTTGATATCTTAGTGGAGAAGTCTAGGAGTTTGTGTGAAGATGTGATGAAAATTGCTCACAACTCTAGACAGTGGCATGGTCATGACACTCCTTATGCTAGATATAAAGGAGGTAACAGAGAGAATCATAATGCCCATCATAATTCTATTGGTGAGACTGCTACACTATCCTCCTGCGGTGCTTGGTCCTCTGTCTCAGGTCTAGCCTCTCTCAATACCCAATCAATCTCGCTCTTTCTCCGGGATTCGCGCATTGCTGGTGCGATCAATCCCTTGCGGAGTGGTCGTACCGCCTTTAGGTGTACAGTGCGGTAAGATGACCATCCAGCATGACGTTTTCTTTGCATGGTCACCGCCCACTCAAACAGAGCTATCTCCCTCTTTGTGGGAATTCGGTGCGTCCTTGCCATTCCTGCACATGCACATATTCCAAATCAATGTCTGATTTCGAAACATGACATGTACAACAATCACTCAACTAGGAATATCGAATTAATCTCTAAGGGATCGCCTATCCAACGGTTCTTAGGTGTGTTATGCTCAAGTATGATTTGTGTGATGGTTATTGCTATTGGCTCTGATACCAATTGTGAAACCCCAAACCCGCGCCTACCGGAGTAGTGTCCCGAGACGCATGCCAGATAGTTCATGCCAGATCGTTCATACCAGCTCAGCGGAAGACTTTACCGCACAAATGCGGAAAAATTTAAACTTTACTCACATGGAGCAACATAAACTCTGGTCATCACAATAGCCATCAACCACAAAAGAAATACCAGTATATTATTTACCATTGTGTTTGTTTTACAAAACGGAGGCACCACTAACGCGCTGGGACAAGTCTCTATCCAAAGACAAAAGTACAATGTGCAGGATCCACACCTACTACTCGTCCGCTCCAGCATCTGTTGACATGAAACGTCAGTGAGATATGAAGCCTAATAAAAAAAACCACAATCCATCTATACTATCTTCCACATTATAGGAAAGCATCAATAAACACATAATATACATATGCTGGTTCATGATACAATTTAGTAATATATCCAAGTTATATTGTGACCCTCAGTCATACAGGGCCATCGGACCCAACACGAGATTCCCAATCTCGAATATCTTTCCCAATTATGGAGTTCGTTATGCAACATGTATTTCTTTTACCAAGTTATTTGTTTCGATCATCAACCATGTTTTACTCCGAGTCCTGAGACTCTGTTAACCAGCCTTTAGCCCATACATGTTCATCATAGAGTGGTCTCTATACCCTATTCGAGCTTGATCATTCCAAGCTCAACACAATTCTGGCATTATCCGGTCACATCATAACTTGAGTCATCTAGACTCCTGAATATTTTTCTGGTATTTACCCGAACATGACCAACCCTTGGGTGTAGCACCCCGGACTTTTTCATCCTTAATGAATAGCACCTTCGTAGCTAATTGGCCATTTTTGTAGTCTAATTAATAAATAAAGGAGAAATCGAAAATTCCGAAACGTCAGAAATGTGCGTTTTCGAAAGACGAACCCAACGCAAGTTGAATCGTCGAAATCCGACGAGCGAGTCAAAAGATATGGTCAAAACAGTCCAGACATACAGAGAACCGATCGCTCGGTCCAGTCAGCGATCGATCGGTCCATAACCGATCGATCGGTAGCTATCGCGCGGTCAGAAAGTTTGTATGGAGAAATTTTCCAGAGAGTGAAATTTCAACCGATCGCTCGGTTATGAAACCGATCGATCGGTAGGCAACCGATCGATCGGTCATTAACACCGATCGCTCGGTCCTCGCGTTTTACAGAATTTTCACTAAGGGCATTTTCGGCATTCGGGTGTTATACCCTTTCTTATATAGGATTACCCGAGCCTTTAGGGCTCATTCTCAACCCTTAGAAGATTTGGGAGATTAGAGAGAAAGGAGAAGGTTTTCCAAAACCTAGGTTTCCATTTTGGAGAGAAATCAAAGGGTTTTGAAACCCTAGATCAACCTCAAGCCCGATTTCTTCAAGATTTCGGTTCAAGCATTCGTGGAGCTCGTGTGGGGCACTCTCCTCAAGCTAGGGCAGCAACTCACGTGCGTTTGGTGGAGGATTTCTTCCCCCATTTGTCAAGGTCGGTACTTCTTACTACCCTCCTAGTCATAGCTTCCCTTTTCCTTTATTTCTTCTTGTTTTCCTTCACATAGATATGTGTTATGAGATTGGTGGTATGAATGGTGAATGGAGATGGATGTTGGCGAATGGATGCCGTGTGGATGATGTGATGAACGAACGGGAAAGGGCATTGTACTAATAATAAACATACAAGTGTGATGTGAGCATAACCCACCTAGAAAAGCATGATCTAGGTTTAAGTGAATAATGAACACACCCCATGTTTGATGAAATGCCAAGGTGAATAAAATAAATGATAAATTAAGGGAACCCATGCTTAATTGCTCTTGAAATTTGTTAGGGTTCATGATAGTGTGTTTCTTACATTTCTTAAAATGCGTAGATTATTGCTCGCTTAAATTGTTATATGATATGCTTTGTGAATTACCCCAAATTACCATATTTAATTCCAAATGCAAGTATGCACACGATCTCACGAGCACGCATGAAAAGACGTGATTTACCGATGTTTTAAGTATGAGACGTAGAGGTGGGGCATATCCTAAGATATGTTTCACTTCGCTTTTGACAAGGGCAAGACAATCATGCATTGCATAGGGAAAGGTCTCCCATCCCCTCGCATGACATGCATAGCATCGCATGACACGCATAGCATAGCATGGCATGACACGCATAACATAGCATCACACATTCTGCATGGATGCTAGTTGCGACGGGCTATGAACGGCAATTAGGCATTCACATTCCGCATGGATGCTAGTTGCGACGGGCTATGAACGGCAACTAGGCATTCACATTCTGCATGGATGCTAGTTGCGACGGGCTATGAACGGCAACTAGGCATTCACATTCTGCATGGATGCTAGTTGCGACGGGCTATGAACGGCAACTAGGCATTCACATTCTGCATGGATGCTAGTTGCGACGGGCTATGAACGGCAACTAGGCATACCCATCTGCATATAGGGTACTAGTTGTGACGGACTATGAACGGCAACTAGGCATGTGAACATGTTTAAATTATGAAAATGCAAGCATGACAAGCATGACACGGTTAACAAGTTCCTAATCACGAAAAAGGGTATTTCAAGTCAAGTTAAGTGCACGATGTTTTCAAGGGTTTTATCAGTCTTTCTGAATGCAAGCATGAATATAAATTGCTTTACTTCCTTGTTATGATATAAATTGTTCCTGTTCTATATATGCAACTTGCTTCCTACTTTATGTATGCTATCTGTATGCTATGACTGTTGGTTAGTGCTTAGTACCCGCTGAGTATTCCATGCTCAGCCGTACTTCTTATGTCGGCAGGTGACGGCGGAGCAGCTGCTCCATTTGATATCTGTGCTCCGAGCCCTTGGGTGGAGGAGGAGTACGTCGAGGAGCCTTTGGAGGAACCTCCCGTAGAGGGTTACCATTAGGTGGTTGTAGATTCTGAGTGAATAGCTGTGGGTGAGATGAGAGATATACATTCATGTATTTTGGCGGGTCTGTCCGCACCTTCTTTTGGTTACTTTTTGTATAAACTTGGATTTCCATATGTATATACTTAGAGGTTTGTTAGACTTCCGCTGTGTTTTATAGTTACGTTTCCATGATAATGTCCTCTATTGTATATGCTCTGTGGGGTTTTGCAGGTTGGTTTGTCAAGCAAGTCATGTAAGTCATGATTGAGTCGTCCAAGATTCACTCTAACTCCTAGGGTGGGTTTTGGGTCGCGACAGAAGTGGTATCAGAGCGTAGGCTTTAGGTCTCTAGGGTCACTTAGAATCTTATACCACGGCTTGACAAGAGCATATGTTAGGAAACAAGTTAGGAAGGAAGTAAGTCGGGAGCGAGTCTGGTTCCAAGTGTAAGACTAAACTTTAGTCTTAGTCTAAAATGGTTACTTTAACCAAGTACGGGTCCTAGGTACGCTAGAACACTAAAGTATAAGTATAATGTGATGAATACTTTGATTACTTGATGTGATGAATATTAGTGTTATACAACTAATACAGATTGAATTATTGTGAAACGACATTGAAATAAACTGTGTTTTCAAGTGAGACTCATGTGGTGCTATTGTTCTCAGGACTTTAGTCATGAGGCGGGGCACACGGGGTCGTGGACCACACACCAGAGCTTCATCTTCTTCTAGAGATGAGGATGAGCAGCCGGACCTCTCTCAGGTCTTAGGCTCTATTGCTGAGACACTCGCCATCCTGGCGGCTCGGCAAACTATACCGGCATCAGCGGCACCTACTCCACCGCCCGCAGCTCCAGTACATCGTACAGCTGGAGTTGAGGCATTCAGGAGATTGAGGCCTCCATCCTTCCATGGGAGTGTGGACCCTCTCGCAGCAGAGGCGTGGATCCTCCAGATGGAGAAGATTTTTGCGGTCCTCTCGCCTACAGAGGAGGATAGGGTAGCATGGGCAGTTTTCATGCTAGAGGGTGAAGCCCACCATTGGTGGTTGTCCGCATTGAGGACACGAGACTTGACCATGCAGGGTCAACCTTGGACTTAGGAGGAGTTTAAGGACACGTTCTATAAGAAGTATTTCCCGGTTGGAGCTCGGGAAAAGAAAGAGAGAGAATTCATCAACCTTGAGCAAGGTTCGATGTCTGTGGCCGCTTATGAGGCCAAGTTCTCGGAGCTATCACGCTTCGCGACACATATGATTGCCACCGAGGCAATGAAGGCGAGGAGGTTTGAGCAAGGGCTCAAGGATGTCATCATGGAGAAAGTGTCAGTTTTCAGGCACGCCACTTACGCCGAAGTAGTGGATAAGGCCTTATTGGTTGAGGCTAATTCTGAAGCAGTGTCTAAGAAGAGAGAGTTGGCGAGAGGTCAAGCCAGTAGTTCAGCACCTCCAGAGAGGCGGAATCGTACCGGACCTTATCAGTATACATGGCCAGCACCACCGATGAGGCCGACTTATGCGGCCCCAGCACCACGGCAGTACGTGCCACAGGCACCTCGACCTCAGGCTCTCCCGGCCCCATGGCCAGTTGCACCTCAGGTGGCGAGATATGCTCCACCTCAGGCCCCTCCTACCCGCACACACGAGGCCTGCCCTTCGTGCGGCCGACGGCACCCAGCTGGGGATTGCCTAAGAGCATCGGGTGGATGTTTTCACTGTGGTCGCCAGGGTCATGTGATCAGGGATTGCCCTACCCGGCATTTACCAGGCCAGTCTCAGGGGATTAGGCCACCAGCACGCCCAGCAGGATCATATCAGGCGTCATCTCAGACTACCCGGTCTACACCTCAGTCTCGCCAGGCGAACCAGGGGCGAGTTTTTGCCTTGACAGAGGGTGATGCACTTGCATCTGACGATGTGGTGCAAGGTACGCGTTAGGAGTTATTTTCCTTATTCGTGATTGTTGTGTTATGTTTTATTCCTTGTGTACGTAGTTGGTATGCTATATATATATTTACTTACGTGTATACACTGTTGAGGCTTGAATTGACGTAACTAGCTAAAATTTCAGGAACCCTACTAGTCAATGAGTATTTGGCTCGAGTGTTGATTGATACCGGGTCTACTCATTCGTTTGTCTCGTCGAGTTTTTCAGAAGGCTTTTCTGGGGAGCCAAGTCAGCTAGAACCGGAGTTATCCATTTCGACTCCTCTTGGCAAAACAGTATTGGCAGATAAAGTGTATAGAAATGGTGTGGTCCAAGTTGGAAGCCACGAGTTGGCAGTTGACCTCATCGTCCTTGGATTCCAAGACTTTGATATTATATTGGGAATGGATTGGTTAGCAGCACATCATGGGCATGTAGCCTGCTTTGAGAAAATGGTACTCTTCAAGCCAGTAGAAGGAAAACCATTCCACTTTCGCGGGTTGAAAAGCAGATCTATTGCTCGTTTTGCGGCGTTGGGCGTAACTAACCCCGAGGCAAAGGACTCATCAACTATTCCGGTTGTGAGTGAATTCCTGGATGTATTTCCAGAGGAGTTGCCAGGATTGCCTCCAGACAGGGAGATTGAGTTTATGATCGAGCTTGCACCAGGCACAGCTCCTGTTTGCAGGGCTCCGTATAGAATGGCCCCTATTGAACTCAAAGAGTTAAAGACTCAGTTGGAAGAATTACAAAGCCTTGGCTTCATTCGACCAAGTGTCTCACCATGGGGTGCCCCGGTGTTGTTTGTTAAGAAGAAAGATGGCTCGATGCGGATGTGTGTCGATTACAGGCAATTGAACAAAGTCACTATAAAGAATAGGTATCCCTTGCCTAGGATTGATGACTTGTTCGATCAGTTGAAGGGAGCGAGATTTTTCTCAAAGATAGATCTTCGATCGGGTTATCACCAGTTGAAGATTAAGGCGGAAGATGTTCCCAAAACTGCTTTCAGGACTCGATATGGACACTACGAGTTCTTGGTGATGCCTTTTGGACTCACGAACGCGCCGGCAGCCTTTATGGATTTGATGAACCGGGTGTTCCGACCATACCTAGATAGGTGCGTGATTGTATTTGTTGATGACATTTTGGTCTATTCCCAGACACGGGAAGATCACATACGCGACCTTCGCCTCGCATTGGAAATGTTAAGAGAGCACAAGCTATACGCCAAAATTAGCAAGTGTGAGTTTTGGTTGGAAGAGGTGGCATTCCTAGGCCACGTTGTTTCCGCGGAAGGCATCTCCGTTGATCCGAAGAAGATAGAAGCTGTTATGAGTTGGGCGAGGCCCAAGAGTGTTACTGAGATACGCAGCTTTCTTGGGCTGGCAGGCTACTACAGGAGATTCGTAGAGGGTTTCTCTAGCCTTGCAGCACCGCTTACTCACCTAACACGGAAGAATGCGTAGTTTGTTTGGAGCGACAAGTGTGAGATCAGTTTCACGGAACTGAAGAAGAGGCTTACTACAGCTCCTGTCCTTACAGTGCCATCCGGACCTCTTGGGTATGAGGTGTACAGTGATGCCTCACACGTTGGACTTGGATGTGTGCTTATGCAACACAAGAAGGTCATTGCCTATGCATCGAGGCAATTGAAGGAGCATGAGAAGAATTACCCCACACACGACTTAGAGCTTGCCGCTGTCGTGTTTGCGCTCAAGATCTGGCGACATTACTTATACGGGGTGGAATTCTATGTGTATACGGATCACAAGAGTCTCAAATACCTCTTTTCCCAAAAGGAATTGAATCTAAGGCAACGGCGTTGGATGGAATTCCTGAAGGACTATGATTGTACCATTCAATACCACCCGGGTAAAGCAAATGTAGTGGCTGATGCTTTGAGTAGAAGACCTCCGGGGTTATTAGCATGCATGTTAGTGCAAGAATGGAAGCTACTTGAAGACTTGGCAAATCTGGACATTAGTGTGAATGACTCTGTCCGTAGTCCTATCTTGGCAAATGTCACGGTTCGGCCATACATTATAGATTTGATCCAAGAATACCAAGCCACGGATGCTGAATTGTTGGCTTATCGGGACAAGGAAGTTGCTAAAGGTAGTGAGGACTTCTCTCTTACTAGCCGAGGTGCTATCACATTCAAGGGAAGGCTGTGTGTTCCAGCCAATGCAAACCTTCGGAGGGAGATTATGGATGAAGCCCACCGGGCAAAGTACACTGTGCATCCAGGGGGTACGAAGATGTACCGGAACCTCAAGAGTCACTTTTGGTGGCGGAATATGAAGAGGGAGGTTGCGGAATATGTAGCACGGTGCTTGGTGTGCCAACAGGTGAAAGCAGAACACATGCGGCCCGCAGGTCTATTACAGTCCCTTCCGATTCCCGAGTGGAAATGGGAGAACATATCCATGGATTTCATAGTTGGCTTGCCAAAGACGGCAAGGGGTTCAGATGCGATATGGGTAGTAGTGGATCGTTTGACGAAGTCCGCTCACTTCTTGCCTTACCGAACTACTTTCAACTCTAGTCAGTTAGCTGCTTTGTACATCAAGGAAGTGGTGAGGTTGCACGGAGTGCCTGTCAGTATTGTGTCGGATCGGGACCCAAGATTCACATCACGATTCTGGAAAAGCTTTCAGGAAGCTATGGGTTCCCGACTTGATTTCAGTACTGCTTTTCATCCACAGACGGATGGACAAACCGAGAGGGTGAACCAAGTAATAGAAGATATGCTTCGGGCTTGTATGCTGGATTTCAAAGGCAGTTGGGAAGAGCACTTGCCTTTGGTGGAGTTTGCCTACAACAATAGCTATCAGGCGAGTATCCAAATGGCTCCGTTTGAGGCTTTGTATGGGCGAAGCTGCAGGTCTCCTCTTTACTGGGATGAGGTAGGAGAAAGAAAAGTACTTGGTCCGGAGTTGATTGAACAAACAGCTAGTATAGTCAAGATCATCCGGGATCGGTTGAAAGCCGCTCAAGATCGCCAAAGGAGCTATGCAGACACGCGCCGCAGGGACTTGGAATTTCAAGTAGGGGATCGAGTCTTTGTGAAAGTATCTCCTAGCAAAGGGATTATGAGATTCGGCAAAAGAGGCAAGCTTAGTCCTCGCTATGTTGGACCGTTTGAGATTATCACGCGGGTTGGCGAAGTTGCTTATCGAGTAACTCTTCCACCTTACATGGCCGCGGTTCACAACGTTTTCCACGTGTCTATGCTTCGGAAGTACATTGCGGACCCTTCACATGTACTAGAATTGGAACCGTTGGAAATTCGAGAAGATCTCACGTTGGTTGAGAAGCCGATTCACATATTGGATCGGAGAGATCAAGTGCTTCGCAACAAGACAATCCCTTTGGTTCTCGTGCAATGGCAACATCATGCCCGAGAAGAAGCCACGTGGGAGCGTGAAGCCGAAGTCAAAGCAAAGTATCCCGAGTTGTTTGAATAGACTTGTTCATATGGCTTATAATTTTGTTTTGATTTGATGCATGTATGTATCGTCCAAATTTCGGGGATGAAATTTTTGTAAGGGGGGGAGAATGTAGCACCCCGGACTTTTTCATCCTTAATGAATAGCACCTTCGTAGCTAATTGGCCATTTTTGTAGTCTAATTAATAAATAAAGGAGAAATCGAAAATTCCGAAACGTCAGAAATGTGCGTTTTCGAAAGACGAACCCAACGCAAGTTGAATCGTCGAAATCCGACGAGCGAGTCAAAAGATATGGTCAAAACAGTCCAGACATACAGAGAACCGATCGCTCGGTCCAGTCAGCGATCGATCGGTCCATAACCGATCGATCGGTAGCTATCGCGCGGTCAGAAAGTTTGTATGGAGAAATTTTCCAGAGAGTGAAATTTCAACCGATCGCTCGGTTATGAAACCGATCGATCGGTAGGCAACCGATCGATCGGTCATTAACACCGATCGCTCGGTCCTCGCGTTTTACAGAATTTTCACTAAGGGCATTTTCGGCATTCGGGTGTTATACCCTTTCTTATATAGGATTACCCGAGCCTTTAGGGCTCATTCTCAACCCTTAGAAGATTTGGGAGATTAGAGAGAAAGGAGAAGGTTTTCCAAAACCTAGGTTTCCATTTTGGAGAGAAATCAAAGGGTTTTGAAACCCTAGATCAACCTCAAGCCCGATTTCTTCAAGATTTCGGTTCAAGCATTCGTGGAGCTCGTGTGGGGCACTCTCCTCAAGCTAGGGCAGCAACTCACGTGCGTTTGGTGGAGGATTTCTTCCCCCATTTGTCAAGGTCGGTACTTCTTACTACCCTCCTAGTCATAGCTTCCCTTTTCCTTTATTTCTTCTTGTTTTCCTTCACATAGATATGTGTTATGAGATTGGTGGTATGAATGGTGAATGGAGATGGATGTTGGCGAATGGATGCCGTGTGGATGATGTGATGAACGAACGGGAAAGGGCATTGTACTAATAATAAACATACAAGTGTGATGTGAGCATAACCCACCTAGAAAAGCATGATCTAGGTTTAAGTGAATAATGAACACACCCCATGTTTGATGAAATGCCAAGGTGAATAAAATAAATGATAAATTAAGGGAACCCATGCTTAATTGCTCTTGAAATTTGTTAGGGTTCATGATAGTGTGTTTCTTACATTTCTTAAAATGCGTAGATTATTGCTCGCTTAAATTGTTATATGATATGCTTTGTGAATTACCCCAAATTACCATATTTAATTCCAAATGCAAGTATGCACACGATCTCACGAGCACGCATGAAAAGACGTGATTTACCGATGTTTTAAGTATGAGACGTAGAGGTGGGGCATATCCTAAGATATGTTTCACTTCGCTTTTGACAAGGGCAAGACAATCATGCATTGCATAGGGAAAGGTCTCCCATCCCCTCGCATGACATGCATAGCATCGCATGACACGCATAGCATAGCATGGCATGACACGCATAACATAGCATCACACATTCTGCATGGATGCTAGTTGCGACGGGCTATGAACGGCAATTAGGCATTCACATTCCGCATGGATGCTAGTTGCGACGGGCTATGAACGGCAACTAGGCATTCACATTCTGCATGGATGCTAGTTGCGACGGGCTATGAACGGCAACTAGGCATTCACATTCTGCATGGATGCTAGTTGCGACGGGCTATGAACGGCAACTAGGCATTCACATTCTGCATGGATGCTAGTTGCGACGGGCTATGAACGGCAACTAGGCATACCCATCTGCATATAGGGTACTAGTTGTGACGGACTATGAACGGCAACTAGGCATGTGAACATGTTTAAATTATGAAAATGCAAGCATGACAAGCATGACACGGTTAACAAGTTCCTAATCACGAAAAAGGGTATTTCAAGTCAAGTTAAGTGCACGATGTTTTCAAGGGTTTTATCAGTCTTTCTGAATGCAAGCATGAATATAAATTGCTTTACTTCCTTGTTATGATATAAATTGTTCCTGTTCTATATATGCAACTTGCTTCCTACTTTATGTATGCTATCTGTATGCTATGACTGTTGGTTAGTGCTTAGTACCCGCTGAGTATTCCATGCTCAGCCGTACTTCTTATGTCGGCAGGTGACGGCGGAGCAGCTGCTCCATTTGATATCTGTGCTCCGAGCCCTTGGGTGGAGGAGGAGTACGTCGAGGAGCCTTTGGAGGAACCTCCCGTAGAGGGTTACCATTAGGTGGTTGTAGATTCTGAGTGAATAGCTGTGGGTGAGATGAGAGATATACATTCATGTATTTTGGCGGGTCTGTCCGCACCTTCTTTTGGTTACTTTTTGTATAAACTTGGATTTCCATATGTATATACTTAGAGGTTTGTTAGACTTCCGCTGTGTTTTATAGTTACGTTTCCATGATAATGTCCTCTATTGTATATGCTCTGTGGGGTTTTGCAGGTTGGTTTGTCAAGCAAGTCATGTAAGTCATGATTGAGTCGTCCAAGATTCACTCTAACTCCTAGGGTGGGTTTTGGGTCGCGACATTGGGTGTCCCAACCCACACAGACCAGAATCCTGAAGATTCTACACAACTAGGGTAATCATCCTCCAAGGACTTACCACATATACTCTGATTAACAGCACCTACTGTGTATACACATCGCCATCTCACTAGTAATCAGTCATGAAGGAACCCCAGCCAACTTGTCTACCGTCATCTTCTGGCTATTCACTGGAGGCACCTCGGGCCTTACTGGACACCGTCTCTCCATGACGTACCACCTAGAAGGAACCCCGATAGGCACAGCGCCGCCTCTTCGGACCCAACCATAGAGGAACCCCAGTCAATACACTATATAATGCTCAGTCACTTAGACATCTTTTAGGACTTCGACATCTCCCAGTTCAACCAATTGTGACAACGCTTGAGCATGTCGGCTCAACTAACTGCGAATCCGAAGATTCCAGACTATACACAATCACTACTTCGGACCTAGTCAAAGAGGATCTATGGATAGTAATCCACTCACTCCTGACTATCAGTCACGGAGGTCTACGCACTATGACCCCGACTATTCCAGTATCAAAATAATCATCCCATCATATACACATGCCATGTCAAGTCAACAAATCGCTTAGCGATTGGTCACCCAATTGATCGCTGAACCTAAATTCCGAGTTATTCAACCCGAAACCGAGGGCTACGCCCCTCTGCTCAGTTCCTATACCTCCCCATACAAGTACATACAACTCATTTTAACACACCATGACAAGCATAATGTTGAATAAAAATCTGAGATCAGAAAGAGGCTCTGTAATTATCAAAACCATATTGTTGTTCCTAATACGACAGACTAGGTTTTATTTTGAAATTCATATTGTCAAATCCAACCATCAGATCTCATTGCAATTTGATATGATTGACAAAGTAGGAAGGTTGCAATATAGTAAAAAAGCTGAGCATGATCTGAGATAAGGAAGGTTCCCTGTAATGATCAAAACCGTACTGTTAGCCTTAAAAACAGCAGACTGGGTTTTCCTTTAGAAATTCATATCATCCTATCCAACCATCAGATCGTAGTGAAATTTTGATATGATTTACAGATTAGGAAGATAAATATGTGGTAACATTTATAGCATGATCTGAGATCAGGAGGGTTCCCTATAATTAGGAAAACCGTACTGTTAGCCTTAAAAACAGTAGACTAGGTTTTCCTTTAGAAATTCATATCATCCAATTCAACCATCAGATCAAAGTGAAATTTTGATATGATATACAGATTAGGAAGATAAATATGTGGTAAAATTTATAGCATGATCTGAGATCAGGAGTGTTCCTTATAATTAGGAAAACCGTAATGTTAGCCTTAAAAACAGCAGACTAGGTTTTCCTTTAGAAATTCATATCATCCAATCCAACAATCAGATCGCAGTGAAATTTTGATATGATTTACAGATTAGGAAGATAAATTTAGAGTCAAAATTTGAGCATGATTAGAGCTCATAAAGGTTCCCTATAATTAGGAAAACCGTACTGTTAGCCTTAAAAATAGCGGATTAGGGTTTTCCTTTAGAAATTCATATCATCCAATCCAACCATCAGATCGCAGTAAAATTTTGATATAATTTACATATTAGGAAGATAAATTTAGAATAAAAATTTGAGCATGATCAGAGCTCAGAAAGGGTCTGATATAAACAGCACAATTCACATAATTTATCTAGTGGAATGAAAAATAGATAAGAAAGGGTTTTTATTACCTCTGAGACACGTGTTTTGAAGCTTCGAGAGATGAAATAGACACCGCCAATGCGCTCAGCACATCCAAAAACATCAGGATACGCCTCTTTATCTCTCTCTCTAGACTTTCTCTCTCTAGAAAATTCCCTTTCTCTCTCTAGAATGTTTCTCTCTCTAGAAAATTCGGCAGGGCTTCGCCTCTCTCTCATGAGGATGAGAGAAATGGCTGGAGGGTGGTCTACTATTTATAGACCAGCCTAACCCACACATGCGCGCCAAGTGTTGCTTGGAAGGTGCCATGTGTTGGCCTGAACCGAGACACGTGTCGCGGCTTGCGAATCGCGACCGATTTCCAGTAATGTCTCCGAAAGTCATTCCGAAACCATACCATATGATTTTTGATTGTGACAAAACTTCAGGTGATCGATCTTGGGTTAGTCTGACACCTGTTGTAAAAATTTTGGGAAAACCCGATGAGTTTTGGCTGCCAAAAAGTGCGACCGGA
This sequence comes from Tetracentron sinense, assembly GCA_015143295.1. Taxonomy (NCBI): domain Eukaryota; kingdom Viridiplantae; phylum Streptophyta; class Magnoliopsida; order Trochodendrales; family Trochodendraceae; genus Tetracentron; species Tetracentron sinense. Next base: position 18,920,591 of record CM026571.1, read on the forward strand.
AGAATTCGCAAAACCCACAAAATTTTTAATTTCGGATACAAAACACACTGGGGTTTCGCCATATGAGATAATAAACTGCCGAAATGACAGACGGTCGTCCCCATGGCCTTCCAGCATGTAGTGGAACAATCCACACGGATTTCGATTAGAAAGTCCGCTAAATATAGAGCCCTAATCAAAATTCAATACACTATGAATTCCCTGATTTTCTCGATATTTCCACACACAGGACCTTCGCAGTTTCGCGAATTGATGTGCAACTGAATCGAAACGATAGGTGGACGTCCGGATAGCCGACCGGCACACTATGTGCGTAGATCGAAGAAAAACACTAATTTCGTAGTAGTGCAACCCAATTCCGAGTAATACATACTTTACACAAATTTATCAAACACACAACTAATTAACCTCAATTAAGGACCGATAATCCAAAATTTTATTATATTAAAATTCCAAGTCGCTACATCTAGGACTCAACCCTAAAAAAGGAGGAACAGGAGGAAGAGGCAAAAGGTCATACCTACCTCAACTGAAACGGTTAGAGACCAAAGGGTCAATCAAACTGCTAAAACTGTTTGGGTGAGAAAGGAAGGCTAGAAGGGCTTCACTTAGCCCGTGTCTGTCATACCCTAGGGTGTGCTGGTATTGTTGCATCTTGTCCTTGTGCTATGCTGCTTGTATTCTAGTAGTTTTTTTTTTTACTAGTTGTTATTTGTTTTAGTTTTTCTGTTTTCTTTATTTTGAAAATTTCAAAAACATTGAAAAACTATAAAATCAAAAAATATTTTTGTCATGTTTCCCTTGTTTGACTTGCATGATCTGCATTCCTTGTGTGTTCTTTATTTCTATACGTGTCCAAGGTTAAACATGAGTTTGTTGCTGATTGAGGATATATCACCTTCATAGTCTCTTGGTTAGACTAAAAATTAGACTGGTTTTATCTTGCACAGTTAGAGACTTATTCAAGTGTGTATGCTTTTCACTTTCACATGCACTCTGACTGATTATGTTGAGAGGTCTATTTTCCAATCTATAGGTGTATGTCTTATCCCAAAAGTGTGACCTAGGATAACCAATCTATAATGACCATAGTGTTAGTCATCCTCATTTTGTGTATCCTCCATGAGCAAAAATTGTTGCAATAAAAAGGGTTACCTACTAGGTTAGTGTGAAAGTCACTATTGGATGCAAACAGTATATAATGGCTACCTATGCGGATAGTAGTTATATATCTGGGTTGCTAGAATGAAAGCTCCTACTGCCAATAAACAAGAATATCTACCTGGATAGTATGAAAGCCATCATTGCATGAAAAGATATGTTTAGATAAAGAACATCAAAAAAATCTTACAAAGTTTGGAGGTATTTGACCAAAAGTAAAAAAAAATATTGAGTCAAATAAAATAGATAAAGGAGCACCAAAATGTAAGAAATCAGCATATCTGGATCTAACTAGGTTTGACTTCTAAGCTTTATGTCTTCGGGAGTCCCCTTAGTGGTTAATGTCCTATCCTTGGAAAGGGAAAGAAACCTTGATTTAGTATCTTGTCAGACCACCACTACACACAATGCTTCACTTTTGAACTGTTCACTAAATGTGACCAAGTAAATTGGCTAAGCTTTAGCATTCCGTGAGATTTAGTTAGATATATATCCTCAGTTAAACTAACTAATCATGTTCTTCATTGGATTTTTAATTTTAAATTACTACTACTTGGAATGCTTTTGATACATGTTTATGTGGCACATGATACCTTTTTAGTATTATTATTATGTGTTTCCGTATTGGTTGGCATGAGCCTTTCTAGTTTAGGTGCCCTAATTTTGGTGGTGTCCTAGATCCTAGGGGAGAAGATCAAGTATAGTTATTGAGGGGGAGTTTGTGCTTTATATTGCTATTTGTTCCCTGCTCTTTAGTCCCCGTATTGTTTGCATTTGCTTGGTTGTATTGTGATTGCCTTGATATTACACATTTGTTAAATTAGTATATTCATTGTGATATTGGCTTCATGATTACCTTTGGCAATTGTCCCAAAAATGGGGAGAATGTTGGGTATAAGTTCTCTAGTTCAGTACATTCCTTGCAATACTTGTGTTTGTCTATTTGTATATTCCATACATGCTTCACTGGATGTTTTCTTTATGAGCATGTGCAGGTGCAGAGTTGCAGCAGACAGATCTTACTTGACAAGAGCTTCAGCGTCTTCACTTTAAGATATTTTTCAATTGGTGTCATGTAATTGTGTTGGAGTCATGTAATGCCCTAATTCACCATTTGATGTGTTTGGGTGAGTTTGTGTTAAGTCATGTACTTCAATTTGGTTTTACCATGGAATTGCCAAAGGGGAAGATTGTAAAGTCCATGTTTTAGTGTTGACTTATTCCGGTGTCAAAACAAGTGAGTTTAGTGTATCTTCTGTCACTGCCTACAAGCATCCAAGACAAGTGAAGATGAAGACTGCGAAGATAAGTTGAAGACATTCTGATTTTTATATCCGTTTCACTCATAGGATGGTCAGTGACCTAGATACCATGATACCTTAAGTGGAAATCGACTTAGAGACCAAAAAATACTCAAATGGTAGTGCCCAAAATCATGGAATTTGGTTCCAAAATGCCTAGGCTAAAGTACATCAAAGCATAGTGTATACAAGGGTGAAAAATTGTTAAAATTCACCATTGGGTCGACCCAAACCATTTTGGGTCGACCCAGTCTTAACAGATTTTGTATGGCAAAATCATGCAGAGAGCAAACATAAAGTGGGTCGACCCAAAGTGGCACTTGGGTCCACTGAAGTGTGCAGTTGGGTAAACTCAGTCCACTTTGGGTTGACCCAGTCCTTGATTTTCTTTCTAATTTGGTTTTTAGCATCTTCTAAAACATAGTATTAGCTTCTCTATTTATTGAAACCCCTCTAGTCCGTGAATGGGGACTTCAGGAGAGTATTAAGAGTGTATTGGACTATCTCTAGAGTTCATAGAAACTCTCATTTTATTTTCTCTCATTCCCTTGATTAGTTTCTCTCTCATCCTAGAGTTTGCAAGCCATTTTTCCATTCTTGCTTGCTTGGACTTTCCTTTTGATGGAATCTATCTAGGATTTGATTTTAATCAAACCATCAACCCATTCTGGAAAGAAAAAATTGGTTAGAGTGTTCCGGAGCCTTTGCAAAGGAGATCAATCCTAGCAGGATCGTGGATGTGTTATTTGGTCGGTGGAATCCGAAGCCATCATTGACGGAGATCAATTGTGGAGATCGTGGTTGTCGAGACACAAGAGAAGAACATGCTACTGTGGTAGATTACGAGTCTTGCGAGAACTTGATTATTTATTGAGGCGTGTAAGACTAACCGTGGATCGAGGAAGTCGAGTCTTGTTTGGGTGTGGTTCGAGTCTGTAAGTATCTGGTTCTTTATCTTAGTGGATTCTCATTGCTGGACTAGGTCCTATGGTTTTTGTTGGAAGGGTTTCCACGTAAAAATTGCTTATGTTGTGGTTTGCTTGTTTCCCTTATTCCGTACTTTAAGTTTATCATCCCTTAGTTAATAACTTAATTGTTAAATATTAAAAAAGGTAGATAGACTTTGTAGGGAGACCTAGCCACCCCCTTGAATTTGTGAGTTCTCAACTCGAACATTAGATTTGAGGTGCACCGGATTTTTTTATGATGGATTGCTTGTCTTCTTTACTTTCCGCACTCATTTGCTTTGTTTGCCATAACTCTGATTATTAATCAATAAATTAAAAATTGGTAGCGATTGCTAGGAAGACCTATGCACCCCCCCCCCCCCTCTAGGTCAAAGGAATCATTGAACAGGGATATTTCAATTGGTATCAGAGCGGGTTCACTCACAAGGCTAAACCCTTAAGTTTGATCTTGTTCAAAAATCCTTGATCAATGACTACTATGAGAGGGAGATTCAGGCTTTCATCTCCCATTGGGTAATGAAGGTAGTAACTTTTCTCAAAGCTATGAAGAGAAGAATGGGAAGAATGTTGAAGAGACCATGTCCATTGAAAATTGTAAGAAGAGTCTCAGTGACTCTGAAACTGATGAGAACATGGACACAGCTTATGAGAAGCTGTACTGAGAGTCTAAAACTAAAAAGGACTAAGATTCTATTGAATAAAAGACTCAAAACACTCCAACAAGAGAAAGAGGCTTGTACACTAGAAGCAGAAGGGAAGATTGCTCTAGTTACTTAGCTTGAAAAAGAGAAAAGCTCTCTTATAGAAGAAAATGATTTGTTGACCAATGTGGTCAGAACATTAACAAATGAGAGAGATGCTTTTATAAAAGAAATTGAGGAGTCATGGACTCTCATTTCAAAGCTGAAAACTGAAAAAATGTCTTTTGTTGACAAGGTTGTTTTTCTGGAAAATGAACTTAAAAATATTCACACAGATAGATAAACTTAATCAATAAGGTGGTGTCTCTTGAAAAAGAAATTAAGATGTTTGGTAACACTCAATGTCTAAATTAATTGGTCAGAAGGCATGGTTCAAACAGTAACAGGACTGGAATAGGACATGCAGAGAGACCCCTTGGTCCTAAAGTAGTTGGAACTGTGGCTGAATATCCGAGCAATCACATTTATGATGAGTATGATGAGTTTATAATGGGTGACTCTTCTCAGTCTAAGAAAAGAAGGCTGAGAAATCAAATCACCAGAAAGAGGACTCATCCCAAATTCACTCCCACTTGCTTTCAATGCGGTGTAAAGGGTCACATTCATCCTAACTGTCCTGCTCTTAGAAGAAGTCCTCAAAATGGTTCTTGGAACCAAAATCGAAATCTAAATCAAGGGAATCTTCAAAGGAAAATTCAAGACTTGGCTGAAAAGTCTAGAAGTTTGAGCGAAGAAGTGATGAAAATTGTTCAACTTTCTAGTACTAGATATGGGTTGGACACTTCTATGCTTATCATGAGGAAGGTAACAGGATAAACCAAAATGCTAAGATTTCTCAACGGAAAAAGAAAAGGACCAAAAGAGAGAATGTTGCCACTACCAAGTCACAACAAATGAATAATGTTAAAAATGCCAAGAAGGTTAAATCCATTTTTGTGAGAAAGGATGATCTAAAATTCTTGGTCATTCATGTTGCCCTAAAAGCCCAAAATATTGACATTCGGTACTTCGACAGTGGCTCTCCTCGGCATATGACTGGTAACAAGTCTCTATTCACTCAATTTGATGAATGCTCAGATGGTACTGTCACTTTTGGTGATGGAAGCAAATCTGTTGTGAAAGGGAAAGGTAACATTCAAGCTCCTGGAATTCCCAAACTCAAGAATGTTCTATTTGTTGATGGGCTAAAAGTTATTTTAATTAGCATAAGTCAATTGTGTGATGACAATCATGCTGTACACTTCACTCAAATTTTTTTTTTTGTTATTGATAGTAAAGGAAAATGTGTTTTAGAAGGGTTGAGAACTACTGACAATTGTTATGGTTTGACCCCAGGTGAGTGCATCTCCAAAGTCTGCAATATGGCTAAAATTGAGGAAATCAACTTGTGGCACAGGAGACTTGGTCACATGAATTTCAAAGACTTAAGCAAGCTCTCAAGACATGAGGAGGTAAATGGAGTGCCCAAACTAGGAAAGTCTTCCCCTGTTGTGTGTGGACCATGCCAAATGAGTAAACAAATTAAAAGTCCACACAAGAAGACTTCAAATATTGCTATCTCACATCCTCTAGAACTAATTCAAATGGATCTTATGGGTCCTACCAGAACTAAAATTCTAGGAGGTAAGCGATATATCCTAGTGATGGTGGATGATTTCTCTAGGATGACATGGGTTGTATTCCTAAGAGAGAAGTCTAATGCATTTGAGAGTTTCAAACATATTTGTAAGAGAATCCAAAATCAAAAAGGTTGTCAGATCATTCGGATTCAAAGTGACCATGGAAAGGAGTTTGAAAACTCCAAGTACAATGAATTTTTTGATGAAGTTAGGATAAAACATGAATTCTTTGCCCCTATCTCTCCTTAGCAAAATGGAGTTGTAGAAAAGAAGAATAGGGTTCTCCAAGAGATGGCTAGAATTATGCTCCACAACAGCAACTTAGCTGCTCACTTTTGGGCCGAAGCAGTTAGTACAACTTACTATACTGCTAACAGAGTATATACTAGGCCCGGAACCAGGAAAACCCCATATCAATTGTGGAATGACAATAAACCAAATGTCAAGTACTTTCGAGTATTCGCCAGAGTTGTGAGCACGGGATTTCGCATCCCTAAATTAAATCTCACGGATATATGTTAGAGTCGCCACCTATTCATTTAGGAGGGATAAGTCCCCGGGATGTTGGATAAGGTCTTGGTCTGCGATAGAGGTCTAGGTAAGAGGTTCGGTTAAGTCCAAGGAAGATGTTAGGCACCTCGAGTGTAGAGCCCCAGAAATTAAGTTCACTGTTCATATGAATAGTGCCCTTACATGGTGTGTGTGTAAAGGCCTAAGGCTTCCCATTGTGTTCTTGATATTATGATTAGTCAAGTGAGGGTTTTAGGTACATGGGTTGTGTAGCACCCCGGACTTTTTCATCCTTAATGAATAGCACCTTCGTAGCTAATTGGCCGTTTTTGTAGTCTAATTAATAAATAAGGGAGAAATTGGAAATTTCGAAACGTCAAAAATGTTCGTTTTCGAAAGACGGATCCAACGCAAGTTGAATCGTCGAAATCAAACGAACGAGTCAAAAGATATGGTCAAAACAGTCGGGACCAGCAGAGCACCGATCGCTCGGTCCACTGAGCTATCGATCGGTATCTATCGACTGGTGGAAAATTTTGTATGGGAAAATTTTCCAGAGAGCATGTTTTTGACCGGTCGCTTGGTCAAGAACACCGATCGCTCGGTAGGCAACCGATCGATCGGTCATTAACACCGATCGCTCAGTCCTCGCGTTTTTGCAAAAATTTCAGTAAGGGCGTTTTCATCTTTTGGGTGTTAAACCCTTACCCATAAGGGTTTGCTCGACCCTTTGAGGCCTCACTTACAACAATTGAGGGATTTTGAGAGATAGAGAGAGAAGAGGAGAAAGCTCTAACCTAGGGTTTGGTTTTGAGAAGGAAATCAAGGGGGGTTTAAGAACCATAACTCACCCCAACTCGAGTTGCTTCGAAATCGAGGCTCAAGCTCGTGTGTGAACCATTCTCCAAACTAGGGCAGCAACCCAAGCACGTTTTTGGAAGGGGTTTCTTCCCCAACTCAAGTCTCCTTCAAGCAAAGGTGTTCTTCTTTCAAGTTGGAGCTTCAATCAAGGTTTCTACCAAGGATCAAGCCTTGATCTAAGGTTAGTACACCCTACTAACTTCTTTAGCAATAACCTAGATTCCATTCTTGAAAATGATGATTTTTGGATCTTGTGTTCTTTCCTTTCCTTGAAATGCATTATTTTCCCTAATTATAAACAAGATAATTATTTGGTGAATGGGAGGTGGATTGTTGGACATGGAGGCGATTGGATGCCGTATTGTGTGATGTGTGTGATGGAAAATGGTGGATGGGCATTGTACGAATAATGAACGCACGCCTTGTGTATGATGAAACATATGAACATTTAAGAACTTGAAATAATGTGGTTTGAATGTGTTACTCATTAGGTGTTTGACAAAATGCATGAATGAGAATGCCAAGAATAAAATGAAGGAATTGGGAAATATGACTTGTGTAGTTCTCCTTAAAAGGGTGATTTTAAAACAAATGCTCTATATGTTTTCATTAAATTCCCCATGCCTATGCAATTACAAGAAATGCCATATTATGCTTTATTGTTTCATGTTAACATGATTATGAAAAAGAGAATTGAAATGAAATATGTGTCCCTTGATTCATCTATGATAGTACGATTGTCACGCATGCATGAACCAAACTTTTTGAATATAAGCATATGAAATAACAAGAAATAAGCATATGACAAGGAGGTTGGTAGCCCAGAATTGTGCGGGTGCTAGCCTCTGGCTCACAAGTTAAATTAACATGAATGTCAAGGGTAGGGCATATCCCTAGGATATGTCATACCTGGCTCACAAGAAAACACGATAAGCAAGGAAATGAAGATGCTAATGTGTTCCGTTCCATCATAGTCCGGGCATTAGCTAAGCAAGTGAAACAAGTGAAGTTACTAATGTGTTCCATTCAATCATAGTCCGGGCATTAATAAGCAAGTTACTAATGTGTTCCGTTCAATCATAGTCCGGGCATTAGTAAGCAAGTTGCTAATGTGTTCCGTTCCATTATAGTCCGGGCATTAGCAAAGTAAAACAGGAAAGATACTAATGTGTTCCGTTCAATTATAGTCCGGGCATTAGTAAACAAGAATAACTAGTGTGTTCCGTTCAACCATAGTTCGGGCACTAGTCAAGTCAAGATAAGGATACTAATGTGTTCCGTTCAATCATAGTCCGGGCATTAGTAGGCATGGTGCTAATGTGTTCCGTTCCATTATAGTCCGGGCATTAGCAAAGGAAAGCAAGAACTAGTATGACCGTCCAAGTCATAGTTCGGGTACTAGTTAAACATGACACGCAAGAATAACAAGAACCTAGTATGTCCGTCCATTTCATAGTTCGGGTACTAGATAAACAAGAACGAAACAAAGCATGTGTGATTCCCACGATACAAGAATAAGATGAGAATAAGGTGTAAATACGGCAAACGAGTTTCGGAAAATCACAAGAAGTATTATCAAGAACAAGTCATGACTTTTGAATACAAGTTTACAATGCATGAGTTAAAATATCTTGTTCATGATTTACTTTACATTATTATTTCTTTTAGCTTCCGCACTCTGATTATGTACCTTTGATGAACTATATCATGTATGACATATTAATGTTATTACTATTGTTAGCTAGTAGCATGTACTCGCTGAGTATTCCATGCTCAGCCGTACTTTTTATGTCGGCAGGTATAGTATGCGATTTGTGGACTCTTGTCCCTTGGATCGAGGTAGCTCGGTGTGAGCAGGAGATCCTTCGGATGGTTACCTAGATATTAGGAGGCTTGGGATATGGTCAATGGTTGGGATGAGTTAGCGAGAGAGACAAGTATTTGGGTTCTTGTGTTTGGGGATGTTGTCTCACTTGAGTTAGGACTCAAGTGGAGGAGTTCATGTTCATGTTGTAAATCCTATTTAATTATTGTAATCAAATGCACTTGGAATATAGTTAAGTATTTAAAGAAATTTCTAGTTCTCTATTTTGCATGCCTTGTATACTCTTACAGGTTGATTTAAGGTTAGGTCACGTCGCCAAAGTATCCTAACTCCTAGGGGGTATTTTGGGGCGTTACATCGAGACTTCCATTTTTAATGGTTTCCTACTCTATAGGTGTAAGCCAAATTAAAGTCAATGTTGTTCAAATGCCTAAATGTTTAAGATAATACTAATCTAAGAAAGAAAAGCTAACTAAGGTTGAACCCAGTTTGGGTTACCTACATACTCACAAGGTGAGATTAGATCGAGCGAAGTTCTGGGACATGGGTCTGTGCCAAGGCTAGGGGGTGTGTGTGTGTACACTAAGGGTGGCTAATGGACTAGTCCGGTAGACTATGGTTTGGTTGACCGAGGTTGGTCAAGTGCATGGTTTAAGCCCGATAGGTTTAGAGTTAGTCCTGTAGACTAGGATTTAGGCCTGGTAGGCCAAGATTAGGCCTAATAGGCCAAGGGATAAGTCCGGTAGACTAAGATTAGGCTTGGTAGGCCATAATAAAAAATAACTAAGGTTAGGGTTGCTAATCGGGGTTAAGGGTTAAACTAATCATGGTTAGAAAATGCTAACCACAATTGAGGGTAACAAGGTTAAGCCCGGTAGGCTGAGATTGGGCTCGATAGGCTAAGGGTGAGCTAGGTAAGCTAAGGGATTAAGCCCGGTAGTCCAAAATCGGATTTAACCGAGGTTAGGATTGCTAACTGGAGTTAAATGGGTGTTAACCATGGTAAAATGGCCGAAGAAGAAATATTTTGGGCATTTCAGAATATTTTAGAATTTTGTAACATTTTTTCAAATTTTTTTAAGGGTTAAAAGATGCTTAACCATAGTTAAAAGTTAACCAAGGGTTGGGTTAACCCTAGTTAGGGGTCCAGGCAAGTCAAGGTGGGCCCAGAGAGTATGACAGGGCTTAGAGTGGCCTCCTACTAGGTCTGGGCCCTGTGCAAAAGCCCAAGAAATAGAGAATGAGGAATGATAGTAAACTGTTTACCGCCATTCCAAAACAGTCACTGTTTGGAATGGTAGTAGACAGACTACTGCCATTAACTGCATTTTCTGTTGCTGGTTTTATAGGACTGTGGTTAGGTTAAGGGGTTAACACAAGGGTCAAGGAACCACAGAGCTGATAGAGGGGACTTCCAGGAAGGTCTTGGGCCTTTGGTCGGCCCCTGGACATGGTCTAAGGTGGGCCTGATGCAGGCTCAAGCCATTAGAAAAATGATATTGAAATGGCGGTAGATGGACTACCTCCATTATGGGTAGGGTCTGGTTTAGGCTATGTTTATCATGGTTAAGCAACAAGGGGGAGCCTAGAAGGACCAGGGTAGTTAGCTAAGAAGCATAGGAGTCTAACCATGACCCTGGAATTGACCAGGGCCCCACCCAAGGGGTCTAATAGGTGCTGCAAATAAGAAGGTCAAGAAAGGTGATAATTATTCTACCGCTATTCCTGAAAATTTTTAGAAAAATAATTTTCCCCTGCGAGGGCTGTACCAGCGTGTTCCAGGGGATCTCTTATAGCTTGAGGGACCCCTAGAAGGCTAAGGGGAGTTCCACAAAGGTGGTGGGTCTTGTACTCGCATGTGAAACCTCAAAGGAGTTCCTCATACCTATGAGGAAGGCAAGGGAACCCCTATCCTTAGTTTGCAGCTATTGTAAAAGTTAAAAATGATAGAAAAGAGGACCCCTGGAATAGAACTAGGGGTCTTTCAACAATTTACAAATGGAGAAGAAGGAAGATGAAGTGCCCTACCCACTGGTTTGGCTCCAACAATGGCTGTGTAGGGTAGTGTAAGGTGGTGAAGCCTAGGGGAGGCATGAGATAGCTCCTGAGTAGCTTGGGGGTTGCCATGATGGAGGACCAAGGCTAGAGAGGCTGGGATGTGGGCTAACCGTAATCCAACAGGGGTTTGGTATGATTTTTTGGAGTGTGTTTGAACTAAGGATGAGGGGGGTTCTTATAGGGTTAGGAAAGACCTAGGGCAGTTTCGAAATGCCCTCGGGCATGCTAGACACAAGGGAGGCGGAGCAGGAGGGCTGCATTGGGGTGAGCTATTCGAATTTGTAGAAAAACTGAAATTTTGGTAATAACATTACCACCATTCCTGGATCAGGCCAGAATGGGAATGGCGGTAATGTTATTACCACCACTATTGGTTTTTGCTAGAAATGGCCTAACCCTCACATGATTGACCATGATTCACTGTTGTAGGGCCTGATTATGGTAATGGCAGTAAATATATTACCGCCATTACTAGATTATTTTGAATTTGGGCCAGTGGGCCCCATTGCAATAGCTCCTAAGGGTTGTGGGCCTCTATTTGGGCCCACAGAAGGTTCTGGGCCTTAGATTTTAGGGTTTTTGGACTCTAGGGCTGAACTAGGGTTTACCTAGGGTTAGACTAGGATTTAGCTAGAGTTAGGCTTAGGGTTAAGATTTATCGTAGGGTTTGACTAGGGTTTGACAAGGGTTAAGCCTAAGGTTCACCTAGCATTTCACTAGGGTTTGACCAGGGTTTACCTAGGGTTAGGGTTTGTCCTAAGGTTAGGCCTAGGGTTTGACTAGGGTTTGACCAGGGTTTGCCTAGGGTTAGGGTTTGTCCTAGGGTTGGGCCTAGGGCTTGATCAGGGTGAACCTAGGGTTAGGCCTAGGTTTTAGGGTTTGCTCATGTTTGACCTAGGGTTTGCCTGAGGTTTGACTAGGTTTACCAAGGGTTAGGGTTTGTCCTAGTGTTAGGCCTAGGGCTTGACTGGGGTGAAGCTGGGATAATCAAGGTTAATGGTGTTAACCCTTGTTAAGGCAATGGTGTAAAAATTGGGTGCTTACACTAAGGGATAGGGAGCAATTGGGCAAGTTTGACTCCCGTAGTGATGAAGGGATTTTTCTTCGGTATTCTACCAACAGTAGAGCATATCGAGTATATAACTTGCGAACTTCTACTATAATGGAGTCCATAAATGTTGTTGTGGATGACTCCAGTAGTGGGGCTGAGCATCTGGATGATGATAATGCTGAAAAGGTTAAAGAGAATCCTACACCTTAAGTTGAGGAAGCATCATCCCCTTAAAAACCTACACATCATAGGGTTATGAAATCTCACTCACCCACTGAAATAATTGGAAACCCTGAAAGTGTGGAAAGAAAGAGGAATCAAATTGAAAATGAAGTTAGTTATCATTGCTATACTTCTACTTTTGAACCCAAAAATGTAACTACAGCTCTTGCAGATGAAAATTGGATAAATGCCATGCAAGAAGAGGTGAATCAGTTTACAAGAAATGATGTGTGGTTCTTAGTGCTTAGCCCAACTAATACTGATGTGATAGGTACCAATTGGATTTTCAAGAATAAATCAGATGAAAATGGTACCATTGTGAGAAACAAAGCCAAGTTGGTTTCTCAGGGCTACATCAAATTGAAGGCATCGATTTTGATGAAACCTTCTTTCCTGTTGCTCGGCTAGAATCAATCAGAATTTTGTTAGCTGTTGCTTGTCATCTAAAATTCAAATTATTTCAGATGGATGTCAAGAGTGCCTTTCTGAATGACATTCTTCAGGTGGAGGTCTATGTGGAACAACCTAAAGGGTTTGAAGACCCAAATCACCTTGATCATGTCTATAAGTTAAAAAGGGCTCTCTATGGGTTAAAGCAACCTCCACGAGCTTTGTATGAGAGATTAACTACTTATCTCTTGGAAAAGGAATTTTCGAGAGGGGGAGTACATAAGACTTTATTCATTAAAAGTGTCAATGATGATATTGTTATTGCTCAGATCTATGTTGATGACAATTTTTTTGGCTCTACATCTGTCTTGCATGCTAATCAAATTGCTGATCTTATGACTAATGAGTTTGAAATGAGTATGGTTGGTGAATTGAATTTTTTCATTAGTCTTTAGGTAAAGCAAATGGCAATAGGGATCTCTGTTTCCCAAACAAAATATACCAAGGATCTTGTTAAGAAATTTGGTATGAGCTCAGCTAAACATGTTCGCACTCCTATGAGCACCACCACAAAGCTTACCAAAGATGCTACTAGAAAAAGTGTTGATCAAACCACACACAGAAGTATGATTGGTAATTTACTTTACCTGACTGACAGTCGTCCTGACATTTCTTTTAGTGTAGGAGCGTGTGCCCGCTATCAAGAGACCCCCAAAGAGTCTCACTTACTTGCTGTTAAACGTATTATTCTTTATGTGAGTGGAACTTTATCTTTTGGCCTTTGGTATCCCTTTGACATAAATGGCATGGTTGCTGGGTATTCTGATGCCAACTGGGCCGAAAATACCGATGACAGAACAAGCACCTCTGGAGGGTGTTTCTACATTGGAAACTGCTTAGTTGCTTGACTTAACAAGAAGTAGAACTCCATATCCTTGTCTACTGCAGAGGCTAAGTACATTGTAGCTGGCAGTTGTTGCACCCACTTTTCGTGGATGAAACAGATGTTGGATTGTGGGATAAATCAGGGCACCATGACTGTGTATTGTGACAATACAAGTGCCATAAATATTCCAAGAATCCCGTTCAACACTCTCGCACAAAGCACATAGACATTAGACATCATTTTATTCGCGAGCTTGTTGAGTAAAATGTTGTGTCTTTAGAATATATCCAAACTGAGAACCAATTTGTGAAAATTCTAACAAAACCTCTAGATTCCCTTCGGTTTGAATTCCTTAGGAAATCCATTGGTATTTGCGAGGTTAATTGATTGTGTGTCGTGTGATAGACTAGGTTGTTCTTCATGCCTATCATGTCCTAGTGCTATCTATGTGATATATATTAGTTTTTTTTTTTTTTTGTGATGTATATTAGTAGGTTTTGCACTTTCTTATTTGTTCACTCTTTGATTTTGTTTTTTGATTGATTAAAAGAAAAAAATCCTAAAAGATTTTGTGGTTCTTTTAGATAGGTTGTTTTTCCTCATACAGTAAAATATTCAAAAAACATTGAAAAATCAAAAAAATCAAAAAGATGTTGCTTGGGCTTACTCTCCTATCATATTGTGCATGTTTCATTTTTCTTGCATTCATAAATCTCATTTCATGCCAAGGTAAAAATATTGAATAGGATTGAGTTCATGAGGATATTATACCTTACAAAGTATTTTGGAAAATTGAAAAATAGACAAAGCTTCTAAATCACAATTAGAGTTGGTTAAGCAATGTTGTTAAAGTGTCATGCACATGCACTTTGACTTACTCTAGAAGAGGGTCTAAATTCCTAAGTAAAGGTAATGCTATTATTCATGATGATCTTTTTGGTTGACCAAATCTAGATTGACCATTATGTTAAATATCCTATTTGTTTGTGCCCCTGCTTTAAGAAATAAATTGAGACAATGGAAATGGCTGCCTCTGGGATAGTGTGAAAGTCATTATTGGATGCAAACAGTATATAATGGCTACCTATGCGGACAATAGTTATCTATTTGAGTTACTAGTGTGAAAGCCCCTACTACTAATAGCTAGGGTTACCTACCCAATCAGTGTGAAAGCTGTTATTGTATGGAAAAATGTGAAAAAGCCAAGAAACGACATCCAAAATAAGGCTATGTTTGTCATGAAAAGAAAAGAAAAGACACATCGCATAAAAGATGAACAAGGATGAAAATTAGCACATATTTTTCAAATGCTTAAATTCAAGATTTAACAAGTTTGACTTCTAGTGTATGAGTCACCTTGAGTCCTTGAAATGCAATAATATCATAACCTTAACCATGGGTTGAAACCTCCAAAAGAGTCAAGTCAGAAACCTCATTACACACACTATGCTTCAAAGTGAAACTTTTCGCTAAATGCGTCTTGGTTGTTGTGTGTGTTATTGATCACCCATGTGACTAGTATAGGTGGACATATCCTCATTTAGTCAAAACTTAATGATATTAAATCTTGGGTGAAAATCATTTGGCTCCTTGAAAATTGGTGCATACATATGTGATTATGTTGTGGCTAATGCAAACTTGTTTTGAGGAAGAGTTTATGCTTTTGACTAATTTGAAATTGGACTTAACTGTGCTTTGCAAATGCATAATGGTTTCAAAAGTGTTTTGAATTCAGGGGGAGTTTTCTTAACTATGGATCACTTTTGTTATTTCCTACTTTCCTATCATGTTATATCACTATGTTTTATGGATATGGATTGTATAGATTTTGGTTTTCATGAATTAGTTGTGATGTTCAGCTCTTTGTTGGCTTGTGATGCATGACTAGTTCCTTTTGTCATTTTTTTTTTCTGGAAACTGTCTTATTGCTATCTACTTTTGGTGATATTGTCATATCTTGTTTGATAGCATATCTTGAATTAATGTAATTTTAAAATATTTTGAGTGATAATGCAATTGTTTCCTCGCTTATTGGTTCATTATGCAATGCTATGGCATTCGTGTCAAAAAGGGGGAGAAATATTGAAGTACTCCATTGCTTTGCTTAGTTGGTATATATATTGATTTTGTTCCACCTAGTGTTTTCCCCAGTTTATATTTTCCATGCTTCAATTGGTTATGTGTTTTAGCATGTGCAGGTGTTCAGAACAAGTTGACATAAAAAGATCAAGCGGTTTCAGTTAAAAAAGGTTGTGCTAATTTTGTATGTCAAAATTATAATTCCGAGTCATGTAATTGATTAACTCTCCATGTTTGGGAGTTTGTATCGAGTCATGTACTTCAGTTGGTATTTTGTCACGAAATTACCAAAGAGGGAGATTGTAAGGTCATATTTTGTATTGGCTTAATTTCGATCTCAAAATGGTGTCAATGTAAGTCTAGTGTTGTTGTTCCTCTGGTGATGAAGATTGGTGAAGATGAAGCTCCAAAGATTCAAGAGAAGTACATTCCGGTTTCAAGGTTCACTCACACTCTTAGGATGGTAAGTGACGTAGATACCTAGTGGTTACCATAGGTGGAATTGACTTCGGTACCCTAGGTGATTAGAAATTGACCCATGTCATGTTAATAGCCTTCGGATGATCTTAATTAGGTTTTGGATGTTGAAACAAGGGTGGCAGTGCAAAATAATCAAAATTTGCACTGGCCATTCGAACGGGCAATTGAGATAAGAAATAGTAGCTTGTCTGGCCCCCCTTTTTGTCCATTTTCAACCAATTTCAAGGCCATTCGAGCCGCCCTCCTGGTCGTTCGAACGAACCTCGTATTTTTGCTTTCTAATTTCATCCGAACTCTGTTTTGATAAGTGCTATTGCCTTGGCTATTTATTAGATGATCTCTTAGAGAATAGTGAATTACTATTCTCATTAATAGCATATAACTAGCCAAGCAACCATATGCTTCGACCCGCATTGAATGCTGGGCCATTCGTTGAAGATAAAAGTACATCAAACCCATATGAAGTCTTACCATGAGCAAATTGTATCCATTGAGCAAATATGGGTTCGATCAAAATTTGATTCTCTGGAGTACCAAAAGCGAGCATGATGTCGTTATGAACATAAAGTCCCAAGGTATGGAACCCTAGAAAGAGGCTGGCCCAACTTAAATGGGATTTGATATCTTCTTTATGGTCTAACATTCTTGCCAATACATTATCGTTCTTATTTTACCTGAGGGATTCGAATTAGCTCCCCCCAATCGTATTTCTCCAGAGATGAAAGAAAGGATAGGCAATCTGTCTTTTCAGAGCTATCGCCCCACTAAAAAAAATATTCTTGTGATAGGTCCTGTTCCTGGTCAGAAATATAGTGAAATCGCCTTTCATATTCTTTCCCTAGACCCCGCTACTAAGAAAGACGTTCACTTCTTAAAATATCTTATATACGTAGGCAGGAACAAGGGAAGGGGTCAGATTTTTCCCGATGAGAGCAAGAGTAACAATACAGTCTATAATGCTACAGCAGCAGGTATAGTAAGCAAAATAGTACGTAAAGAAAAAGGAGGATATGAAATAAGCATAGCAGATGCATCAGATGGACATCAAGTGGTCGATATTATACCTCCAGGACCAGAACTTCTTGTTTCAGAGGGTGAATCTATCAAGCTTGATCAACCATTAACAAGTAATCCCAATGTGGGTGGATTTGGTCAGGGAGATGCAGAAATAGTACTTGAAGATCCATTGTGTGTCCAAGGCCTTTTGTTCTTCTTGGCATCTGTTAATCTGGCACAAATATTTTTGGTTCTTAAAAAGAAGCAGTTTGAGAAGGTTCAATTGTCCGAAATGAATTTCTAGATACACGTATTTATCAACATCTAACTTACCGCTCTCTACTATAAGAAAATCCAAGAAAGAGAATAGCTCCATAATAGAAAATTGCCATGAATTACACACATGCAAGTAGTGGCTCAACTAGAGGACTACAGAAGCCGGAGCCTATGCACTACAGAAGAAGGGACTTGATAGAATCAATCGATTGCATAAGATATGCCAAAACAACTTACTAGTCTTCTTGAGGTCTACCACCAAGCAAACACATCTAAAATTGCGCGTTAAAATCACCCGCAACCATCCATGGACCTTGTATGTCTTAGGAAAGTTCAGCCATATACCAGTCCATCCTCATAGAGATAGCTGGGAAGGACATTAGTCATTCTAGCTATCTATTAGTTAGTAGTTAGTGGCCAACTTTCTGCGATTGAACATCATTCCATCTGGAAGGCTCGTACGTATGAACTCCGATCGATAGTCATTCATGCAGTGCTGAAAAGAAGAATGGGAGGAGGGACCTTTTGGCATGACACTGATACAACTTAACTCCCTCTCACGCCCCGATTACTGTCGGTTCCCGCAACCAACCCTTTTCCTTTTTGATTCTGTCTTTCTTTCTGAAGGGCTTGCGGTTCATTACACCAAAGGCTTTTAGTGAACTATTGAAGCTATCGAGAGAGTACCAAATGCTGACGGTGATGAAGGTTACCAACTTTCGGTGGACGCGGAGCCCCAAGCCTATTAGGTTCAGTCGAACAGCGTAATGCTGGCGGTTGAGGATCAATGGCTTAAGCAGGAACTATATCTACTGCATTTCATTCTGAATGGTCTACTGCACAAAGAAGAAAAGGTTTTGTTTTGAAGGGCTGGCTCTCGACCACGAAATGCAGGCTTTGAAGTGCTGCTTCCTTAGGCCGAGGATGATGCCGCTACTCGGACTTGCTAATCTCCCTACGGTAGAAAGAAAGGGGCAAGGGTTCAACATAAGAATGAATAGGAGACTGGTGGCTAATGCGGTACCAATGCTAAATCAAGGTCTCCCTTCCTTCCATTCTGTGGGGTCTATCTCGTTCCCCCTCGTGAGGAGTGAGGGGGGAGAGTCTCGATCGGATCCGAGGTTCCATCTAGACAACAACCGAAAGGTAATATAGAAAATGTAGCTATGTGCCCGACTGAGTAATGTTTGGAAAGTAATAGGGACACATGGGTCGATATCTTTTGCCTTGGTGCAGTGCATTGAGTGGAGTGCAGATAGATGTTGAGTGATGTGCTCCCGGACGAGTGAAAGCAGCTATCAAACGTAAGCCAAAGGGAAGGAGTCGAAGAAGAGGTTCGTCAGGCCAGAGGGCAAGAAGAACTAAGCCGAAACCGCCAAGGAAGGCGAAAAGGCAAGGGAGCAAGGAGAGGGCGACTCAAGCTGCAAAAGAAGTGGTGTGATTGAAAGTAAGCTCCAACAGTTGTCCCCTAACTCACTCATGCTCTGTTCTTCGGATTCCGGAGGATTAACCGAAACAGAGGATGATGGAGAAGAATCAAACACTATCAGGAAAAGGTAGTGTTGGTCACTACTATGGCCCTGTTTGCCAACATTTCAGATAGTTGGTGGATCAGGTCCTTGCATCATATTTTCTTCCGAAAGGAAGAATTTGGTGCAGATATGATTGAAGAACTAGGTTCGACTGTAATCAGAGGCCGAGGGAATGTGTAATTGCTGTTGGAAAATGGAAAGTCAGAAGAGGTTTCAAATGTTTATTTTATTTTTGTACATGAAAAGAACCTACTCTTGATGAGAAGAGCCTTACTCTATAGGGGCGCTAGCGTGCTACTTCTAGCAGCCTGCAGAAAAAGGCTAGCTAGCTATTGCGCTACGGCTTTCTCTAATAGGCTCGCTTCGCTTTGAAAGCCCTTTACTAGTAGAATGCTCCTCAAAGCTTAGCTTAATCCTTTGTTTATAAAGCAGTTATAACTACGGAAAGCAACAACAATGACTCCTTAATACGGCCCCTACAAAGAACCACTCGCGATCGGGATCTCTGGATTCAGTAGGCGACTTGGAAAACCAGTGGAGGCCAGGCGTTCAAAAGCAGTTTCATGGATTTTTTGATTGAATGAAGTGATTCTTATTGACTGACTCTCAGACGAAGCAGGTAGGAAACTTGAAGAGTTGTAAGCGCTAATGCAACGTTCTTGAAGGGCTCGTCTTCCCGGCTTTGGGCTTTAGCTTCTAGGGATGAGTTCCCTACTTGTGAGTCAGATGCTTTTAGGGTTTTGGGAAAAGATTGTAGCTCTTCATGCGACACAGTGTTCCTCACGAATGTCTCAACTCATTACTTCATTTTTGAAGGATTTTGGAAATTTTTGAATAAGGAAAAAAAAAGTTGTAAATGGATTCTAAGGAATTTGAGAGAGAGTTTAGAGACTACTCTAAAGATTTTAGGGTTCTAAAATCCCCACTTGGTGTATACCCTTAGTTCTCCTCTCTCATGCTCTAGTTAATGCAAGATCGAATTGTTCAATCTTAAGTTGCATTGGTTGATCTCCATTATCATTAGAAATCCCACTGGAATAGTTTTTCATTCCTTCATATTAGTTTGATCTCTGTGTGAGTGTTAGTTGGCATTGCTAAAGCCATCGAGGACGGAGATCAATCGTGGATCGTGGATTGAAACTTTGAGAAAAGTTGGCTAGTGAGGAACCGAGCTATTGCTACAGAGATCGAATGAGGGGTTCATGGTTGTTCTAGAAGACAAAGAATTTGTACCATTGAACAGTGTTTGGTGTCCGGTTTGGTAAGATTTGGTCTTGTGTTTGATAACTTATTCTCATAGTAGATATTTTGTTGGACTAGGTCCCGTGGTTTTTACCATAAGGGTTTTCCACATAAAAATCTTGTGTGGTGGATTGCTTGTCTTTTTTACTTTCCGTACTTATTTGCTTTGTTTGCTATAACTCTAATTATTAATCGATAAATTAAATATTGGTAGACATTGCTAGGAAGGCTTATTCACCCTACTCTAGGTCAAAGGAATCATTGAACAGGGATATTTCAGAGATACTACTTGATGTCTGCATACCAAGGCTTGTTGTCCGGTACCTCTTCTATCTTAAGGTAGTAGGCAGGCTGATCCTATCACTGAATCTCGATTGGCTAGAGTATGATACCCTTAGAAATCTGAACCATGGAAGCAAGAGTAGCTAGTGCGTCAGCAAATCTGTTGTCGTTCCTGGACCTGTGGCTGAAGGTGATTCTTCTGAATTAAGTGATCAGTACGTTAAGTAGGCTAGGTACAGTACTAGCCTAGCTTCTTGGATGGCCCAAGATTCATTTGCCTAACAGATTACTAAAGACGAGTCATCGTAGATGTAGCACCCCGGAACTTTTCGTACTTAATGAATAGTGTTTTCATAGCCAATTGGTCTTTCACATAGTATAATTAATAAATAAAGAAGAATTTGAAAATTCTAACATGCCAGAAATGTTCCCCTTTGAAAGACGAATCCAACGCAAGTTGAATCGTCAAAATCCGACGAACAAGTCAAAAGATATGGCTGAAACAATAAAATGGACTCAGCTTCAAATTTGCAGAACCCCCATCGCTCAGTCACAAGAGCGATCGATCGGTCTTAAACCGATTGCTTGGTCCACTGTAGCGATCGATCGGTCGACAATTGATCGATCAGTATCTATCGACTAGTGCACTAATTTGTATGGGAAAAAATTCCAGAGAGGGTGTTTTTGACAGATCGATCGGTCAAGAACACCGATCGCTCGGTCCTTCGCGTTTTGCAGAAATTTTATTAAGGGCTTTTTTGTCTTTTGGTCATCCTACCCTTGCCTTATAAGGCTTGCCCGAGCCATATGGGTTCATAAACCCTAAGGCATCCTATTTTGAGAGAGAGGGAGAGAGGAGAAAGGGATTTTCTCCTAGGGTTTCAACTTGGGAGAATCAAGGGTTTGGAAACCCTAGATCATCACAAAGTTGGATTTCCTTCAAAGCCCAAGCCTCAAGCTCGTGTGGAGTCTTTTCCAAGCTAGGGCAGCGTTCTTCCACAGCATTCTCAGGGGCTTCCTCTTTAGTTTCAAGGTTAGTACACTCTACTAACTACTTTGGTAATAACTTAGGATTTCTTAAGTGAATGTGTATTGAATCTCCCCCATTTTTCCTTTTTGGTTGAACTATGTCCTTTTCCCTAAAATAAACAAGATAAATGGATTGAATGTGGATGTGTGGGATGTGAATGGGTTAAGGCGATTGGATGCCCTTGGTTTTGATGTGTGTTATGATAGAAAATGGTGGAGGGACACTTTTACTCATAACAAACACACCCCATGTGTTTGACGAAATGCTTGAATGAGAAAATACAAAATAAATAAAGGTAAAAAGGTTGAATACCACATGTTTGATAGAATGCATGAATGGGTTGGGAATCTAAGGTTAAGGAAACACATGTAAAGGGTTAAAACGATGTTGCATGTAAGGTGTTCGATGTAATGCATAGGATATCCACTAGTGACCTGATTCAGTATTATGTACTTACGACATATACTCACATGTTAGTCAAGAGTCAACACTCTCTGTGAATGAGATTCATCACACTATCTTATAGAACTACACATGTGCAAGCCATGATGAAGTATGGCGCTCAACCTGTACTCTAGAGACTTTGAACAACATTAGGTTTATAAGGAACTGGAAAATCATATCTCCTTTGCAATATTTGCATAATTTTCTTACAATATTCCCTATCAAACTTTATGTCATCATCAAATGAAACAGTAATTATTATAAATACCCTTTATAGTTGGTTGTGTGAATACGATGATTCTCTAATCAACATAGAAAAGTCTTTTATTGGCTTTCATGTGTACATATGTCCAACAATCTCCCACTTACACTCTAAGGCAGTTTGATGTAATACTCATCTTCTTAGTGATGTTTCTCAAACACCAGATGAGGTATAACTTAATATATTTGGGTATGTCATGTCTGCTTTACCACAACTATTGTAGTAGTGCAATAACATTTGCAACTCTTGCATATTTTTTTTCAATAACCACAATCTTAAAAGACTAAACAAAAGGATACTGTCCAACTGTCATTTTCAAAAGTTAACTAGCTTGTGCTTTACCATTGTACAATGCTCTGGACTAATCTGATCAGTATCTTATCACATCAATATGTGATGAATATCCGGTCTAGTACAAGTATACTGTCTCATGATATCACATATCTAAGAGAAACAAATTCTATTCCCCAAAGGTAGAAACTCTTTTCTTGGAATCTTACTTGCACAAAAACATGATTGTTATTGGGAGAATAACAATATCGTTTTCCTTTTGTTTCTAAACCATTTATGAGTAAGAAAACATGATGTTTAAGTTTTTGTCCTTCATTACAAAATTGCTAGATCACATCTAAGAGAAGAATAATATTCATACTTCATTCACAATGAAAAGAATATTACATTTGCATAAAGTCAGGAAAGTAATCATGCTCCCACTAACCAGGTTGTACACAAAGAATACTTTCATCCTTAAATGAAAATCAAAAAGTTTGATTACTTCATCAAAATAAAAGTTAGTTTAACTATAGATTCTGGGACCTATGGGTTCTAGTGTACTATTTAGGTATGGTGAGAGTAGAGAGTTGATCTCTATCATTTCTCATAGTCATCGGTCTATTGGGCTTCCGCTTCTAGAACAATTCTAGATTCAGTTTTTCTTTTAGGAAACTTGTATTCTCATTTACAAATATCTTTTGTTATCTAGGAATAGAGACTAAGTGTCTCTAATGTGAATCCCAAGCTCATCTTTTATCGAATCATATCCAATATTGTTCGATTTTAACAATACCATCATACTATGGTATGTTATGGGAATTATCTAAGACAAGATGTAATGAGAGTAACTTATGAAATTTCTATTAAGAGGTACTGTTCTCAATCATAGAAGACTTACTTAGCTGTTTCTTTATTTCATTGCGGAATTCCTTGAACTTTTCAAATAAGGTGAAATAAAGTTAGCTACCTCTTAACGGAAGATTCATATGACTACGATCATCCGTGTATACTAATACAATACAGGAAGACACATCTTTCTCCACGATAATTACTCATATGACTAAGTTCATAGAGACTAAGAGATGTGCTACATACAAATTATTGTTACAATAGTAGCAATATAAAAAATCTAATTTCTACAAGTAATTGGCACATACATAGTCTCTAAGAATAAAATCTTATTTTGAGCTAGTTTTTCATAAAAATTCCCAATGGTGACTATAGCAACTATTGCTTTTGTCCTATTCCTATTAGAGTTTTATCTACTCGGACTTCTCCTTTTCCTTAACAAACATGCAACTATTGTAGTTATGCAAGGTCATACCAAGCATTTGGAGCTGGAGGTTCCAATAATTAAGTTGGACTTGATGAGTATACAAGTGGGACAATCCTTTCAAAGGTTTGTCTTATATCCAATGACCAATTGCTTCACTATGAAGCACAATCCTTATGCTTTCGTTTCTTCTTAGAAGAGCCCTTATCCATACTACTAGAATATTTTTTCAATGGAAAATCTTGGATTTCTTTCCTTTGCATAAATGCTCGGGATTTAGAGAATCAAACTCTTTTGAACATCTTTGCAAGTAGCATTGAATTCTTCAAAGGTTCTCAGTCATATGCAACATGTGGGATTTTAGACAATCTAATCCCTACTTGTTCAACATAACCATATTAAGGGACTCTAGGAGTTAGTTGAGGATCATATCCTCTAATCTCATAAATTTATTTCAATTTATCTCAACACCAAGAATTGGGATTTATGAATCTCATGATCTCTATTATTCTTTATAACTGAGTTTCCCTAGTCAACTTGGTGTCCACTTGTCCTTTTATATATAGTAAGCTGCCTAGCAGCCCTATTGTATTTTGTAAATATCTCAAATGAGATTTAACATTAGTAGTGATAACTTGAGCAATTCTTTAGATAGTAAGCACAAACTTGAGATTCATTTTCCATTCTAAACACTTTGAATTGGTCAAGAGATTCTCATTAAAGTCTTGGTAAGGTAGTTATAGAATGACATGACAATTAATAAAACATACATCATAATATCACACATTAGAATATCATTAGATTAGGGTTTTCAATCTTTGATGATATTGCTCATCATTCAATCAAATTTCATAGACCCCTCAATCTATAAAATTAAGAAATATGCTACTTCATATTTCTAATGAACATTGGGCGTCTTATAATACACATGCAATCTTCCATATTAGGATAGTATTACACATGCACCACAAGGTGGATAGTAACTATCCATCATCTGAGCATCTCATGCATAACTCCTTATGTTAATCAGTGATTCTCAATTTTCTTGTAAGTCCAAGGACAACATGACTGTCACTATTTCAGCCGTCATATTCCTTGGTTAAGTGAAACTCATTATTCTCGATTGTCATATGATCAAGTAGGAATATGCCCCCATGCTAATTGACACTCCCTATCAGGCCATACATAAACCTATCTACTATAGAAATAAGGCTCTAGGAGTTTAATTCAGACTAAATTATGTCAATACCTTTTAGCAAGATAAGACTCAGGCTAATTAATTCCTAGTCTTATTGATAATGGAAGGCCATAGGGCAGATTATCTCGTAGGATAAATTAGCCCATTTAATTCACTTAATATTTTTCTTCAGGGAAAATAGAATATTATAAACAAATTATATATCTCATGCATATATCATAAACATTCAAAATATATATCATTATATGATAGTAAATCAAATTTCGTTTAATTAGACCAAACTAATTCCAATGAACTACCACTAGCCCCAAAAATCTTAATGGATCTAACCCAAGGGTATAAAAGTCATTTTGATATCAATGGGCCTTTGATGGTTCATTCATCCATACAATGGACCATTGGTCATACCAATCATCATGGGCCCAAAATAATAATTATAAAGTGTCCATGTGCATCACTAAAGCCTATAAGTCAAAATGGACTATATTAACCTTTAATTCTCTACGAATTAGTTTTAGCACATTAAGGTTCACCAACCCTAAGTCTAAAAGAAATTATGGGAGTCT
The DNA here is from genome assembly GCA_015143295.1 of Tetracentron sinense. Taxonomy (NCBI): domain Eukaryota; kingdom Viridiplantae; phylum Streptophyta; class Magnoliopsida; order Trochodendrales; family Trochodendraceae; genus Tetracentron; species Tetracentron sinense. The sequence continues at coordinate 18,946,077 of CM026571.1, forward strand.
CTAAACAACTCTCTAAGACCTCTATTAGGGTTTATAAGTGTCACTCAAGAACTTTCCATAATCGTGAATATTGTTAGCTTACATCTATGTCAATTAAGGCACAATTATCTCATAATCATGCAATTAACAAATTCCACGTAAAAATTTCAACATGGACTACATGCAACACGTCCGAAAGGGCTATAATAATGTGTTTTATTTAAATACAAACTTTTTATGTTTCAACATTAAATTCCTTATTTCAATGTACTCTTTGACCTAGAGAAGGGATGAATAGGTCTACTCAAGTTTTTCTACCAATTTTAATTTTACGCAATCACACACAATCAATCTCACATGAACACATAAGATTTTTACGTGGAAAACCCTTCCGGGAAAAACCACGGGACCTATTCCATCACAAAATTCACTATGAGAAGAGTTGAACAATACAAGACTTGAATTTTACTCAACCAGACACGACACAACGTTCCTTGGTATCGATTCCTCAACTTGCAACCCACGAACATAGCACGTTCGATCTCCGCAATAGCAGCTCCGGTTCCTCACCGGTCAATCTTGCTCAAAGAGATCAACCATGATCTTTGAAGATCGATCTCCGTCCTTGACGGCTTTGGCTCAAGCCAACCAACACTCACAGTAAAGCACAAGATGAGTTTTAGGGTTTATGGAAGCTCTAGGGTGATCACATTAATGATTAAGGATCATCTAATGCAAGTTCACAATGATTGGAGTGAAGAACTTCCAAAAACCTAGAGTAAGACTAATGTAGATGAAGTGGAGTGATTTCCAGAGTTTAGATGAACTCTAGAGTGAGCCTAAGATGCTCTAACACCTCTGCAAAAGATGGTATTCACGGACTAGGGGAGTCACATTAAATAAAGGAACACCCCATGCAATTTAGATCTTGTTAAAAATGGATTTAGAAGGTTTTTTTCATATTAGGGTCAACCCTAGGAGTCAGTTGGGTCGACCCTGAGGTGCAAGGAACATTATTAAAGCATAACCCATATCAGGGTTGACCTTGGAGGACGTTTGGGTCAACCGAACATGGCACTTCGGTCGACCAAAATATCCTTCAGGGTCGGCCTTGAGAAAAATCACTCTCTGCCAAATTGCACCATACATTTTTTGGAGACTCAAGGTCGACCTTGAGGAGGCAAATCCGAATTCTTTTAGCTTTTAAAACCTTGATTCAATTCTTCACTCATCCTATGGTCTTTGGAACAAAGTTCCATGTTTTTTAGTATTTCCAAGTGGGGTATTGTTGGTTTTCTAGGTCTCACTTACCATCCTAAACAATGAGCCAACCTTGGGTGATGAATCTTCATAGTTTTTCATGGCTTCTTCTTCGCTTTGCTTCGTTCCGGATGATGACCTAAGGACCACTATACACCCTTTTTGGTCTCGGAATTTTGCCAACAAAACTTTGACTTGACACAACAAAACACATATTGTGGGGTTTAATCCACTTATCCAAAACTTGCACAAAAACGATAATCATATTGTCACAAGGGTTATGGACTTTTCTAAGCAACTAAAAACTATAACAAATCATCACATGAAATACATAATATAGCCGCACAATGGGTCCATATGATCATGTTATCTTAGAAATGCTACAACTACTCTTGTAGAATGCCTTCCAAGATTTATTCTCCATTCGATCATCATCATCTTCTATCTTCAAATATCAGCAACTCTTAATACTAAAATTACATCATATTCAAAATATAAAAAAACCTCGAGAAACCACCCAAAATAGGGTGCTCAAGAGGAGTACAACCCATAAGAAGAAAGAGAAGAAAATAGAGAGAGACAAGAAGGCATGATCATGGAACCCATCCACCATTCAACAAGAATATATATCAATCATTCATCAACTATGAATAATAACATGACATGACCAATAACTTAGAAAGTCCATAACCTCAACAAGGGTTTTGCCAACCTTAGGGAGACTCTTTTCCATATGGTTAAGGCCACTATTAACATTTAATAGAAAAAACCCTAAAGCAATTAATAAAGCAAGCATGTCTAGAATGAGATCTTAGGGCTTTAGATCATCATTAAAAGAAAACTATTTTCCTTTAATGCTTGGAATATCATTAAGAGAAACAATTTTTCTAAGATTTAATCTAACATTAAAATTCATCCTCACATTCCTCAATTAATAAACAAATAGAAAACACCATAATAAATTCGGCTATCTTAGGTATCTAATATTTTCCATATTATTTTGATCTAATAACTATTAAAATACCAAAATAAAAATGAGCAAATTGCTAAATATTAATATCACCATATATTGATTCCAAAATTAAATTCAACATCAATAATAGATGAATTCAAAATTTTCCATAAAGGCCAACTACTTTAGGGATTATTTGATTTAACAATTAAATAAAATAATGTCTTAAACAATAGTATTAAATGTCCATAAACTAATTGATTTCTATCAATTAAAATTCACTTCAGATAAAACTCTGTATCTCAACCAATGACATTTATGTAATTACTTGATTAACTATTAATCAAATAAAAACTTATAAGTACTATGTAGCCGGTATTTCTGAGCACATGTAATTAATCCAAATCAACTACAATAACTATGACATTATTTCCATAAACCTTTTAGGGGACCCTAAAGGATATCATAATTAACATTTAATTAAATGATAGCCCATGGACTCGAAGCAGATAATTAAACAATTTAATTAAATCTCAGCTCATGCTCTCAAATTAAATAATTAAATGATAGCCCGTTAAACGATTTAATAGAATCTTATGCTCTCAAATCAAATATGGAATTAAGGAAAAATTTGAAAGCCTCTCAGAAAATTAATTTAGAAAACTCATTTTCCTGCTTTAGATTTTCGACTGAGGTTTTCACCTTCAAAATGATTGATTCTGTAAAGACTTTCTTCATGAAAGTTGTAGCTCTTTTTGACGGCTTCGAAACAATGTACTGATAGACCTAAATCGGACTAACGGTCATTAAGTTATGGTCAAAATACCAAAACCATTTCGATTCTCATAATCAAATACAAATCCAAAAATCCATGAATCAAATCAAATCGAAATAAGCTTTAATCTCCAAAAACGCTTAAGCAAGGGTGTCAAACACCATGGGAGTTATTAATTAACATTTAATTAAATAAAATTTCATTATTATATGTTGGTCGAAATATCTATGGGTATCTAATTGATTTTAATTAAAGGGAAAACATGCAATAACACCATAAAATTAATAGATCATAAAGTAGGCTCTGATACCATTAAAAGACATGAATATAAAAATTTTCGAATCACTATTTTTAATTCAAGCTAGATTTTGATCTAATCAAAATCATCCCAAGGGTCATCTTATGATCATATTAAATCATGGTGTGAGAAACCATACTTATAAAACTTCTCAAGCGTAAAGTCTCCTATCGATTCACACGAACCTTTTTTGAATCTCCAAAGCTTTACTCCAATGGAAGCTTATGGCCCTTCCGATCAATGCTCTTTAATCTTTTCTTCGATCCAATAACCTTTCTTGATCAATAAAGATTCAATCTTGATGTAGAAAGAATCAGCCTTGATAATCAAAAAGAACTATTCTTGTGACCCTTCAATCCAAGCTCTATGGTCTTTTATTCTTTTCTTGAATGCAAGATCCTTTCTTGATTAACAAGATTGGTTTTGATTTTGTTCAAGATCCAAACGAAACTCAATAGAAGGATTTGCGAAAAGGTGGTTTGAACAATTCTTGATCATCAAGGATTTGTTCTTGATCTTCTTCAAGATCAAAAACCAACCAAAGAAGAATCATGGGAGATGTGGCCATACAAACCATAAAGGGGAGGGGAGGGGCATCCAAAAAGGGGAGAGAGAAAGAGAGGAAGACTTTCCTGTTGTGTTCTCCAAGGGTTAGATGTCCCACCCTTTATATAGACTTGCTTGGATAGCTTTCTTGCAATCCAAGACTCTTCTCTCATAATTCTAATCAAATTAGAATTCCCTTAATTAATTCATTAAAGATAAATCCTAATCCAATTAGGATCGATTTATCATTATTAGAAACTAACCTTATCCATTAGTAATAAACTAATCTTATCCTTATCTATTAGGATAATTAATTAGTAACAAACTAATCTTATCCTTATCTTATAAGAAAATATTAATTAGCAACCAAGTAATCTTATCCCTAACTATTAGGAGATAAACACTACTAACCAACTAATTGGATAAGGTCAACTAACTAATAGGATAAGATCAACTAACTAATTAGTTAGGGTCAACCTTGAATTGGGCATCCCACCCTAGGTGGGCCCCACTATCTCACCCCCCTTTGAGAGTTCTAAACTCTATGATGTCACCATTTGATCTTTATCAAAATCCCATGTGTCCTGCCCATATGGTTAATCACATCTTATGTGATTTCACCTATTAGAGCTTCACTATACCATATAGTGAATTACATGGAGAAATCGACCCAACCTAATTGTGGGAATTCGTTTCATCGAAATCCGAGGCCGTCTGCCCAATTTGGGCAGCGAGAGGCCCGGAATCCATACTTGGATAGTATACTTCGGCCTCAACCTACAAACGCCCACCAAATCCAAACCGGGGGTCAGATTTCAATGCCGCTTCTTCTAAAGCGTGTATTTCGACCCAAGCTAAGTGTGGGAATTTGTTTCGTCAAAATCCGAGGCCGTTTGCCCGATTTGGGCACCGAGAGGCCCGGAATCCATACTTGGATACTATGCTTCGGCCTAAACCTACAAACACCCATTAAATCCAAACCGGGGGTCGAATTTCAATACCGTTTCTTCTAACACGTGTATTTCAACCCAAGCTAAGTGTGAGAATTCGTTTTGCCGCAATCCGAGGTCATTTGCCCGATTTGGGCACCAAGGGGCTGCAACCCATATACTTGAATAGTATGCTTTAGTCTAAACCTACATACACCCACCAATTCCAAACTGGGGGTCGGATTCTGATGCTGTTTCTTCTAACCCTTGTAATTCAACCCAAGCTAAGTATTGGAGTTCGTTTCGTCGAAATCCGAGGCCGTTTGCTCGATTTGGGCACCGAGAGGCCCGGAATCCATACTTGGATAGTATGCTTCGGCCTAAACCTATAAACGCCCACCAAATCCAAAACAGGGGTCGGATTTCAATGTCGTTTCTTCTAACACGTGTATTTCGATCCAAAGCTAAGTGTGGGAATTCATTTCACCGAAATCCAAGCTCGTTTGCCTAATTTGGGCACTGAGGGGCCGAAATCCTTATACTTGGATAGTATGCTTCTGGCTAAACTTACAAACGCCCACCAAATCCAAACCGGTTTGTGACAACTTCCTTTCTGGGATGGAGGTCATCCAAACCATTCAGAGATGGTTTGTTGTCCGTCAAATCAGTACCAATTTCCAAAAAACATTCGCACAATTCTTTCATCAGTTTTATCAAAGAAAAACTAGTTCAATAATTCTGTATGATTTAGGATATTTATCTTCCACTAATTTTAGAATTGGATTCAGATTAGGTATGTGGAAGTCAGGCCGATTTGGGTATCGAGAGGCCTGGATGTATATCTCTGAATGGTTTAGATGACCTCCATCTAAACCATAAAGAAAATTGTCGGAAAGGTAATGGTGAAAGGGATAAGAAGAGAAAGAAATCAAAAAGTACAGGTTATTCAAATTCACGTAGTTTGGTGGTTGTTCAGAAGCACGGAACCCTCCACAATGTCAACAACATAACCAAATGTGAATATTATTGTTCACGTTGGTTTGGTCACTGTATGCCATCATCATCCATTCTGTGTGCATGTGCACGTGAAGGCCTGGTCAATGAAGAGTTTCTAAAATAAAGTATATCTATAAATCATGAAACTCAACATAACCAGGCTTTTTGTAGTAACGAGTGCCCGCATGAGCAATCCAAGAATGAGGACATTCTTGACCCTTTCGAGGGTCATTTAGTAAGAAAATTTATCAAGTATCTTCTTAAGTAAAGGCGGTTGTAATAAGTAGTGCAGGAACCGGGTGGGTGGTACATGGAGGCATAACATGCAATTTGCAGGTCAAACTTTATCCTTGTTTTGAATTTAGTGCTAGCTAATGTTGGATTTACATCATCAACTTTCAATGCCCGATTTGGGTACCGACAAAACCGAATTCCAGATTTGGAAGTCTACTTTAGCCTAAACCTACAACCTCACACCAAATCCTAATCGGGTTTATTTTCAAACAACTCAAGGATGGAACAAGAACCATGTATAACATATGTTTATCCAATTACATTCAAGGTTTTGTTCCAAGGCAACTGAAGTATATATAGAGTAAAGCCTAGGTATGACTTGGTGACTAAAGTATGTCTTTGGTTTCTATTCACAATGACTTAAGTATATGTCAATAACTAAACATGACAAATTTTTGCATGAGTGTATTCATGGTTTCCTTTCCAAATAACTCTAGTATAGACCAATAACTATACATGGCAGTTTTTTTTTTTGGTAGGTATATCCATGGTTTCTCAAACAACTCAAGTGTGCATCAATACCTAGCATATCTGATTTTTATGATTCAAATTTATTATTGCTTTACAAATAACCCAAGTATGGATTAGAGCATTCCTAGCAGTCTCACCAACATGAAAATAAGGATATTTTGGTGAGCCAAATGGCTAAAAAGTGCTAAAAACTCTCTCCAGCAGCCACACCAAAACTCAGCAAAATAAAGATTTAGGTTTGGTGAGTGTACAGTACTCACCAAGTTTGGTGAGTTACTGTACACTCACCAAAGCTAAAATTTCTCTTTCCCTCCTTTTTTGTGGGCCCACACAAATAATAAAATAAAGGTTTCTTTCTTCCTTCCTTTATTGTGGTCCCACACAAACAATAAAATAATGTTTCTCTCTCCCTTTCTTTTTCGTTTTCCCAACAAATAATAAAATATTGTTTCTCTCTCCTTTTTTTGTTAAAATGGTGAGGCTGCTGGGAGTGTTTTCAAAAAGTGGCTGACCAAAATAACTTTTTGTGAGTTTTGGCTATTTTGGTGAGTAAAATTTGGTGAGGCTGCTAAGAATGCACTTAGTACAAAGGCATGGCATATTTTTTTTTTGGCCAATTACATTCAAGGTTTCATTTGACATTCACCACAACAATAACACTACCACTACCCACCACTACCACTACCCACCACCACCACCACCACCATCACCTACCCACTATGACTACTACCCACCACCACAACCATCACCACTACCACTACCCACCACCACCACCACTACCATCACCACTACCACTACCCACCACCACCACCACTACCATCACCACTACCACTACCACTACCCACCACCACTACCTACCACCACTACCATCACAACCACCACTACCATACACCCACCCACAACCACTACCACCACCATCACCTACCCGCCACGACTACTACCCACCACCACTACCATCACCACTACCACTACCCACCACCACAACCACCACCATCACCTACTCACCACCACTACCACTACCCACCATCACTACCACCACCACCACCACCATGATATATAAAATATTATAAATTATAAGTAAAATCTTTTAAACTTAACATTTATCTCTAGAGTCGCGTGTGGTGTTGTAGAAGGTGGAGCTGCACCCTATTGTGAAAAAATTTGGTAAATCAATGAATGAATATTTAAATATTAAAAAGTAATAATTAATTCTTCTTATATTAAATACATGTCCCGCCATGAAATCCTGCACAAAACGCTCCAATAATGCCAGACGCATCCGAGTGTCCACCAGCAGCTGGTCTTTCTCTACCACTATCTCCTCGAGAGCTTTGATCCTCTCAGCAGTCTGAGGATTAGCCGGAGAGGCACCGAAGGGACCCGCAGATCATGACCCCCAAACTGGGTAGGGGTCGGGCCTAACCCAGCTCCACGGACACGCCCAACTCTCTTAGGCCCTATGACCTGAGCGAATATATCATCTCAGCCTGTGGTATCCTACAAGCCCTCTAGTGCCTGCGCCCTCACCTCCTGCATCTGGCACTGCAAACAATTGGAGACAGTTGATATTTCGTAGGTAAAAGGGGAAATTCTAAGATTTTCAAATAAGTAAATTTACATACAATATTCTCCCCCGCCTATACATGCACTGGCGTGCCATCTTTGCATAGGTGCGTGAGGATGTAGACCTCTACACGGCCTTGGGGCGTTTGAGAGGAGCTTGCAACTCGCTATGACAGTCACAATAGTAATTAAAACTTAGTCAATACAATAAAAATAAATTACAAAAACAACTTTTAACAAATCCAACTGAACATACCGCCTCATGCCTGACTCTGGCAAAGCTCTTCATGCCACTCGTATGGGGGACCTTCTATTTCAAGCGATTTATTTTATTTCTTTTGCTTCGTTTCTACAACAAATTTAAATTATAGTTAATTAAGAGAGTTGAAGCACAATTTATTTATGTTACCTATTAAAATGACGAAAAATATATATATATACCTGGCCCTCCTCGGAGAACCAAAAAGCTAGCAATGTAGGCCACTAGGCGGCCACCACATCTGCAGGGCATGCAGCAAGAAGCTGCTCTGGCGTAGCCCCCGGGGTGACGTACTCTCAGCGTGGCTTCGACTTCCAATCTTAGTATTTATGCCCAAGGAAAGCACGAATGAATTATTCTACGAATGGTTCAATGTCAAATTTTTCCTGAAACACGATTTCATATGATTAAACCATGAGCAAATAATAAACAAAAAGATATGTAATTAAAAACTAAAAATTAAACCAATGTCAGATATTTTTGATTCTCACCCAAACCAACTGTAAAGCTCGCTATTTCTGCTCTACATTGATGTGAATCCAACTGGCCACATCGAGTCGACACAAATGCCCATCTCGGGCAAGATTACCTAAGTAATCAACCAACATCTTCCCAGCCTTTTCTACCGGCAACACTCTATTGTCGGTCAGTACCCTTTGTTTCACCGCGGAGGTAGTTTGAGCAGGGTAAGACTCCTGTTCTTGCCTCAAGCCCTCCTAATAGGTCCTGGAGGAGGAGGGAGTAATGCAGCACTAGATTTGCTGGGGGCGGAGGTCTACCTCCCCTCCCCTCCCAGTGACTGTGTAGGATCCATCTGTAAAATAAACAACTCATTAGGGATATCTCATAATTACAGAGTTTAAACACATAAAAGTGTATGAATTTATTCACTAACATGATAATAAACAACCTAGTGCATATTTTTCATAATTAGAGAGAACTAACATTTTATAGTGTATGGATTACGTCACGAACATGAAAATAAACAACTCAGAGTAGATTTTTCGTAATTACATAGTTTAAACACATAAAAGTCTATAGATTTCTTCACTAATTTGAAAATTCACAACCTAGAGTAGATTTATCATAATCCGAGAGTTTTCGACCTAACCTAAGTCTATGAATTTATTCACTAACAAGATAATAAATAACCCAGTTCAAATTGTTCCTAATTACATCGAACCAACATTTAATAGTGTATGGATTACATCACCAACATGAAAATAAACAACTCAGAGCAGATTTTCCATAATTACATAGTTTAAATACATAAAAGTCTACGGAGCCTAAGTCTATGGATTTTTTCACTAACATTAAAATAAACTACCTAGAGCAGATTTTTCATAATTACATTAAACCTGTAAGCACCCAATTTGTACACCCTTGTCCTAACCACGGTTAAGACTTTTTAACCATGGTTATCCCCAGTCAAGTCCCTTAACCCTAGGTAAACTCTAGGACTTAAACCTAGGCCTAACCCTAGTTAAGAAACTAACCCTAGGTAAATCCTAGCCTAGCCCTACCCAAGCCCTAGCCTAGCCGTAGCCTAGCCCTAGCTAAGCCCTAGGCCATTAGGGCTTAAGCCCTAAAGCCCCAAACCCTTTAGAAGGTCCAAACCCTCGGCCTGGGCCCAAGCCCAGGCCCAAAATTCAAATCTACTCCCCCAGTACCGCGTGCTTGCAACAAGCCAGGAGCATGTTCGGCAAAATCACTTTTGACGATAATGTCTTCACCGACATTACCATTTTTCTCATTTTTGAGAATGGCGGTAAATACATTACCACCATTCCCTGAGTTTCATTTTGCAGGTCTACAAATTCCCCCTACACACTCCACCGCCTTCCCCTATGCTACCCACTCCCTCAGCTCATCATACCTCCTCTAGAGACCTATACCTCCTCATTTTAATCCCTATAGAGTCCCCAACCCTTCTGCTATAAATGGGCAGCACCCCCATGGCCTTAAGGACACTGGAAAATCCCCCCATTTCGAACCCCTACTCAATTCCAGAGTCTCAGGCCTCTAGGCCCCTTCAGTAGCTCCCCAACAAGATCCAGCAGCCTCCCCAACTGTCCTTACTCCTTTGCATAGCTGCACCACCGCCTGCAACATCACCTCAGCGCCACCATCGGCCACCACTATCCTCACCAACGTGCAGCAAGGTAGGGCTTCCCCTACCCGCCTTTTTCCTTGTTTTTAATGCCATTGTGAGCCCCTGGTCCATTCTAAGGGACCTCTTCATCTCGGTTTTGCAGGAAACCCCTCTGTGGGGGTCTCTCCCACCTTAGTCTTAGGTGTGGGGAAACCCCTAGAGGTATACCAACACTTGGATGCACCCCCATAGCATCCCCGTAGGGTATTTCAAATTTCTGGAAAATTTCAAGAGTGTTGGTAAATTCAGTACCGACACTTCTGGAGGTTGCTATTGCAAGGGCTGTGGGCCCCACTTGAGCATGCCCTGGTCCAATCCAGGGCCTAAAATGGGTCTATTGACCTCTCCCCAGCCCATCCTGAGCTTTACAGACCCTAACCTCCAACCTAACCATGGTTAAATTGCAAAACAAGAAACACTGCCAAACTATCGGTGTATACATTACCGACATATCATTATTTTTTGTGTAGCATACTTTGGGCCATTACCAGGCCTACACATGGCCTCTCCTAAGGCCCACAATAGGCTTGGGGCATTCCCTTCATCCTGAGCTTCAAAACCATAGGTCGTGGACCCCAGGGGTCCACACCTAACCCAAGTTATGGCCCTCTAAACTATGGTTAAAAAACTACCAAACTAGAGGTAATTGGTTCACCGACAGCCTGGCTTTTTTTATTTTCCTAGGCCTTACAGTGGCCCACAGCCCATGGGGGGCCTCCACTAGATCTGACCTAGCCCTTGGGGCCCATTCCAGGCATGCCCAAACGTTGCCTTTGCCTTAACCATGTTTAACTCAACCATGGTTAAGAGTTAACCACGGTTAGTTGGTCAAACCTCTTGAAAAAATTCCTAAAAATCCAAAATATTCTAAAACTTTAGAAAATGATGTGTTTGGACTATGCATGTTTTCCTAACCACGGTTAGATGAGCTTAACCATGGTTAACACTTGATTTAACCATGGTTATGCCTATTTGAACCTTGAAAATTTTCAAAAAATCATAAAAACTCCCAAATGACATTGTAGAATGTCCAACCTTGGTTATCCGTACTAATCACGGTTAAACTCATGTCTTAACCATGGTTAGCCTCATTTAACTTGGAAAGATTTGGAAAAAATCCATAAAAGTATTCAAATCATATTTAAGGACCATAAACATACATTGGACCTTACCTAACTTTGGTTAACATTCCTAACCCTTGGTTAACAGAACCATGGCCTATCGGGCCTAATCTCGGCCTATCGGACTTACTCTTGATCGTTGGGTCCATCCAAGGCCCACCGGGCTTAATCTTGGCCTACCGGGCCCAAATCGGCCTACCAGGCCCAATCCCTTAGTCTACCGAGCTAAACCCTAGCCTATCGGGCTTATCATTTTGGCCTACCGGACCCAAACCTTTGGTCAACCGGACCCAATTTACCATAATCAAGCACTTGACCAACCTGTTCAACCACCCCTAGCCTCCCGGCTAGACCCCAAGCCACCCTGGGTGCACACACAACACTCCCCTAGCCTCGGCACGGGCTCATATGCCAAAATTAGTCTTGGTCTGATCTCACCCCATTGTGACTACGAAGGCAACCCAACCCGGGTTCAATCTTAGTGTAGCTCTTCCTCTTCTTGGATTATTATAAACTAAACCTAAGGCATTTCACTAATACTTGACACTAATTTGGCTTAAACCTAATAAGTAAGGAACCGTTGTAAAACGGAAGTGCCGAGTTGCCTGACACTTTTCCCGGACTTAACCGAACCTCTTACTCAGAACTCTAAGCAGACTAAGACCTTATTCATTACCCAAGACTTATCCCTACTGAATTAATAAGTGGCAACTTATAACATAAAACCAGTGAGTAATCGAAACCCGTGCTCATAACTCTGGCGACTCTGCTGGGGAGATTGTTTGTCATACTTTAAGGTTCAACCCGGAACCTAGGTCTAAACTAAATTAACATCAACACTACTCAAATGTCTTAGAATTTAGTCTAATACTAATTCCTTATAACTTTTGAGTGTATTTTGTACTGTGCATCCCATACAAAGCATAGTAGTCTAACAGCCCTGAATCCCTTTAGATAGGCTTAATATGTTTACGACTGCTGGATGATTATCCTCAGTAATAGAGGCTTAAAAGTCTTGGAGGTCCACGGAGTTACTCCTACTGGGTGATTACCCTTAGAAAAAGATTCTGAACGCTCCCCTTACACCAATTGTCTCTTTTCAAGGGAGTCGCATATACGGTGTTAAGTGATCCCCCATCCTACTAGGAACACACCTGCATTACCCCATCATGCATACATATAGCCTAGGTCAGGGTATAGTCTACAAGCAATCCACCTAGAACGATACTCTAAACCCTAACCTGCTTGCACCCTATACCTGTCCCCAATCATGGTTGACAACCCAGGCACATCCTACCCGGATAAGCACCCACCCAGGGGCATGTGATGAGCCAAACTTGTACTTGTAATAAAACACATCCTACCCCACATCTTGATATAGCACATGGGGTTCAAATCCCAGGAAAATAGGTCCTCACAGGACCTATTCCAACCTTGACCCGATAAGCCTCCGGTTCCCAATAACCCGGGTAAAGTATACTGGATCTCTGTCCGCTTGCCCTATCAGATCACATGTGCCCTATCGCACCAAGTCAAAAATCAAAAAAAATCTACCAACATTTGCATCATCTTTGCATCCTGTATTTTGCATACACAGTACACTTACACAGAGTTTGTATATTTATCCAAGTAGATGGTAGGTCCGTCAGAGATTGTTCCGTCAAATGGTCAGCCATCACGGATCGTGCACCTCCTCTCCCAGGGGGCATGTGACAAAACCCTCCATGATACAATTGAGGCCCTAACTTAGGATCAGCGTCTCACTTAGGCTCGGTACTACCGAGTGGGTAACACCCTAGACCTGTCCATGGTTAAACCAGACTGGTGCCTCTTAAATGTAGCCATCTAGTGTTGGAACCCATCATACATGGTGTTCCGTTTTGGTAAGAATGAGCTGTGTCCAACACTGAAGGAGATACAACGCATCATCGGCCTAATCATGGAAGGTGATGCCATAGTACTACGCTACAAGGCATCATTTCAGGCAAACCTCTCAAGGTTTTTACAAATCAAGTTTGCCTCCTTACAACACGATACTAGCGGCACTTATGAACAGGTATCTATTAAATTTCTTAAGAAATAGTACCGGCCCAGGTGGAACCCTGACTCCCAGACTGCGGAACTTCCGAGTCTCAACGCCTTTACACTGATCATCATGTCCCAGCTGATGTTCCTGAGATACCGTACCCTTGCTAACTCAGTATAGGTGAGGATCATTGAAGATATGCGCGATTCTAAGACGGTCGTCCCAGTCATCCTTGTAGAGCTTCTCAAGGCTCTCAACCAAGCAATAGAACGCAGAAAGGGCATCTTCTATGTCAGTGCACCGCTACTACACTTGTGGCTAGTATCACACCTGACTACCATCTTACTAGTGCCCGACATCCCTCAAGATGCATACAGCTTGCCCAAGAAGATTTCTCATAATCAGGGCTAGATACTGACCACGGACACCAAAACTCTCTATAGGTTTCTCCAAAACCTAACAGATGAGCAGATTACATGGGAATGTGTGTGGCTGGTCTGCAGATAGCTACCATGCGTTGTTATAGTAGGAAGGCGATGCATGGTCCTAACAGGTCTCACTGGCTCAGCAGCCTACGTGCCACTCTGAGTCCTTCGCCAATTTGGACTCCCTTAGCGGATCCCAGTGATTGACAGTCTGATAAATGACTTCGTCGACTTCACAGTGCAGTCTGAATGCCTCACCCATCAATTCCAAGCAGATTAGCGAAGCTCCCAGAGAGATCAATGGCCAAACTTTGTGGTTATAACAGGACCATCAACTGATTTTCGCATACCGACTATGGGTGGAAAACTCTGACATTCCATCTGGTATGCCGGCACCCAAGGAACTGCCAATGCCAGTTTCCACTCCATCATGAGGAACCATACTCATCACAGAAATAGTGGTTCCTTGGAGAGACATCTTCCTAGAAAGACAGTTACAGATACAGGAGGTAAAGAAGAGGCTACGGAAAGCTTAGTGAGCATTCATGCAACAGGAAGCGGAGCAGAACCGTGAACTCCCAGCCATGTAGAAACAGGTGGAGTAGCTCGAGAATATAGTCCAGTCTCTTCAGAAGAGAAGCAGGGGTGATGCCAAAGAGACCGCCATCATCAAGGCCTAACTGCACTTTTATCAAGAACAGCTTGACAGTGAAAAGGTTAAGATGACAAATTGAATCCAAGAGTTCGGATCTCATATGTTCAATGCCACGGAAACAATTGAACACAAGGACGTTGAAATCACATCCCTCCAACAACAGATCATAGACCTTGAAGGCGTGCCCTGGCCGCTTGACTTTGTCATCCCTGATGGACCTGCTTAGGGTTGAGTCTTTTTTTCTTGAGTTATTGTCCTGTATTCACTCACTCAATCATGCATTCAATGAAAATCTTTCTTGCATTCTGTCTCATTATGCATAATCGTGATTAGTCGTTTCATTCTTTTCAGTTATATGAGCCGACCCATGACTCGCTCTATAACTGCAATTCTCGCAGAAGTAGCAGATGCAGTCCTCACAGTTTTACCGGTCTAAGAGTAGGTGCCCATCCAAGCCATATCAGAAAACAGTTCGGATACAATGGTAGAACCAGTTAATCAAT
Organism: Tetracentron sinense; assembly: GCA_015143295.1. Lineage (NCBI taxonomy): Eukaryota > Viridiplantae > Streptophyta > Magnoliopsida > Trochodendrales > Trochodendraceae > Tetracentron > Tetracentron sinense. The sequence continues at coordinate 18,961,281 of CM026571.1, forward strand.
AATAGAGGAACAGTGAGATCCTGCAAGCTCACGAAAGGGACATTACGGCCATGCAAGCAAAACTTGATAGTATTTTAGAACCTCTGAAGATTCTGATCGGAACCCGAATCAATGAACCTTCTTCCCAGATTCCCACCGGTAAATCATCCGAACAACCTATCCTTGAGTCTCACCATAACCCGATCATCATCCCTAACCCTAGGCCCGCTACAAGCGGAGGAGATATGGAGTACGAGTACTTTGAGGGGGCAGAGCAACCCAAGGCCTCCCACATTAATTAGGACAGACAATCATCTTCTAATCCCATACCATTTCTTCGAGAATGGCACAAAGAGATTAAACAAATGAAAGAAGAGATGAGAAAGATGAAGGGTGCATCTGTCAGCACTAGTCTGTCTCTAAAGGACTTGACTTTCTCTTTAGGGGATGCAGTCCCTGTGGTTTCAAAGTGCTAGATTTCGACAAGTATAATGATATAGGCTGTCTAAAACAGCATTTACAGCTATACTTAGGGGACATGCTCTAGCACTAGAAGAACCAGCACCTCCTCATACAGTACTTTCAGAAGAGCTTGAAGGGAGAGCAACCCTGACATGGTGGATGACAGTAGACAAACAAAGGATAAACACTTGGTAGGATGTCATGAACTGCTTTGTAGAGCAATATTCCTTTAATCAGGAGCTCTGGCCTCAGTGGAGCCAGCTCGAACAAATGAGTCAGCGCAACATTGAATCTTTCTTGGAATTCGACACCTAGTGGAGGGAGATGACAGCTAAAATCCCTACTCTTATCCCTAAGGAGGAACTGGCAAGCATGTTCATGGGCATACTGAAGTAGCCCTACTCAACCTTGATGGTCACATTGCTTGTGGTAGACTTCAGCACCATCATCAAGACTGGTGCCCGCATAGAGACTGCCATCAAGAGTGGGGCCATCCACTCCAGTCTAGGGCTTGATCCTTCCAAAGCAACAGCCTCAACCAGCAAGAACAGCGGTCCCCAGGACCAATGAAAGAAAGCAGATGTACACATGATGGCTTCTACAGCACCCATTAGACTTCCAGCTCCAATAGCTCCAGCTCAACCAACTACCAGAAACACCCGGCCAGCCCGGCCTAACCAGATGCAAAACTAGCATCAGTACAAGCCCCCCAGGAACTTTACTCCTCTCCCCTATACTCTCAGCCAATTGCTAGAGTTTTTAACCAAGCAAGGTCTTCTTGCTTTAAGAGGTCCTACTCCCCTCTTACCCCTAGACAAAAGAAGCAAGAATTACGATGTCAATAACGCTGTGCCTTTCACCAAGGCTCAGGCTATACTACTGACTTTTGCATCGACTTGAAATGCGCCATCCAGGATCTTCTAGATAAAGGAAAAGTTGAGCTAGCTTCAAGCAACACCAGCATCAACCAGGCGCCACGACCCCCACTTAACAATCAAGTCAACTTCATATAGTGGGAAGAGCCCGGGGCAGGACAGCCTAGACCCAACGCATCGACAGTAAATGACAGCATCATCAGGCCCTCCTACCAATAACTTGTCATAATCCCCCTTCCCTAATCGAACATTCAGGCCATTCAGGCCCTAGTACAAATCCCCGCTCTTGAATCTGGCGAAGAGCAAATTGTTTACATAATCCCCAGTCCCGCCAATTGGCCCACGACTCCAGCCCAAGACTCCACTTCTATCAGCCCAGTCTAAATAGCTCACATTTTCCTCCAACCTTTCAGCCTCAATCACGTACCCACTCCCCGCTCTCTCATTATTGAGAACAAGAGCATAGCCAACCTCACCCAATCTGGTCAGGTGCACCAACCGTCAGCAGCTGAGCTAGCAAAGGTAAAGGGAAAGAGAAAGAAACAGAAAAGCAAGTGTACTAGATCCTGAAAAGGAAATAGCAGACTTTGCACTTCTGCTGAAAATCTTAGAGAAAGTGAAAGAATTCATCATTACGCAGCAGTTGAGTAAGACACCAACCCAGATCTCAATCATGGGTCTTATTCTAACTTTCGAGCATCACCAAAAGAAACTCCTCCAAGTATTCAACAGTGCCCACGTGACACTAGATATTACGCCCGAGAAGCTGGGGTTTATGGTGAGACAAGCGCTAGAATCAAGAGTTATCTCCTTTACAGAAGAAGAGATACCGGACGGCAACAAGGACCATACCCGGGCCCTTTACATAGCAATGCAGTGCATGGATAGAACACTTTCGTCAGTACTAATAGACAATGGCTCCAGCCTGAACGTCTAAACTCTGTCAACACTACAAAACTTAGGTATAAATCTCAGTCAGGTGAAGAAAAGACCCACGACAATCCGAGATTTTGACAACTCAACAAGGCAAAATTTGGGCAACATCGACCTGACCATCAGGGTCTGACCTACTCAATTCACTACAAACATTCAAGTTGTAAATGTGCCTGCCTCATTTACTTTGCTCCTCGGGAGGCAGTGGATTCACGCGGCCAGAGCCATTCCCTCCTCTCTATACCAAAGAATCAAATTCATCCAAGATCACCACCTGGTCATAATACCATCAGAGGGAATCAACAAGTTCCCTCAAGGACATCCAGGAGCTTGGGCAGGGCACCGCCTTCATGTCTTACTAATTCGAGCAGGTTAGTTCTATCGTCCAGATAGAAAAGCAGAATAAACAGCAGATTCTGTCATTTGTCAGAAAGATAAAAAAAATGAACTATCAGCCCAGAGTAGGCCTGACAGCTTGAAACCAAGGGATAAAAAAGAGATATACACCTCCTCGATACACTCCACCTTTTGGACTGGGCTACAGGCCCACATATGAGGATTATCTCACCAAGCTAACAAAGAAAAACAGTCAATCAATGAAACCAGAACCTCGACCCCATATTTTAGTAAGATTCTCGATTAGAACCTTCCAGCCTTACCCTGACACTGCACCAGTTGCCCTAACACCCCAGCCCAATGCCAAATCTTCAGAGATTCCAGATCTAGAGATCTTCAGCGTGACCCAATTATTCAATAAGCTGACTGCCGAAGATGCTACCGAAGTAGAATATCTAGTGGTAGAATAGGTTTGCACTCTCTCCAATAGCGCTGAAGCGTCATCCAGTCGCCAACCACTAATCTGTTGGTGGACTGAGACTCTCACCATTAAGGCCAGCTAGGGCCTAGGAAGCAGCAGTGTAGGAAAGGTCGGTCAGATCAAGTAGTGAACAAGCATCACCCTTCTCTTCCTTCTATCTCTCTTTGCTTCTGTTTACAAAATCCAAATGTCAGGCCACTATCGACCTCTTATGTTTGAGTCAACTTTTGTAACAACAATCATACTTGTTTTTATAAATGAAATCTAGCATTTTAACTCAAAAAAATGTTTTGCATCAAACATTTTGGCTGATGACGAAAATCACACGGACTCTTCCCCTGGAAGGCCTAGTGTCCCAAAGCCACCAAAAACAAAAAACATAAGCATGCTGCCAGGAAATCGCCTACACTAAGGTTACCCCTGAAACCCTTCTAGAACTGACGAAAGTGGAATATGATTCAGAGCAGGAATAGGAACAACCTCAGGAGATTCTAGACCTCCTAAAACACGGTGAAGGGTTATTACAGTTAAACATTGAGGATACCGAGACATTAAACCTTGGATCCGAGAACAACCCACATCTAGTCAAAATCAGCACAAGCATAAGCCTGCAATAGAGAACAGAGATGATCTGCTTTCTAAAGAGCTACAGTGATGTATTCGCCTGGTCGTATACAGACATGCCCGACCTAGATCCCGTATTGGTGGTGCATAGACTACTCCTAAACCCTGACGTCAGACCAGTTAAGCAGAAACTGAGATGGATGAGGCTCGAATAGTCAAAAAAAGTCAAAGATAAAAAATAGATCAATGCAGGCTTCCTAGCAATAGCAACTTACCCTGAATGGTTGGCCAACATCGTGCCTGTACCCAAAAAGGATGGCAAAGTCCGAATGTGTATCGACTACCAGAACCTGAACAGGGCAAGCCCCAAAGGGAACTTCCCTCTCCCGCACATTGACATTCTGGTCGACAACACTACGGGGCACGAGACTCTCATTCATGGATGGTTTCTCCAGATACAACTAGATCAGAATGGTAGAAGAAGACATGGATAAAACCTCCTTTATCACACCTTGGGGCACATTTTGCTACTAGTTCATGCCCTTCAGACTTAAGAATGCAGGGACAACCTACCAAAGGGCCATGACGGCACTATTCTATGATATGATCCACAAGAGAACTAAAGTCTATGTGGATGACATGATCGTCAAATCACCTACTACCAGGCAACACCCGAAAGACCTGAAAAGACTCTATAATAAACTTAGAGAATTTAGCCTGAGATTGAATCTGGCAAAATACATCTTTGGAGCCTCATCAGGAAAGCTCTTTGGCTTCATAGTCAGCAAAAGAGGCATCGAGATCGATCCAGCCAAAGTTAAGGCTATCATCGAAATGCAGACTCCCCAGACTGAAAAGGAGATCTACGGGTTTCCTAGTTAAAATTTAGTATATTAGCCGAATCATCTCTCAGCTCACTCCAATCTACAAGCCGATCTTCAAGTTTCTTCAAAAAAACACACCAACAGTCTGGACAGACGAGTGTCAGGAAGCCTTTGATAGAATAAAGCCATACCTGCTCAATCCTCTAATATATGTGCCTCCTACCCCGGGACGGCCCCTACTACTCTACATCTCAGTGCAAGAAATCTCCATAGGGTGCGTCTTAGTAGAGTACGATGAGACTGTGCGACTAGAGCAAGCTATCTACTACATCAGTAAACACCTGCTGGAGTATGTAGGGAGGTACAGTGCTCTTAAGAAGACATGTTTGGCACTAGTCTGGGCAACTCAGTGTCTTTGGCACTATCCGTTGTCCTACCTAGTAATCCTGATCTCCCAGATGGACCCACTCAAGTATCTCCTAGAAAAGCCAACCACCACCGAAAGGACTGCCCGATGGCTTATGATGTTGTCTGAATTAGACATCACATACATGACACAGAAGTCAATCAAAGGGCAGGCGATAGCAGATCACCTAGCCCACAACCCAGCACAAGACTATATGTCTGTACATGATCAATTTCCAGATGAGGTCATCCTATACACAGAAGCAAATGAACAAGAATACTTCGGTTGGGAGTTATACTTTGACGGAGCTGCCAACAACTATGGGTACGAGGAAGGGGCAGTCTTGATCCCACCCAAGGGAGCACACCTCCCCATATCAATCAAGTTGAAATTCAGATGCTCCAATAATGAAGCAGAATACGAGGCATGCATAGCCGGTTTGAAAGAAGCCTTGGGCATCAGGACTGAAGAGATCGACGTCTATAGTGACTCATCCTTGGTAATTTTCCAGGCAAACGAATCTTGGGCCATCCGAGAAGCCCGACTAGTCTTGTACCTTGCCAACCTCAACATGCAGATCACTCAGTTCAGAAGAATCACCTTCAGCCATAGGTCTAGAAATCACAATAGGTTTACTGATGCACTGGATACCCTCGCCTCCATGGTTTAGATCCCCAAAGGTATCATTGTAACGACCCGGAATTATAATATAATAAAATTATGTGTTTATGGGTCCTTAATGGAGGTTAAGTAGTTAATTATTTGTTAAATTGATAAAAAGTAGGTTTTGTTCGGGATTGGATTATACAGGTAAAACTTCAGTACTTTTCCTTGAAAATCGTGCACAATTTATAGGTCGACTATCTAGACGATCACCCATCGTTCCAGTTCCATCACATATTGATTCACGAGACCACGGGAGTCTTAAATGTAAAAAAATTGAGAAAACCAAGAAATTCTAAATTTTTCTGGAATTTAGTGGGACTCCATAATTATTGGGGATTCTAATAGAAATCCGTGCGGCTGGTACCATAGCGTGCCGATCGGCCGTGAGGAAGACTGTCGGTTGTTTCAGCAATTAATTATCTCATATGAAGAAACGACAGTGTGTTTTGTGTCTGAAATCAAGAAATTAGTGGGTTTTGCAGTTTTCTTCCAGACTAAAGTGCAGCCGTTAAAACTTAGTGTTGCTTCCCGAAAATTTTACAGCCGGTGTCGAATTGTCCCAAGTTCGATCACCTAAAGTTTAGTCAAAATCAAATGTCATTAAGTAGGACTATGGAGGCCGTATACACGAGAGAAGGCGGAAAAATAGTCAAACCGTTGACTTGGTCAACGGGACCATTTATTATGGTCATGTGCATAGCACATGACCTTATCTATATAATGAAGGCCAGCCTCCCCCATTTCTCACGTTCTATAAACAGGGGGAGGTTCTGCCACAGAATATTTTAGAGAAAGAAAGTGAGGAGAGAGAAAGGAAGAGAGAGAAAGAGGAGAGAGAAAGGGAAAGGGAGGTCCCCTTGGGGTTTTTTGACGTTCCCGACGCGCTGGTGACGTCAATTTCTTTTTCCGACATCTCGATTTGCATGTAGGGAGAGAGAGAGAAAAAGGTAGAGAGAAAAAGTTGCATGCGCTCTACCCCGGGGTTGATCGTTGTAGAGAACGCATTGGCAACATCCGTTTTTCCTTGCGAGACCTCAAAACGCGTGAAGCATGTAAAACCCCTTTCTTTTCTTCACTCTTTTCCCTTATTTTCCTATATTCTTTTATGTGGAGTATATGCATGTCATTTGGCGTGAATGAAAAAGGGTCAGAGACCCCTATGTGATGTGTGGAAGGTTTGGATGTGCATGAAAAATGAGTAGAGGGGTGTAGCCTCGGTCTCGGGTGTCAAAACCCCAAATTTAGGCTCACTGTGTGAATGGTGTGGATGGAAAAACGGTCAGAGACCCCTATGTGATGTTGTGATTTTATATGGACCATAGAAGAGCCCAGATCGGGTCCTTGGTAAATTGTATCGCCACTCTAGGGTGACGAAAAGTTGTTTTACATGTCATATAAGGCTATGGAGATATCCATTAACCTGGAAACGTTCCCTAACAGGAAGGTGTGTTACCGGAGTTGGTTCACGGGCTTGAGGCCCAAGTATTTCAGTTAATCAAGCGAGGTTTGGGTTAACTAGGGTTAACCTGTGGTTAGAAAATCTAATCATGGTTAAGTATAGTCCGTGGTTCCTCTTTAACTAGGTCAGGAGAGACGGTGTCTAGTGAGGCCCGGGGTTCCTCTGTGATTGATAGTCGGGAGATGTCGGTCTATTTGTCTAGGTCGTCTATGGTGTCTTTTGGACTAGGTCAGGAGTGGCGGTGTCCTGCATGGCCCGTGGTTCCTCCGTGACTGATAGTCGGGAGATGTCGGAGTCTTAGGGAGTTTAAAGTGGCTGACATCAGATAGTGTATAGTCTGGGGTTCCTCTCTGGATGGGTCAGAAGATGTCAGCACCGTGTCTATCGGGGTCCCTTCTTGGTGGAACATCAGGAGATGACGGCATTGGTAAAAATGTCGGGGTTCCTCCGTAGACTAGCCAGAAGATGACGATAGGCAAGTTGGTCGGGGTTCCTTCTTGACTAATACCCAAGGCGATAGCAGCGAATACACGGTAGATGTTGCCAGTCGTTGAATGGAAAAGTATTGTCCTTATTGGGTGAATGCCAATGTTGTGTGTGTAAGCTTTGGATACGAAGTGGTCTGAGTCGGTATATTTAGGGTTGGTGTATTTGTCTAAGTTGATGTACTCAGGGTTCAGTATGGAATCGTCGGATTCCAAGTAAGTTGGGTTGGTATGCCCAAGATTGGTCATATTCGGGTAAAAGCCGGAACAAGGTGTGTGAGTCTAAATGACTTAATGTATTATGGTTATGATTTAGAGACTTTAAGCTGAACATTTGTAGGTTGTGGCCAGTTAATAGAGTCTCAGGACTCGAAATGAAATATGATTGATGATTGAAATGATAATTTGGTAATATGAATACATTTATAACTGGACCCAATAATTGGAAAGTAATGTGAGGTCGGGAACCTTGGTTAGGGTGACGTAACCCGAAGTGACCTTGGGTTGCAGTTTATTATATACTGTTCTATTTTACTTTAGATAGGTCATGTGAGTCGAGTCGTGTTCAACTTGTCAGAAGAGAAGAGCTAAAGCATCAAGAAGATTGAAGAAAGTGAAGAAAAAGCTCCTACTCTGGATCTAGAAAGGTAATTGACTTAGAGACCCCTACCTCGGTTTGGATTTGACTTAGCTAACTCTAAACATACCTAGGAGGATAGTTTTAAACCTAATAAAGTTGTTTGATCTTAGTTGAATCAAATAAACATGAAATGAAGTATGGTTTGAAACAAATTCTGTCTCAACCGATCGCTCAGTGTTGAGACCGATCGATCGGTGGCTATCGACTGGACAAATAATTTGTATGGGGTATTTTTCCAGAGAGATGATTTTCAACAGCTTGATCGGTTATGAGCACTGATCGATCCGTTTTGGACCGAGCGATCGGTAATGTGCACCGATCGATCAGTCCCCGTAAAAAGAATTTTTATTTTTCTGGATTCTTTTTTTAAACCCTATATAAACAACTTTTTGGAGACCTAATTCGTATCTTTGTTTATTTTTGAAAGAGTAGAGGTCTGAGAAACTCCTCTAGGGTTTTTCCTATTGTTCTTATTAGATCTTTGTTGATCCCTCCTCTTACTTTGATCCTAGAGAATGCAAGTATAGATCTAAACCTTTGATCTTGCATTGTGTGATCTCAGATCTATATGAGATCCCTCTAGGGTTTGAAACTTCCAAATTGATTCACAACCCTACACCTTGTGTGTGTGTCCGGTGTTTGATCCGGAGCCTTCGTGGAAGGAGATCGATCGTGTGTGATCGTGGTTTTGAAGTAGCTTGAGAAGATTTGGTCGGTGTGGAACCGAAGCTACTACGGCGGAGATCGAACCTGCTGGTTCGTGGAAATCAAGAGTAAGAGTCTATACCTAGGAACGTCGTTTCTATTTTGGTAAGGTCTTGTCTTGTACTTGAAATCTTTTCATAGTGAAGTTTATTGCTGGACGAGGTCCCGTGGTTTTTTCCCGTTAGGGTTTTCCACGTAAAAATCTTCTGTGTTTGATTTGTGTGGATTTTCTGAGTGAATTGTTCATTGATTTATAAACATATTAATTGAAAAATTAAAATTGGTTAGAAATTACTAGATAGACCTATTCACCCCCCCCCCCCCTCTAGGTCTTAGAGATCATTGATCTGGATAAATTTCAATTGGTATCAGAGCTTGTTCACTGATGAGGCTAATCCCTTAAGTGTGATCATGTATTATCCGTGATCATGAGTACTCTAAGAGAAGGTAGATCCGTCTCTCGTCCCCCACTTTTTGATGGGAATAATTATGCATACTGGAAAGCTAGAATAAGAGCCTTTCTCAAATCTATTGACGAGAGAATTTGGATGTCTATACAGAATGGGTGGACTACGCCCATAAAAACTGTAGGTGATTTGACTGTCGTCAAATATTATAATGAATGGACCAGAGAAGAGCTTGAGTCAAGTGGATGGAACACTAAAGGTCTCAATGCTATCTTTACTGCAGTCACTGCTGAGGAATTCAGACGAATTTCTTTATGTGAAACAGCAAAGGAGGCTTGGGACATTCTTGAAATTACCCATGAGGGTACTACCACTGTTAAAATCTCAAAACTCCAAATGTTAACCACCAAATTTGAACATTTAAACATGGATGACAATGACACTTTTGATGAATTTTATGCAAAACTTAGTGACATTGTCAACGCTAGTTTCAATTTAGGTGAGAAAATATCTGAGTCCAAAATAGTTAGAAAAGTCCTTAGATCTCTCCCTGAGAGATTTCAACCCAAAGTCACTGCAATCGAAGAGAGTAAAAATGTTGACTCTCTGAAGATTGAGGAATTGGTTGGTTCACTCCAAACCTATGAACTCAATCTCCGTCCATCCAAGAAGAACAAATCTTTAGCCTTGAAATCCATCAAGAAATCTTTGGATGAGGATGACAGTGATGGAGATATGAATGAGGAAGAAATGGCTCTCTTCGTTAAAAAATTTTGAAAATTTTTTAGAACGAAAAAGAGGTTCAATCCCAAACAGGAAGGAAAATCTTTTGAGAAGTCAAAGTCTAAGCCCTGGGAAAACAAGAAAAATTCCAAGAATGGCGACAAGAAATCCCAAGGTGTTCAATGTTATGAATGCCATGGCTTCGGTCATATTTCACCTAACTGCCCTAACAAGAAGAAGAGTAAGGGCAAAGTGATGAATGCCTATTGGGATGACAGTGATTCCGAGAATGAAGAATCTGACAGTTCCTCTTCAAGTGAAGATACTGGAAATCATATGGCTTTCACTGTTTCTCTTTCTGGGATTCTTGAGACTACCTCTGAGGGTTGATGAAAAGGATAGAAGTGATGAGAGTGTTCATACTGAGTCTAGTGATGACATACAGAAGAGTCAAACTGACTCTGAAAGTGATGAAGATTTGAAAACAACTTATGATAAGTTGTATGCTGAAAGTTTGAAGCTGACTAAAACAAAAATTTCCTTGAGCAAAAAACTCAAAATCATTCAAAATGAAATAGATACTTGTAAACTAGTAGCAGAAGAGAAGAGTGCTCTAGTTAGTCAGTTGGAAAATGAAAAAGAAGCATTTGTTATGAAAGTTCAATGTCTTTTGGAAGAGAATGTCTCATTGACTAATGTGGTCAGAAAATTAGAAGTTGAAAGAGACACTTCCATGAAAGAAATTGAAGAGTTAAGAACTCTACAAATGGAGCTGGAAACTTTTAAAGACTCTCTTATTGATAAGGTGAAATTTCTTGAAAAAGAACATCAAATTACCCTTAAAGACAAGACTAACTTGATTCAGAAGGTCTATACTCTTGAAAAAGAAGTAAGAATGTTTGGAAACACTAGCTGCCTAGATGAATTAGTTAGAAAGTATGGGTCAAATTCGAGTAGATCTGGGATAGGACATGCTGACACACCAGCTGGTCCTTTAGCTGTTGGTACAATGGCTAGTGCAGTGTTTGAGCCAATACATTCTGATCCTAAAGTGAATCTACCTTCTACATCAAGTACTAAGGCTTATACAAATTTTGTAAAGCCTAGAAATACAGCTCCTAGAGTGAATGCTATGAGGAATCAAATTCGTTTTAGAAGAAATCCTCCTCCTCTCCAAAGATTCATACCCACATGTCACTTTTGTGGTGTAAGAGGTCACATTCGACCAAATTGTAATGATTTTAGGAGAGCTCCTCAAAATGGTTCATGGAACCAAAATCAAAGTCAAGGGACTCTTCAAAGGCAGATTCAGGTTCTGGCTGAAAAGTCTAGAATATTGAGCGAAGATGTTAATAGAATTGCTCAAATCTCTATGACAAGAACTGGTCAATTTATTCCAAATGATTATTCAAGAGGAAAGAATTTGACTAATCAAAAAGCTAGAACTGAACAAAATAAGAAAAGGTCAAGGAGGACAAAAAGGAAAAAGGTTTCTAATACACAGTTTAATGATCAAAGATCTAAACAAGGTTTAAAGACTGTGTATGTAAGAAAGGATGACCTTAAGTACTTCGTCATTCACACTGCCTTGAAAGCCCAAAACATAGAAATGTGGTACTTCGACAGTGGGTGTTCTCGGCATATGACAGGTAATAAGTCCTTATTTACTCAATTTGAGGACTGTCCAGATGGGACTGTTACTTTTGGTGATGGAAGCAAGTCTTTAGTAAAGGGGAAGGGTATCATCGATTCACCAGGCATACCAAAATTGAAAGATGCCTTGTTTGTTGAAGGACTGAAAGCTAATTTAATTAGCATAAGTCAACTATGTGATGATAACCATGCTGTGCACTTTACCCAAAATAAATGCTTAGTCATTAATGGTAAAGGTAAGTGTGTTCTAGAAGGGTTGAGAACCACTGACAATTGCTACGGCTTAATTCCCAGTCCTAATCCCTCAAATGTCTGTTATAAGACTAAAATTGAGGAGGTTGATTTGTGGCACCGAAGACTAGGTCACATGAACTTCAAAGACCTATGTAAAATCTCTAAGCAAGAACTTGTAAGAGGTGTTCCCAAACTAGGAAAGCCTTCTACTGCTGTGTGTGGGCCATGCCAAATTGGTAAACAAATTAGAACCCCACATAAGAAGACTTCAAGTATTGCTACTTCATATCCACTGGAATTAATTCATATGGATCTAATGGGTCCTACAAGAACTGAAAGCCTAGGTGGAAAGCGATACATCCTAGTCATGGTTGATGATTTCTCAAGAATGTCATGGGTGGCATTTATAAGAGAGAAATCCGATGCTTTTGACAATTTCAAAAGTATTTGCTTGAAAATTCAAAATGAGAAAAGATGCCCAATCACTCGAATACGAAGTGATCATGGAAAGGAGTTTGAAAACTCTAAGTACAATGACTTTTGTGATGAGTCGGGTATCAAACATGAATTTTCTGCACCTATTACACCTCAGCAGAATGGTATAGTAGAGAGGAAGAACAGGGTTCTCCAAGAGATGGCTAGAGTTATGCTTCATAGCAACAATCTAGCTTCTCATTTCTGGGCTGAGGCAGTTAACACTGCTTGCTATATAGTTAATAGAGTTTTTGTAAGACCTGGAACAAGGAAAACCCCATATGAGTTGTGGAATAACAAGAAACCAGTGTCAAGTACTTTCGAGAATTCGGAAGTAAATGCTATATCCTTAAGGATAGAGAGCAACTGGGCAAATTTGAATCCTGGAGTGATGAAGGGATATTTCTTGGATATTCCACCAACAGTAGAGCTTATCGAGTGTATAACTTGAGAACCTCTACGATTATGGAGTCCATAAATGTAGTTGTGGATGACTCCGGTGTTGAAAATGTGCAACTTGAGGATGATGAAAGTGCTGAACATGAAAATGTTGAAACTGTTTCAACTCCACCTATAAATAAGCAATCATCTCCATCAAAACCTACACATTCTAGGGTCATGAGTCCTCACACCCCCACTGACATAATTGGTGATCTTGAAAGTGGAGTGAGAACGAGGAAACAAATTGAAAATGAAGTTAGCTACATTTGCTATACTTCATCTTTTGAACCCAAGAATGTAGCTGAAGCTCTTGCAGATGATAATTGAATAAATGCAATGCAAGAAGAGTTACTTCAGTTTACTAGGAATGATGTTTGGTATTTAGTACCTAGGCCTAACAATACAAATGTGATAGGTACCAAATGGATTTTCAAGAACAAATCTGATGAAAAAGGTACTATCATAAGAAATAAGGCTAGGTTAGTTGCACAAGGATACACCCAAATTGAAGGTATTGACTTCGATGAAACCTTTGCTCCTGTAGCCAGGCTAGAATCAATAAGAATTCTTCTAGCTATGGCTTGCCATATGAAATTCAAACTTTTTCAAATGGATGTTAAGAGTGCCTTTCTGAATGGCATTCTACAGGAGGAAGTCTATGTGGAACAACCAAAAGGGTTTGAAGATCCACATCACCTTGATCAAGTCTATCGGTTAAAAAGGGCTCTCTATGGTTTAAAACAAGCTTCAAGAGCTTGGTATGAGAGACTGACTACTTATCTCTTGGAAAACGGATTTTCGAGAGAGGGAGTAGACAGAACCCTTTTCATAAAGAATGTGAAAGGTGATATTGTCATCGCCCAGATATATGTTGATGACATAGTGTTTGGTTCCACATTAGACTTACATGCTCTTTCATTTGCTGAACAAATGAAAAATGAATTTGAAATGAGCATGGTTGGTGAGCTAAGTTTCTTCCTTGGTCTTCAGATCAAGCAATTGGATTCTGGGATCTCAGTATCTCAAATCAAATATGCTAAAAATCTAGTGAAGAAATTTGGCATGAGCTCTGCTAAGCATGTAAGGACTCCTATGAGTTCTACTACAAAACTTAGTAAAGATGCTACAGGCAAAGATGTTGATCAAACTTCTTATAGAAGCATGATTGGTAGTTTACTCTACCTAACTGCTTCTAGACCTGACATAGCCTTTAGTGTTGGTGCATGTGCCCGCTATCAAGCGAGCCCAAAAGAGTCTCACTTGCTTGCAGTTAAGCGTATCATTCGATATGTGAGTGGAACTCTATCATTTGGCCTCTTGTATTCTTTTGATACAAATGCCACGATAGTTGGATATTCCGATGCCGATTGGGCCGGAAATGCTGATGATAGGAAGAGCACCTCTGGAGGATGTTTCTATATTGGAAACTGCTTTGTTGCTTGGCTTAGCAAAAAGCAGAATTCAATTTCATTGTCCACTGCAGAAGCTGAGTACATAGCAGCTGGCAGTTGTTGCACTCAACTTCTGTGGATGAAGCAGATGTTGAAACATTACGGGATTGAACAAAGCACTATGACTGTGTATTGTGATAATTCAAGTGCTATCAATATTTCCAAAAATCCCGTTCAACATTCTCGCACAAAACACATAGACATTAGACATCACTTCATCCGTGATCTTGTTGAGCAAAAGATTGTGTCTATAGAGTATGTCCAAACAGAGAATCAATTTGCGGACATTCTTACAAAACCTTTAGATTCCCTTAGGTTTGAACTCCTTAGGAAATCCATAGGTTTGTGCGGAGTTGAGTAAAGATGTCCTTGTTTCATAGCCTATGTGTTCTTCATGTTCTATTTATGTCATAGAGCAATTTTTTTTTCCTTTAATTAATAAAAATCCAAAAACATTCAAAAAATTGAAAAAAATTGCAAAAAATAATGTGTTTGTATGACCTTCTTTCCTATCATTTTGCTTAAAGTTATTTCCTTGAAATCATATTTGAACATATAATCCAAGGATAAATATTTCATAGGATTGGATAAATTAGGATAGGTCAACTGTTGGTTTGATCTTGTGATTGAATTTGGTCATGCTAACTAATCTCAGTTAGAGTTGAGTAAACAAAGATGTTAAATGTTGCACATGCACTCTGACTAATTCTTTAGATGGTATTAGTTCCTATTTAAAGGTTCTGATACTATACCATATGGTTCCCTAGATTAATCAAATCTAGTATAACCAATGTAATAAAAAATTCCGTAAGGTGAGCCCCCTAGTTATAAAAATTATTGACATGGAGAGGACTACCTGTGAGTTTGTGTGATAGCTACTAGTGAATGCAAACAGTGAGTAATGGCTACTTAGACAAACAGTAGGTATCTATATGGATTGCTAGTGTGAAAGCCCCCACTGTCATTAGAAATAGCTACCTTCTCACTTGTGTGAAAAGTCACCAATGTGCTAAAAACTATATATGTGTACTCCAAAAAGAATTTTCACAATGAGTACAATTTGACTGAAAAATAAATGAAATAAATTTGTTAGTCAAATTTAGGGTAAAAATTGCTCATCATATAAGTATGGATGTTTATTGGTTTTAAAACTAGTTTTTGAAAATTTTAGAGTCCCATTTGAGCTATAATGTCAAAATCTAGCGTAAGGAAGGAAACCAATTCAAAGAGTCAGGTAATGAATTTTGATTTCACACTAACATTACTTCTAATTTTTTCTTGACTCGGATTGTGAATTTGATGCAAATACCAAAATTAATCACCTTTGAAAATCAATTATTGTTTACATAATCCTTATTTATGACTATACTTGATATATAAATTCTTGGGTGATTATTCTTTATGATTTTAATGAAATCAATTATTGCAAATTTTTTGGTGAATTGGTTATTTTGAGGTGAAAATGAGTTTTTATTGTACCATTGGTTGAGGGGGAGAAATGGTTGTAAATGTAAAAATTTTTAGACCACCGATCGCTCGGTGTTAAAGACCGATCGATCAGTCTTTCGTGAACAGAGTTATAAAACCCTCATTTCTATTTTTTCTGTTCACTTCTTCTCCGAACTCAAGAGCAATCTCTCGGTTACCTCTCCTCCAAATCCTTCCTACGGTCATTCCATTCAACTCTAAGGGTTTCCCAAGCATCAAAAAGGTAAGCCTTGTACGTTTTCTTGCGTATAGGTTGAATTTCTCATCTAGGGCATCATCTGTTCATCCATGGCTTTCATTTTGTCCTTAATCCTTCTAGCCTATCTCATGTCTGGCGTTCCCAAACGCCGAAAGTTGATCCTCAACAACCCAGAGGACCCTCCTGAAGATGAGCAAATCCAAGAGTCCTTTTCCTTCACTCCTATAGGTCATGGGATTTCAATAGGGGATCGACCAATTCGTAGAATGGTGGATTCTACTACTGAAAATCGCCAAAAGGCTTTGGCAGATAAAACCGGAAAACAAAAGGGAAAAGCCAATTCATCTTCCACTGTTCTATTGGGTCCTTTCATTAGCCCTAATGCTGCTCAACTTTATAGTGAGTATTTTAGTAAAAAGGGTATAATGGTTGAAAGGAGCATTAGAATTTCAGATTTTGGTGATTACTACCTTTCTAAAATCATTACTGATCGTCACTGGGAAGGTCTTCTCAATTTATCCGGTCCTGCTCCTATTCAGTTAGTCCAGGAATTTTACTCAAATTTCTCTGAAATAAATTTCAAAACCTGGTCTTTTAAATCTCGATCTTTAGAACAATCGGTTTTGATAAATCCAAATGTCATTGCAAAATTTCTTGGTTGTCCTCGAGTTCCAGATGCCTATTATCCTTATAAATACAAGAAAGATGAGGATAAAGAATCTATGAACAATGTAGTCACATTTCTTTGTGGTGCTCCTACACTTTGGGTTGGTTCCTTAATCGAAGTCACAAAACTCTCTAGGGATGCCAGACTTGTAAACCTAGTAATGAGTGCAAATATCCACCCAAAGGTTTATACTGCAGACCTTAGGGAAGATAGAGCTCGATTTTTATTCAGTCTCCTTCGTGGACATGATATTGACCTTGCAGCCCACATAATTGATTTGATGATTCAAGCCCATCAAACTCAAACTGTGGTTGGAGCTCTTCCCTTTGGATCCCTGATTACTAAACTCCTTGGTTCTCAAGGAATTATTGCTCCTCCTAGAGTTCCTACCCGTACTCCGAAAGGTCCAATCAACAAAAAGACCATCGCTGAGAGTTTCTCTCATGCTTCAGTTTGAGATATTGAGGAAGAAGCTGATTTTGGTACAGGATCCTCTCATGCACCTCCGGCCACGATTGATGATCTAGCCAGAATGATGAGAGAGATGCAGATGGATCTCTCAACGCATATTTCATCTCACCAGGAGTTCACCACAGAGATCCGTGGCAGACTTGGATCACTGGATGCAGCAGTGCTGGGCGTATAGAGAGATGTTCGTGACTTTCGAACTTATTATGAGTCCCAGCTCACTTCTGATGATGAGCAGGAGTGATAGTTAGATTGATGTACTAGGATAGAAACTCCTTCTGGTTCATGTGTATATTTTGGAGTTTATCTTAGTCCTAGTATTAGTTTGACATTTAGATGTATTTTGTCTTGGTTCTACTTAGTACAAACCTTTTGGATGTTATTGACTTGGTCATAGATGTATGCTTTTGGATGGTTTATACTCATTCTCTTATATCTCATCTCATTTGTGTTTATGCGTTAATTTTATTGTTAATAGTCCGCCTTTGGCATTTCGAGCCAAAAAGGGGGAGAGTGCATGATAACACATGGATATGACTTTGTGGATGATGATTTTGTGGATGATGTTATGGAAACATGATTAACCTGTTATGGATATAGTATTAACATGTTTTATTTCTTTCCATATTTTATTTCCCATGCTTCACAGGTTTTTGACTTAGCATGTGCAGGCAAACAGGTTCTAAGTTTGGTGAATCATGACAAGTTAAAATATCAAATGTCATGTAATTATTTTTGAGTCATGTAAAGGTCAATTTTCCATTTTTGAATCATTTGGGAAAATTTGAACCTAGTATATGAGTTAGTCTTGTTTTGTCCCGGAATTGCCAAAGGGGGAGATTCTTAGAGATCATTGATCTGGATAAATTTCAACTGTAACATGCAAATTGAACTGTTTATTATATCATTATTGATGTATGTTATTATGTGGAAAATAGTTTAGAAGAACTGTGGTTTTATTGGGCTTCATAGCTCACTAACTTTTTACATCAACAGATCTCGGAGCTGCTGACCAGTAAGTTAAAAGTCCAACTGGACATTTTGGAAGCTTGAACAAACTGTAACCGGCGTGATAGAGGCGCCTACTTTTGTAAAACAGACTTGATGTAAATAATACAGGTATATGGTTTGTATGATGGCTATTGTGATGACAGGTGTTATTTGCTTTTTGGAAGCAACTGATAAATGTTTAAATTTCTCTCATTTTCACTAGTAAAGTCTTCTGCTTGCGTAATTTGACGAACGGACGCACGTCTTGGAACTTAATTCCCTGGGCGCAGGTTCGGGGCATCATAATTGGTATTAAAGCCAATTGCAATAACCATTACACAAATCATACTTGACCATAATACAACCAAGAACCGTTGGATAGGCAATCCCTTAGAGATTTATTTGATATTCCTAGTTGAGTGATTGATCTACATGTCATGTTTCGAAATCAGACATTGATTTGGAATATGTGCATGTCCGGGAATGGCAAGGACGCACCAAATTCCCACCAAGCAGGAGATAACTCTTTTTGAGTGGGTGGTGACCATGCAAAGAAGACATCATGCTGGATGGTCGTCTTACCGCACTATACACTTAAAGGCGGTACGACCACTTCGTAAGGGATTGACCACACAAGCAATGTGCGAATCCCTGAAATAGAGAGAGATTGAATGGTTGTTAAGAGAGGTTAGACCTGAGGCAGAGGACCAGGCACCGTAGGAGGATAGTGTAATGATCTCACCGATAGAGGTTGAGACTTACAGAGTATAGGATCATGGGGGAAGAGCATAGTACATCTGTATCGTTTGGGAGTATAATGATACCCGCTCAGTTTTTCCATCATTAGATCACTTTTTGTATGTGTGTAGCTAATGATGTTTTGTATACGCTGGTGTACTACTATACTGTACAGTGTTGCTTTGTATATCTTAACAGTGAAATGAATGAAATGTTTCTTTTTGACTATCGAACTCTTGATTGCATTTCTTTTCATTTCATTATATAAATATAAAGCGTTCGATATTGTATAATTATAGGAAAATTATATCTACTCCGTCAGGGAGGGTCATTTGTACAAAAATAATCTACGATAGGTGTCTTATCTTTATTAATAGTGTGCAAATGATCGTAGATTTGATTGTTCTGGACATAAAAGATTATGATATCATCATTGGGATGGATTGGTTAACCAACTACCATGCAGTGGTAGACTGTAAAGCCAAGAAGGTGATATTTCGAATTCTGGACATTCCAGAGTTCGAAATGCAAGGGATTATTCGAAGTCAAGTACCCAAGCTAATATCAGCAATTAAAGCATGTCACCTTCTAGATAAGGGGTGTACAGGGTATTTAGCAGCAATGGTGGTCGATAAAGATGAAGATGACACTTTAGGGAATACCCCGATGGTCAGAGAGTTTCAAGATGTGTTTCTTGATGAATTACCAGGACTCCCTCCTACTAGAGAAATCGATTATACAATCGATGTTACTCCGGGTGTAGACTCGATATCTAAAACACCATATCGGATGGCTCCAGCTGAGTTGCAAGAACTGAAGATTCAGTTGCAAGACCTATTAGATAAGGGTTTGATCTGGCCTAGTGTTTCACCACAAGGAGCACCGGTGTTATTTGTCCGAAAGGAGTCTGTGTCTGTGTGTAGACTATCATCTGCTTAATCAAGCGATGATCAAGAAAAAGTATCCTCTCCCCAGGATCGATGATCTATTTGATCAATTGCAAGGCGCTCAAGTGTTTTCAAAGATTGATTTACGGTCCGGCTATCACCAATTAAGGGTCAAAGAAGAAGATATTCGGAAGATAGCATTCCAAACTCAGTATGGTCACTACGAGTTCCTGGTGATGCCTTTTGGACTGACAAATGCACCTGCGGCCTTTATGGAGTTGATGAATCGTCTTTTCAGGCCATACTTAGATCAGTTTATTATGGTATTTATTGATGATATCTTGGTGTACTCACCTAGTCATGAGAAGCACGCTAAGCACTTGAGGATTACGCTACAGACATTGAGAGCGAACCAGTTGTATGCTAAGTTCTCCAAGTGCGAGTTTTGGATGGAAGATGTAGCCTTTCTTGGGCATATTGTGTCAAGAAATGGAATATCTGTTGATCCCTCCAAGATTCAGGCGGTAACCGATTGGGCAAGGCCCTCCACTATTACTGAAGTTTGAAGTTTTCTGGGATTTGCTGGGTACTACCACAAATTTGTAGAAGCTTTCTCGAAGGTAGCAGCTCCATTAACGGAATTGACTAAGAAAGATGTGAAGTTCGAATGGACGGCATCTCGGGAGCAAAGCTTTAAAGAATTTAAAAAGAGATTAACAAGCGCTCTAGTATTGGCAACTCCCTCAAGATCTGGAGGATTTGAGGTGTATTGTGATGCTTCCGGTAAGGGACTCGGTAATGTCTTAATGCAAAACAAAAAGGTCATTGCTTATGGTTCGAAACAACTCAAGATTCACGAACGGAATTATCCCACGCATGACCTGGAGTTAGCTGCGGTAGTGTTCGCACTAAAAATTTGGAGGCATTATCTTTTTGGAGAGAAGTTGGTGATCTATAGTGATCACAAGAGTTTAAAGTATCTATTCTCCCAAAAGGAACTCAATATGCGATAGCGAAGATGGATGGAATTCTTGAAGGATTATGACTATGTAATCCAGTATCATCCTGGTAAAGGTAACGTGGTTACTGATGCCCTGAGTAGAAAGACAGTTGGCTCTGTAGCATATATGAGGGCAGAGCAATGGAAGATGATTGAAGAATTCAATAGTTGGAATCTGAGTCTGGGATTCTAGGGTAATAGTGCCAAGTTGGCTAGTTTTCAAGTCAAGCTAGTGTTATTACAGAAGATTCATGAAGCACAGTTGGAAGATAGGAGATCAAAGTTATCAGAGATAAGATTCTTCAAGGAAAAATGGGTGATTTTAAAGAATCTAAAGATGGAATACTTCGATTCAAAGGTCGAATCTGCATGCCTGGAAACCCTGAGTTGAAGAATGAACTGCTCAATGAGGTACATCGATCTCTTTTTGAGGTGCACCCTCGAAGTATAAAGATGTATCAAGATGTGAAGACTAACTACTGGTGGAATGGCATGAAGAGAGAAATTACAGAGTATGTATCTCGATGCCTTGTTTGTCAGCAAGTCAAGGTAGAACATCAGAAACCACCTGGATTGTTAAATTTATTGCCTATTCCCAAGTAGAAATGGGAGCACATTACTATGAATTTTGTGGTGGGGTTACCAAAAACAAGGAGTGGACATGATGCCGTTTAGGTGATAGTTGATCGATTGACGAAGTCGGCTCACTTTCTCGCTATTAAGGATACCATAACCCTAGAAAATTTATCAAAGTTGTACATCAAGGAGATTGTGAAGCTGCATGGCGTGCCGGTATCTATTGTGTCAGATCGCGATCCGTGATTTACTTCCCAATTTTGGAGGAGCTTATAGGATGCTTTGGGTAAACAGCTAAAAATGAGTACAGCTTATCATCCGCAAACCGATGGACAGTCTGAGCGCACAATACAAACTCTAGAAGATATGATGCGCACTTGCAGTCTGGACTTTCAGGGAAACTGGGATGATCACTTGCCATTAATCGAGTTTGCATATAATAACAGTTATCAGGCAAGTATTTAAATGGCCCCTTACGAGGCCTTGTACGGCAGGAGTTGTTGGTTGCCAGTATGTCAGACTGAAATAGGAGAACGTAAACTACTGGGACCTTAGTTGGTACAAGAAACAACAAAGAAGATCGAGTTGATTTGATCGAGGTTATTATTTGCACAAAGTCGACAGAAAAGCTATGCAGATGGAAAGCGCCAAGACTTAGAGTTCCAAGTCGGCGACCATGTCTTCTTGAAAATCTCTCCATCAAAAGGAATTATACGATTCGGAAAGCGGGGAAAGTTAAGTCCGTGATTCATTAAACCTTTTGAGATTTTGGCTAAAATAGGAGGCGTAGCCTACCGTTTAGCGTTACCACCAGAGCTGGAAAAGGTTCACAATGTATTTCACATATCCATATTAAGGAAATATGTACTTGATCTCTCATACGTAATACGATATGAACCAATTCAAATCAGAGAAGACTTAACTTTTGAAGAAAAACCAGTGATAATTTTATAGCGCAAGGAGCAGGTGTTATGAAACAAAACGATCAAACTAGTTAAAGTTTTATGGGAACACCATAGCATAGAGGAAGCCACATGGGAACTTGAAGATGTCATTAGGAGCAATAATCCTCAGTTACTAGTGTATATGTAAATTTCGAGGATGAAATTTTTGTAAGGAGGGGAGATTCTAGTGACCCAGAATTTTAATCTAATAAAATTATGTGTTTATGGGTCCTTAATGGAGGTTAAGTAGTTAATTATTTGTTAAATTGATAAAAAAAAAAAAAGTGGGTTTTGTTCGGGATTGGATTGTACTGGTAAAACTTTAGTTTTTTTTCTCAAAAATTGTGCACAATGTGCAGTTTGACTATCTGAACGATCACCCATCGTTCTAGTTCCATCACGTATCGATTCACGAGACCGCGGGATTCTTAAATGTAAAAAAATCGATAAAATCAGGAAATTCCAGATTTTTTTGGAAATTAGTGGGACTCCATAATTGTTGGGGAGTCTAACAGAAATCCATGCGGCTGGTACCACAGCGTGCCGGTCGATCATGAGGACGACCGTCAGTTGTTTCAGCAGTAAATTATCTCATATGAAGAAATAACAATTTGTTTTGTGTCTGAAATCAGGAAATTAGTGGGTTTTACAGTTTTCTTCCAGACTAAAGTGCAGCTATTAAAACTTAGAATTTCTTCCCGAAAATTTTACAGCGGGTGTCAGACTGTCCCAAGTTCAGTCACCTAAAGTTTCGTCAAAATTGGATGTCATTAAGTAGGACTACGGAGGCTGTATACAAGAGAGAAGGCGAAAAAATAGTCAAACCTTTGACTTGGTCAACGGAACCATTTATTATGGTCATGTGCATAGCACATGACCTTATCTATATAATGGAGTCCAGCTTCCCCCATTTCTCACGTTCTATAAACAGGGAGAGGTCCTGCCATAGAATATTTTAGAGAGAGAAAGTGAGGAGAGAGAAAGGAAGAGAGAGAAAGGGAAAGGGAGGTCCCCTTAGGGTTTTTCGACGTTCCTGACGCGCTGGTGACGTCAGTTTCTTTTTCTGACGTCTCGATTTGCATGTAGGGAGAGAGAGAGAAAAAGGTAGAGAGAAAAAGTTGCATGCGCTCTACCCCGGGGTTGATCGTCGTAGAGAACGCATTGGCAACATCCGTTTTTCCCTGCGAGACCTCAAAATGCGTGAAGCATGTAAAACCCCTTTCTTTTCTTCACTCTTTTTCCTTATTTTCCTATATTCTTTTATGTAGAGCATATGCATGTCATTTGGCATGAATAAAAAAGGGTCAGAGACCCCTATGTGATGTGTGGAAGGTTTGGATGTGCGTGAAAAATGAGTAGAGGGGTGTAGCCTCGGTCTCGAGTGTCAAAACCTCAAATTTAGGCTCACTGTGTGAATGGTGTGGATGGAAAAATGGTCAGAGACCCCTATGTGATGTTGTGATTTTATATGGACCATCGAGGAGCCCAGATCGGGTCCCAGGTAAATTGTATCGCCACTCTAGGGTGACGAAAAGTTGTTTTGCATGTCGTATAAGGCTATGGAAATATCCATTACCCTGAAAACATTCCCTAATGGGACGGTCCGTTACCAGAGTTGGTTTACGGACGCGAGGCCCAAGTATTTCAGTTAATCAAGCGAGGCTTGGGTTAACTAGGGTTAACTTGTGGTTAAAAAATCTAACCATGGTTAAGTATAGTATGTGGTTCCTCTTTGACTAGGTCAGGAGAGACGGTGTCCAATAAGGCCCGGGGTTCCTCTGTGACTGATAGTCGGGAGATGTCGGTCTATTTGTCTAGGTAGTCTGTGGTGCCTCTTGGACTAGGTCAGGAGTAGCGGTGTCCTGCATGGCCTGTGGTTCCTCCGTGACTGATAGTCAGGAGATGTCAGAGTCCTAGGGAGTTTAAAGTGGCTGAACATCAGATAGTGTATAGTCCGGGGTTCCTCTCTGGGTGGGTCAGAAGATGTCAGCACCGTGTCTATCGGGGTCCTTTCTTGGTTGAACGTCAGAAGATGAAAGCATTGGTAAAGATGTCGGGGTTCCTCCATAGACTAGCTAGAAGATGACGATAGGCAGGTTGGTCGGGGTTCCTTCTTGACTGATACCCAGGGCGATGACAGCAAATACACGGTAGATGTTGCCAATCAGTTGAATGGAAAAATATTGTCCTTATTGGGTGAATAACCATGTTGTGTATGTAAGCTTCGGATACGAAGTGGTCTGGGTTGGTATACTCAGGGTTGGTGTATTTGTCTGAGTTGATGTACTCAGGGTTCGGTATGGAATCGTCGGATTCTAGGTAAGTTTGGTTGGTATGCCCAAGATTTGGTCATATTCATGTGAAAGCCAGAACAGGGTGTGTGAGTCTAAATGACTCAATGTATTATGGTTATGATTTAGAGACTTTAAGCTGAACATTTGTGGGCTGTGGCTAGTTAATAGAATCTCAGGACTCGAAATGAAACATGATTGATGATTGAAATGATAACTTGGTAATATGAATACATTCATAACTGGACCCAATAATTGGAAAGTAATGTGATGTTGGAAACCTTGGTTAGGGTGACGTAATCCGAAGTGGCCTTGGGTCACAGTTTATTATATACTGTTCAATTTTACTGTATGTAGCACCTCGGACTTTTTCATCCTTAATGAATAGCACCTTCATAGCTAATTGGCCTTTTTGTAGTCTAATTAATAAATAAGGGAGAAATCAAAAATTCCGAAACGTCAGAAATGTGCGTTTTCGAAAGATGAACCCAACGCAAGTTGAATCGTCGAAATCCGACGAGCGAGTCAAAAGATATGGTCAAAACAGTCCAGACATACAGAGAACCGATCGCTCGGTCCAGTCAGCGATCGATCGGTCCATAACCGATTGATCGGTAGCTATCGCGCGGTCAGAAATTTTGTATGGGGAAATTTTCCAGAGAGTGAGTTTTTGACCGGTCGATCGGTCATAAACACCGATCGCTCGGTAGGCAACCGATCGATCGGTCATAACCACCGATCGCTCGGTCTTCGCGTTTTTGCAGAAATTTCAGTAAGGGCGTTTTCGTCTTTTGGGTGTTAAACCCTTACCCATAAGGGTTTGCTCAACCCTTTGAGGCCTCACTTACAACATTTGAGGGATTTTGAGAGATAGAGAGAGAAGAGGAGAAAGCTCTAACCTAGGGTTTGGTTTTGAGAAGGAAATCAAAGGGGGTTTAAGAACCATAGCTCACCCCAACTCGAGTTGCTTCAAAATCGAGGCTCAAGCTCGTGTGTGAACCATTCTCCAAGCTAGGGCAGCAACCCAAGCACGTTTTTGAAAGGGGTTTCTTCCCCAACTCAAGTCTCCTTCAAGCAAAGGTGTTCTTCTTTCAAGTTGGAGCTTCAATCAAGGTTTCTACCAAGGATCAAGCCTTGATTTAAGGTTAGTACACCCTACTAACTTACCCTAGCAATAAATCTAGGTTTTTCCTTATGAAATATGATTCTTGTTAGTGTGTTTTATTCCTTGCAAAATGTGTTATCTATAATAAATATAAACAAGATAAAGAAAGAGTAGGGATGCTTGGATGGAGGTTGGATACGGCGATTGGATGCCGAATGTGTGATATATGATGTGTGGGATGTGGATTGGAAAATGGAGGATGGGCATTGTACAAATGACAAACTTACCCTTGTGTGATTGAATGAAAAATATGCATTAAAAAAGAAGGAGATAAACTACTAAGGAATAACGTATGAAAGTGTTTGACAAAATGCCTAAACTATGAATAAATGATCTCAATGAAGGACATGGAAATGGGTTTTATGCATGTGTCCTTATAAATGATAAATTGATCAAATGTTATGCAAACTACTTATGTTACTTATGTTCATATCATGAATTGAATTATAATGTCATATTTGGTTATTTCCATTATCATGATTGTCACTATGGACACGTACACGAGCACGCATGATAGCATGAACCGTGATTTCAAGAGCATGTGCATATAATAAACAACAAGAAATATTGCATGTCAAGGAGGTTGGTAGCCCAGGGACATTCGGGTGCTAGCCTCTGGCTCACAAGTGCATTGCATAACAAGGAGGTTGGTAGCCCAGGGACATTCGGGTGCTAGCCTCTGGCTCACAAGTGCATTTCATAACAAGGAGGTTGGTAGCCCAGGGAGGATTCGGGTACTAACCTCTGGCTCACAAGTGCATTGCATATCAAGGAGGTTGGCAGCCCAGGGAGATTCGGGTGCTAACCTCTGGCTCACAAGTTTACAAGATGGAGGTTTACAAGATGATGATCATGCATTCATGCATGCACGCATACATGATTTCTACGAGGCATACCGGGACATGACAAGGGTTTTCAAGCATGAGTTTTATCGGCATTTTCGCATTCATGTACGCACGTCAGGATGCTTGTATTGTGTCATGCCCTATACTGTTTCTTTGTGATGTTTCTATTACTGCTTGTATGATATTACTATTATGTGTTTTTATTATTGTTATGGTCTGCTAGTAGCTTGTACTCGCTGAGTATTCCATGCTCAGCCGTACTTTCATGTCGGCAGGTACTGAGGGAGCCCTCGACCCGGAGCCTTGGGTCGAGGAAGAGTATACAGAGGAGAGAGAGTCGGCTATCCCATTACAGTCTCAAGCGGACCGAGACCTCGATGCGTGGCCATACCTCGACTACTGTTGAGGGGAGAGTATGAGAGGGTTTGGTGTATTTTGATATTTTGATAGGTGGGCCTGTCCACCTTAGGCTTAGACATGTCTTGTATTTATGTTAACTTGGAATACTATTTTGGATCATCAGAAGAAATGAAAATTTGTTTACGCTTCCGCATATATGATAGCTTCCGCGCTCTGATTATCATTATGAGTACTGTATTTTATCTTGTGCATTACAGGATGGTTTGATAGGTTCGCAGTGTGACACCTAAAATATCCCTAAACTCCTAGGGGGTATTTTGAGGTGTTACACTGTAACATGCAAATTGAACTGTTTATTATATCATTATTGATACATGTTATTATGTGAAAAATAGTTTAGAAGGACTGTGGTTTTATTGGGCTTCATAGCTCACTGACTTTTTATGTCAGCAGATCTCAGAGCTGCTGACCAGTAAGTGAAAAGTCCAACTGGACATTTTGGAAGCTTGTAGAAACTGTACCCGGCGTGATAGAGGCACCTACTTTTGTAAAACAGACTTGATGTAAATAATACAAGTATATGGTTTGTATGATAGCTTTTGTGATAACAGGTGTTATTTTCTTTTTGGAAGCATCTGATAAATGTTTAAATTTCCTACATTTTTGTGGGTAAAGTCTTTCGCTTGCGTGATTTGACAAACGGACGTGCGTCTTGAAACTTGATTCCCTAGGCGCGGGTTCGAGACGTCACAATCATGCTCTGGCTAATTGAGATTCAGCAATAGGATCAACCTACATATTGCCTTCAGATCGAAGAGGTATCAGACAGCAAGCCTTGGTATACGGACATCAAGCAGTACCTTGAAGACGGGATCTTGCCCCTCTACGCTACCAAAACAGACCGCTGAGCAATCCGAAGACTGGCCATCCAGTTTGTTCTCTCATGAGGAGTCTTGTACAAAAGATCGTCAAACCTAGTCTAGCTCAGGTGCCTTGACACCAGTGAAGCAGCACAAGTAGTCAAAGAAGTTCACGGAAGAACATGCGGCCTATACATGAATGGGTTAATGCTCTCCAAGAAGATTCTCATGCTAGGCTACTACTGGTTTACAATGGAAGCTGACTGTTGTAAGCATGTACAGAAGTGCCACTAGTGCCAGATCTATGCTGACAAGATCAATGCACCACCAACAAGGCTACACAATCTGACTGCTCGTTGGCCATTCTCTGCCTGGGGCATCGACATCATCGGTCCCATAACACCAAAAGCATCCAACGGTCATCAATTCATCCAGGTTACAATCGATTACTTCACAAAATGGGTCAAGGTAGTCTCTTATACCAGCGTCACAACCTCGGTGGTTCAGCGTTTTCTAAGAAGGGATATCATCTGTCTATACGGAGTCCCATATGAGATCATAACAGACAATGCTCTCAACTTCTGAAACAAGGGGATGGCTGATCTCTACCAGAAATTCAAAATACAGCATCACAACTCCACACCTTATAGGCCTCAAACTAATGGTGCAGTTAAAGCAACAAACAAAAACCCGAAGAATTTCATTGAGAAGATGGCAACCAATTACTCTGCCTGGCATGAGATGCTCCCATATGCCTACAGAACGTCCATCAAAACCTCAACTGGGGCAACACCATTTTCGTTAGCTTATAGTATGGAAGCAGTCCTCCCCTTCGAAGTACAAATTCCAGAACTCCGAGTATTAATGGAAGCAGAGTTGTCAGAAGCAGAATGGCCACAGACCTGGTATGAACAACTGAATCTGATCGAAGAGTGGCGACTGAAAGCCATCAATCACTCCCAAGACTATCAGAGGCGTATGGCTAGAACATTCGACAAGAAAGTCAAGCCTCGCGGCATCGAAGTTGGTGACCCGGTTCTCTGGAAAATGTTGCTAATCTGCCCTGACCCGAGGGGCAAGTTCACTCCCAACTATGAAGGCCCCTACATCGTCCAAGATAAATTCTCCAGCGGCTCCCTTCAACTCAGACGTATGGATGATGAAGACCTCCCAGAGCCCATCAATATGGACAAAGTCAAGAGATACTACGTTTAAGGTCTAGATCTGATAAGCGCCTTGCACTCTTAGCTTCTCCGTAAAATGACATGAGGCCATCTTTGGCACACTCCCTATCCTCAACATTGTAAATCCTTTTACAAAAATCAATAAAATCCACTAGTTAGCTCCTTGAGCCTAACAGCCTCTCTTTCACAAAAACCTTTCCAGGGACACCTTCCCTCACCAAACTGTGACAATTTGCCTGAACTACGCCATGACCTGATCCTGTAAAGGGTACGTAGGCAACCTAAAAAATCAG
Source organism: Tetracentron sinense (assembly GCA_015143295.1). Taxonomy (NCBI): domain Eukaryota; kingdom Viridiplantae; phylum Streptophyta; class Magnoliopsida; order Trochodendrales; family Trochodendraceae; genus Tetracentron; species Tetracentron sinense. The sequence continues at coordinate 18,990,434 of CM026571.1, forward strand.
GTGCGGTCACTAACAGGAGCAGGGCATTCCCTGTGTCAACCTTCAGGGCCCCTTCTCCCCAGAAAGAGTCCAACCTCACCGACTCTCCCCACAGAGTCACTACCCAAGCAAAAGTCCTCTCAACTTCCTCGGCGAAGTCGACATCAAAGTATACAAAATTTCTATTAAAAGAAATCTCAAAATAGAAATCGAAACATTAGCAAAGTAAGGGACCCCCTTGTCGGGCTTTATCCCCAATAGAATCAACTTCTCTCAAGAAGAACATCTTCTCCATGGAGTCGAACTTTCTCCATCCCCAGTGGAACCAAAACTCTCCCCAGAAGAGTCAACTTCTCCCCCAAATGGAGAAAATCCTTAGTCAACCTCTACCAAAGAGAACATTCTGAAAAAAAAAAAAAAAAAACCTCCAAGGGAGTGCAAATCAACTACAACCCAGGGTGTCCCAAACTTCGGTCATCTAGCCTTCATTTTGTCCCACTCTAAGTCCTTTTAGATCCCTTAGAAACTGCAAGTACAAGCGCAACATCACATCTACACCCTTGGCAGAAAACAGAATCCCTATATTCCCCAAAGAAGCGTCATTCAGGGCAATAATGGGAGAAGGCTTATTTTCTCCAGTAAATCACGGGCTCCCCCAACAAGTCGCGAGCATGAGTGAAAATCGGTAACGATCTCATTGCACAAAAATCACGTAATTCCCAAACCTAGTCTTGAGACTAGGGGCAAAAAAGGGACAAAAATCAATCAACTTCGCAGGCATAAAGAAAACCGACAACGTCTTCATCGCGCAAAAGTTATGTGAATCCCATGACTTGGTCATTCCAAAGGTAAAAAATAGAGAAAAAACTGAAAATCGGTTTGGCAACAACTTCCGGCAGCAATCAAACTTCCCGGATTCTCCAATTAGCCCCAGTAGTCGCTACCTCGGCAGACCGGTACCCCAACAGAGATTCCAAAAGGAAATATCCCCAGCAGATGTGTAACTCTCAAGCATTCCTTCAAAAAACACCTCCCTAGCATACGGGCAAACATCGGGAGATCCCCAGCAAATAGGAAATCCCCAAATTCCCGGGAAGGGGTCCGCAGCAAAAGCCCACTCCCCAATAGAGCCTCGACGGCAAACAATCTCCAATCCCCAGTGGAAGCCTCCGACGGCTCACAACAGTTCTCTTCCCCAACAAGAGTCTAGAAGCTTCCAAAGCCCATTAGAAAGCTTCTCCTCATTTAACAGCTTACCTACCCCCGCCAGCATCCTGCTTTGAATCATACTCCTCTCTTCGAGAGTGAAGGACAATTCACAAATCCCCTTAAGCCCTAATGCAGGTGATTTACTAGTATATCTGAAAGCTAACTAAGCATTTTTGTTGTCAAACTAAAATCGTTGTAAAAATCTTCTAGACTTTTTCTAAAAAGATTTTCAAAAGCAAACTTTTGGTATTAAAACTAATTTGTACCAACCTACACCAAGCAGTCCAGGCCAGCAAGCAGAAGAAGCCGACACCGTACATCCCCGCCAAACGCGAGGCGCCACAGAGTCATAGAAAAGCATTCTCGTCTTTATCCCTGCATGACAGCATAGCATCATATCCTACTTACCCAAAACTTCTCAGCAGCATTCAACATGATCAAAATTCAGTCCCTTATGGGCAATTCCAATATCGAATCCAGCATCATACCTCAATCTTAGAGACACCCCCGTGTGATCTCAACATACGAGTCTCCATGAACGTCGAGTCAATATGCCGACACTCACCGCATGTACCCCTAGAGATGTCCCCGTGCGATCTCGACATACGAGTCTCTATTAACGCCGAGTCAATATACCAACACTCACCACATGTACCCCCAGAGATGCCCCCATGCGATCTCGACATACGAGTCTCCATTGACGCCGAGTCAATATACCGACACTCACCGCATGTACCCCCAGAGACGCCCCCAGGCGATCTCAACATATGAGTCTCCACTGACGCCAAGTCAATATGCCGACACTCACCACATGTACTCCTAGAGATGCCCCCATGCAATCTCAACATACGAGTCTCCATTGACTCCGAGTCAATATACCAACACTCACCGCATGTACCCCCAGAGACGCCCCCATGCGATCTCCACTTATGAGTCTCCATTGATGCCTTGTCAATATACCGACACTCACCGCATGTCCTCTCTTTTGACACCCCATGTGTCTTTCACATCTCAGGTCTCCATTGACGCTAAGTCAATATGCCGACACCTTGCATGGCCAACACCCCATGTGTTTTCGACACCCCATGTGTCCTCGATCGATTCAGTTAATATCCCTCAGGAAACACCGTTTCAATCAAACCCTTCGCCGCTTCTGAGCACCACCTTCTCTCGGCTAAGTTCCTCCAAGCCATGCCATTTCTACATCCATTCTCTTCCCCAGCTACTCACTACTCCTCAATAGTAGCCCTAATCTCTGTATGAGCACTAACCACATCCACAGCGCGGCACTTCCAAGATCCAATCTTGGTGTAAAAATCAGATAATTCCAGTTTTTGTCATTCAATTACCAATCTCAGTATTCTCCGAGAAAGAGGGGCAGCTGTAAGCACCTAATTGTTATACCCCTGTCCTAACCATGATTAAGACTTTTTAACCGTGGTTATCCCCAATCAAGTCCCTTAACCCTAGGTAAACCCTAGCTAAACCCTAGGACTTAACCCTACTAGACATAGGCCTAACCCTAGTCAAGAATCTAACCCTAGGTAAACCCTAGCCTAGCCCTACCCTAGCCCTAGCCATAGCCTATCCCTAGCCATGCCCTAGGCCATTAGGGCTTAAGCCCTAAAGCCCCGAACCCTTTAGAAGGTCCAAACCCTCGACCTGGGCCCAATCCCAGGCAAAAAATTCAAATCTACTCCCCCAATACTTCGTGCCTGCAACAGGCCAGGGGCCTATTGGGCAAAATCCGCTTTTGGCAGTAATGTCTTCACCAACATTACCATTTTGCTCATTTTCGAGAATGGCGGTAAATACATTACCGCAATTCCTTGAGTTTCGTTTTGCAGGTCTACAACTTCACCCTACGCACTCCACGGCCTTCCCCTGTGCTACCCACTCCCTCAGCTTATCATACCTCCTCCAGAGACCCATACCTCCTCATTTCAAACCCCATGGAGTCCCCAACCCTTTTGCTATAAATGGGCAGCACACCCATGGCCTTGATGACACTTGCAAATCCCCCCATTTCGAAACCCCTACTCAATTACGAAGTCTCAAACCTCTAGGCCCCCTTCAGTAGCTCCCCAGCAAGTTCCAACAGCCTCCCTAACTGTCCTTACTCCTTTGCACAGCCGCACCACCGCCTGTAGCATCACCTCAGCACCACCATTGGCCACCACCGTCCTCACCAACATGCAGCAGGGTATGGCTTCCCCCTACCCGCCTTTTTCCTTGTTTTTAATGTCATTGTGAGCCCCTGATCCATTCCAGGGGACCTCCTCATCTCGGTTTTGCAGAAAACCCCTCTGTGGGGGTCTCTCCCACCTTAGTCTTAGGTGTGGGGAACCCCCTAAGGATATACCAACCCTTGGAACAGCCTCAGGGAAGTTTGGGGGTCCCTCAAGTCATGAGGGAACCCCTAGATGCACCCCCATAACAGCCCCATATGGCATTTCAAATTTCTGGAAAATTCCAGGAGTTTCGGTAAATTCAATACCGACACTTTTGGAGGTTGCTGATGCAAGGGCTGTGGGCCCCACTTGAGCATGCTCTGGTCCAATCCAGTGCCCAAAATGGGTCTATTGACCTCTCCCCAGTCCATCCTGAGCTTTACAGACCCTGACCTCTAACTTAATCATGGTTGAATTGTAAAACAAGAAACACTGCTAAACTGTCGATGAATACATTACCAACAGATCATTATTTTATGTGTAGCATACTTTGGGCCATTACCAGGCCTACACGTGGCCTCTCCCAAGGCCCACAATAGGCCCGGGGGATTCCCTTCATCCTGAGCTTCAAAACCATAGGTTGTGGACCCCAAGGGTCCACCCCTAATCCAAGTTATGGCCCGGGGGATTCCCTTCATCTTTGCCTTAACCATGTTTAACTCAACCATGGTTAAGAGTTAACCATGGTTAGTTGGTCAAAACTCTTAGAAAAATTTCAAAAAAAATTTTAAGATCCAAAATATTCTAAAACTTTGGAAAATAAAAGTTTTGGACCATACATGTTTGCCTAACCACGGTTAGATGAGCTTAACCATGGTTAACACTTGGTTTAACCATGGTTAAGCCCATTTGAACTTTGAAAAATGTCAAAAAATCATGAAAACTCCCAAATGACATTGTAGAATGCCCAACTTTGGTTATCCAGACTAACCATGGTTAAACTCCTGTCTTAACCATGGTTAGCCTCATTTAACTTGGAAAGATTTGGAGAAAATCTCTAAAAGTATTCAAATCATATTTAAGGACCATAAACATACATTGAACCTTGCCCAACTTTGATTAGCATTTCTAACCCTTGCTTAACACAAGCATGGCCTACCGGGCCCAATCCAAAGCCGAACAGGCTTACTCTTGACCTCCAGGTCCATCCAAGGCCTACCGGGCCTAGTCCCTTAGTCTACCAGACTAAACCCTAGCCTACCGGGCTTATTATTTTGGCCTACCGGGCCTAAACCTTTGGCTAACCGGGCCTAATCTACCATAATCAAGCACTTGACCAACCCAGTCAACCACTCCTAGCCTCCCAGCTAGACCCCAAGCCATCCTGGGTGCACACACAACACTCCCCTAGCCTCGGCACAGGCTTATGTGCCAGAACTACGCTTGGTCTGATCTCACCTCAATGTGAGTACGTAGGCAACCCAACCTGGGTTCGACCTTAGTTTAGCTCTTCCTCTTCTTGGATTAGTATAAACTAAACCTAAGGCATTTGACTAATACTTGACACTGATTTGATTTAAACCTAGTAAGTAGGAACCGTTGTAAATTGCAAGTGCCGAGGTGCCTGACACTTTCCCCGGACTTAACCGAACCTCTTACTCATAACTTTAAGCAGACTAAGACCTTATCCATTACCCGGAACTTATCCTTACTGAATTAATAAGTGACGAATCATAACGTAAAACCAGTGAGTAATCGAAACCCGTGCTCACAAAACCAACATTTAATAGTGTATGGATTACTTCACTAATATGAAAATAAACAACTTTGAGCAGATTTTTCATAATTATATAGCTTAAACACATAAAAGTCTATGGATTTCTTCACTAACATGAAAATTCACAACCAAGAGCAGATTTATCATAATTCGAGAGTTTTCGGCCCAACCTAAGTCTATGGATTTCTTCACTAACATTAAAATAAACTATCCAGATCATATTTATCATAATTTGAGAGTTTAAACACATAAAAGTCTATAAATTTCTTCACTAACATGAACATAAACAACCTATAGCATATTTATCATACACCGAGAGTTTAAACACATAAAAATCTATGGATTGAGATCACTAACATGAAAATAATATATTGAAGGTCAAATTCTCATTCATTTATGTGTTTCAAATATTATATGGTAGTAAATAATTACATCGTAATATTACATGGTAGCAACTAATTACATCATTCAACAATGAGCAATTACATAAGCTGACACATATTAGTCGTTTGTATCCGTTTCATCGTTATAGTCCGAATTCTCAACTTCATCATCACTGGATTCTGTAGAAGATGCTTGTTATTGTAGTAGTTCAGGGGGTGCATCAACAGTTGCTCCAGTAATCCCTAGTCTCACCCAACTGGCACCTTCATCATCATCAAGTGAGGTGTCATCCAACTGTTGGTCGTTGAATGGCTTGTTCTCCCTCAATGCATAATCGTCCACAAGACATTCTTCATTCATGTCAAATAAGTCTCTTGGTTTAGTCTTGATGACGACATGCCAGTCTTCTTTCGTTGGATCTTCGACATAAAATACCTGCTCTGCCTGAGATGCCATAACATAGGGTTTGCTCGACACCAAGTGTGCCGGGAGCAAGCGTGTGAAGTTCACAAGTTTAAACCCAAATGCATGGGTCTTTATTCCTCTACCCTGTGCTTTCACATCAACCCAATCGCACTTAAACAATAAAAATTTTAAGCTTTCAGAATACGTCACCTCAACTACGTCTGTTAAGCGACCATAATAAATGATATCTGTGACAATGGGGATTTTGTCCTTGGAAGTTGCATAGCTTGTAGTCGTTGCTATGACCGCAACATCACTATTTTGACTCTTACGTCCACGCTCCCTAAGTGTTGTACAAAACCTGTATCCATTTATGACGTAGCCTATAAACCTTTTTATGACTTTTTGTGGACCATATAAGAGCCATGTAATCTTGTCAGACACCAGGTTACCTGAATCACGCATTAGTTAAACCTATTTGAAGGCTAAAATGCAATTAATTCAAATCTTAAAATATTAATAATGGGATGGGAACAAATTTGTCCAGTTAAGAAAATAGGACTTACATAGTCCCTAAACCATGAGCTAAATTGTTCGCTACACTTTTTTTGGAGTTTGTGGGGAGCCGATCTAATAAGTCTGGGATTGGTCATCCTCAGTTCATTCATGTGCTGACTGTAAGGAACCATTCGATGTGCGTTGCTCAAATCTCCTTTTTTAAGTGAAAATTGAAAAATAAACAAAATATAATAGAGGAAAGTATTCATAATATTTGTCGTACTCTCGATATGTTGTGAGTTCATCGGAGTTGAACAACACATAACGATGTGTCTGCTGCCATTCTAATTCACTTAGAGCGAATGACTGTACACCCCCTATTGGAGTTTTATCGTCATTTCTCACCGGCCTGTTCAATCTTGATTCTACATCATTTAGGTACCTTGAGCAAAATGTCAAGCATTCTTCCGCCAAGTATCCTTCTGCAATGCTACCCTCTGGTCGAGCTCGATTGTGGAGATTAGATTTCAATGTATATAGGTACTTATGCGAATTAAATTTAGGTAAGACAACAAGACAATTATAACAAGAAGTTTCAACATTTGATAAATTATAATTGATGGCATACCTTTCGATGGGATACATCCACCAGTATTGGACAGGTCCACCTAGCCTTGCCTCTGAGTGCACCATAACATCAAAGAATGCTGACGGAAAAATTCTCTCTAAATGACAAAGCGTAAGCGCAATTTTCTCCTCTAACCGTCTCAAATCCTCAACCTGACAGACTTTTGAACATAATGCCAGAAAGAAGTTGCTCAATTCAATTAGGACTGAAGTTACATTCTTCGGCAATGCCTTCCTCACAACCAATGGTAGGAATTGTTGTATTATAATATGAGAGTCGTGGCTCTTCAGTCCATAAATTTTACACTCTTTGACATTAATATGTCTTGCAAAATTTGACGAGTAACCATCTAGAACCTTCACACTCTTCAGAACCTTGCAAAACAACTCTTTCTCATTCTTGTCCATCGAAAAGCATGCAGGGGGCAAATAAACTTTGCTTCTACCATGCTGAAACTCAGAGTAAAGTGCACGTCTCACTCCCATATCAACCAAGTCGAGTTGAACTTTTAAGCCATCCTTAGATTTTCCTTTCAAACCTAACAAAGTCCCGAGCACATTATCGCATACATTTTTCTCGATATGCATTGCATCAAGGTTGTGTCTCAACTAATTATACTCCCAGTATGGTAACTGGAAGAATATACTGGTCTTCTTCCAATTATAGGGCATATCCTTATGGCCCAGTTTCCTTGGTCGTTTTTGCCCAGTCAGCTTCCCAAGGGAGAATATACTACCCTCCAACTGACGCAGCACATCAGACCCAGACATTGTAGTTGGAGCACATCTAAACCAGAATTGCCATCGAAAGAGTTTCTATTTTTCTGAAACCTATGATCCGTCGTTAAGAAACGACGGTGCCTCATGTAGCAATGCTTTCTACTTTTAGACAGGTATAAGTGGCAAGTGTCTTTATAGCATGAAGGGCATGCCAACTTCCCTTTCGTGCTCCAACCTGACAACATGACATACCCTGAGAAGTCGCTAATGGTCTAGAGCAATGCAGCACGCATTACAAATGTCTCATTTTTCGACGCATCATAAGTTGGCAACCTATTGGTCCACAAGTCCAACTCTTCGACTAGAAGCCTCATGTACACATCAATGGCATTTCCTGACCTAAAGGGACTGGGAATAAGAAAGGATAAAATGAAATTTGGTTGCTTAATGCACAGCCATATTGGTAAGTTGTAGGGAATAAGAACCACAAGCCATATGCTATGAGTAATAATCATTGTCCTAAATGGGTTGAAGCCTTCACTCGCCAACTCAAGCCTAACATTTCGAGCATCTGAAGCGAAAAAAGGATACTTTTTGTTCAAATTTTCCCAAGTCGGTGAGTCTGCAGGATGCCTTAACCTCCGCTCCCTAGTTCAAACCTTGTCATGCCATCTCATTTTAGAAGCAGACTTGGACGACATGAATAACCTTTGTAACCTGGGTCTCAACGGGAAGTCGCAAAATCTTCGCTGGAGTTTTCTTCTTGCGTTCCTCTTGACCATCCCCTAACTTCCATCTTAATTCACCACAGATGTCACATACTGTCTTGTTTGCAGACTCTTTCCAGTAAAGTATGCAATCATTGGGATATGCATTGATTTTATCATAGTTAAGCCTCAAGTCTGACATCACCTTTTTTGTCTGAAAGTAAATATCTAGTAGTGTTGACCCCTTGGGAAGTATCTCCCTCAACAACTCAAGCAACATGGTGAATGACTTATTGCTCCATCCACTAAGACACTTAATGTGATATAATCTTACAATGATAGACAACTTCGTGTGATTCTTACATGCTAGATACAAAGGTTGTCCCGCATCCCTTATCAATTGAAAAAATTTATCAAACTCAGGATTGGGATCCCGACTACTGGTACCCTCATCTTGGTTTGAGACCCTGAACACATCGTGCACCATATCTTTCATCTCATTCTGTCTGTCTAACCTACAAACGTCAAGATTTTGAGACACTTGAGCAATTGGTCAGTGTTGTAATATGTCCTCCCCATGATGGAACCAGATTTTATAATTTCAATCAAATCCATCATAGATCATATGCTCATACGTTGTAACATTGTCTTGATAAAGGACATTGTTGTTGTTGGGACACAGATACTTTATACCGTCGGTGTTATCAGTCGCTCCACGAGCTATCCCAAACTCTATGAACTCCTTCACCCCTTTTATATATTCCTTTGAAACCCTATTTAATGTAAAAAAAAATAAAAATACACTCACAATTGCTTAGATACTAACACTTTATCATTTGATGTTGCTTACAAAATTATGGACAAAAAGTACCTTGACATTTCAATCCAACTCCTATCCATTACGGTTGTGAAAAGATTTCTAAGTCCTTCATTTACTATTCTGAGAAATAGCAATCATTCGATATCATCGGTCAATTACAATATGTATGCATGCTTCCTATCGCCATCAAGTCCTCTTCTAAAGGGTGGGGTGTTCCTATCCCATTTAGGAATGCATATTCCCCATCAGTCAATAGCTCAGGTGCTTTGTACCATTTCAAGAAAATTTCAATAGTATTTCCCTATGGTTCTCCTAGTACACGGCTTAGACTAGGAGCAAGCCCCCCACAATTTCTAAATATGTACCGAGAGAACAAGAGAAACGACTGACAAAATTTTCCTCAATCTGGACAAAACATGAGCAACTGACTATACTGGAGATTATGCATTCTCAAACTATCCAACTGGACAATTCAAGAATCATATACAGACAAATACACTTTATCACAACAAGACCGAAAAGTTGTTAACCTACATTTAGCTCCACAAGAGAACTAAACGTCATAGTTTACAACTAATCCGTCCAACTAGGTGATACAAGAAATACACTTGTCACACAATGATTCTTGAACAGGAGATCTAAGGTTCAATGCATACATTTGTATGAAATTAAACCAATACAAAAATTCAACCATTATAAACACAAACTTTAAACACCCCTAAGCATTTTAAATAGTTAACATAGATACTAATTTACAATTACCATCAAAAAGACATTTCAAGGAGTAATCATGGTCTTAAAGTTTCTGAACACAATTTAACTGTTTACGCGTGTATCCTTGCATCTAAGGCATATGAAGCAAATGAAACCCCATCTACTGGAGGAATGGATGTGTGATTAGGGTTGCATTCAAGCTAAGCTATCTTGTGAGCTCGACTAATTCTAGCCAAACTCAAGTTAGTATTTTTTAGGCTTAAATAATCAAGCTACGGTGGCGTTCGGTAACACTAATCTAAATAGGGAGAGTTTATTTCAAAATTGTGCTTAGTTGGACTTTAGATTGTTAAGTTGTAGAGTACTTGGATGTCTACATCTTTTTGAAGTAATAAGCACTACTTCAAAAAGATGTAGACATCCAATTAATCTTCAATTTAACAATTTAAAGTCCAACTAAGCACGATTTTGAAATAATCTCTCCTTATTTGGATTAGTGTTACAAACGCCACCTAAGCTTTCCTTTTTTCTAAGTCTCATTTCCATTCACACTACTTTGCAATGGTTTTCCTACTGTTAAGTAATAAGAACCCATCTCAAAGAAGAAAGCCAAGAAACCATAGACCCATAAAAAACCACTTTTTTAGTCTGAGAAACCATAAACCCATGCTTTTGATTAGTTAGCCAACAAAATATATCTGATAAGTTCCATCACACAAACATAACGCGTGTATTCTAATCATACACAAAACAAAATTACAGAATTTTATCTAATTAAAGCTAACCTGAAAATTAATCCAAAACTAACAATACATTATCACCTTGACTCTTAATTAAAATTATCAATATGGCTTATCATACACCCACCTCATTCAACTCATTTTACAATAGTGGGAACCTGGGATGAAGTCATAGTTCTTAAAATTTAAAGTAGCATTCTTAATCTGCAAAATGGTGGGAACTTGACTTGGGTCGGCTTAGATAAGGTCCTTATAAGGATAGGATAGAATTCATAAATTGCGCATCTAATCTATCTAATTAATTAAATTAATTAATTAAATTAAATTTTGATATAAGATTATTATTTAGTAACCATAGAAAATTATTTATTTAATCAAACAATAATTATGGATAGGGACTCGTTAAGTTCAAGGATCATAATCTGTCGTGACCCAAAACCCACCCTAGGAGTTAGAGTGAATCTTGGACGACTTATCATGACCTTTATGACATGCTTGACGAATCATCCTGGAAGAAACACGGAGCATATACAATAGAGGACAAAATTGCGGAAGCATACACTAACATGGCATATCAGAAGTCTAAACAAAACCTCTATGTATATACATATTCCAAGTTTTTGTACAAAAGTGAAATCAGCAAAAGAAGGTGCGGACATGCCAGCCAAAATACATGGGTATAAAATCTCTCGTGCTCAACCACACTCACCTAGAATCTACCACCTAAGAATAGCCCTCTACATGAGGCTCCTCTGTAGGTTCCTCGATGTACTCCTCCTCCACCCATTGGCCAAGAGTACAAAAGGAGCGGGCACTCCACTAATACCTGCCGACATCAAAAGTACGGCTAATTATGGAATACTCAGTGGGTACCAAATACTAACCAACAGTCACAGCAATATAATAATGGAAATAAAGCGGAAGCAGTTCATATCATAATAGGGAGATAAACAATTTATATTTCATGCTTGTATCACATGAAAACCGAGAAAACTCTTGAAATCATCATGTGTTTGACTTGACTTGAAATACTCTTTTTGTGCTTGAAAACTTGTCTTGTCGTGTTCTGTCTTGCTTGTCTTATCGTGTCCTATCTTGCTTATCTTGTCATGTATGTCTTGTCGTGTCATGCATGCCATGTCATGAAATGCAAATGCTCATGTTTGCTTGCTTGCTTGAAAATTAAACATGCTCATGCACTTGGGATGTTAGTGGCCTTGAACAACTTGAAGGGAGGGTGGTGTAAATCCCCTCTATTTAAATGAGATGCAACTTGTGAGGGAGGGTGGTTTAGAACCCCCTCTTTTTAATGATATGCGACTTGTGAGGGAGGGTGGTATAGATACCCCTCTTATCAACTTGAAGGGAGAGAAGTGTAAATTCCCTCATTTGCAAAAATACAAATAAGTAAACATGCATGCTTGGAGGCGCACTAACATCTTGCTTGCTTGTTCTTGTTCTTATCAAAAGTAAGGCAAAACATATCTTAAGATATGCCCTACCTCTCATACCAACCCTTACGTTTGGCCTTGTCATGGTGTTCGTGAATCGAGAATAAAACCTGTCTTGAAAAACCCAATAAACCACGTCATGCCTACCGTGCTCATGAAATCGTGTACAATTAACTCATAAAATTTAATAAACATGGTAGGTTCACAATCATTCAAGACAATATTTAACATTGAGCAATTAAATCTACAAGTATGCAATTCTAGAAAGCGAGTAAATCTGCAATCATACTATTCTAGAAAGCGAGTAACACACTATCATAAAACCCTAGAAATTTCATATGCTTCAAATCATGCTTTTCTTGATCAATGATTCATCCAATATAGTATGTGTGTTTATTATGTGTAAATGTCCTTCCCATTTTCCCCATCAGATTTCAACCATCCATAGCATTCATTCACTAATTCCATCTTACATCATGTGAACATTTAGAGAAAAGTAAGGAAATAGAAAATCATAACAATAAAGGAAAGAAAAAATGACAAGAAAGGTAGCATAGGGTACCGACCTTCAATGGATGAGGAATACCCTCCAAAAACGTGGATGGAGTCACTACCGAGGTTGTAAGAAACCCCCTTGCTTGATTTGGGAAAGATCACCCTTGATCTTGATCTCCTTCTTCATCAATCTCAAACCCTCTTGGCAAATCCCCAAATCTCTCATCCCTTTCTCTCTCTCAATCTCACAAGGGTTTCCTTTAGGTTTAGGATAAACCATAAACCCCCCAAAAGACCCCCTATTTATAGGCCAAGGGTAGAAACCCTAAAAATCCCGAATAAGAATTCTGGGTTCACGACCTACGATCGGTCGTAGCATATCTACGACTGATCGTAGAAGGTTACGATTGATCGTAGATATGCTACGACCAATCGTACATATTATAGGGAGTTTTTCCCATTTTTGGATCCTACGATCAATTATAGCTCACCTATGATCGTTCATAGGGTCTGGACGATCGTTCGTAAATCTGACAGTAAATTTTCAGATTTTCCCGTTTTCGTATTTCGGCCATAACTTTTGACTCGTTCGTCAGATTTTGACGATTCAACTTGTGTTGGATTCGTCATTCGAAAAGGAACATTTCTAGCATCTTAGAATTTTCAATTTATTGACCAAATTATCCCTAAAGTTGACTGATCCGCAAATGGAGTTCAGTAACTCGGATTTTCAATAAATCCGACTTAGGAAATCCAACTTTTATTTCAAGAAAGTGACATTAAGGCTTTAATACATGTCAAAAAAATCCAGGGTGCTACATAATCCCTACCAATAAATAAGATTAGAAAAAAAAAACTAAACCCAAAGAATGGGTGAAAAACCAAACCAAGTTCAATAAGGCCCCATTCTTTTGGTGGAACTTTCAAAAGTTTGGAACATTAATGTTCCGAAACAATAAAAGTCCAGAACTTTGAATGTTCCAGACCTTTTATGTTTGTTGTTCTTTTGACACGGAACCTTTTAGTTGAAAATCTAGAACTTTGAAGTCCGTTGTTCTTTTGGCATGGAACATATTTGGATGGAACTTTTGTTTAAAAATAGTCTTTATAATGAAAAACTAATATCAAATTTAAATTACTATTAAATATTAGTATTCCAAAAGCTACATCTGTCTCTAATTTTCTCTAATTTACTAAAAAATAACAACAATGTTTAATCTATTAAAAGCTCCATATTTGTGGAACTTTTTCATTTTATGGAACAAAAAAGTTCCAGTCATTAAATAAAAGAACATGTGTGGAACTTTAAAAGTTCTGGAACTCTAAGAGTTCCATTCTAAAGTTCCACCAAAAGAACAGTAACATGTTTCCTCTATCCATTTAAAAATAAATAAATAATGTAATTTTAAATTTATTACTAATACTTAATGAAAATATTATGTATATAACTATATATTATTAATAAATTAAATTTTTCTCGTAACTCATAAGGTCTAGGGAGCCCAACCAGCCTTAGCCCAAAATATATAAAACTATGTTTGATTTTTTAGTTATAAATTGGCCTATTTTAATTTAGTTTTTACTAATTTCACTTATATTTCAAATTTTGTTTGGTTTACTTTTATTTTATATTACAATTTAATAGGATGACCAAATCAATTAATCCGAAATAAACCCATTCAACAATAATTCATGCTTGAAGTAGTATCCAAAAGCACAATAATTCCCAGAAATTAACTCATCTCATGAACAATAATTTAAGAACAATATCTATAACAACCCATTCCACAATATCTATAGAACTCTGGGTATTGAACAATTTTGTTCCTGTATTTTATAAAAGGTCTAATAAATATTGAGTAGATTACTAAAAAAACCAATTTCAAAAAATTACTGAATCAAGATTAGACACCACCCATTCTCATAAACTACAGATAATTCTAAGTTTAAGTACCAATCAAAACTAACCTAAAATTAAAGATTGGGCATATTCAACTTACAGATAGAGAAGTTCAGCTCTAGAGAAGAGTAGACCTGCACATAATTAAAACTAATCATTAATTAAGAATTTATTACTTAAAACTAACCTAAAATTAAAAATGAGAAGGGAGAGAGACAGAGAGAGAACCAAAGAGAGGGACTGAGGGGTTGAGCAGAGAGTTAGAGAGAGACGAGAGAGAGAGAGATTGAGGGATTGAGAGAGAGGGATTGGGTAGAGAGTTAGAGAGAGAGAGATGGAGAGTTAGAGAGAGACTAAGGGATTGAAAGAGAGTTACCAGAGTAGGTGGCTGGAGCTGGAGCACAAGCCGGTGATGTCGTGGAGGGTGATGTTGTGGAGGGTGTCGTGGAAGGTGATGTCGTGGAAGGTGTCGGAGAGGATGCCAGAGAGGGAGCCGTGGAGGGTGTCGGAGAGGATGCTGGAGCAGAAGGCCGGAGACACCGGAGAGAAGGAGACGGGAGTAGAGAATAGAGAGAAGCAGAGGAAAAGGATGAAACAAGGTGAAATGAGGGGAAAACATTGGGGTTCTATTTATAGGTTTGTAACGGCGGTTTTTAAATACCGCCGGTACATGTTAGTTATAACGGCTTGTATTTAATAACCGCAACTAATATTAATGTTTATAACGACAGTTAATCAACTTACCGCAATGACAATTATGTCTATAACTGCGGTTATTAAAATACCGCCGTTATAAACGGGCGGCAACTGCGGTTGTAGTAAACCACTATTACAAGTAACCTTCTACTGCGGTTATTTAGAACCGCCGTTACAGACATGTAGTTTAGTAGTGATAGAGATAGGTTAGAAGGTATATTGACCTTAGGGATCATTTCCCTATGATCTGACTTGCTCACGGAAGGCTCTCTGGTGATTTCCAAGCTCAAGCTCCTCCTACCAAGCAATCTAGGTTTCTCTTTCTTCTCTCTCTCTCTATTAGGGTTTAGGATTTTAGTAAACCCTTAGTTATGAAATGAAGGAGTATTTATAATGCTAAGGCTTTAAAAAAAAAAACCACATAAACTTGGTGTTTCTATGTGTTTTTGTTCTTGTTCTTTTTGTGTCTACTTTTTGTATCTCACAAATCCTATTTAGAGTTCATTCCCTAGCAAGCTGGTTGTGAAATCCAGTTGACCGGATTGCATACAGGGGCATTGGTTTGGGTTTTCTACCAATTGGTCAACTTGTTTGGAATTCCGATCAATTGGTTTTCAATGTTTCTTATGTTTTTCCATTTTCTTTTGTTTCTTCCTTAGTTTAGTGTTTTATACAGTTTTAAGCCAGGGCGGCCCAAGCTATTTGAAAGCCTAAAGCGAAAATTCTAAATGAGTTTTTTTTAAAAAAAATTTTCATATTATTTAAAAAATTAACTGTAAATGGGACATTTTTAATATTCTAAATGGGCCTTTTATTTTTTTAATATTCTAAATGGGCCTTTTTAATATTTTTTTAATGGGGCCTAAAGCAAAGGCTTTGATGGCCTAATGGACAGGCAGGCCCTGTTTTAAACACTCATAATCATTTATTAGCATTAAACACACCACGCATAATTAATATTACTAATTATCCTTGTTAAGTACGACAATAGCATGCATTTAAATTCAGGTCTCTACAGGTTCAACTTATGAGGCTCTTCGGTCCTGCTTGCACTCTGTGAGGAAACTGCAATGAGTGCACTTGTGAGTCCAATCATCCAATCGATGCCTTTATCAGCCCATGAATTGAATGATTATACCATATGATCAGTTGACCTTTCTTTTATGAGATAATTAAGATCATGCGCTAAGCTAATATTTTGGGCTAGGGCAAATCCAGCAAGAGCCCATCAAAGAAATCACCTTAATTTTTTTTTTTTTTTTTTTTTGAGGTGGGGGGACGGGGTTATTAAGGAAGCCTGAGTTCATTCATGAATATCAATTTGCAAGAGCAATACATTATTTCGCTCCACGGACGAGGAGCGAGCTATTGCTCCTCGCTCTCACAAAACCGCCCCTTCAACTGCCATGAATTTTTAAACCTTGTGGTTAATTCTTTTAGATGCATGGCAATGAAAGGGGAGCCGAGACGCCCTCCTCGCGTCACCGAGAAGAGGTGATTATTTTCCTATATGCAATATCTTCCCACTATGAAGGATATATGTAACAGGAAAATAATTACTTCCTCGGTTGACGGGAGGAGGTGTGTCTCGGGACCTTTCAATGCCACGTGTCCCTTTTTTTAACTCTATTAAACTGTGGTTAAGATTCTCGAATCCTTAGGATTCATCCATCTATCCTTAGTTTTTAGAAAAATAAAATAAAATAACTTTTAAATATAGGAGTTAAAAAAAATGAACAACAGTTCATGGGAGTTGAATTGGCTTTGTGAGAGCTAGGAGCAATAGTTCGCTCCTCGCTAGTGGAGTGAATTAATGTTCTTCGTAACAGTTGCTGAATAGAGTAGCACGTATTCCTGTCCATGCTAAAATTGTAGAGAGAGACAGCAGCAGACTGCAGAACATGGGCTTAAAAGTATGGGGAAGAAGTAACCAAGGTATTTCAATTTGTTAGCAGAGATTTATTCCAAATAATAGGAGAGAGAATCGAGGCTTTTGAGAACACGACAGCCCAAATAGTGAGTAGGCCGGCAAGTTCTTGTCCCAGTCCGAACTCCTGATCCTTTCCAATTGCGATTGAACTTGGAGGGCTCAATCGCACTCACAAAGTCCCTTTTAACTCTAGTTAAGAACTTTAAATATTTAAGGTTAATATTTTTTTTTTCTAAAGAATGAAGGTTAGATTATTGAACGTTAAGGATTAGTAAATGACACGTGTTGCAATTGCGATTAACTGTAATTTTTTTTTATTTTTTTTTAAGGAGGAATCCTAAGCCCACCCTAAAAGGTAGACAGGATAAAACCCGGGCACATGCAAGACCATGCAACCCACATGAACCGATAAACCCACCCATGAGAACTATGAAATCTTGAGCGGGTACCTCCACTTCCTGAGACGTGGTCCTTTGGACTCTTTTTTTCCACACAATACCCATGAATAGCATAGAATTTAAATAGAACACTAGCTCCGGGTTCTGAACTAATCCGGAGCCCCTAAAAACCAATGGATAGTGGCATTCTGGAAGCTAGATAAGGGTAATTCAGTTTTATGTACGACTGTCTTTATGCTTGTTTTTGCAAGCCCGGACATTTGAACTTTGAACCAGAGTTCATGAAGATATTTAAACTCGATATACATTTCACGGAATGGGATTTCGTCTGGCCCTCCCCATCCACAGGTCAACACGTGTCCCTTTTAACCCCGCTTAACGTTGTTAAGATTCACTCACCCCCAAGTTTCAACTATCTATCCTTAGTTTTTAGAAAAATATTTTTTAAAAAATTAACTCTATGGGTTAAAACTTGTTAACTACAGTTAAGAAGGCTTTGTGATTGAGGCAGACGGGGTTTTGGTGTAGTGAGGCCAGACCAAATCAGGTCTCACTTTCACACCCTTTGAAGAGTCACCATTTATTGAGTACAAAAAACACAAGAGTCAGCCATTTATGGAGTACAAAAAAAAAATAGAGTTCTCCATTTATTACACCTCCCTCTTTCTCTCTTTAAAAATAAATAGGTATATATCCTCCGTACTTGTATATATATACTTGCATGGTTAGGCGAGAGAGAGAGGTCTCTGGGAGTCTGTAAATCCATTTTCTCTTCCTTTTCAGCTTTTGGAAGCTGGATTCTAAGTTGTTGCTGTAAGAAGAAAAGCAGGCTCAAATGGAGATGGGGTTCTTCTGGTTGGTTCTCGCAGCCATGATGGGTGGTTTTGCAGCTCTATATGGGTTGCTGAAGAAAGCTAATGGATGGTTCTATGAGAGCAGATTGGGTGATAAACAGTATTCCCTCCCCCCAGGAGATCTGGGTTGGCCTTTGATTGGAAATATGTGGTCTTTTCTTAGAGCTTTCAAGTCTACTGACCCTGATTCTTTCATCTCTGGCTTTGTTCACAGGTCCGTTCTCTCTCTCTCTCTCTCTCTCTCTCTATAGCATCTCCTTGTGGCTTGGATTAATGAAGTAGTTTATTAATTAATTTATTTTAGTAGAGAAATGCTAGAGTTACTCTAATAATATTTCGCTAAGTTTCCATACTCTCATTTAATAACAAAATGAAAAATAATTTAAGCATCAATCTCATCAATCATTAATTGTCTCATTGAAGAGTGCTAACCTCATAGGCGGACTTTAAAATTCTCACCTTAGCATTTCACAATACAATTTTCTTAAAACAAAGTTATTTCTCCCAATTCTAACCATGATGGTAAAGGTAACATGAAAAAGTAGTAACAAATATCGCAACCCTAGTTTGGGTTGGAGACCGACATTTCTCTTGTTTCTTTTAGGCAAGGTTAAATCATTTTTAGTTGTGAACTATATCAAAAGGTGATTTAACTTTATAAAAATTGATACAATTAACCCCAACACTCTGCTAAAAAAAAAATTATGTTTCAACCTACACGTATGGCTCTACACAAAGTCAATTGTTTTAGGGTAATCCTAGCTCTACTTTCTTTAGGGGTGTCAACGGGTTAGATTTGGGTCGGCTAGAGCCCATCAATGCCTGATTAATAACCGGGTTGATTGGGCCGAATCAGGTTGGATCAGCCCATCTAAAAAATCATGTACACTTTTTTGCCTATAAACTAAACAGGCCTGATTTGTTGGGCTAAGCCTAGTAGAAGCCTATCAAAATGAGCTACAGGCTTTAGACTCCAAGCCCAAACCCAACCCAATCAATAATCGAGTCGGGGCAAGTGACTCCGCGAGCTAGCCCGACCCATTGATAACATTAATTATAACATATGTCATGCCCTTTAATAATAAGACTTTAAAAGAAAGTAGAGCTAGCATTATCCATTATTTTATGGGAAGTAAATAATACCTACTATCAATAGAGATGAACCAAATTCAATGTATCAAGCATCAAGTGGGGCCCATTATTTACAGCATGCGTGCCTCGGAGCCATTAGATATTCCAACGAAATGTGCAGCTCTCTGCTACCGAGAGTTGTTAAATCAATTTCCTTGTTTTATTATCAAAAACAAAACATACGTGAGATTAAGAAAATATGATTATGCTTAGCATTCCTCGTTTTAATTTTTATATCTTGGAGTTTGGTACTCTTCGGAATCATGGGGGTATTTTTGGAAATTCAAGAACTAGTTTCAAATTCAACCTCTGGGAATCAAAGACGTCACAAACGATATGATGGAGAAAAGCACAGGCGGTTCTTGTCATTTCCAATGGCATTTTTCAAGTTGGTTTTTTTATTTTACTCTCTTTTTTTAGTATATTATATCTAATTGATAGAGAATAAGTCATCGTCTATCAAAATTATGACATGATGACCCGTATAGATCATAAGAGGAAAGATAAATGCTAGCTTCACTTTCTTTTTGAGACTCCTAACTTTCTTTTGAGACTCCTCTCTCTGGAGAGAGTGGTAGTGGAAAATGTGTTTTTCTCTTATCCTCCATTTGTTTTGAGGTAAAATTGGGGAAAACAAATGAATTCTACGGGAAATATTATTTTTAAAAGTGTACCTTTTTTTTAGGACAACTGACATTTTCCGTAAAATTCATTTGTTTTCTTTTATTTTACTTCGAAACAAACGGAGCATTAATGAAAAATGATAACACATGTCTTGCTTCTAAAGAAAGTGTATCTACCATTGCCCAAAAGAGGAAATTCAACTCAATTGGATGATACTGGCCATTTGCTCTATTGATTGTTTTTTGGATTTTTTTCTCCTTTTTTTAGTCTGTCAAGTAATCTATTATTCGAGGGTTAGACGTTGGCATGTTAATCCGACCCTCAAAGAGGAGCCAACCCCTTGAACCCCTCAAAATAGAAGCCCTTTTTTTTCCTAGAGCCTTGAGTGATGGGCAAGGCGGAGCCTAACTTTGAAAGACCCTCTAATTTGGGGGCCAAGCCTAGTAAGACCTAGGCCCTGTCCTTGGTCCCCCTCGACTCTCACCCATATAATATTATATCTATTACTCAATTATATGCCGGTTGGTTTCATGTAGCACCTTCCTTAGTTCATGGTTTGTGCTTCCAGTTGGTGCCATGTAATGCCTACGCCTCCCTCTCTCTCTACGCCTCCCTCTCTCTCTCTCTCTTCTCTTAAGTCTCTATTAATTACTTGTTTTTAAGGCTTCATCTCTCTCCTCTTAAACTTTTCTTAATTAATGCATTCACTTAATTAATTGAAAAGTAATTAAATAATTTTTTTTCCAATAAACTTGTTTGGATAACAAGTGATTCAATCAATTTTATGAAATCACTACCATTTTAACAATTTTATATGGCACTATGTTAAACAACTCAGGCATGTTTATTGACTTAGTTAATTAATTTTTTAATGGTTGTATCTCCAATGATTATATTATAAAAATTTATAGCCAAAATAATCAAAGCCAAATGCACCCAGTACCCTTATAATGTCGCTTTTAATTGTTAATATTAATATTTTTTTTTACCCTAGTTAGTTGGTTGGTTATGTACACAATACTCACATCACTACGAGCTAATGTCTAAATCCATTTGGGCTCCCACCTTTTCTTTTTTGCAATTTCTATGAGCAAGGTTTGTGTCTATTCTAGGTTAGTAAAGAGTGGGGATTTCAACCACGCCCATTCTCACGGGGACTGAATCCTGAACCAAACGTTTGGTGCTCTGGTCTCCCATTCACTATAGTACCCATGTTAAAGGAGCAGTTGTTAAAACCATGGGCTCGATTACTTTTTGTATGGGAAAAAAATGGAATATAGGAAAGTTCCATCCCATCATGGATATTTAGTAGGCCAAATGTCTAGAATTTATTGGGCCAGTCCCATCATGGCATGGGGGCAAAAGACCATCTTAGTTCAGATGATCCTAACCGTCTGATCTAATGGGTTCTTCCACTTGAATGATTGGTTGGTTACTATTATCCAATCTGGTCAACTACTTCATCCTTGAGATCTTGTTGATGCGACTTCTGAATATCGGATCCATGCCTTTTAAGATTTGCTCCATCTATATAGGGGTAAAGATCGTAGGTTGAAATGATTTCATTAAACTATATTCCAAATGTGGGTATATCTAGAAGGATTCTTGGGTGGCAATTTCTGATCCATCCTGTTAACCCACGTGGCTTTTCACGGGTTATGGCTGAGGTTTCGATCAAATTCATGTTTGGTTTTCACAACTCACTTTATTATAGGGTTAAGGTTCAGGTTGAGCTCTCGGAAACCAATAGATTTAACATTATGAGAATAGGCCTTAAAAATTTTTTATAGAATTTTATCATTATATACTAACAAAATTATCTTACACTTATTTTATCTATTAAAAATTTTGATTGAATTTTTTTTTTTGGTGTCGGCATACATTAATAGAGTCAGTTCCGTCGGAGGTTAGTTTGGGCATGAAGTTCTTGCAACTCATACCCCGAGGGTATTGGATCCCCAAACCTCCCTCTATCACAAGCCACGCCCCTACCACTCACGCAAGTTATTATTAACAAAATTAACTTTACACTTTCTATCTTACTATTATAATCACTATTAACAAAATTATTTTTACACTTATATTTTCTCTATCTCAACTATTATAACTACTATTTACAAAATTTATATTTACACTTATATCTTCTCTATCATTCATATTTTTCAACGTCTCTCACACAATTAAAATTACTCTTAAGACTTGTATCTTCTTTGCTTTCCCACGTCTCTGATGTACATTATACATTATGTGGGTCTTATTAGAGTCCATATTCTTCCTCTCTATCTCGATTAAAATTACTCTTAGACTTGTATCTTCTTTGCTTTTCCAAGCCTCTCACATGTACATTTGGTGGGTCTCATTAGAGTCCATATTCTTCCTCTCTCTCTCTATTAAAATTACTGTTAGACTTATATCTTCTTTGCTTTCCCAAGTCTCTCACATGTACATTAGGTTGGTCTCATTAGAATCCATATTCTTCCTCTCTCTCTCTCTCTCTCTCTCATGTACATCTTGCACATGCGGCCCACCAGTGATATATAAGTATCTAGTTAATATATTAACTATAATTTTAAGTCATCATACCGCTTGCTCCAATGGTATAGTGTAGCCTTTCTTATGAGAGAGAGAGGTCGTGGGATCCAATCTCACTCCCCACCACTAAGGACTGACTGATGGTTGATACTAACATTGGGTAAATATTTAATAACGCCAACAAAAAAAAAGGTATAGTTACTTATTAATTATTTATTTTATATGGGTACTTAAGCTGGCAGCTGGGGTTGAGCAACTCCTTATTGGGTTGCACTTAATTCTCCCTTCTTTTTCAATCTGGTTAGAAAGTCATGTTTTGGTTGAAGGGTGGAAAAAAAACCTCATCAGAACCCAACCTATTTCCATTACTATCCCTTGAACAATAATATGTGGATGGTCAGAACTTATGGGCTGTAAACAAAGAAAATTCGAAACAAATAGTAGTATATCCGAATTTGATTCCATTACATTATCGTACTATCCCAATTCGATTCTAAATATGATATTCATATTCGAAATCAATTAAAATATTCAGCTTGGACTTATTCGGGATAAATATTTGTGTTTTGAGCTAATTTCAATAAAGAATCTGGCCCAGCTCTTTGATTTAATTATCAAGCCCAACCCTAGCCCATAAGCTTGTAGTTGCAGCTCAAAGTGGGTTACACATTGGGTGCAGCCTTGGATTGATGCATTCATTTGGGGTAAATTGATCTACTAAAAGCAGTCATTCTGATGTACTTTTGGTTGGTAATGCAGATATGGTCGCACAGGGATTTACAAGGCCTTCATGTTTGGAAGCCCAAGTATCATGGTTACACTTCCAGAAACATGCAGGCGAGTCTTGATGGATGATGAACAATTTGTACCCGGTTGGCCTAAAGCCACTTGCGAATTGATCGGAAAGAAATCATTTATAGGCATTTCTTATGAAGAACACAAGCGTCTCCGGCGAATAACAGCAGCTCCGGTCAACGGTCATGAAGCACTATCCATATATCTTGGCTATATCGAAGAAACAGTAATATCTACATTGGATAAATGGTCTGTCATGGGGTCATTCGAGTTCTTAACCGAGCTTAGGAAGCTTACTTTTAGGATAATTATGTACATTTTTCTTAGCTCGGAGGGTGAGGAAATAATGGAGGCTCTAGAGAGGGAGTATACAGCTCTGAATTATGGAATTAGAGCCATGGCCATCAACTTCCCCGGTTTCGCTTATCATAAAGCACTCAAGGTAAGGTTTAGTTACTTTTTTTCCGTACTTTTTAGAAAAGATAGATTAAAGAGATTACACGAAGAACAAGGGGGACAGAAGACCAGAACCCCTAGAACAATAAAAATTACATAATGCCAATGTTACCAAAACCCAAATTGTTGGGAATGTAGACAACCTTTAGCAGATTGCCCGGGGGGAAAATCGATATTTTGTGTTTCTACAGGGGTATTTTTGGCTTTACAGTTTAACCCTAAACATATAGTTGTATGCTTATTTTTTAGGTTTAACGAGTGTGAGAAGTGGCCGTAATTTTTTCTAAGAGAGAAAAACTCTGTGTATTCTATATCTTCAATATAGTAAATTGGTGTGGCTCCCGAGGACGTAGGCATGTTGCCAAACCTCATATATCCGTGTATTTTGTCTCTATTTTCTTCTCTGCAAATTTTTCTATTTGTTGTGTGATTTTTGTGATTCATAGTCTCTCAAGATCCAAAAGGTTTAGGGATTAAACGCGTGGTTTAAATCCCAACACAAATAATCCATTCTTAAGATTCCTCTTCCTGAGTTGGGGACTTCTTCAATAGAATTGTTATATTTTACTCATAATCGATTTTCTTGCATCAGGCTCGGAAAAAATTGGTTGCAATTCTTCAATCTGTTGTGGATCAAAGAAGGGAAATGATGAAGAATAATAAATCTACAACAAAGAAAGATATGATGAATGCACTGTTGGAGGTTGAAGATGAAAGTGGTAGAAAATTGGACGACGAGGAGATCATCGATATCTTGGTCATGTACCTGAATGCTGGCCATGAATCTTCTGGCCACATCACAATGTGGGCCACTGTCTTCCTACAAGAACACCCGGAATTCTTCCGAAAAGCCAAGGTAGTACCAGAATCCGGCAAATTCATAAGTTCTCGATTTTGATTTTTAGTCATTCTCTAGATACCAATGTTCAGTAACTTGGCAATTTGACTCAAAACTCAGCTGATTTGACTCAGTTTCAGGCTGCACCAATTGAAAGATTTACTTGGGTTGCTCGAAACTGAGCAGATTTTTCAAATACACAAGTGGGTATAACTTATAAGATTCTTGTAGAAATTCACTTGGATGAACTGTATGAGTTTCTAAAACAGATTTCTACATTGGGTCACGGGTAACTACGTGTTTGACTCTGGCGAGTCGACTTGATGCAGCTGTGCTATTTCAACTCATGTAAGAGTTTTCGGACATTGCTTATTAACTGAAGGTAACCATCTGTTTTAGGCAGAGCAAGAGGAGATCATAAGGAACAGACCACCTACACAGAAAGGATTGAGTCTTAAAGAAGTGAAGCAAATGGATTATCTTTCCAAGGTATGTATGTGCACAGGCACTTCAATTTTGGTTAAGGGTAAGTTGATTCAGTACTCAAATGTAAACAATAACAGCATGTTTTTGGATTTGAAGGTAATTGATGAAACACTACGTGTCGTTAATATCTCATTGGTAGTTTTTCGAGAGGCGAAAACCGATGTCAATATGAGCGGTCAGTTCCTCTTCTATATTTCCTTCTAATATTTTTCTTTCTTTCTTGCAAGACAATTTATGAACTAGCGAAACTAAAAAACTGTCATGGCTTCCAGGTTATACCATACCCAAGGGATGGAAAGTACTGGTATGGTTCAGGAGTGTTCACACAGATCCTGAAATTTATCCTGACCCAAAAGAATTTAATCCTTCTAGATGGGATGTAAGTAACATTTCTCATTTGTTTCGCCTTTTTCGTGCATGAATTTCTACTTTGTATTTATATATGTATATATATTTTTTTTAAATATGTATTGTGATCTAATATGTTATATGCTTAATTTTGCCTAGGATCATACGCCGAAAGCAGGAACTTACCTTCCCTTTGGAGCAGGAAGTAGGACATGCCCTG
Source organism: Tetracentron sinense (assembly GCA_015143295.1). NCBI lineage: Eukaryota > Viridiplantae > Streptophyta > Magnoliopsida > Trochodendrales > Trochodendraceae > Tetracentron > Tetracentron sinense. The sequence goes on from CM026571.1 coordinate 19,016,339, forward strand.
GAAATGATCTTGCCAAGCTAGAGATCTCTATTTTCCTCCACTACTTTCTCCTCAATTATCAGTGAGTTCTCTTGTCGTCCTTCATTTATGTTTGTTAAATTTCTCTGCATTAGACTAAGACAATCTAGTTATCTTCAAGGGGTGATTTTGAAATTCTCTGTACAGAATATAAATATGAAATGCTCTTGTTTTTTTTTTTTTTTTTAATGTCACTCGATGAGAGTGGGGGGTTTGGCATTCCCCTACCTGTTTATTGAGAAGAAGCAATGGGATGACATAAAACCTTACTCCTACAAAAACACAAATACATAAAAATTTACTAGGAACAGTTTATACATTACCAAAGAATAAAACTACTCCTTAAATCGAGTTGGCTTCCTAACCTCCTTCTTTGGTCTTCCTTGAGAAGAATCAATTGTTAATGTTTTCTTCTTTTTCTTATTTCTCCATGATGTCACTAGTTGAAAATCGCATTCTTCTTCAAATTATTCAATAAGAATATCGTCACAAACTTGCTCTTGACTATCAAGTCCACTAGGGAGCTCAACCTCCCCTCGACCTTTAAAAATTTGACTCCTATCGAGGCAGCTACACATGCTTTTGCCTCATTGTTCACCTTTAAATCGTGGCCGGTCTGAATTCAGAGAGACAATTTGACTCACCTCAAATAATCTCCTTAAGTTGGGCAAACTCCTTCTGTTTGAATACCCATCTAGGCTTTGTTGTTAGTAGGGCATTGAGTAAGCTTTGATGTTCAGCCAGAAAATGATCCATGATCATCTCTCCTTTAAAACCTAAAGTGTCCTCCACTTATTCTAAAAGAGAAGGATCCTCAGAATAATTCTTATATGCAGATGAGGGGTTTAAACTCTTATCACAATCGTTACCATGATCAGTTTCTGAAGGTGGAAGAACTGAGTTCATATTTTGGTCTAAACCAAATCTAACCCTGACATCAGACCTCGCTTGGGAATTTTCACAAACACCTGGCGTGCTTGAGACAGAAGCCACTACAAAATTCTCAATAGGGTTCATCTCTCCATTCTCAGCTTCATCAAAACTATCAGTCTGAACACCAGACCTATCTTCATTGTCTTCAGTTCTGGCAACTTTAACCATATCCTCTAAGGGATTAGATTTTTAAAAAAGAGAAGCCTCCATGCTATCATCTTCTCCATATTCCTCATTACAATCAACTCTGTGAATCTGAGAGCTTTCAACTTGGTTTTCCAAGTTTTCTAAGGAGAACAAAGATTTATTCAAAATCCGAGGATGTTGATCCAAACCCTCATCATGAGTTATCAATCTGCCCGAGACCATCAGAGCATCTTCCAATTCCATATTGACACAATGACGATTATCCAGATTTGTAGCTGGATCATTCTTTCTGGCATCCTCTATCATTGGGTCTAGAAGATTCAAAATTACATCATGATCAGATGTTCTTTCCACCTCAATAGTATGATCCTCTTCATCTACAAAATTTCTGTTGATTGCAGAATCTATGATTGATGAATCAGGACGAAAAATCTCCAAGGCAATCTCTTCTTTCTGCTCTTCGATGAACGGACTCCTACCAGAAGATTTTGCAACCCAAATACGAGTGGGTTCCATAACCTTGCTCGGTTGCTTAATGATATCATTTATGCTATCCTTTGAGACCATATTCTTTACTATATTTTCCTTGGATTTTCCAGAAGTATTACTAACCTTGTTTAATAGCTTCTTCTTTAGTAGCTTGCATCGCTCATCATTGTGTCCATGTTTTTGGCATCTGTCACAGAAAGATACATCTTTTTCATATATTATTCTTTGCCATCTACCTGAACTACCCATTCCTAACCAGAATTGTTGGAGTTTGTCTTTGCTAACATCTACCTCCACACAGATCCTTGCTAGACTAGGTCTGGTAATGCACCTAGTGGGTCTATCCACAAGAAGAACTCTCCCTATCAAACTCCCATTTGAGGAGAGGTCTTTAAGGTTGAAAAAGTTTAAAGGAAGCCTATGAAGATTTACCCAAACCGGCACTAAAGATGGTTCCTGTCCAGATCTAAACTGGGGAGACCACTTGAAGAATCTTACCAATTTATCTGCAACAACACAATGCTCCTTCGTCCACAATGTGAGAAAATCTGATTCCTCTTCGAACCTTAATGTTATGTTTGGTTGCCAAGAAAACAGGTGAAAACATAGAAAAGAAAAGAAAATTTTAGATCTCTAATACAATTGTTGGTTGTATTTTATCCAATTTTCTTTTCTTTTCCATATTTTTATTTATTTTCTCAGCAACCAAACATACGGTAAAGGTCCGTTCGCTTTGCAAGAAATGGGTGAAAGAAAAGAAAATGAGAGAAAGTAAAAGAAAAGAAAGTGATAGAAAAGAAAATGAATTTTCTTTTGGGTGTTTGGTATCAAAGAAAAGAAAGTGAAAGAAAGTATGTTGATATTTCTAAATTACCCTTCATAATAATTCATTTTTACACGAAATGTAATATAGATGATGTGACATTAGTTAATGGTAAAATAGGAATTTAAAACTTTTAATATTCCTTTCTTGCAAAAGAACCTACCTTTTTGAAGAAAAATTTTGAAAAAAAGTTACGCACTAAAAGACAAGAATCTGTGGGCCCCACAGATTCTTGCAATTTCTTTTCCTCTCAACCGAACACTTCTCTCCCCTATTTTCTTTTACTTTCATTCATTTTCTCAGCAAATGAACACACCCTAGCAGAATATGCCTAGAATCCAAGACTCCCACAGAGAAATCAAACCGGGTATGAAAGAGTTCCTTTAAGAAGATCTTTAAGGCATCAAGTTTTTAGGTCTTCCATACGGGTATTTAGCAAAGAGAACATATCGAAGCAGATCCGCTGATTTCTCTAGTTCTTCGGGGGAGTAGTAGAGGGCTGGTTGACCTTGATAAGTCGCAGCCTTTTTGATATCCATGGAGTTGAGCCTTAATCTCCATTAGAGTGCAGCAGAACACCAGAGGAACGATGAATGCCACCTTAAGGATCTGGTGGCCGAGAAGAGGAGCCACCACCTATGGTGGTAGCAGCCACTAGGGTATCCATTAAACCCTAATTCTCTTGTCCCATAAAGTTATATATTATAAGTTATAAAGTAATTTTACACATTAAAATGCTCTTGTTTAAGTTAGGAACAAAGAGAGAAAAAAAAGTCTTCTGTACACACTACCATCAAATTCCTGGGGAAGGAACTACTAAATTCATCACTAAGGAAATAAGATTTTTTAATATTATTATTTATCTATTCCATTAATGTGGTCTTCAATTTTTGTGTAGATACAAGTATTTTACTATAATTTCTTTCATGTGCAGGCTCGAACGGCTCAATCCGGGATGCCCGCTTAAATATTTACCTCATACAAGGCCTACAGACAGTTGCCTGGCAAGAATCAGAAAGGTCCCATTAGGACATGAATAACTAGAAAAGCATACCAGCATATGTTTATGCTCCTTTCTGCATAATAAACAAGAGCTTTGATTATGTAATCACCAAATTCTTGCAATATAAAGCTATAAATAAGCTCTCAGTAGAAAAACCCGATCATTTTGATGCTTTAAAGTGAAAATCATTTTGATGCTTTAAAGTGAAAATGTAATCACCAAATTCTTGCAATATAATGCCATGCAGCTACTTTTTAAAGTAGAGGTTTTTACCTTTAAAATTTCTGAAATGTAGACATGTAATTAACCTTCAACTTAACAATCTGAAGTCCAATTAAGCATAATCTTCAAATAAGCACTTCTTTTTAGACTAGTGTTACCAAACGCCACCTAAGTTTAACAAAATTTACTTAGGAGGAATTGCTAGAGAAGTTGGGTATAAAGGATGATTAAGAACTCGGTCCAAAAGGAACATTGAGCTCCGTTCTAAATAGCAGCTTTGCGAATTGGTAAATTTTGTGAACACTATAGATCTGGGTTCGAAACCGTCTTCACCCACTAAACTGCTAACTCCTACCCCCTGTTGTGATAGATGTCTAGTATTCTACATAACAATGCAGGGGGAGAACTATTGACATGCCCCAACAGGGGGTCCCGCACTTGGGCCCAATCTGCTTTGTACGAGACCCGAACTGAGGACCTGATTTGTAGACACAGTCCATGCAAGGACCCATCCCAAATAAATTGTACGAGATATATATTTTCAGTTAGAAGAGAATTAGGGTTATGCAAGGTGAAAACAGCGTAATTCATTTCTTTTGAGAAAAGTGAATCAAAGGGCTCAACCGTGGATGTAGGCACAACGTTGAATCGCGTAAATCTGTTGCGTATTGTTGAATCACATAAATCTATTGCATATTGATATGATTTGATTTTCCTTCTAGGGTCTGTTTTTTTTGCTTAGACTTATAAAACTTTGCCCTTTCTAATGGTAGTAGTTAGGAAATTTGAGTCACTTTGTCAATTTTTCTAACAAAATTAATTCCTACCATCATGACATTTCAAGTCTTATAATTTTTACGAGATTTGAAATCATTCTTTTGCTACCTTTAAAGTCTTACAGGAATTGCAACCTAAGAGATGAAACGACATGAAACCCACGATACTTCTAGTTCTCAAAAAAAAAAAATGCATATTATCAAATGAAAAAACTTACAAAGTGTCGGACTTTATAAGTCTCAGCAAAAGATGAACCGTTATTAATGCTTCGATTTTTCAACACCCTCTAACTCAATGCATTGAACTGTGGGAAGTTCAGTATGTTTGTAGACATTCTACTACAAATGGTTAGACTCAATATGCCAAAGTCCCCATTTACCTGTAATGATCGCCATTGGCGCTAATGCTCCGTTTGTTTTGATGTAAAATAGAGGAAAACAAAAGAATTCCACTGAAAATGTCATTTTTTGAGTATATTTTCTTTAGGACAATTGACATTTTTCATGAATTTCATTTATTTTCCCCTATTTTACATCAAAACAAACAGAGCATAAGTTGAAAATTTGATAAAGAGAAATCAAATTCAGATCAGCTAACAGAAAATAAACAATAGAGCGATGAAAGAAGATTGGAGTGAAGGAAATAGGAAATGTGTTTTAATTATATGAATATGGAGACTACAGATGAATAAAAAAAAGAGAAAGGGAATACAGAAATAGAGTTAACTAATTAACTTGGTGCATGCAGTTTTCTAATAACTAACTGTAAATTCCCAGGAAATATGAACTTTAACTTCTTCAACATAAGAAGAGGCTTGAAACCAGTTAGTCATATTTGAATTCTAATGAGCAGCATCTTCTTCCTCGCAGAATTTAGTGTAATCCTTTGGACCCATTAAAGATTCCAAGTCTGATGGGCTACTGGGTTTTAGCTTGACCATCCATCCTTCTTCATATGGGCTTGAATTGATCTACATTTACAGAGTGCGATGAGTCAAATAGATGTAAATATTGTGAAAATATTGGAATTTAAGGGGGTGAGAGAGATTACCAAACCAGGTGATTCACTAAGCTTTGAATTGACCTCGATGACCTCGCCGGAAATCGGCGAGTTAACATCACTGGTAGCTTTAACACTTTCCACAGCTCCAAAGCTACCGCCTTTTGAAACTGAAACACCGGGTTCCGGCAGCTCAACAAATACAACCTCTCCAAGATGGTCCTGTACCAAATCCAGCATAAGGGTTGTTATATTGGCTGCACTTTGTTATATGATTTAATGAACTACAATAGCTTCATGTACAATTGAAGTTTTTGATATCTTTAAGAATAAGAATTTAATACATACAACATGCATATAAATATTTATGCATATGACGGTGCTCACTATAACATATAGAGAGCAACCCCCCTCTAAATATTTGTCACCTGGTAGGTTATTTTAGAATCAAATTGTTGGATGTTAAGGTGGGCGAGAGACATGTGGCTAAAAAAAATGGGGATCGGACATTTCTAGACCATCTAATTGAATGATAGAAGATAAGGATTTTTATAGCATAGCTAATGAACCCTAGGGCGATAATGCTAACAAACTAATGTTTAATTGGACAGTCTAGAAACATTCGATCGGATATTTTTGGCAAGTGTCTCTCAATGGATCCCTTTTGAAATCAACAGTTGGATTTGAAAATAACTCGTCATGTGTCATCTTTCTAGGCGCTCACTAGAACTCTCTCTATATGTATATATATAATAGGGATTACTATCAACTTTTTGAATACCTAAGTTTTGCACACATTGCATACAACAAGGCCATTCATGTTTGTCACGAATGCAAAGTCGAGGATAAGGAACCTGGTGTCAACCTACCACCGAGAATTAGGGTTGTTAATGGATTGGATCAAAATTCAAATTTGACCAAGTTTTGATTTGATTAGACCAAGTTTCGACTTGATTAGACGAGATCCAAATCCCATTATAGATCCACTAGCGGGTGGCACGTGCGATGCACGTGAGAGCGAGGGGAAGGAGTTAACCACAGTTAATAGGAATTAAAAGGGAAACCTGTTAACCCACGGGTACAATTGAACTCTCCCCGAGTTCAATCGCGAGTGACTGTGATTCTATTCTTTAAATTGATAGATGAGGATAGTTTGGGAATTAAAGTAAAACATTAAATTAAAGTTTTGTTTTATATAAGGGTAGTTTAGGAATTTCGGAAAATTCAGGCTACGCCTGCCTCTTCCATTATAATAGTAAAGATGTGCTCAAATACAAAACTGAGATTTTGAATCCGATTATAATTGAATAGAATTCGGATCTATAGCAAATCGATTCGATTACATAATAATATAACTATGTAAATATATTACATACCTAGAAAACTTTTTAATTCTCTACTTGAAATTTTAATTTTTAAAGATATTAATAATAATCGGATCGAATTCAAATCTTGAACAAATTATCAAATTTGAATTTTAATTAAGAAATTCAGAATCTAGCAGATCTCGGATCTATCACATTTTTAATCGGACCAAATCCAGAAATAGCTAGATCCGGGCGGAATTCGTTTTGTTCACAGCCTTACTGAGAATGTCCTACGTTCTACGAACCAATGATACCAATATGGTCAGCATCTACCACTGAAACGATGCCTACTACAAATAATGCTCTGGTTCTTCCATTTTTTCATGCTAATTACCCAACAAATCTAGAAGCTTTTAAGTAATTTGGGGCTGCTACCATTGAAGTTGGCCATCGTGATTCCGATGTTGCTACTTGAAGAGTGTACGGTGGGAATAACAGCTTCGAATGAAAGGTAATAGCTATAGCATCCTTGTTCATCTTTCCGCTAGCGGATCATCGAACTCTACCCACCTATGCTGGATGGGATTGGATTTAATCCAGCCTCAGGCCTTGCCTAGGAGGAGTACATGATATTGAGATAAAATTTAATTCTCTTATGTAAAGTCCATATTTGTAATTGTATAAATTTTGTTACAAAACTCGGGCAAGTTGTAATCTTAATCTTGAGTATTTCCGTACTTTAATTAAAAATAATGTAAAATTAAACAAAATTATTTCGTGTATAAGACTTGAGCCAACCCAAGCTCTGCTTGGTTAGAATAAAATTTGAGCCGGAAAAGAGCTCGAGCGCGATCAAGCTAAGCTCAAGCCTTAACATTCGAGCTCAAATCAAACACAAACCAAGCTGAAGTTGGGCTCAAGCATGTTCAAGCCACGCTCCACTCGAAGACACCCCTAATGTCAACAGCCCAAGGGCTGGTTTCAATCCTAGGTTACAAGGACTATTGCTGCCAAGTTTGACTCCCTGTAGAGGATCCCGACTTAATAATAAAAAAAAGGGTGTGCTAGCCCTACCCTCAGACTAAGCCAATCACTTGTTCATTCCAACTAACTGTCTGGCCACTCACAAAGGAGATCGAATCACAGCCAATCGTGATTAAATTCAGTGAGAGTTCAATCGCTCTCACAGGTCAACACGTATCCCCTCTAACCCCTATTAATCGGGTTAAGATTTTTTAATCCTTAACATTCAATAATCTAACCTTAGATTTTAGAAAAAAAAAATTAAGAAATATTTAACTGTAGTTAAGAATTTTTAACTCTTAGGATTAATATTTTTTTAATAGTTTTTTCAAAAAACTAAGGTTAGATTATTGAACAGTAACCGTTAGAGAATCTTAACCACGGTCAATAGGGGTTAAAGTTGACCTAGGGAGCGATTGAACTCTCCATGAATTCAATCGACAATTGGCTGAGATTCAATCTGCTCACAGAGCCCCTTTAACTGTAATTTTAAATTTGGTTAAAAATTTTTAATATTTTCTTTCTAAAAACAAAGTTGAACCCTGAGGGTTAGTGAATCTTAACTATAGTTAAGGGGTGTTAAAAAAAAGGCCACGTGTTGACTGTGGGATGGGGGCATAGCGTTTTCGTCTGGGAGTTGCCAGACGAAATCTGATTCCACTTTTTAATTGATTTTGCAATGCTTTACAATGGACAGATGGTTGGCTTAGGCTAGAGTAGGAAAAGCTTGAGATTACGGCTAGCAATCCTTAGAAAGAAAATGATCTTTTAATAACAGTTAAAAAAAACGTACATCATCTCTAGAGAGAGCCATAAATTGGAAACTGGAGGTTGAAAAAATAAAAACCTGAGCATGGTCAGTAATGCCAATCGTAGCCACTGAGCCTTCATGCTTCACCCATTCATGTGAGGTTGCATATTTCAACCCATCCAAAACTGCGATTTCAACCATTCTGAATAAATGACTAACATATTTAATTGCACCAAATTTCCATAATACACCTCTTATTCTTCCCTTGCAAATGTTGAGAAACACCCACATAAAAGTCAGAAAAGAAATGATTTGGTGAAAACAATATCAAAAGCAAAGATTGTTAAGTAGAGAGAGAAAGAGAGAGGTGAAGCAAACCCAGTAAAGTTAAAGGAATGAGGTACCAGTAGAGAAGCATCTAGAGAGAGAAAATGAAGGAAAGAGATGAGCTTTGGAGGCGCAAGAGACTCCAAGTGCATTGGCTGTTGATGAAGCCCACAATCTGAGAGCCATGTTATCTTTTTCTGTGCTTCCCCTCTTTGGTTGGCCCAAATATAAAAGGAGAGAAGTGAGTCGTTCTATATTTGCCTGATCTGTCCTGAATGGATGGGTTGGATGAATGGTGGGCATTGATAGCCTCATCCCAAGTACTAAGACCCAATACGTCTGAGTTTTATAATTACAATCCTATAAACCATAGCTATTGTCTACTAATGTATTTTTTTTAATTGATGACACCATTTTTTTTCTAGATATACGGTTAATCCGCAACCCTAGTTAGTGTGTTAGTATATGTTCAAGTTAGCAGTGAGGAGTTGAGCGCTTGCTACTCATCACTTGATGGGATTAGGTCCCCAGACCTCTCACCAAGGAGAGTCCACACCTACCACTGGAGCAAGCGGCGGGGTGTGACACTATTATTTATCCAAGATTATTTGTTATTAGAGATTAATTATGAACATGAGCTCAGTTAAAGAGCAAATGGGAGCAACCAAAAATATGCTGACAGATTTTTTAATTTATATATAGCATAGTATGGGGCATGGAGGTGGCCCCTCCTCAATTTTTTGGTTGTTGTTTAAATATGTTTTATTAAGGATTTAGAATATTCTATTGTTATAACCGGACTCCTTAGAGTCCCGTTACAATCCACAGATTAACACGTGTTCCTTTCAATACTTCTTAACTGTGATTAAGATTCACTAACCCTTTGGGTTCAACCACCTAACCTTGTTAACTAGAGTTAAAAGGCTTTAGTGTTATAATTTGTAACTAGACTCCAAAGAGTCTGGTTAGAGGATTTGTCGCGCCCCAAAATCCCACCTAGGTTAAAGTGAGACCTTGACACATGATACCATCATGTTAAAAGCATTTAAGGCAATCTAAAATATGAACGTGATAAAAATTACTTAATGAGCTTCCAACAAATTGTCTCTTATAGGGTATTTACTTTAATGCCCTTACTATAGTCCTAATTTGACACAGATAGTATAGAACCCCGAATCTTCATTTCACAAAGTAATGAATAGTGCTCAAGTGTGGTTTTGTATACTAATGGGCCTTATGTTAATATAAGTGTTTGGATTTATGGTGTGCATGTTCTAATAGGTGTATATATCCTTAAGGAGTGTGTTATAAGCACTAAAGGTGTTGGAAGTGGGATTGGAGATTATCCAAGTAGTGAAAATAGAGCAAAACAGGGGATCACTGATCGCTCAGTGCTAACCTCCGATCGACCGGTCTTAAACCGATCGCTCGGAAGCTATCGACTGGTTAACTTATTTGTATAGGGAAAATTTTCAGAGAGGGTGTTTTCAACCGATCGCCCAGTTGAAACCACTGATCGCTCGGTTTGTACCACCGATCGATCGGTCATACATAGATTTTCTTCATTAAGGATGTTTAAGACTTTAGCCATTTCTCATTTGCCTATATAAGGCTTGTTCGTGCCTTAGGGTTTCAGAAACCCTTTGTGCACTATTTTGAGAGATTTTGAGAGAGAGAAGAAGGGAGAAGCTAGGTTGTTGCTCAAGCTTGGAGGAGAGATCAAGTTCCCTCCTTCCTTCCTTGGGTGTGTCTTATCAAAGAACTTGAGGTTTTCAAGTGTTCCAAACTTCTGGAATCAAAACCACTGATTTCACCAGGGTAGATACACTCTACTACCAATCTTGTAATACTACTAGTGATTACATGTTGTTCTTATCATTCTACACTATATATATATCTTGATTTGTATGGTATGAAAGGTTGTTTTTATACTTGGATGTAAGCTATCACTATTATGCACTCTATGTGTTTGTGTAAATGCCTCTAAGGGTTTTTGGGTGTTAAAACATGCTATCACTCTCATATGTTCATATGCTTGCATGTTTCGCATGAACCGATGTTTTCCATGGATTTCTCAAAGTTACGAAAAAGGGTTTTCAATAAATGACTTATAAGGAATGATTCTAAGCAACTCTATGATATCTCTAAGATAGGTTCACAAGCTCTAAGGATCATGATACACACTCACAAGAACTCCATGATATTTCTAAGATCGTCTCACATGCTCTAAGGATCACAAATGAAATCTTCTGAGATCTCTACGGTATTGGCTCTATGGTTTTGCTCTATGCTCTATGTCTCTACGGATCATAAATGACTCTAAGTAACTCTATGAACTCTAAGAACTCACAAGGCTATGATTATCGCTTAACTCATACAGTTTTGGTTTCGGATTTCATCATATGTACTATTCACGGTTTCTACGCTTTGATATGCTTTAAGGATTTCATTCTCCATGAATCGCATGCTCTATGCTATTATTACTTTATTGTTAGTAGCTTGTACACGCTGAGTATTCTACGCTCAGCCGATAATTGTTATCATCGGTAGGTGCTCGGGTTCCTTTTGATCTATGTGGTACGGAGCCTTGGGTAGAGGAAGAGTAATTCGACCCGGAGCCTTCTATGGATCACTATCAAGACGATGGATCGTTAGATAGGTGTCGCGACTTCGACTTTTGTTGATAGACTTGGAAAGATACAGTATCTTGTTAAGTGAGAGTGGGACTTGTCCACTCCACCATTTTGGATATTTATATTCATACAGTTGTATTTTGTTGGTTCATACTTGGACCAAGTAATAGGAGTAATTAGTTTCATATTTTTGGCTTCCGCTATGTTTAGTTATGTATTGCTTCCGCTATGCATTACAAATCGTTTCCTCTATGTATGTTGTGTACTCTGACAGGTTTCCACACGTGCCTTATGTATCATATTGGAGGTATGATACGACGGTCACAATTCAAAGTATCCCTAACTCCTATGAGGTATTTTGAGTCGCGACAGATAGCTGTAAATTGATAACTTCTATATCAAATCAACTTGAATGATTTTTCAAATTATTTGATCATTTTTTGTTGGGGTTGTTAATTGCATTCCCTTTTCCCTTTTAAAATAGTGCAATATCAAATCATTAGGATCATCAAGAGCTATCTTTGATAGGATATCTAATAGGTTGAAAAGCAGGTGCAATTAAAGGTAGTCAAACTCCCAACTCACATGTTCATGAATTTTGTGTAACATGTTTTTACTTTTCTATAATACTTCATTTTTCTTCTCCAGTTGCTAAGTATTCTTTTTATGAGTAGCCTTCAAAATCATGACAATGTTGAGTATAGTGGTCATGAGTTCGAATGTGGTTATGAGTATTTAGGTATATTGTGAATCCACTATGTATCTTTCACTGGGAAGCCATAATAGTTTCAAACCATTTACTTACAGTAACAACTTTCTCTATAATAATTTTTTTTGTGTTTCATGAATTAACCATTTGCATATATTCTCTATGGATGTTCATCTTACTATTATATGGATTCATTTCTAGGAAATAGGCAAGTTCAAAATCGGAGATCTCCAAAGTTTATTGCATTTTGTTGAGTTGATTGCATTTTGTTGAGAGAGAGAGAGAAGTAGTAGATATTCTTTTACAAACGGCTGATATAACCCAAGCTTTGAAGTTTCAATTCGCCTTAGTATTGTTTATGTTTATTTTGAGTTTTTACTTAGATTAACAATTACTATTCATGGTTCTCCATTATGGGGGTTTTTGAATTCCTTTATTTTGTTCAAACCTAGGGGTATTGTGCATGCCTTCGTCTTCTCCTCTATAATCTGCTACAATTTTATGTGTTCGTTGTCTTACATCTTTTCCGACAAGATAATCGACGATGGTTTACTCCACCGCCGTTATATCCTGTGACGGCGGGTTCTCGTCTTATAACAGTGGTTTTGAACTGCCGTTAAAAACCTTGATTTTTGTAGTGACATCATAAAAAATAAAAATAGAAAAGGAATGGATTCACATACTAATAGCATTACCTATGTCAAAACATCTTGTACATTCATAGGTTTTATTTGTATTTCCTTAATAGCTTTAGTGATTTGTATCCGAGGTAGACTTTATTATTTTTACATTTTGTTTATTATGAAATTTACTATTACTGGATATTATTTTCATAACTCCTATTTAATTTATTTTTATTATTTTGCAACTTCACTTGTAGATTTAGTTTCTTCTCTTGTCATTGGTAATTTGTAAATTAAGAAGTTCAACAAAACAATTCTTGTGAACGGGGCCTTCTACCGGATAAAATAAATAAATATGAAGACAACTAATAAAATAATTATGTGGTTCATTCACTGCAGGCTACATCCACGAAAATTCACAATGATTCACCATTGCTCCAACAAAGAGAAGAAACCTGGAAAATAAAATGAACAACTCTCAACATTTTCTAGAGGGATATTTTGTTTCTCCCTTCTCATTGAAATTTTACATTTTCCCAATTATAAGTCATCATAAAACTATAAATATGAGTTCACTCTAAACAAGGAGATACAATAGCCATAGGATATGTACGAAACGTATGGATGAGATGACCCACGAACTTGGTCATCAAAATTAAACATTTATCCTGGCTTTTGCCCCCCGTAGCTATTGTCTACTAATGTATTTTTTTAAATTGATGACACCATGTTTTTTCTAGTTATACGGTTAGTCCGCAACCCTAGTTAGTGTGTTAGTATATGTTCAAGTTAGTAGTGAGGAGTGGAGTGCTTGCTACTAATCACTTGGTGGGATTAGGTCCCCAGACCTCTCACCAAGGAGAGTCCACACCTACCACTGGAGCAAGCGGCGGGGTGTGACACCATTATTTTTCCAAGATTATTTATTAGTAGAGATTAATTACGAACATGAGATCAGTTGAAGGGCAAATGGAGCAACCAAAAATATGTTGCTCCAAAAACATGCCTCATGTCAGGGCGAAGCAAGGGGGGGGGGGTCTAGGCACGTGCACCCTGAACTTTTGAAAAAAAAAAAACAGATTTTTTAATTTATATATAGCATAGCATGGGGCATTGAGGTGGGCCCCCTCAATTTTTTGATTGTTGTTTAAGTATGTTTTATTAAGGATTTAGAATCTTCTATTGTTATAACCGGACTCCTTGGAGTCTGGTTACAACCCACAGGTCAACACGGGTTCCTTTCAATACTTCTTAACTATGATTAAGATTCACTAACCCTTAGGGTTCAACCACCTAACCTTGATTTTTAGAAAAAAAAATTACTCTAAAGGTTAAAGTTGTTAACTAGAGTTAAAAGGTTTTAGTGTTATAAGTTGTAACTAGACTCCAAGGAGTCTGGTTAGAGGATTTGTCGCGCCCCAAATGTCGCGACCCAAAATCTCCCCTAGGAGTTAGGAGACTTTTGGCTCGTGACCGCCATGTCATACCATCCTGTCATGACACATAAGATGAACATACCATCCTGTAAGAGCATACAAGGCATACTAAAAGGCGAACCTGAAAATTTTTTTATAACATAAACCTACGATTGGTATTCCAAGTCTGAACCAACCGATTATACAAAATATAAAGTCTAAAGTGGACATTCTCCACTTTCAAAATACACATCCCTCTCCCTCACATCACTCAATAATAGTCTAGATAGGGCCTCCTATCTAGAGCTCCATCATCCTGGTGATGATCCATGGCAGGCTCCGGCTCGTAGTACTCCTCTTCTATCAAAGGCTCAGGAGCATGTGCATCCACAGAACTTACCAAAGTCAACAATTCGGCTGAGCATGGAATACTCAGCGTATACAAACTACTAAATAGCATTACTATAAACATCAAGGATAGTATATGCATTTATCAGAGCGAAACAAACAAAAGCAAAGCCGAACGAGCATATAACTTAGAGCAATTCATGAAACAGATAGCATGTGAGCATTTCTTTACAAGGCAAATGACTTTGCAAAACTTTACAAGGCATATTCATCGCTGAGGATTTTATCAAAACCAATAACTTTAAGCAATACTTTACGAATCAAAACGATACTTTACAAGCAAGGCCCGAAGCCCTTGAATCTCAAAACAAAGTGATACTTTACAAGCAAGGAGGTAAACTCCCTTGAGTTCCAAAACAAAACGATACTTTACAAGCAAGGAGGTAACTCCCTTGAGTCTAAAAATCAAAGCAATACTTTACAAGCAAGGAGTTTAACTCCCTTGAGTTCGAAAATCAAAGCAATACTTTACAAGTAAGGAAGTAAACTTCTTTGAGTCCGAAAGTCAAAGCAATACTCTACAAGCAAGGAGGTAAACTCCCTTGAGTCTGAAAATCAAAGCAATACTATCAGGACCCGACTTAAACTTAACATTTCACTCATGAAATGTAAGAGTAATCCGTCCGTGAGATCCTTTTTCTCTTATAATGCGGAAGCGTAAAATACCAAGGGAATTAAAATTTTTAAACCCTTCTTCTCTTTCCATATGCAATAGCCATCATAACCATGTCCATAATTAAAGTTAAGGTTTACATAACCAGTTTAATTACATCCAAATGAACATATAACAAAATATAACATCAAGATCAAAAGCAACTCCGCCCTTCTTCGAACGTCGCTTACAAGTTGTTCTTTTACTGTTCATCTGGAGACATAAAAGGTCAGTGAGTTATGAAGCCCAATAAGGATATTCCAGGATATCATGCTAAATAACAAGATAGAATAAGCATAACAATATATATAATATTAAAACTTTTAATATTATTTTCAACATTTCTTTTAAATATCTTTTACTCGGATCCAGTTTATCTTAACTTTGCCTCTCAAGATGATCCCTGAAAGGTACACCTCTTTAGACTCATTCCGTCTTGGAGTTTGACCCCTCATGAAGTATTTCATTCCGTCTCGGAGCCATCATTACTCCTCATGAAGTATTGTCGAACGGCCTTCCTTTACCTCGCCACTATCTTGAGACATTTTTAAGATAAACATTCTTTATCTTTTCCTTTATCTTTTCATTTACTTTTCAGACTTATCTTACTCCTGTCTCTCAAGATGATCGCCGAACGGTATTCCCTTTTGGGGCTCACCCATCTGTCTTGGGATTTTCCTTAACCCCTCAAGATGATTGCCGAACGGTATTCCCTTTTGGGGCTCACCCATCTGTCTTGAGACCTAAGATAAATATTCATTTTCTTTTATCTTTTTCTTTTATTTTCAACTTATCTTAATCATGTCTCTCAAGATGATCGCCGAACGGTATTCCCTTTTGGGGCTCACCCATCTGTCTTGGGATTTTCCTTAACCCCTCAAGATGATTGCCGAACAGTCTTCCCTTTTGGGGCTCGTCCATCTGTCTTGAAACCCTTTATAAGTTAAGTGTTTTCCTTGCCTTCTCATTAAGACATTATACACCATAACATTATGATTTCCATTTTAATTATTTTTTATTATAGTTTTCTCATAACTATAACTTCATAATTTAGAATCCTCCTTTTTCAATTACATCTATTTCCATATCATAGAATGTAATATATGAATAACATGTAATGTATTAGTATCATGACTCTATATCGTTAACATGTTACATAACATCATCTTACGATTTGACCTTAGTATTATTATACTATCTTTTTCCAGAATTTCAATATATCCTTATCAAATCATTCATAATATCATTATACTAGTTTCTAGTATTTCTTATACTATTTTCCAACAATTAAACATAGTAAGATAATAACTTACTTATTTCACCTTATATAAAAATACTTACTTTTACTAACCTTCATTCTAAAATGCTATTTAAAATGAGATCCTCGAATATAACTTACCCTTTTTACCGAAACCGAAGTACGGCTTGGCACGATCCCTTTCTTCTTTCCTTTCTTTCTTTCTTCTTCTTTTTCTCTCCCTTTCTTTCTTTCTTTCTTTCTTCTTTTTCTCCCTTGCTCTCTCACTATTCCCTCATGGTTTAGACATTAGCTTGGAATGAGACACAAGGGTGGGCATGGGGTATATATAGGGTAGGAGATTCATCCTCATATTAATTAGGTACATCACAATAATTAGATGCATACTAATTATGGTTCATGAATTAGAAGATTCACTTCAATTAATCCTATCCTAATTCATGTATTCATTAATTATGTACATGGGTAAGATTCATGGATCCTATTAATTCATGAATACATTAATTATGTACATAAACTAAATTCATGAATCACCAATTTAGATTCAATGGACCACATTAATTCATGAATATATTAATATATACATAGACTAAATTCATGATTTTCCAACTTAGATTAATGGAATATATTAATTCATGAATCCATTAATTATGTACATAGACTAATATTCATGAATCTTTTAACTTGATTCATGGTTAGTTTAACCAACCCAAGTGGTTAACTCCCAAGATACCCAAGGGGTGGGCGTGGACATCTTCCATGGTGGGAGATTTTTAGGTTCTTCTCCCTTATCTCATGTTTGCTTCTTTTGTTCCATGAACCTATTTAATAAAGGTGCCATGTGGCATTAGATACCTCAAGATTAAATCGTGTCCATCCATTTAATAGATGAAGATATATGGATATTATGTCATATGTCATCATCATGATGTTTTTACTCTATGATTAACTCATCTTAGTTAATTAACTCTAACCACGGTTAATCTTGGACATCCCTTTTTGTGGTGTTGACATGTGGCACGTGTCCTCCTTTTAGCTCATGATCAACTCTTTCATTAAATAATTGGGCATCCACCCTATGATATTGCCACTTGTCATGATCCAATTTACTTTAATGTTAAATACATATTTTAACACTAAGCTTTATACATTAAGCTTAGTATATATTCCATTATCACCTAATTAAATTACTTTAGTGTTAAATACCTATATTAACACTAAGCTTTATACATTAAGCTTAATATATATATTCCATTATCACCTAATTAAATTACTTTAGTGTTAAATACCTATATTAACACTAAGCTTTATGTATTAATCTTAATGTACTCCATTATCACCTAATTAAGTGATATAATGACTTATATACTTAGGTAGTACTAGGAATTACCAAATATTCAGTCATATACTAAATATATATATTATTTTTATTTATTAAAATATTCGGGTCGTTACAAATACTTTACAAGCAAGGCCTAAGCCCTTGAATTCAAAAATCATTCTTTGAGCAAAGCCACTTTTGAGAAAAACTCCTTTTTGCAAAACCATGATAGCTTAACTTAGAACAACATCCTTTTGAGCAAAATCATACTTTGAGAAAAACCCATGCTATGATCAAAGTCCTTCTTTGAGCCAAAACCTTTATTTAAGCAAAACCCCGCTTTCCAATCTTATACTTATACAAAAATCCAATTTCAAGCATATGAGTTCATAGAGCATGCATGAGCAATTTAATAGCCATGTAAACCTTTAGAGATCATGGTAAGATTCATAGCATAGAGGACATGGTTTATCAACCCAAATTTCATTCAAGAACACAATTCAATTTCTACCATTCATTAATCATTCATAGTAGAGCCAGTTAGTAGAGTGTATCTGCCTTTAAAAGGACATTTTTACTCATCTGTAGAATGAAAAACAAGTTTGAGGAACAAGATCCAAGCTTTGAGGAAGCTAGAACCAAAATCCCTTTTCCAAAGACACAAGCAGAAATTTCCCTGGGAGAATATCAAGCTTGAGAATCACTTTGGGAATAAATCCAAACTTTAGAACACCAAAACAGTGAAGAGGGAATCTCTCCTTGACTGGAAACACGAATTCAGGACACCCTTGAACTACCTCAGCTTTCTTCTTCTCTTCTTCAATCTCTCACAAATCCAAGCTTTGGGTTTGTAAACCCAAGGCACGAATTTTGGGTCCTATTTATAGGCTAAAGGTTGCCAAAAATCCCAAAATATCTTAGGAAAATATCCCAAAATATCTCCCAAGGTCAGTGGAAGAGTTTTGGGCTGTTACAGGGTCATTTTTGGCCATTTCGGGGCTGACTCATCGACAAGTGATGCTCACTCGTCGACTAGTGATGCTCACTCGTCGACTAGTAATGCTATGACAGGCTTGGGTTATTTTTGCTTTGGTATTTTGACCATAACTTTTGGGTCGTTTGTCAGATTTTGACGATTCAACTTGTGTTGAACTCTTCTTTCAAAGGGGAACAACTTTCATGTTTTGAAAATTTTCTAATTATTCTTTATTCATGGACCAAAATGCCCTTAAAGCTGACTGGTCCTGAAATTGGTTGCAGCAGCCCAGATTTTCAGCAGACTAGTTTCCAGAAATCCGACGTTTGACCCAACTTTGACTCAAAATCTGAAACAATGATAAACATGAACCTCGAAGAGGAGTTCAATATACTTTCAAAAATTTAAGAATCACTCAATTCTGATCAGTGATGAGAAATCTAGAGCTCCTTAAAGTTCAGGGTATGTTTAGGCATCCCTCTTCTTTGACACTTAAAGTATTTTCTACTTTTGTTCTTTCATCCTAAACACCCAGCAACAATAATTAAACTAATTTAGACCATTCTTTTCATTGCTCATAAACCAATTTACATAAATGGCCTTTGGCCTTCACAAGACTTGTGTCCATGGTACTATTCACAGTACTATTCATTGCACTATTTATAGCCTAGTGAACTCGGTTCCGGGGTTCTACATCCTCCCCCCTTATAGGAATTTCATCTTCAAAATTAGGACAACACACAAGCAAGCGTGTCAATCCCACGTCGGCCAATCGCCCAGTTAGGCACACGTCACACCCAACAAATTCATCAATGCATAGCAAACACATAGACTATACGTAACATATTCGTATACACATATAATCATATATCACATACTATCGATTATTTACAGCTCAATAACTTTGACTTAAGCGTACCTTGCACAACATCCCTAGATGCATGTGCGTCTCTCCCAAATAAGGCGAAGGCTCTGCCCCGATTTGCCTGTTGAGGTGGCTGAGTGGGTTACGAGGGCCTGTAAGTCTGAGAAGACCCCTGTTGTGTGGCCTGTCGAATTGGGGGTCTGTTCTCCTAAGACTGGATCCGCAACTGTTGGCATGGACAATCTCTGATAGAGTGACTACGATTACCACAGTGAAAGCACCCACTAGTGAGCCTTCGACACTCCCCAGTCTTGTGACTTGCCACAGTGAGCGCAAGTATCAAACGTAGATGCCGGAGACATGGCCGATACACCTCTTGTGGTCTGAGTGGTAGTAGGGCGAGGAATCTGCAGTACAAACCGAGGACCCTGTATCAGTGCAGGTCAGCAGGTCTGGTAAAGAGCAGTCTGGTACAGGACAGACCTAACCCTTCTCTCTGGTGGCACTGGTCCACTGAGCTGGTCTCTAACTACGCCTCTCTCTAGGCCATTGCCGCTCCTCATAAGAAACTCCTCAGAATTTCTCTCGGCGATCTTTGCCTTGCCCACAATCTCCTTCCAGGTGTCTACCTGGAATATGGAAGCCCGATCCCATATAAAGGGCCTCAATCCACCCTCAAACTTTCTAACTCGCATGCTCTTAGATGTGACCAGATGCTGAGAAAATCTCATTAGTCTGATGAACTTGGCCTCGTATTCGGCCACACTCATCTCTCCCTGTTCCAAGAACATGAACTCTCTCTCCTTCTGCTCCTTCACGAACCTAGGAAAATACTACTCGTAAAATGCATCCAAAAACTCTGCTCAGATCCATGGTGTCCCTACCTTGGCGGCATCCCTCTGCCTCAGTGCAGACCTCCACTAATGCTCGGCTTCACCTTCTATCACGAAGGAAGCCCACTCGACTCTCTACTCATCCGTGCAGTGAAGGACCCTGAAAGTCTTTTCCAATTGCATAATCCATGCTTCTGCGACCATGGGGTCAGTAGTCCTATAGAAGGTAGGAGGCCGCAGTCTACGAAAAGCCTCTAGTCCTGAGGTGTGATGCACCAGAGGAGGTGCATATGCAGCAGTAGCGGGAGTATCAACCCTGTCAGGAAGCCTAGTCATAGCTGCTACTATAGCTCCAAGAAACTGAGTCAAGTCGGGATGCTCATCACCCATAGGAGCATCTCCTCCATTTTCTCGGGTCTGATACCCTCTAACTCGAATGCAACGCCTCCTGATTGAATTCTGAGGACAATAGCAACACGTCAAGCTTTTGAATACTATAGTTCAACGAGCATTTAGTGCTTTATATAAGCATCGTATACATTGGAGTATACACATAGTAATATAAACATACCAAGAAAATCCTAGCGGTGCTAAGTTCTCAACTCGGCTTTAGAGTTAACCGGGTTCATGCTAAGACTAAATGACTAGTCCATACTTGGAACCTAAACTTCCTTAATTAACCAAAGGACTTGCTTGGTACCCATTATGTCATGGTATCAACTTAAGTTATAAAGTTCATCTGAGTTATAAGTTCAACTCCGAGAACATGCTTCCGCTTAGAAGGCGATTTAGTCCAAGGGAAACTAATCTGTAGGCTCTGATACCAAGTCTGTCGAATGGAACACATGAACCTCGAAGAAGGGTTTGATATCTTTCCAAAAATTCAAGAATCACTCAATTCCGATCAGTGATGAGAAATCTAAAGCTCCTTAAAGTTGAGGGTATGTTTAGGCATCCCTCTTCTTTGACACTTAAAGTATTTTATAGTTTTGTTCTTTCATCCTAAACACCCAACAACAAAAATTAAACTAATTTAGACCATTCTTATCATTGCTCATAAACCAATTTACATAAATGGCCCTTGGCCTTCACAAGACTTGTGTCCATGGCACTATTCACAACACTATTCACTACACTATTTGATCACAGTACTAATTTTATAGCCTAGTGAACTCGGTTCCGGGGTTCTACACCAAAATCTCACCTAGTAAAGTGAGACCTTGGCACATGACTTAACCATCATACCATCATGTTAAAAGCCTTTAAGGCAATCTAAAATATGAACCTGAAATTTTTTTCTCAATTAATAACAATTGATACTTCAAATTTTCATTCATTAAAAATCCATAACTAATCTAAATATAAAAATGTGAATCATCCATCGTGATTCTCCAACGCCAATTTAACTTAACCTTAAATCCATAACTAAATTCAATTACAAATCATTGAACTCAATTAAATATTAATCACTAAAAAACCATTGTACGACCAACGATCAAGATTTCATTCCCCCTCGAGATAATCACCTATTAGATCTTTCTCTACGTACTCTTCCTCTTCCCACGGTCCAAGTGTGCAAATATCGAACCCTGAACCTGCCAAAAAAAACAGTTCGACTGAGTATTGAAAACACTCAGTATATATGAACTCATAACTAACAATATTATAAACATTAATATAAGGCATAAAACATGGATTAACAATACATGTACACGTACATAAATTAGAATGGCGAAGCATATTTTCTTTTCAATTCTTTCATGTGTTCATTTGTACTTGTCTTTCTTACTTTTCTAACTTATCTTTCTTGTCCATGAGTGTATTCAATGACGTGCACTGTGCAATAACTTAAAATAACTCTACTTCATATATGGGTAGAGACTAACATATACTCTCCTTATCGAGGTACCAAAGTTTCAACAAATTTTCCGGTGCATACGACTTAGCACATTAACTTGCTTGACTTTTCTTGTCATGATCTTAGACTTATTGGTACTCAGGCAATGCAAAACTCAATAATACACTTATGCTTGTGTACTTATATACTTGTAATCATAATTTTCATCATGCTTGTTCATATCCATTGTCATGAGTGAGTTGAGTAAATGATGATAATCCTCGGTTAAATCACAACCTAAATTATCGATCAAGGACTCTCGAAGATTCATCATAACGACTAATGCCGCCATGATAATACTCCTAAGCCACAGAATTATAATTAAAGGCTTGTTTTAACCAAACATATATCATCCATGCAACTTGTAAATTATATATCAAAATAAAGCATATTATAAATTTCATAGTTGGTAAATTTAAAGCATACTCAATAGGGTTTTTATAATAAAATGTTGAAAACAAATCAATAATCATTCATCAATTCCACGTATATAATTTCATAAATTTAATTTGACAAAAACCCTAATTTCACAACACATTACAATTTTTGCATCACGATCATAAGCATCCCATGAAATCAAACATTCATCCCTTCCTCAATTCTCCATCATACATACACTACAAAATATTCTCTTTCCCCTTGTTTGATATATTCATAATAAGAATCATAATGACAACATCTCTAAAAATCATGATAATCTTACATAAGGGATATACATAATATAAACATGTTTTCATCTTTTTCTTACTTTGAATCTAAATCTCTTCTTCTTATTTACATCAATGATTATCCTATTGATAGAAGGGAATGATAGACATGATGCCCAGAAAAGTCATTTAGATTGTTAGATTCTTATTAATTTGATTAATAAAGACTTCTTCTTTATCTATTGTGTATCCATTATGGGTAATTGATCATGATCATGAGATGATTTATACGATATGAGATATCGATAAAGGTCCTTAGGATATATTGTAGGAAAATCATGTGATTGGATTATCACAGGCAGATATAACTTTCCAGATCCTTATACCTTATATAGTCACAACTATGAGTGAAGCTGGGTACTTTACTTATATGGCTGCCACTATGCTAAGATGTTCTCAATAGTTAAGATGTAGTTCTATCTCGAACTATTGTAGTAGAGACTACACATCAGCATATGGTTGTTTGAATGTATACTGACTGATTACATTCAATGAGAGACCTCTTGCATAAACATACTATCAGATAGTTGGTCTCTCATTCACATTGAATAGTATCAATGATCCTTAGATCTGATTAGTTCATTTATAACTGAACAGTAATCTGACTGTTTTGATTCTACCAAAGTATTCTCTACCTTAGGGAATACGATACAGTGACAATTGGATAGTCAGAAAGCTGTTCAAGTCATAATGAATTTCAAACAAGAAATCCATACTCATTAATTTGAAAGATTATCCAAGTTCCAAGTAAGACAATCGATTAAGCTTAAATCTTGCGCAGGTGATTCTGAAACAAAACAAGTTTGAAATATATTATACTTATAAAATGTTTTTCTCAAAATGTTTTACATGAGAAATTGTTTCTCGTGGCTTAATCAGAAGTCTTGGAAACCCGGATGATGTGCAATGGGCTATGAGTTAGATAGTATAAATAATCTCAAAGGCCCATTAGAGATAATGTAATTGGAAGGATCAATTGAATTAAAAAGTTCATGTGGCTAGATCCGTATTGGTTAATGTTCCCACACTGGGATTCAATTGCAACATGGATATCCCACGTCCCTTGCAATTCCGATGTAATTCCTGTTTAGGGTTAATGGGATAACATTGAGTAAGCCAAGGTAAGAATGTCCCAGAGCAATCTGTGGAGATGCTCACATAAGAAATACAAGCTCATAAATTGATTAAAAGTTAATCAATTATTTAAAAATGATTAAATGTTAATCATTGATTAAATAGGTTAAAAGTTAATCTATGGTTTAAATTAATTGTTCATTTAAATTAAAGGATTATATTAGTAATTATTTAATTAACCTAATTAAAGGGGAAATGGGTTTGACCCATATCCATAAACCCATTAAGAATGGACCTTTAATATGGGCCCAAGCCCATGGGTTTAAACGCTAGGGTGGGGAGCCCACTTTAGTTCTCCTAATTGGATTAGGATTTGGTTACTTGAATAATTATTGAATAATAACTCTATTAATCATGAAATTATATTCCAATTGTTGGAATGTAACAAGGATTAAGATAAGATGGAATTGGATCCAAACTAGGAGTCCAAGGCTCCCCAAAGCTCACGCCCCCTTGTGCTCACGCCCCTTTGGAGAAATCCTAATTGGATTAGCATTGGTTGGTTGTTGACTAATCCCTTTAATTAAGGAATCCTCTTTTAAGAAGGACTCTTTAATTAGTAGGATTACTATAACTAAAGTAGTTATAGTTAAACTAGGATTTATTTAAATTAATAATAAGAGTTGTTATTATTAAATAACTCCTAAAGGGATAAGTTGTAGTTGGAGTAGGATTTGGATTTGATCCAATCTATAAATACCCCAACACCCAAATCGTATGAAGAGGGATTCTCATTATTTTCTCCAGAATTTTTTCTCTCCCTCTCCTCCTCTCCAAAACCGTGAGCCCCTAGGGTATACCCTAGGGATTTTCGTGAAGCTTCAAGAGTGCTCCAAGTTGGGTTCTTCAATTCTAGGGTTTTGAACTCTAGGGTTTTGATTGGTAGATAGTCTACACCAATAATCCATCTTCTTCTTCTTGCTTCTTCAATTCCAAATAGAGATTCTAAAGCTTCATGGGGATAAAGAAGAACAAGGATCAAGCTTCTAGTATTTCTTCAAGAAAACTCTACAAAAAGTTCTGACAGTTCGAGTGAATTTAGCTTCACCAGTGAACATCATTCACCGAGGTAATATGACTAAAACGAGTAGATAATTTTAGTTGCTTTCTATGGTATAAAGATCATCGGGATCCAATTTTTGCATAAATTTTTATCCGGATCCTCCTTCAAGGAATCCATATTTACCTCTCTTGATCGCTTTCCTACGATCTTACGCTTGCGAATGGGCCTCTGATCTCGATCTCCAAGCTCTTCTCTTCTTCTCCAATTGAAAACTCTAAGCAAACCCTGGGTTTTCCCCTTTTTGTTTTCCTAAAACTCTTAGGAAGCTTTTCTAACCCTAATTTCACGAAATAGGATGTTTATATAGGTTTTAGAATTTTAACTCACTTAAAACTAGCAAATTTAAGACTTTTTGCGTTTTTGGAAACGACCTGCGATCGATCATTTGTTTGCTGCGATCGATCGCAGCTCATACTTTTGGGAACCTTTTGGGTTTCCCTACGATCAATCGTTTCTGTACCGAAGATCGATCGCTCCTTGCGATTGATCGGATTGAGATCCTACAATCGATCGCAGGTCATACTAATTTCTGGGAACCTTTCGGGTCTCTACAGGATTAGTCATAGGGTAGTTGTCCCATTAAATTTTCAAAAAAATATCTTTAAACTATTTTGTTTAATTATTTAATAGGGAATAGTCATTGGACAAGAGGGAAGCTACTCCCTAAGCTTTCAAAAAATATATTATATTATTTAATAAGGCATAGCCATTGCGTAAGGAGACCTCTAAACTTTTGAAATCAAAATTTGTTTATACTATGTTATTTAATTATATAATAGCGCATAGCCATAGGCACAACTTCTCTATTTACTATTATTTGTATTGGAGTTTAAATACAAAGGGAAGCTCTTGAAAAGCAAAGCTCTCATTTTTAGTGTAAAAGCCACTGGTAGTTATGGAGAGACGCATTGACAACTTTGCAAAACACTTTCTCTCAATAATTACTAGATTGTCATTGCCAAAGGTAAAAGGGGCGCTCCGTTTTTATATCGTGAAGTAGTGCTCCTCTTTGTATTTACAAGTCACTTAAGAGGAACTTATATCTCCTTAGAATTGAATTAGGATGCATGCCTTCACCATCCTAACCAGAGGGATGAGGGGTTGGTGTTATTAATGTCATTGTAACTGAATGAAAATCAATTATATAGGTGCTTCTTAAGGGGAGGGGGGTTTCATTCAACTACCCAAAAGATTGTCAAAGATTAGATGGCCAAGACCATCCAATCAAGTTCAATGTGTAAGAGATTGCTTAGGTAGGACCCAATGAGATGTGGGTGGTGAAGGATGGATCATAGAATTTACAAGTTACAAATGTGAAATCAATTCATGTTTTCCTTGACCATATAATATTTTTAGTTAGGGAGACTCTTAAGGATGGTTTGCTCTACTAACTGTCTTGTGCTTCACACCAAGTTGATGTTGAAGGTGTGGCTCAAACTGTGGGGGAATTGGTCGGCTGGATGCTAAACTGGTTTACCGCTGACAGGAAAATCAAAAACTTGCATATTCTAGAAGCCTTGGCTTCCAAGTCAGTGACCAATTTGTAAGGTTGGTCAACCAATTTTTGCGGAACAGGGGTGTTTAACCCGGATTTGGTAAAGTGCATGAAGCCTTGGCTTCCAAGTCAGTGACCAATTTGTAAGGTTGGTCAACCAATTTTTGCGGAACAGGGGTGTTTAACCCGGATTTGGTAAAGTGCATGAATTAGAGGCTTTCTAATTGCTTAGGAATCTAATGTAGACCTATAAATATGTGCTTATAGGTTTAGGTTTTCAAAGTGGAAATAATAGAAAGGGTTAAGCACTCTAGGGCTTAGAGAAAAGCTTAAGGGAAGGAGATATGTATTATTCTTCGAGTTCATTGAAAAGGTGACTTGAGTGGAGTGTACAAAGGGTCTCTAGGCTTGGGTTGAGATTTAATCTGAGAGAAGAGAATGATTTGTATTAGTTTCTTAAAGTTTCTCTGAATAAGGATGAAGTAATCGGATCTTGGCCCGTGAACGTAGACAGGTTATTACCGAACAACGAAATTCTCTTGTGTTCTCTTGTGTGTGTGCTTGTCTATCTGTTCTGTCGGATCTATTATTCCCCCCGACAACTGGAATCAAAGCTCCAGGTTAATTAATTTTCAATGGCTTTGAAAATTCTGGACAACTTTCTGTGGTGAAGTTTGATAGAAAATGGAGTTTCAATCTATGGCAAAGGAGGGTAAAGGACATCCTAGTTCAACAGGGATTCTTAAGAGCGTTGAAGGAGAATTCGGTAAACTGGAAAAGATGCCCAAAGTAGATTAGGAACACATTAAGGCAAAGACAGTCAACACAATATGTCTATGTCTTGTAGATAACGTGATGTATAGCATTATGGATGAGGAATCGGCACTAGAAATCTGAGAAGTTGGAAAAGATCTACATTGGAAATAGCCTTACCAACCAGTTATATTTGAAAAAGTAGTTACATGCCTTGAGGATGGTGGAGGGTGCAGATCTCATAGAACTCATGAATGTGATCAACCAAATCTTGAATCAATTGCAGAAAGTTGATGTCAAGGTGGATGAAGAAGATTAAGCCTTGATGCTTATTACATTACTTTCAGATTCATATAAGCACTTGGTGACAACAGTCCTGTATGGCAAGGACACATTGTGGTTGGAGGAGGTCATGGCGGTGCTACTCTCTAACGAGATTAGGCGGACTCCAAATCATGATGGGAATCATAATCATGCTTTCATTGCTTGGGGAAAGAGGAAAGGACATGGAGAGAAAATATGGAAAAAGAAAGACCAGATCCAAATGCAAAGGAAAAGGCAAGGTTCAGTGCTATCATTGCAAAAAATTAGGATTCTTCAAAACAGCATTTCCGCTACATGTTAATGGAAAAAGGGATTCTTCCGGCTAGGATTCTTTGGCAGCAATAGAAGAAGACAAGGATGAATACACTGGAGACTACAGCCAACCGCGAACCGAAGCGAACCCAAACTAGTTCATGGTTTGGTTCAGATTGGTTCATGAACTTGAGCGAACCACACAATGGTTTTGAAACGGTCATAGTTTATCGAATTTTAACCAAATTCATTGATATTATTCTTTGGGTTTGGCAAATTTTTACTTTTTGTTCACAAATTGTTCATTAAATGATGTTTTATGGTTTTTAAAATAAGGATTTGTAATGTATTTTTTACATGCTCAAAAATGTGTATATATATATATATATATATATATATAATTTATATTACAAAATATAAATTTGTTTTACATACTTAAGTAGCGAACCAAACAAAAGAACCTAAACGAACCAAAAAATGAATTATCGCATCCTACCCATAGTCGAACTGGGTTCACTCTAAAATAGCAAACTGCAAACTGCAGACCTTAATTGGAACCGAGCAAACTAGGTAACATTGATTGGAGATGCTCTCACAATCTCCAAAGTAATGGACAATTCTTCTAATGAATAGGTGTTAAATTCAGGGGGCTTTATTTCATATTTGCTCAAATATAGAATTCTTTGATAGTTTCCAAAGAAGGACAGGAGAAGTGTCATTGAGTGATGGATCTAAATGTGAAATAATGGAGGTTGGAGTAGTAAAGATAAGAATGTTTGATAAGAATGTTTGATGGAGGGATTCAAACTTTTGGAGGGATAGCCTATGTCCTTAAGTTGCGAAGGAATCTAATTTCCTAGGACAATTAGACTCCAAGAGTTGTTGTTACATAGTTGTAGGTGGAGCTACTATGGGGTCTACAGGAAATCAAAAACTGAATGTTATGCAGAGGGTAAGAAGCTTACATAGTGTCTCTTTCATAGTTGGTGCAGAGAAGGGCAATCCGGTGAGTTTTTGAAAGGAATGAGTGTTAGACATGATGCCCAAAAAAGTCATTTAGATTGTAAGATTCTTATTAATTAGATTAATAGAGACATCTTCTCTATCTATTGTGTATTCATTATGGGTAATTGACCATGATCATGAGATGATCTATACGATATGAGATATCGACAAAGGTCTATAGGATATATTGTAGGAAAGTTATGTGATGGAATTATCACAGGTAGATAGAGCTTTCCAGTTCTTTATACCTTATATAGTCACAGCTATGGGTGAAGCTGAGCACTTCACTTATATGGCTGCCACAATACTAAGATGTTCTCAATGGTTGAGATGTAGTTTTACCTCATACTATTGTAGTGGAGACTACACATCAGCATATGGGTGCTTAAATGTACACTGACTGATTGTATGCAATGAGAGACCTCTTGCATAAACATACTATCAGATAGTTGGTCTCTCATTCACATTGAACAGTTTCAATGATCCTTAGATCTGATGAGTTCATTTATCACTGAACAGTATTCTGACTGTTTTGATTCCACCAAAGTACTCTCTACCTTAGGGATTATGATACAATGACAGTTGGATAGTCAGAAAGCTGTTCGAGTCATAATGAATTTCAAACAAGAAATTCATACTTATTAATTTGAGAGATTATCCAAGTTCGAGTAAGACAGTCGATTAAGCTTAAATCCTGCGCATGTGATTTTGAAACAAACAAGTTTGAAATATATTTTATTTAAAATATATTATACTTATAAAAGGTTTTTATCAAAATGTTATACATGAGAAAATGTTTCTCATGCCTTAATCAGAAGTCTTGGAAACCCGAATGATGTGCAATGGGCTATGAGTTAGATAGTATAAATAATCTCAAAGGCCCATTAGGGATAATGTAATTAGAAGGATCAATTCAATTAAAAAGTTCATGTGGCGGGATCCTTAATGGTCAATGTTCTTACACTGGGATTCAATTGCAACATGGATATCTCACGTCACTTGCAATTCTGATGTCATTCCTATTTAGGGTCAATGGGATAACATTGGGTAAGTCAGGGTTAGAATGTCCTAGAGCAATCTGTGGAGATGCTCATATAAGAAATACAAGTTCATATAATTGATTAAATGTTAATCAATAAATTAAATGATTAAATGTTAATCATTAATAAAATAGATTAAATGTTAATCTATGGTTTAAATTAATTGTTAATTTAAATTAAGGATAATATTATAATTATTTAATTAACATTAAATAAGGGGAAATGGGTTTGACCCATATCCATAAAACCATAAAGGTATGGACCTTATTAATGGGCTCAAGCCCATGGAATAAATCCCATGGGCGGGGCGCCCACTTTGTGTTTCCTAATTAGATTAGGATAATGTTAGTTAATTAATTAATGTTTATTAATTCCTTAAATTATGGGATTAGATTCCAATCTTGGTAAACAAGAATTAAATTAGAAAAAGAAGGAGTTTTATTAAAACTTGGAGACCAAGCACCATGGGCTCACGCCCCCCATGAGCTCATGCCCACCCCATTGTTGGGTTTCCTATTTGGTTAATGATTCCTAATTGTTAAGAGTTAGTTAGGTTGTTGGGATTCCTAGAATCTAGGAATTAGTTACACCCCTTTAATTATAGAATCCTTTCGGAAAAGGATTCTCAAATTAGAAGGTTTATAACAACTAATTAATTATGAATTAATTAGAAGTCTATTAATTTAGAAACTCTCTTTAAAAGGGAAGTTTCCTAATTGGTGTAGGATTTGAATTGTTCAAATTCTATATAATCCCCAACACACCAAAACATGGAGAATAATAATCATTATTATTTTTTCTCTTCCCCTCTCTCCAAACCGTGAGCTCCAAGGGATCCTTCCCTTGGATTTTCGTGAGCCCCCTCTAGTGTATTTCCAAGGTTTAATACTTAGGGTTTTGAACACTAAGCTTTTGGTTGATAGATAATCTACACCAACATCTCTTCCTCTTCTCTTTGTTTCTTCAAAACCAAGAAAAGATTCAAAGGCTTCGCGGGGATAGCGAAGAACAAGGATCGAGCTTCGAGTATTTCTTCGAGAAATCTCTACAAAGAGTTCTGACGGTTTGAGTTGGTTTTTGCTTCACCGGTGAACATCATTCACCGAGGTAATTTTACTACAACATGTAGATAGTATTAGTTGCTTTCTATGGTGTAAATATCCTCGGGATCCAGTATTCTACATAAATTTTTATCTGGATTCCCTTCAAGGAGATGGTGAGGTGTCTTCAGCAGAGAGGACAAATCTATGTCCTTGTCTAGGGTTCATCTAGAAGGGAGGACGGTTATCAGGCTACATATGTTCTTTTGGTTGTGTTTGATCAAATTTGGTGGATAATGTTCCAGTGTAATTCAAGGGTGTGTATAGCTGGTGGGTCTTTTTCATAGCTGGTGCAGAGATGGGTAAGGCTAGATGGTTGCTTGCGGTATTTGCAAACATGTTTACGGTATTTGCAAGCGGGGTTACAGAATCATGAGAGAGATTTTGGTTCGAGGTGGAGGAGCATCTCGGATATGGGTGATGCGGTATTCTTTCTTGGAGATTCGCTTGGTGATTAATAAGTCGACTCTCTTGGTTTTGATCGTGGAATTCGGTCTAAGGTGGAGCTTGTTGTAGCGTGGCTCGAAGTTTTCGCCAAGGTGAAGTTTGTTAAACATGTGGCTCAAACTATGGGGAAACCGATTGATTGGATGCCAAACCGGTCAACTGCTAATAAGAAAATCCACAAATTGCAAATTCCAGTAGCTCGGCTTCCAAGTCGGTCGACCGGTTTTCACCGAATAGTGGTGTTTAACCTAGATTTGTTAAGTTGCGCGAATTAGAGACTTTCTAGTTGTTTAGGACTCTAATGTGGACCTATAAACATATGCTTATAGGTTTAGGGTTTCAGTGTGGAAATAATAGAAGATGATTAAGCACTCTAGGGTTTAAAGAAAGGCTTAAGGAAAGGAGATAGAGATTCTTTTTTGGGTTCATTGAGAAGGTGACTTGAGTATGATGTACAAAGGGTCTCTAGTTTTTGTTTGGGATTTAATTTGAGAGGAGAGAGTGATTTTTTGTACCGGTTTCTCATTGTAGAAAGAAGTAATCAGATCTTGGCCTGTGGATGTAGGTAGGTTATTGTCGAACCCCGTAATTCTCTTGTGTGTGTTTGTTTATCTTTTCTATCAGATCTATTATTCCCCAATAGTTGAGGCATTCCGCCACTAGCCCAATAGTCAATAACATCTAAAATCCCTCCTTTGGTACATATGGTAAACCGTAACAATGATTTTGGTAACAGAGAAGCGTTGTACCTTCTGTGATTCATTGATTGTGCATCCCACTATGTTATCAAAATACTTAAAGCAAGCTAGGGCCATTTGATATTGTTCCAAGGGAACGATTTTCCTTATCATAAGAACAAAAACTACTTAAATGCATTTGGCCACTCAATTTTAAGAAACATTTTTAAGAATCATTCTGTTTTTGGCACAATTTTAGTTGAACAAAAAAAGATGCTTTTCAGAATTAAATATGAGAAATGCACTTAAAATGAATGAGATAAGTGTGAAAATTAACGTTCTTTTTTTCCCATACAAACGTAATTCTATTGTTTCCTTTCTTAATGTGACGGTGCCACTCACAATCACCAATGGATCACCAAGGATGTATCATGTTAGTCTTAATCTCAACTTCCTTGGGGACATCACTCATTCTAGCAAAGGCTCAAGCTTAAAGAAGAATGATTTATTGAATAACTTGGATGATTTACAATGACTCCATAGAGGGTTTATATAGATATTTCATTAGCATAGAATCAACAAAATCAAATCTAATACTAATAAAACCAAACAAATAATTCCCTAATACCCCCCTTCAAACAAATGGGTATTGAATAATTTCTACGTGTTTGCTGCTAATAGAAATTTGCTTAACACCCTTTGATCTCCACATCAACCTTTGATATATGTTGCATGCTTGATTGAGTCAGCTTGTTGCTTGCTTGTTGATGGATATGGACGAATCAAATGGGGGTCTAATGGGCCAAAAGAAAGGGCCTCTATTGGCCAAAGAAGGGTTTCTATGGACCTAAAATAAATGCTTCAAATGGCATGGAATAAGTGTCACTAATGGGCCTAATATGGCTCAATGGCCAAGAAAATCAACCTCAATTGGCCTAAAATATTTGTCTCAATGGACTAGAGAACATAGCCTTTATGGACTTAAATTGACCTCGTGGGCCTTTAAGGATAGCATCTATGAGCTAATAAAGAGAGCCTCTATGGGCTTGAAAATAGGCCATCATGGATCAAGAAACAAAACATATTGATATGTATATGAGACACACAATATCAGAATTCAATAAAGAGAAAAGAATAAAAGGGTTAAGAGGAGAGATTGTTTTTTTGGTTTTTTTTAATAGGTCACCGGTGAGGATTTGAAACGAAAACCATGCTGGAGTTCTTTTCTCTTCTCCTTTACCAAACAAAGAGTGGGTTTATTCAAAACCCTACAAGATAGAGGCAATGGTGGTGTTAATTGCTCGCCAGTGGAGGCGCAGATGGTGGCGACAGTGATGTGGGAACCAGCAAAACTCCCCCAATAGTTTGGGAGGTTGCAAATTCTCTCATACTTCAACTATATCTCTGTCATCTCTAATTTTTTGGAAAATGTGGTGGCAGATGCTCTTAGCAAAAGCCTCCTAGGCTCTTGGCTCACATGTTGGTGCGAGAGTGGAAGTTGTTGGAGGATGTGTCTAACCTCGACACCAGCTTCAGCCTTCCTACCTAAGGGCTAGTGATGGCTAATATCACTGTTAGGCCTTACATCCTTGTCCGGATCTGAGAATTACAAGGGTCGGATGCCGAGTTGCCTGCTTACCGAAACAAGTTGGTTAGCAGTGGCAGTGAAGAGTTTGCCTTAAATGGTGATGGGGCCATCACATTCAAGGGAAGGATATGTGATCCAGTAGATGAGGAGCTTAGATGAGAAATCTTGGATGAAGCTCACCGGTCCAGATGGGCAGACCGAGAGGGAGAACCAGATTATAGAGGATATGCTCCGAGCTTGCATATTGGACTTCAAAGGTAGTTGGGAGGATCACTTTCCTTTGGTTGAGTTCGCCTACAAGAACAACTATCAGGTGAGCTTCCAGATGGCACCTTTTGAGGCCTTATATGGGAGAAGTTATATATCTCCTCTATATTTGATGAAGTTTGTGAGCGGAAAATTTTTGGTCTAGAGTTGATCGAGCTGACCGCGGATTGGGTTAAGATTATTTGAAAAAGGTTGAAGGTTACATAGGATCAACAGAAGAGCTATGCCGACAACCGTAGGAGAGATCTTGAATTCCTTGTTAGTGATTTTTTGTTTGTTAAGATTTCACCGACAAAGGGTATTATGAGGTTCAGGAAGAGGGGCAAGCTCAGCTATAGGTATGTGGGTCCGTTTGAGATTGTCACCAGAGTTGGTGAGGTTGCTTACTGAGTAGCTCTACCCAATCATATGGCACTCGTTCACAATGTGTTCCACGTTTCCATGCTCTGAAAATACATCCCGGATCCATCGCATGTCATCGAGTTGGATCCTTTAGTGATTCGGGAAGACCTCACATTGGTAGAGCAACCGGCCCGAATCTTGGACCATAAGGAGCAAGTATTAGCACTAGAGTTATTCCCCTAGTGCTCATGCAATGGGAACATCACTTTATAGAGGAAGCTATGTGGGAGCGCGAAGCCGAAGTGAAAGAAAAGTACCCTCACTTATTTGTTTAGTAAGTCTTATGTATTTTGTTGTTCGTTCTAATTTCGGGGACGAAATTTTTGTAAGGGGGGAGGATGTAGAACCTCAGAACTCAATTTCTTATTTGGTGAATAGTGTTAGTGAATAGCAATTTTTGGTTAAAAAGGGTCTTCTATGTATTGGGTGTGTGATGATTCAATAAAAGAACTTGAAATCAAATTTTGATGTGTTGTATGAGTGTTAAAGCTAAGGAAAAAGAGTGGAAGCACTCTTAGTAAGTTAATGGAAGAGTGGAATCACTCTAACTTTGAAAAATGGGAAAAACAAAACAGGAGAACTGGCCAAGTTTTGCAAAGGCCAGTCGACCGATTGTCATGAAAAGTGCCAAAATAGGCTAATAGTGAGTTAGGATTCATGGCTGGTCGACTGCACCTCAAGGCCGGTCGACCGACTGTCAAGCAATTGCCCAAAATGGGCTAAACAGTAAGATGTTTGACCTGGCTGGTCGATCACCCCTCTTAGCCGATCGACCGGGTCCCCAAAATTTTGCCCAGTTGGGTCTTTTACACTATTTCATTAATGGTAGGATGGTCTTTTGACCACCCCTTTGCCTATTTATACACAAATTCATGGGTAAGGGTTTCATAAACCCTCAAGGCACAAAATTGAGATAGTTTAGAGAGGGAGAAAAGGGAGAAGCTAGGGTATTCCTTGGGTGATCAAGTTGGAGCTTGGGATCCTTCCTTGAAGCTTGGATCTCACTTTCTCAAGTCTTCTTAAGCTTTTTCCCCAATCCTAAAGGTAAGTAATCCTACTACCTAGCTTTGTTATGATACAAATATTGAAAAGACGATTAAAGTATGATTGTGAATGGAAATTGTAAGTACACCCCTCTAATTAACTTAGTGATAACCTAAATCCCAAACTTAGGTTTGCAAGCTTAAAATGTTTAGATTGTTACATGTATTTTCCAATTTCTAAATCTACCATGATTTCCCCAAATTGTATGAACTATGAAATATGATATGGATGTAATAGGTTAAGTAACCATGATCTATGCAATGTATGTCAATTGTATGATGCCTATTGTCATGATCTCTACATTTCAAGTTTTCCATGAATACGAAGATGCTTTAAAAGTTTTCCCATGACTATAGAAATGTTTTCAAGTTGCACATGTGATTTCCTTTAAGTATTTTCATGCTACTATGATGCTCAATATTCTCTATGCATAAGCATATATGCATGATCGAGTTTTCTAAGTATAAGTATGTGAAGACAAACCAAGACAAAACACTTAATTTAAGAGACACATGATAAAGCCGAACTTTGGGTCGGTCAAAGATAGGGCATATCTTATGATATGCCATATCCGGCTTCAAGAAAACAAGACAAGCAATTATGATAATGCCGGACGTTGGGCCAGTCGAGGATATTAGTGAACTTTTTCTATTTAAATGAAGGTTGTTTACACAACCGGCTTCAAGTTGCTTTAAGTATTTCGATGGGGGGTATTTACATACCCAACTTTCAAATTGTTTCAAGGGCACTAATATCTGGCTTCAAGCATAACAATACAAGCATGACAAGATAAGCATGACAAGACAAGCATGACAAGACAAGACACTTGATTTATGAGACACATGATAAAGCCGAACTTTAGGTCAGTCAAAGATATGGCATATCCTAGGATATGCCATATCTGGCTTCAAGAAAACAAGACAAGCAATTATAATAATGTCGGATGTTAGGCTGGTTAAGGAAGGGTGTTTACACACCCAGCTTCAAGTTGCTTCAAGTATTTGATGAGGAGTATTTACATACCCGGCTTTCAAGTCGTTTCAAGGGCACTAATATCTTGCTTGAAGCATGAAAAAACAAGCATGACAAGATTAACATGACAAGACAAGATGACAAGACAAGTATGATTCAAATAAGAACAAGACAAGGCAAGCATGATTCTCACAAGATGAGAACAAGACAAGAATAAGATTTTTAAGCATGATAAGCAAGTTTTGAAAATACAAAAGATAATTTCAAGTACAAGCTATGAATTATGTACACATGATTTACATAAGGTTTTGAGCTTGGGTTTTCATGCATGCTCATGAATGCATTGTTTAAATTCCCTATATGCTATGAATGATATTATCACTGTTAGCTAGTAACTTGTACTCGCTGAGTGTTTCAATACTCAGCCGTATATTTTGATATCGGCAGGTACACTGTTTGATATCTGTGCTCCTGGTCCTTGGGTCGAGGAGGACTATGGTGAGGAGGAGTCTTTTGTGGAACCTGTAGTAACGCGTCAGGTGGAGGCAAGAGACTTAGATAGTTGGCCATATCAGAGTGACTATTGAGTGAAAGAGAGAGAGAGTTTTTATATTTTGTATTTTGATGGGTGGGCATGTGCACTCTTACATTTAGCCTTGTTGATATATAAAAACTTGGAATACTGATCATGTATAGAGAAAAAAATTTTAGTTCACGCTTCTGCACTATGATTTATGTTTTTGCTATGTTTATGACTTGTATATTTCACAAGATGGTTTGCCAGGTTAGGATAGTCAGGTCTAAAGTCTCTCCTAACTCCTAGGGTGGATTTTTGAGCATTACAGAATTGGTATCAGAGCTTAGGCATTAGATTTTCTTAGGGTCACATAGTATTTTGAAAAATCTAATTCGGTTCAGTGAACCTCAAATCCGATGTTTGAGTTGAGAACTCACAAAGTCAAGGGGATGGTTAGGGCTCCCTATAAGTCTATCTACCCTTTTTGATGTTTTAACAATTAAGTTATAATTTAAGGGATGATATACTTTAAGTGCGAAAAATAGAAAACCAAGCAAACCACAACACAAGGATTTTTACATGGAAACACTTCCGGGAAAAACCACGGGACCTAGTCCAGCCAAGCGAAATCACTAAGACAAAGTAAACAAGAACTTACAAGACTCGAACTTGACTCATTCGGACTCGACACTACGATCCTTCAGTTCTTAGTCCTCCATGCCTCAAAAATTCATCACGTACTCACAATTCCCGTGATCAACCGTAGCCTCTCGTATTTCTCTTTGTGTCTCAAAAACAGTCCACTATCTTTCGATCGATCTCCGTCAATGACGGCTTCGGATTCCACCGACCAATTCACACATCCACGATCCGTCTCGGATTGATCTTCTTCGTAAAGGCTCCGGAACACTCCAGCCAAGGTGTTCTATTCAGAACGGGTTGATGGTTTGATTGAAATCAACACCTAGATGGACTCCTTCAAATGACAAGTCCAAACAAGCAAAATTGAAACTTTGGCTTGCAAACTCTAGGTTTAATGCACTAACAAAAGGGGTTGAGAAAAATAGATTTTATAGGTTTTATGACATCTAAAGAAACTTAAAAATACTCTCCACACACTCCCTAAGTTGTGCTCCACGAAGTAGAAGGGTTCTAACTTTATAGGGAATCAAAACCAAGCTTTGGAAGTTGCTAAAGTCGTTTAAAAACCAAAGAGGAAGGAAAAAAAAATTATAGGAATGATTTCCCATATCAGGGTTGACCCTCAAGGATACTTGGGTCAACCCAAATGTGCACTTGGGTCGACCCAAGTATCCTCCAGGGTCGACCCCCATATTTGCAACATTCTGGAAATTTGCACCATAGTAAATTTTGGCACTTCAGGGTCGACCCTCAACGCCCCGGATCGACCCTTAGGTAAAAACTGAATTTCAAACTTCATTTAGCCCTTGGTCCCTTCACAAAAGTTGTATCACTTTTTGACGCGATCGATTTGATATATTATAGAGCGAAATCCGAGATACGGTTTAGGAGATATGCCAAAAACAAGCAACCTTGATTTTTTGAAAAATTTCACTATTTTAAACAAGTTTTGCACTGCTTATCTCACCACCTAGGGTCCGTATGGTTAGTCTAGGACACTTATCACCTAAGGCATCATATTAGGATTATTCTAAATCGATTCCCACCTGTGGTCACATGGTATCTAGGTCACTTACCATCTTATGAAGGAAATGATCAACCGAGTGGATCAACCGATTCTTCAATGCTCTTCAACTTCACTTGTCGTGGATGCTTGATGGCAATGACACAAGATACACACCTAGACAACTAGACATACTTGTTTTGACACAGGAATAAGCCAACACATAAAAACATGGACTTTACATATTTGATACCATGATTGAAACAATGCATTAGGTTTAAGAAAATAGTCATATTCCAAGTGTAGACTAATTATTTAATCTTAGTCCATAACCGGTTGGAACCTAACTAAACTTAGCATCCTACGCTAGAAACATGAATTGTATGCTTACACTATTGCAATGCATACCTCGATGTATTACTATTATGTACCTTATAAATATTGAATGATCATGAAGTTATGATTGAAACAAAGTTGGTTTCCAAGTTAGACTCATGGTGGCTATTGTTCTCAGGACTAAGTCATGAGACGTGGCACACGGGGTCGCGGACACCATACGAGGAGTAATGGATCACCTCCTCCAACAAGGGATGCAATGCCTGACATGGCTCAGGCTTTTGGTTCAATAGCGGAGACACTAGCTATGCTGGCAAGGTAGCCTGCTACTCCTCCTCATGTTGCAGCACTCATAGCTACTCTGCCAAATAGAGCACTAGCGGGAATAGAGGTATTTTGGAGGATGAGGCCTTCAGTATTTTATGGAAGCATTGATCCATTAGTGGTAGAGGCATGGATCATGGAACTAGAGAAGTTGTTCTCAGTGTTGTTGCCCACTAAGGTAGAGAGGGTCACCTGGGCTGCCTTTTTGCTAGAAGGTTAGGCCAAGCACTGGTGGAGGTCCACTGTTAGGACTCAGGAGTTGATCAGGCTGGGTCAAGATTAGACTTAGGGAGAATTTCTTGACGTCTTCTACAAGAAGTACTTCCCAGTAGAAATGAAGAAGAAGAAAGAAGTGGAATTTATTACCTTAGAGCAAGGTAATTTGACTGTGGCCGAATACGAGGCCAAGTTTTCGAAGTTGTCTAGATTCGCTCCCCAGTTGGTTGAGTCAAACTCAGAGGAATCCTTCAGAAGAAGGGAGAGTGTTAGAGGTCAGTCTAGTAGCTCAGCTCCTCTTGAAAAGAGGGCTAAGATTACTCCATACTAGCTTTCAGGGCCAACACAGTTGCAGAGGCCATACACTACACCACAGGCTTAACACCCTTATGCTTCACAGGCTTCAGGCCCACCGACTATGCAGGCTCCTCGCCTGGAGCCATCTTAGGTCATGGGATATGCGCCTCCTACACCCTCTACATTCTCTTATGAGGTCTGCGCTCATTGTGGTAGGAGACATGTGGCAGGAGAGTGTTGGAAGATGTCTGGTGGATTTTTTCACTGTGGTGACCAAGGCCACATGATTAGAGATTGTCCCTACCGACAGTTTTCATCCCAGTTTCAGGGGATCAAGTCCCTGATTTGGCAGCCTTCTCAGTAGGTCTCTTCACAAGCATCGAGGCCCTCACGGTCTACACGGCGGTCTCGCCAGGCAAACTAAGGCTGGGTCTTCATCATGACCGAACGAGATGCATAGGCATCTGATGATGTCGTGTAAGGTACGCTAGAGTGTTAAAGTTTTCAAGTTGTGAATGCTTGCTATTATATGATATGGTTGCTTATTTGTACAATATGTTACCTATACATTATGTATATTCTTGCTTGAAATCTATTGATGTGAGTTATTTAATTACACAGGCGCGTTATTAGTAAATGAATGTCTAGCCCGAGTATTGATCAACACAAGATCTACTCATTCCTTCATCTCGCCTAGTTTTGCAAAGGGATTTTCATCCAAGTCGAGTCCGTTAGAGCATGAGTTATCCATTTCAACTCCTCTTGGCAAGTCAGTGGTTGCGGACCGAATATACAAGAATTGTGTTATCCAAATGGGGCAGAATGAGTTTTTGGCCGACCTTATCATCCTAGATTTCTAGGATTTCAACGTCATCTTGAGAATGGATTAGCTTGCTGTGCACCACGAACACGTGGCTTGTTTCGGGAATATGGTGAACTTCAGGCCGAAGGGTGTAAAGTTGTTTTATTTTCGAGGGTTGCAAAGGAGAGACATCGCTCGCTTTGCAGCACTAAGTCTTTCAAACTCAAAGGCATAAGACTCCTCATCCATTCCGGTTGTAAGTGAGTTTGTGGATGTGTTTCTCAAGGACTTGCCAGGATTACCTCCTGATCGCGAGATAGAGTTCATTATCAATTTGGCTCCAAGCACTACTCCGATTTATAAGGCTCCTAACTTGATGGTCCCAATAGAGCTTCAGGAGTTGAAGGAGCAGATCAAAGAGTTGTAACAACTTGGTTTCATCCGACCAAGTGTGTCACCATAAGGAGCTCCAGTACTCTTCGTGAAGAAGAAGGATGGGTCGATGAGGATGTTCATCGACTATAGGCAGTTGAACAAGGTCACGATCAAGAATCGTTATCCTTTGCCTCGGATAGATGACTTGTTTGACCAACTGAAAGGAGTGAGATCTTTCTTCAAGATTGATCTCTGATTGGGTTATCATCAGTTGAAGATCAAGACCGATGATGTTTCCAATACTATTTTTAGGACTCGGTACGGTCACTACGAGTTCCTTTTCATGGATTTGATGAACTGGTGTTCAGACCTTATCTCGATCGATGAGTCATTGTGTTCATCGATGACATATTAGTGTATTCCCAGACACAGGAGGATCATGATCGAGACCTTCGCCTTACTCTTGAGACTCTTCGAGAGCATAGACTGTACGCCAAGTTGAGTAAGTGAAAATTCTAGTTTGAAATGGTGGCGCTCCCTGGCCACGTAGTTGCTACCGAGGGTATCTTAATTGATTTGATGAAGATAGAGGCAGTGGTGAGCTAGGAGAGACCCAAGAGTGTTACCGAGATACATAGTTTCCTCGATTTGGTAGGCTACTACCGAAGATTCATAGAGGGGTTCTCCAGTATAGCGGCACCGCTCACGTACTTGACATGGAAGGATGCCAAGTTTGCTTGGAGTGACAGGTGTGAAGCAAAATTTATAAAGTTGAAGAAGCAGCTTACTACGGTCGCCTTCTCACAATGCCATTTAGGAGTGGCAATTTCATAGTTTATAGTGATGTCTCACATGTTGAGCTAGGATGTGTCCTAATGCAACACGAAAAAGTCATTGATTATGCTTCCTGGCAACTGAAGGACCATGAGAAGAACTATCCTACACGCAATTTGGAGCTTACCACAGTAGTGTTTGCACCGAAGATTTGGCGGCACTACCTTTATGTGGAACAATTTGATGTGTTCCCGGGCCATAAAAGTCTGAAGTATCTATTTTCCTAGAAGGAGCTGAATTTGAGGCAGCGTCGATGGATGGAGTTCTTGAAGTACTGTGAATGCTCTATTCAGTACCACCCGGGTAAGGCAAACATAGTGCCAGATGCTCTTAGCAAAAAGCCTGGGCTCTTGGCTCACATGTTGGTGCGAGAGTGGAAGTTGTTGGAGGATGTGTCTAACCTCGACACCAGCTTCAGTCTTCCTACCTATGGGCCGGTGATGGCTAATATCACTGTTATGTCTTATATCCTGGTCCGGATCCGAGAGTTACAAAGGATAGATGCTGAGTTGCTTGCTTACCGAAACAAGTTGGTAAGAGTGAGAATGAAGAGTTTGCCTAGAATGGTGATGGGGGCATCACATTCAAGGGAAGAATATGTGTTCCAGCCGATGAGGAGCTTATACAAGAAATCTTGGACGAAACTCACCGTTCCATGTATACAGTGCATCCTGGGGGTACAAATATGTATCGAAACCTCAAGGGGCACTTCTGGTGGCGGAACATGAAGAAGGAAGTGGCAGAATATGTGTCTCGATGTTTGGTGTGCCTACAAGTGAAGGCCGAACATATGAGGCCAGCTAGTCTTTTGCAATCCCTTCCAATTCCCGAGTGGAAATGGGAGAATATCTCCTTGGATTTCATTATTGGGTTGTCAAGGACGGTGAAAAACTCCGATGCCATTTGGGTGGTGATTGACCCTTTGACGAAGTCTGCCCATTTCTTGCCTTATCGGACTACGTTCAACTCTAACCAACTTGCAGCACTGTACATCAAAGAAGTAGTTCGTTTGCACAGGGTGCCAGTCAGCATTGTGTCAGATCAGGATCCGAGGTTTACTTCTAGGTTCTTAAAGAGTTTTCAGAGCGTCATGGGTTCCCGTTTAGACTTTAGCACCACCTTTCACCCTCAGACATATGGACAGACCGAGAAGGTGAACCAAATTATAAATGACATGCTCTGAGCTTGCATATTAGACTTCAAAGGCAGTTGGGAGGATCACTTGCCTTCGGTTGAGTTCGCCTACAACAATAGCTATCTGGCGAGCATCCAGATGGTACCTTTCGAGGCCTTGTATGGGAGAAGTTGTAGATCTCCTCTATACTAAGATGAAGTTCGTGAGCGGAAAATTTTGGGTCTAGAGTTGATCGAGCAGACCGTGGATCGGGTTAAGATTATCCAAAAAAGGTTGAAGATTGCACAGGATTAACAGAAGAGCTATGCCAACAACCGTAGGAGAGATCTTGAATTCCTTGTTGGCGATTTTGCGTTTTTCAAGATTTTGCTGACAAAGGGTATTATGAGGTTCGGAGAGAAGGGCAAGCTTAGCCCTAGGTATGTGGGTCCGTTTGAGATCGTCACCAAAGTTGGTGAGGTTGTTTACCGAGTAGCTCTACCCACTCATATGGCACCCGTTCATAATGTGTTCCACGTTTCCATGCTCTGTAAATACATCCCAGATTCATCGCATGTCATCGAGTTGGATCCTTTAGTGATTCAGGAAGACCTCACATTGGTGGAACAACCAGCCCGAATCTTAGACCACAAGGAGCAAGTATTGCACACCAGAGTTATTCCCCTAGTGCTCGTGCAATGGGAACATCACTCTAGGAAGGAAGCTATGTGGGAGCGCGAACCCGAAGTGAAAGAAAAGTACCCTCACTTATTTGTTTAGTGTATCTCATGTATTTTGTGTTTCATTCCAATTTCGGAGACGAAACTTCTGTAAGGGGTGAGGATGTAGAACCCCGGAACTCATTTTCTTATTCGGTGAATAGTGTCAGTGAATAATGATTTTTGGTTTATAATGGCCTTCTATGTATGTGATGATTGAATAAAAGAATTTGAAATCAAAATTTGATGTGTTGTATGAGTGTTAAAGCCAAGGAAAAAGAGTGGAAGAACTCTTAGTAAGTTAATGGAAGAGTGGAATCACTCTAAGTGTGAAAAATGGGAAAAAAAAAAAAAAAAACAGGAGAACTGGCCAAGTTCTGCAAAGGCCGGTCGACTATCACGAAAAGGGCCAAAATAGGCTAACAGTGAGTTGGAATTCAGGGCCAGTCGACCGACTGTCAAGAAAATGCCCAAATGGGCCAAACAATAAGGTGATTGACCTGGCCAGTCGACCACCCCTCCTAACTGGTTGACCGGGCCCCCGAAATTTTGTCC
The DNA here is from genome assembly GCA_015143295.1 of Tetracentron sinense. NCBI lineage: Eukaryota > Viridiplantae > Streptophyta > Magnoliopsida > Trochodendrales > Trochodendraceae > Tetracentron > Tetracentron sinense. The sequence continues at coordinate 19,060,752 of CM026571.1, forward strand.
AGTTGGGTCTTTTACACTATTTCATTAAGGGTAGGATGGTCTTTTGACCACCCCTTTTCCTATTTATACCCAAATTCATGGGTTAGGGTTTCATAAACCCTCAAGGCACAAAATTGAGAGAGTTTAGAGAGGGAGAAAAGGGAGAAGCAAAGGTTTTCCTTGGGTGATCAAGTTGGAGCTTGGGATCCTTCCTTGAAGCTTGGATCTCACCTTCTTAAGTCTTCTTGAGATTTTTCCCCATCCTAAAGGTAAGTACTCCTACTACCTTCGCTTTGTTATGATGGAAATATTGAAAAGGCGATTAAAGTATGATTGTGAATGGAAATTGTAAGTACACCCTTCAACCTTGATCCCAAACTTAGGTTTGCAAGCTTGAAATGTTTAGATTGTTACATTTTTTTTTCAATTCCTAAATCTACCATGATTTCCCCAAATTGTATGTACTATGAAGTATGATATGGATGTAATAGGCTAAGTAACCATGATCTATGCAATGTATGTCAATTGTATGATGCATATTGTCATGATCTCTACGTTTCAAGTTTTTCATGAATACGAAGATGCTTTAAAAGTTTTCTCATGACTATAGAAATGTTTTCAATGCCACATGTGATTTCCTTTAAGTATTTTTATGCTACTATGATGCTCATTATTCTCTATGCATAAGCATGTATGCATGACCGAGTTTTCTAAGTATAAGTATATGAAGACAAACCAAGACAAGACACTTGATTTAAGAGACACAGATAAAGCTAAACTTTGGGTTGGTCAAAGATAGGGCATATCCTAGGATATGCCATATCCGACTTCAAGAAAACAAGACAAGCAATTATGATAATGTCGGACGTTAGGCCGGTCAAGGATATTAGTGTACTTTTTCTATTTCAATGAAGGGTGTTTACACACCTGGCTTCAAGTTGCTTCAAGAATTTTGATGAGGGATATTTACATACCCGGCTTTCAAGTCGTTTCAAGGGCACTAATATCTTGCTTGAAGCATGACAAAACAAGCATGACAAGATAAGCATGACAAGACAAGTATGATTCAAACAAGAACAAAACAAGACAAGCATGATTCTCACGAGATGAGAACGACAAGAATAATATTTTTAAGCACGATAAGCAAGTTTTGAAAATATGAAGAGATAATTTCAAGTACAAGGTATGAATTATGCACATATGATTTACATAAGGTTTTGGGCATGCTCATGAATGCATTGTTTAAATTTCCTATATGCCTTGAATGATATAATATCACTGTTAGCTTGTAGCTTGTATTTGCTGAGTGTTTCAATACTTAGTTGTACATTTTGTTGTTGGTAGGTACACCATTTGATGTTTGTGCTCCTGGTCCTTGGGTCGAGGAGGACCATGGTGAGGAGGAGTCTTTTGTGGAGCCTGCAGTAGCGCCTCAGGTGGAGGCAAGAAACTTCGATAGTTGGCCCTATCAGGGTGACTACTGAGTGAGAGAGAGAGAGTTTTCATATTTTGTATTTTGATGGGTGGGCATGTCCACTCTTACATTTAGTCTTTTTTATGTATTAAAACTTGGAATACTGATCATGTATAGAGAAGAAAATTTTAGTTCACGCTTCCGTTTTTTGATTTACGCTTCTGCTATGTTTATGCCTTTCATATTTCATAGGATGGTTTGCCAGGTTAGGATAGTCAAATCTAAAGTCTCTCCTAACTCCTAGGGGGGATTTTGGGGCATTACATCATTCTAGATGGTGCCACTCATCAAGTCCCTTTTCATAATTAGTTAATGTCTCAATGCCACAGATATCATAGATCTAAACAATGCCCACTTCAAATTTTTTAAATCATATTTGTATTGACATAATTTTGATGTCAAAATGGTGTCAATGTAAGTCTAGCATTGTTGTTCTTTTGGTATTTCAAGATTGGTGAAGATGAAGCTCCAAAGACTCAAGTAAAGTACATTCTGATTAAAGCTTCGCTCACACTCTTAGGATAGTAACTAACCTAGATACCTAATAGTTAACTTAGTTAGAATTGACCTAGATAACACTATCATATACCCCAGGTGATTAGAAATTGACCCAAGTATGGCTATAGCCAAATTGGATGTTTGAATGGGCTATGTGCACAAAAGAGTCAAATTATGCACAGACCGTTCGAATGCCCTGCTAGCCGTTCGAATGGTACAAAACGGCTAGCCAACTGTCTGAATGGCCCATTAGAACAGGAATTCTAATAGCTACCCTGGCTCTCCATTTGCAACCAATCCCAGACCAATCTCTAGGCCGTTTGAACTCCCCTCTGGCCGTTCGAACGGAAATCGTATATTTGGATTCTAAAACAATCTGAACTCTATTTTTGGCAAGAGAATCACTTTGGCTATTTAAGTAATGATCCCTTAGCTCATTCTAAGGTTGAGGTGAGAGATTTTTGAGACTTCTCTGAGTAATCTAGGATTCTCCAATCCCCTCTTGGTGGATACCAATTATTCTCCTCTCTCACACTCTAGTTGATGCAAGATTAAACTCTATATCTTTGTTCTTGCATTGGTTGATCTCCATTATTATTGAGATCCCTCTAGAAGATTGTTAAAACCTTCAAAACACTTTGTGTGCTATGCGTGACCGTTTGGTTGGCGTGAGCCAAAGTCGTAGAGGACGGAGATCGATCTTTGGAGATCATGGTTGAAAACTTTGAGAAGCGTTAGCCGGTGAGGAAATGGAGCTGCTGTGGCAGAGATCGAACGTGTAGTTCGTGAACTTCAAGACGAGGAATCTGTACCAAGGAACAATGTTTGGTGTCCAGTTGGATAAGGTTCGAGTCTTGTACTTGATAACAATTCTCATAGTGGATTTTGTACTGGACTAGGTCTCGTGTTTTTCCCGAAAGGGTTTTCCACATAAAAAATCTTGTGTTGTGAATTGTGTGTCTTCTGCTATTTCCACACTTGATTGTTTTGTTTACCATAACTCTGATTAATAATCTTGTTAAAATTAAAATTGGTAGACATTTCTAGGAAGACCTATTCACCCCCTCTAGGTCAAAGGAATCATTGAACCAGGGAAATTTCAAACTTGATGATCTATTAATGTTGGATCTCACGACAGTTGTATTCACCACAGTCGCTATGACTTCCACCCTACATATCAACGTGTCCCTTGTTATTGCTTCTACAAAGAAAGAGTCTAAATTCAACTATTATACCTATTAAACTCTCTTTATTTCATCTTATTATCTTGTCTTCTTCACTCTTGGATTTAAACCTATGTCATGTCACGACAACTTATATTGCCCCCTTCTCTTGGACAACTTAATTTCAGTATTTAAGTTAGATGTAGTATTACCCATCTCCCTCCAAGCAAATGATCAAAATGAGCCAAATTATCAAGCGATGATCATTACCAAGTTGCTTCCGTGTGTTTTCCTTACTGTTATAGTTTCAGAGAAGTTCACTTTGTTGTATATTCAACAATTCAATGGGAGGCTCGGTGTGAAGAACAACGCAAGGAGATCAATCAAGTTGTTCCTAAACAAAAGGATTGTTTGGATTTTGATACTGCAAAAGAAAATACATGAGAGTCCACCGGCACACTTACACTAGAGAAAATAAAGCCTTGCAGCTTGTATGACATTTGTTCTTGCATGTATTGTGGAGCCAAAGCAAATGCAAAAGACTGCATAAATCCTTTGATTGTGTTTAAAAAAAACAAAACAAAAAAGAGAAATAGAGTAATTCCTTTTTTTTCAAGCCCAAAGAGACCCTTTTTGAAGACCCATGGCCCTTTTGGTGAAACCATAGGCAAGATGACAGATGTCGTTTTGTATTTGGCCCAAAGAGGCCCTTTTGAAGACATGTGACCCCTTTGGCGAGACCATAGGCAAGATCACGGATGTTATTTTGTATTTGGACCAAAGAGGCATAATTCATTGACCAAGAGGTTATTTAGCCTGGGCCCACTGACGCGCTAACCCATTGAGGTCCACCCTTAGTAACCCAAATCGTGGATGCCCTTGTCCGCTCTGCTCTCAAACCTCGCTCCCACAGTTTGAAACTGGAATCATTACGGGAACGCAGTTTCAAGGATGTTGGAGCACAGTTTCAAAGGTATTAAAGCACACACTTCCAAGGTTACAACAAAAAGTCAGTGATTTTAGTTTGTGTCAGTGGTTATTTCTTTTCAATTTTCTTTTTATACTTTATTTATTTTTAACTTTTATTCTTTATTCTATTACTTTTGTATTTTATAAGAGAGATGGGTATCACAGCAGTGGCAATTGAACTCTCCCTGAGTTTAATCAAACCCAAAGTTACACACGTGTTTCTTTTAACTCTTATTAATTGTGATTAAAATTCACAAATCCTTAGAGTTTAATAATATAACTTTGGTTCTTAGAAAAAATATTAAAATATTATTTATATATACCGGCACTCTGGAGGCACTCTCGGCCCTATCCTAAATTATAATTTGATGCTCTCGATCCCACTTTGGTTTCTTAGGGTCCACCCCTTTTATTGACCCATCGAGGTCTAGCCCATTGAGGCCCATACTATTCTCTCTCCATACAACACATCAACAACGGTGGCAGTTGACAACTCCCATCAATAATGATGTTGGAATGACTAGAAAGTGGCATTATTTGATGAAGTATCAAACTCATGCATATTTTTCAAAACTGCATGAGTTTGAGGGAGAGTAATAGAGCCTGTAGCTAGGGTTATGGTATGTGGAATACACCATATCATCATCATCATCCCAATTGGAGGATTTAGATTGAGTTTTGCTTAAGATTTGATAAGGATCAGTTTGATTTAGTTTTTATGTTTATCTATTTAAACCCTACTTGGGTCTCTCTATAATCATTCAATAAAATCAGTTTGTCTTCAACCTCCTCCACACATGAAATTTTGTCGTCACAATATATCAGCCCAAGATACATACACTCTTGAGCTATGATGGCAAATGTGGGTCTCTTCTTAAGTTGTTCTAGGACCAAGTCCCACCGCCAAGAGAAACTCTCTCTCTCTCTCTCTCTCTCTCTCTCTCTCTCTCCTTTCTGTCAACTTACAAGTGAGATGAGATGGAAAAAAAGAAATAAAATTTGAATTATAGGTGTGAGAGGAAAGAAGATTTGAGACAATGATAAAGAAATGTGACTAATTAAAAAAAGAAAGTTCCAACCGAACAAGTGGCAATTGACAGCCGACTGCCAACCGGAAAGACCAAAGCCAAACAAAAGATGCATATCACAAACCCATACAAAAAATGTTGGTTCGATCGAATTATGATCCAGAAATTAGATGAAAAACGCTTGTTAGAGAGGTCTTCAATAAAAAGAAGAAGAGATCGTGAGGCATGAGTGTAAGAATTGAGGGTTGTAGAGGTATGGAGGAAGGTATAATTTTTATTTTAAAACAAAGTTTCACACCCTGTGAGTTGTGGCACACCAGCTGCTGGAATAGAAAAACAAGAGCTAAGGGGTCACCAAAGAATTGATGGCTCTGAAACTATGAAGAAGAATGATTTATTGAATAACTGGGATGATTTACAATGACTCGATAGAGGTTATATAGATATTATATCATTTTAAGATAAAACACTATCAAATCTAATCCTAATCAAATCAAAATAATTCATTCTAATCTATTCAAGATAAGTATTTTCACTTTATTATAATAGATATTAATTCCCTAATAAAGTCATCAATCTTGCAGTTCGTCTGGTATCAATAGGATTCCATTCAAAGAAATTATGATTCGCATATCTTTATCTCTTCCCTATAGGAACCCAATGACACCTTCGCTCTAAATATTTGTGCCTACATGATGGGAGTTCAAAAGGCATGCTACAACTCCCCCAATTTAAGCTTTGGTGCATCAGTTGCAAAGATAATTCAATTGCCTATTGGTTAATACAACAACCTCACTGACTCCTCTTATCTATCAGGAGAGAGATCAGCATCCCATGGGATGCTTCAGAAGAAATTAATGACAAGAGACATAAGACATGTAACTATTGAACATAAACTGCCTACCCTATCTATTCTTTTGTAATGAGAATGGTCACATTTATTTTGAAATCCAATGTCTCTCTCTATATTGGCTGTCATAAACTTCTTCCAGTTGATGGTCTAAAACTTTTTTTTGTATTTCACCAGCCATTAGGAGATCATCAGAGATAGATTTTGTGAACAAGTGTAGCTAAATGGCTTTTAGTTGAACTGTTGAGGCAATTTGGTAAGATAGACATGAATTTGAACTTGGTTTCAAAAGCTTGTTTGGTTAATAGTTGGAGAATAAGCAACTTTTAAGATCTTCAACACCTATTCTTAAAGCTAGAAGGTTTTAAAAAAATTAAATTAGTTATAAAGATAAAATTAACAAACTTATAAATAAAATTTACCACATGTGATGGTTAGAAGAAGGTTAGCTCAGAAGTTCATTTAGAGGTGTCAATGGGACAAATTGGCCCCGTGGCCCAGCCTGGATTAGTAAAAGCTATCTATTACCTATATTTTAGTCCCTGGGGCTTTGGTCGGGCTCAATTTTTTAGGCATTAATGTGGGTCAAGCTTGGGCTTGGTTCCTTAAAGCCCAAACCCGACCCATCCCAAAATGATATATTTAGTTATATATATATATATATATATATATATATATATATATATATATATATATATATATATACACAAATAAAATGTATATTGAATAGATATGGAATGGCCCAAGCACGGCCTGAGTAAAAAAAAAGGGATCGGGCTTAGGTTTTTATAAAAGGCACATTTAGAATCGAGCCTAACCAAATCTGACCGAGCCCTTTAACAACTTGAGTGATGAGGGGTAATAACTTTTTCACTATTATGTAAAGAAATCTGGTTCCTATATTTACCTATTGTTTCTTTCTTTACGCCCTTCTCATATTTTGAACTCTCGCGAGCAATCAGTCACAGTAGGGCTTTCAAAGGGTAGGGCCAAGGTAGGGCCTAGGTCTTGCCTACCCCGGCCCTCGCCTACAAAAATAGACCCTAGCCTCATAGGGCCTACACTAGCTAAGCCCAAGCTCTACCCTCAACGGCCAGGGCTAGGTCAGGGCTCGGGCATAAAATAATAGTAAAAAAAAAGTTTCATACACTGCTATTAAATACTAACTTGAAATCAACTATTCTCCATTATCCAGCCTTGAGATGGGCAATGCAACATAAAGAACAACATGACAAAGTTATTATATTTTCGCTTACTTGATAGTAGAATATAAATTTTCAGAGAGTTGTGTAGGAATCCTAGGATTCTCTTGTTTTTGCTGATCCTATTATGTCTTTTTTCCTCAAATTAAAGAGACTGAAAATCTACCTTAAAGTTTGGAACAAGTTTGTATTAGGTAACATCTTCTAGAAAATAAAAGATATCAAAATGTATATTTTTGTTCTAGAGCTGGATATCCAAACCAACTGGAATGATGACAAAGAAAGTCAATTGACCAATTTCAAAGTTGAGCGTCAAAAAGTTCTTCAATAAGAAATTTATTGGAGACAAAAGTCCAGAATTAAATGGCTTCACAAGACGAAATTTATTGGTGACAAAATTCCAAAATTAAATGGCTTTAGAAGGGAGATAAAAATACGAAGTTCTTTTATTTGTCTACTAAAGCGAGACGGGGGAGAAATCATATCTCTCGTATTAAAGACTCTCTTGGTAATTGGAAAGATACAGATGAAGATATTGGTAATGAAGCGGTATCTTATTTTAAACATCTGCTTGCTACTAATTATTGTAATCTTGATTCTAATATCCTGTCTAATATTTTGAATCTTATCTCTGATGAGGATAATTGTCTTGTTTCTGCTATTCCTTCTATTGATGATATTAACAAGGTCATTTTTAGTTTGTCAGCTGATAGTGCTCCAGGTGTAGATGGGTTTTTGGGGGCATTTCTACCATTCCTTTCCTACTGGAATATTATTAAAAAGGATCTTCTGGATGCGGTCATTTACTTTTTTACCGTTAATCACATTTCCAGGGCAGTGAATGCTATAGCTATTGCTTTGATTCCAAAGTGCAGATCTCCTTCGACCTTTGCAGATTTCAGACCTATTAGTTTGTGCAATTTCTTCTATAAAATCCTCTCTCATCTTATCTCAGATCGTCTGGGGCTTATTCTGCCTCGTATTATCTCTGAAGAGCAAAGTGCGTTTGTGAAAGGCATAAATATTATTGAAAATGTTACCATTGCCCAAGAGATGATTCAAGATATTGATCGTAAGGTTCAAGGAGGGAATGTGATATTCAAACTTGACATGGCCAAGGCTTACAACAGAATGGAATGGAATTTTATTCTTGAAGTTCTTAAAAAGTTAGGGATCAGTGATGGAGTTACTAATTTGATTTGAGGGTGCCTAATAAACCAATCCTTTTCTATCATTATTAATGGAGGATTTATGGCTTCTTTCAAAGATCTCATGGGCTTAGGCAAGGTGATCCCCTATCTCCGGCTCTTTTTATTCTAGCGGAGGAAGTGTTGAGTCATGGTATTAAAAAGATCTTTGAAGATGTTCGATTTCCTACAAGCTGGGTAGGCATGGTTTTCCAATTTCACATCTTCTCTTCGCAAATGACATATTGATTTTTTGTAATGGAAAAAAAAGAAGTACTAAGAAAATCTTTGAGATAATTTCTTCTTATGAAGCCTCTTCAGGTCAGCTCTTCAATCACTCCAAAAGTGCTTTTCTTCTACTCTTTCCCGCAATAGAATTAATTATATTAGTTCTAATGTAGGTATTATTAGTAAAAAATTTCCTTTTGTCTATCTTGGAGTTCCTCTTTATAAAGGTCAGTTAAAACATTCTTTGTTTCTTCCTATGGTAGAAAACATTCAGCTTAGGATTGAAGGTTGGAAAGGTAAGCTCTTAAATGTTGGAGGTAGACTAACACTTATAAATCATGTTTTATCTTCTATGCCTACCCATCTTATTGCGGGTATTGATGTTCCAAAAAAAACCTCTTCTCTTATTGATAAAATTTTGGCTAAATTTTTTTGGAACATTATGGTGATTCTAAAAGAAGACATTGGATTAATTGGAATAAATGTTCTCTTCCATATTCCAAAGGAGGTCTGGGGATTAGAAAAATGCATGACTTCTCTACAACTTGTCTTATAAAACAAGCTTGGAATCTCTATCAGTCTGAGTCCCTGTGGACTAGATTCTTTAAAGCTAGATACCAATTTGAACATTTTTGGAATGCTTCTTTCAGACCTAGCTCTTCTAAAACTTGGAAGTCTATATTTAATTTCTGTAAACCTGTTATTTATAATTCTGTTTCCTTGATAGGCAATGGTACTAAAATTAATTTTTGGTTAGATGTCTGGTTTGGAGATGATCCTCTTATTGTTAATGCTATTACTAATTCTTCCTCTTTTCCCCTGATCGCGGATATGCTAAACTCTGAAGGTGATTGGGATTTTAATAGTATTAATGATAATCTTGCTAACCAAAGCAAAACAGATATTATAGATGCATGCCTGTTTATTTCTGACGATCCAGATACATTTATCTGGAAATTAAATCCTAAAGGGAAATTCTTGATTAAATCAGCTTGGAATTTCCTACACAATTTTGAAGGTATTAAAGAATGGAGTAAATATATTTGGCACTCTACAATCCCTAAAAAATCCAGGTTTTTAGTTGGAAGGTAATGTATGATGTTATCCCTGTTGATTATGAAATCCAAAATCTTGGTATTCCTCTTGTGAGCTGTTGCTCTTGTTGTAATAGAGGAAATATTGAAAATTCTAATCTTCTTTTTCTTCATAGTGATATTGAAGGTTCCCTTTGGTGTTTCTTTGATAGATTATTTCTCTTTACCCCGCTTCTTAGTGATAGCCGTCAATGTTATCTGATGAGATGGTTCCGTTCTTCTGATAGATCTAGTAAATCCACTTTAAGGATTCTTCCAGTTATCATTTTATGGGAAATCTGGAAAGAAAGATGCGCTCACAGATTTGGCAATACATAAACTCCTAGTCATGTTCTTATTGATAAGATTAAAAGATGGCTTTTCGAGTAGCTTCACTTCGAAGGAGAAATTGGATTTGTCGTTTGCTATGAATAATTTTACTCTTTCTCAAAGCAAGTTTTCTGTTATCCGTGTTAAATGGCTCCCCCCTCCTCAAGGAAGACTAAAGCTCAATGTTGATGGTGCCTCGCGTGGAAATCCGGGTGTTACAGGTGGCCCAGGGTGGCGTTATCCAGGATCACAAAGGTAACTTGATTGTTGGTTTCTTTTCATCTTATGGAATCTACTCCAACTATACTACTGAATCTCGTGCCCTCTTTGATGGTCTTCGGCTTTGTCAAAACCTGAGAGGCCTTATTGTGGATGTGGAATCGGACTCTAAATCTCTATTTGATGCTTGGAATGGTAAAAGTTCTCATCCTTGGAATGTTTGGTATTGGAACAAACAAATTTTTGGTTTACAACCCCTTTGTGCTTCTATTAGCCATATATTTAGAGAAGCTAATGTGGCTGCTAATTCGCTTACTAATTATGGGTGTGATACTCTCAGCTCTGGTGTTTTCTTTTCTAATCAAGATTGTCCTTGTTCCGCTCAAATTTTTTTGGATAAGGTTGGCTTAGGTAATATTAGAGTTTCTCATAGATAATTGTCTTTAGTTGAGTCAGTTTTTTTGTCTTGTAGGGGTAAGGTTTATGTCTCCCCCCCCCCCCCCCCCCCCTCTCTTTTTCTTTCTTTTTTGTTTGTCCTGTAGGGGTAAGGTTTTATGTCCCCCCCCCCCCTCTCTCTCTTTTTCTTTCTTTTTGGTTTGTCCTGTAGGGGTAAGGTTTTATGTCCCCCCCCCCTTTTTCTCTTTTCTTATTAATAAACAGGTAGGGGTCTACCAAACCCCCTCTCCCTCTAAGAGTTTTTGTTAAAATATATATATATATAAATTTTTCTTAAGTTAAAAATAGTATTATAAATTTACTATTATTTTATAATAAAATTATGTATAGTATACTCTATATTTTGTTATGTGTTTTAGCTATATGCTTTAATTTTAATATATTTAATTTCGATGCATTACTAACATAAGACATTTTGAAACAGTAACACAAGGCATAGTAATAGCATGTATATAGTTTTGATACAATAATGATGTAAGGCATAACACTAATATATATCTAAATTTGGCACAGTACTAACATAAGAATATTGACACAATACTAACTTAAGGCATTGTATTAACGTGTTATAATGCACACTTTTTTTTGGTAATTTTGTTATGTAAAATTTATATAACTAATATATGTGTAGTATAGATTTTATGTATAATAACTAATATTATACATGTATATAATGACATAGTAGAGCATGTGGGAGGCCCGGCCAAGTAACCTCATTAGAGGACCAGATTGCCACCCCTATACACAATTGATGCTTGGACTTAGAGCAAATTATCATGCAAGTTATTAAAATAGTTGGTTAATAGCAAGTAGGTGAATCTAATAAATGACCATATACTGTAGAAGCCTGAAATTTTCATTTATTGATATTCATGCCATTTATATGATTAGCATGGGTAAAAGTGTCGTTAAATATGTATTGAGTGTTTAATGTTAATTAATATTTTATGAAATACCTAAGTTGTTTAAATGAAGAAACAAAGAAAGAAAATCAAAAATCAAGAAAAACAAGGTAGGGCATTCGAACGGACACCCAGCCATTTGAACAGATTGGAACAGATCCCAGGGCGTTTGAATGGGCAGCCAAGATTGCAAAGTAGTAACCAACCTTGACAGGCCCAAAGAAAACTCGGAGAAAATCTAATTTTTGGGGATTTTTAGGGTTTGGGGACCCCCAACCCTATAAATAGGTCATTATGCAATTAGGGTTTCTTAAGAACTCTAAACCTAATTTGAAGAGAGAGAGAGAAAACCTAGGGTTTTCAAAGGAAAGTTGCTTAGAGAGGAAGAAAAGCTTGGAGATCGACACCCAGGGCCTTTCTCAAGCGAGTGATGTAGGGAAATGATCTAGAGGGGTAAGATATACTATCTAACTAATGATTTGTGATTTCGCAAGTATGTGTGTAAGATTAAGAGTTACTCTAAATATGGATTGTTAAGTTATTCTTGTGATTAAGCATAGATTGTCAAGATTTGAACATAAAATCAGGTTTATGTGCACATATGGGTTTCAATAAGCATGATTAAGATTTGTATGGTAGTATTGCTCAAAGTTTAATCCTATTCATATATAAGATTAAGATTTGGAACCATGGTGGAGATTTTTGATGGATTTCTAGGGTTTGAATATGAATATGAATGGAAAATGATCATGCATGATGGAAAAGGGTAGTTTATGCACAAATGTAGGTTGAATCGGCATGATGAGAATGAATGGTTGTGATTAATGCTTTTTGACCATGTTATTGAATTTATAAAGTATTATGGTATGATTTCCATGATAAGTTATTAGTACACAAACATGTATGGTGATTGAAATTCAAATAGGTCAATACTTAGAGAATGATCTTTTAACCTAGATTATTTACCATATTGGTATGGGATGCCAATGTGTGGTTTCAATGGGTAGGGATCAGAATCTAAGGGATAACCTAGATGAAAGTCACAACACTCAAGCACAAGTTCACAAGTATGGTAAGTTGGTAAGTCTGCACAAGTACACGCATCTCACAAGTACATATATCTCACATATACATACATCTGACAAGTATTGACATGCATCTCGCAAATACATGCATTTGACAAGCATTGACATGCATCTCATAAGTACTTGAATCTGACAAACATTGATATGCATATTACAATTACATGTATTTGACAAGCACCAACATGTATCTACATAAGTTCCAAGAGTCTGTACAAGTTCACAAGTTTGAAGGTGTCACGTTTGATGATATGATATGCTCATAAGTTTTCTGCACTCTGATCATTTAAATATGTTATGTATGATAAGTCTGATTAAGTATGCATGTTATTATATTGTTAGTTAAACTCATATCCACTGAGTGTTTCATTGTTCTGTGAAACTTTTGATGTCGACAGATTTAGGTTCAGAACGTATTGTCGAGCCGTGGATTAAGGAGTACCAAGAAGAGAGAAAAGGTGACCTCCATCGATATTTGTATTATTAATCTACTAGACGTTTTATTTTGATCAAGGGTTGTAATAGATACTTTTATATGGATGTTGCTTAGGTTTAACTTGACTTTGGGATCATCAAAATGACATTAAGTTTCAAGTTGGTCGTATGGTTACAACTAATGATGCATTTGATTTTCAATGAATCATTATTATTTTTAAGAAGTTTTTAGATACTCATTTTGGTATGCGTATGCTGTTAAGACAAGTCTGTGCAAGCAGTGTCATGACCAAAGTCTTATTTGACCAAGATAGGATACGAATTTCTTGAGTTATTCTTAAGTATCACAGAAGTGTGAACTTCAAGGCCTCTCAAGAAAGAGACAAAAGAGTCTCCAAAAGCTTCACTTCAAGATCTTCAATTAATGCAATGGTATATAAAGAAAACACATTATTAAAAGAACAAGACTGTAAGGGGACCAACCATTAGAATGATTCATAATGGTGTCTGAGGATGGAGATCAACTATTTTAAATAAATTCCTTAAATTATATATATCAATCTTCTCAACTTTCGTGATAGGCAATTGGTCCGAAGAAAATTTTAAATTTATAAGAACTTGAGTACTCACTAGTTTAAAATTCAGCATATTGAAGTGCCATAAAACCTTTTTCACATAACTCTTTTGAGTTAACTAGATTTTCTATCATATCTTTCTTGAACTATCTTCATCCCAAGATTTGATTTACAACACCTAAATCCTTTATATCAAACTCCCTAGCCTAATGAGCTTTAAGTGTCAAAATATGCTTCTTGCTATTACTTGCAACAATCATGTCATCATCATATAATAACAAGATAGGAAAACAACCATCAACATAATCCCAAAAATTAATACAATGATCAGCTTCACATCTACAAAATCTAAACTTACTATGAAAGAATCAAACCACTTATACCAACATTGATGCACCTATTTCAAACTGTAAAGCGATCTATTCAAACGACAAACCAAATTTTTTTTATCTTCTTCAACAAAACTTTTAGGTTACATCATATAAATTTCTTCCTTGAGAAACCATGCAATAATGTTGTTTTCACATCCAACTATTCTAATTTAGATCAAGAACATTTTCCATAGACAAAATGATTCGAATTTTAGTTAAGCAAACAACGGAAGAAAAAATCTCATAAAAATCAATACATGCCTTCGGAGAATTCCCTTTCATCCCTCATCGAGCTTTATACATTCCACATTTCCATTAGCATCATTCTTCAACTTATAAACCCACCTACAACTTTTTTCCCTTCAATAATTTTATATCAAATCACATATCGCATTTTTATGCAAATTACAGATTTCATCTCCTCCTCCATGGAAGCTCTCCATTCACTAGCATCAACTACTTCACAAGCCTGTTGATAAAAATTTGGCTAATGCTCTTTAGAAATACAAGCATAAGCATTAATATTGTTAGCTTGAGGATTGATGAAAATAACATAATCTTTTAATCTAGTTGGAGGCCTAATATTACTTTTAAGCTTACCTAAATCGGCTTGGGCTTCAACAAGTGCAACCTCTTCTTGGTGTTCTTCATTAAGTTCCACTTCAACATGCTCATCAACAAATTCTCAACCATGTTCAACATCTCATTGTTCCATTTTATTTTGACCTTTATCAACAAAAATTCAATGTCAACCATCTTCAATTCAAATTCTTTCCTATTCTTTTGTGTGGATTTTTCATCAAAAGAAACATCTCGGTTAATAAAAATCTTGCAGGCAATAAGATCTCAGAATTTGTATCTATTTGTTCTACTTTCATAGCCAAGAAAAACAATGCACTTTCATAGCCAACAAAAAAAAATACAAAGAATAAATAATGCAAAAATCTTTTTTAAAAAAAGCAATGAGGCATGAGTTCATGTGGTTCATCAATAGTCTATGTCCCAGGAGGTGATCTTTTTTTCTTCACTATATCCACAAAGAAGCAACAACCATACAAGAGAGAAATCTCACAAAACCCAAGAGTTAAAACAAAGAGAACCATTAACTATAAGGTTTTATCAACTATGACCGTTAGATAAGAAAAAAATAACGGTCCAAATCTAAGTAACATTAATTATTAAGTTTAAAACAAAATACATAAACTATACTCGTAATGTCTTCATGGTCTAACATATACGCAGTTGATGCTTGGATTTAGAGAAAATTTTTATGCGAGTTATTAAAATAGCTGGTTTAATAGGAAGCATGTGAATCTAATAAATAACCACACTCACACATACACATATATGATCCATAGTTACTATTAAGTATCACAGAAGTGTGAACTTCAAGGCTCTCTAAAAGAGAGACAAAAGGGTCTCCAAAGGCTTTACTTCAATTCATGCAATGATGTCTACAAAAAACACATATTATGAGAAGAACAAGACTAAAGGAGAATGAATCATAATCCGTGGGAAAAACCATTAAATTGAATCGTAATGGTGTCTAAGGATAGATATCAACTATCTTAAATAAATTCCTTAAACATGTATTAGTTAAAATGTAAGAACAAATAACTTTGAAAGCAACACGTCTTACGTTAATACTCATGAAAATGACAATATCTAAAGCAGATGACCAATAAACCACACATATCTTATTTTAAGAAATCACAATGTAATGATCTAGGTTGATGCCAACCTCAATGAGTTATGCAAACCAAACATGAACTCTTTCAAATTCTCATGATCTTATTAAGTGTTGATTGTTGGATTCTCAGTCCACTATACTTCAAACTATAAACCTTGAATAACATTTAAAGAGATATATATTAGCATCAAAAGCAATACATATTATTATGACCCCATATGAATCTTTTAGCTATATTTCCTGTAATAGAAGATAAGCTAGATCAATTTAAGGGTGAAAATTATTCACAAGTAGGTTATAAAGTGAATCACTCTACTAGTACATCATGAAAAATGAAAACTAAAGTAGGATATGCTAGAAAATAAGAGGTGGAATTCACCTTATGTTGCCAGATAAGTTGTCCTAGTAGTCATACTTCACAATAACCAAGGGAACTCTTCTTCCTCTCGACTACTGGTTGAGGAGAAGAAGTAGAATATGAAAATTAGGGTTTTATATGTAGATGTTGAAAGTTGGGTTTGTTCTAAACATGAGGTTTATTTATAGCTTTGAATTGGAGATAGTTTGAATTGCATTTTTGAACTTAATGTTGGATTTAATCAAATTAGTAAGTGATGCAAGATGAATTCACACCTAGGGGTGGTAAGTACCAATGATTGATCTTTCTTATTATTAATTTTTAACAAAGTCATATTATGTTAGTCTATTAACACATGATAGTAGTTCCTACAGGGTAGTATAATGATTATATCCATAACTAACTCCAACCCCATTACATAGCACGATTACATGCTTCCCATTTCTCTCTCTTTTTTCACACCCACTTGCTCTCTGTGGTTTCAACTTGGGGTTCTTCCTTTGTCGCCCCTTATTGCCCCCTCCCTTTGCATGCACCAATTGATGCCACCGATTTATTGTTGTTGTCATCGATAAGGTCATTTGATCTTTTTTCTTAGTCTTCTTCTTTTACTCTACTATATCCATAAAATAGATCTTCTCTTTTTGAGCGTTTGTATAAATACATTCACTACTAATTTCTTAATCGCTGCAAACATATTTCATTCCTCGATTTTTTTTCAAAAATCTTTCATTCCTCAATGTTTTTTTTAACTAAATGAACGTTT
This sequence comes from Tetracentron sinense, assembly GCA_015143295.1. Taxonomy (NCBI): domain Eukaryota; kingdom Viridiplantae; phylum Streptophyta; class Magnoliopsida; order Trochodendrales; family Trochodendraceae; genus Tetracentron; species Tetracentron sinense. Next base: position 19,077,587 of record CM026571.1, read on the forward strand.
TTGAAGGGTGAATTATTTCAATAACAGGGTTTCTTATATCTCTCTCAATTCTTATCTTTCTCTAATTGACCCCCTAATTTATAATTTTTTTAACCATCTCTAGTTTTCAAATTCTCTGGTTCGTATTCAATCGGGTTGTGGGAAACTTTTCTCAATTTAATACAAAGGTAATTTCCTTTTGTTTATTTCATTTACACATTCTATCTATTTTTTTTTTGTAATTTTGATTTATGTATTATCCTATAATTCTATATCTGATCTCATCATATCTTTAAAAAAAATTATCCCAGGTTAATATATGGGATCCAGAACCTATGCATTAGGTTTCTTTTATGAGAATTCCCTGTTTGATCTTGTAACATCATTTCTTATGTGCGTTTATTTATTCAACTACAAAAACTTAATGCAACTACTTTCTTAGTTACACAACTATTAAAAAATAAAAATAAAAAATAACTTGGGATAGATCTAAAGACCCAACACTGCAAAAAATTTATATGCAATTTGGAAGAATGAAGGTTGTAGAACCTACTTCCGGTAAACATTCTATACAATGTCGCCAATTAGCTCTGATTTCATTTGCGCATTCAGTTATGTTACTTTATATAAATATAAGACAAAATATTTTAGGGGTGAGGGTAATGCCAATCCTAACAATGATCCCAATAATGTTCCTAAGGGTTAGTCAATATTAACCAGGGTTAGTGAGGATTAATAATGACATGTGTTGACCAGTGAGTGGAATTGAATAGGATCCCAACTCTACGTTTATTTTGAGGGTGATACTAATCCTAATATGTTCCCAATTTGGGACTTTTATGAATGACAAAAGTTCTAGAAGAGCTTTTTGTTTCAAGTACTCATGGTAAGTTCTTCCTCACATCTTTCTATTTTCCTGACCTAAAAATTGATATGTGGCATTCTCCTAATCTTGGTTTGTAAGTACTGTTTTATTATGAGTTTATGGTTAGTTCTTGCTGGATTTTAAATTCCCCAAAAAATCACTGGGCTCTTGGTTTTAATTACTTAGTGAGCTTCCAACAGATTGTCTCTTATAGGATATTTACTCTAATGCCTTTACTATAGCCCTAATTTGACATAGATAGTTGTAAATTGATATCTTCTATATCAAATCAACTTGAATGATTTTTCAAATTATTTGATCATTTTTTGTTGGGATTGTTAATTGCATTCCCTTTGCTCATTCAAATTAGTGCCATATCAGATCGTTAGGATCATCAAGAGCTATCTTTGATTAGGATATCTAATAGGTTGGAAAGCAGGTGCAATTAAGGGTAGTCAAACTCCCAACTCACATGTTCGTGAATTTTGTGTAACATGTTTTTACTTTTCTACAATTCCTCATTTTTCTTCTCCAGTTGCTAAGTATTCTTTATATGAGTAGCCTTCAAAATCATGACAATGTTTAGTATAGTGGTCATGAGTTCGAATGTGGTTATGAGTAGTTGGGTATATTGTGAATCCACTATGTATCTTTCACTAGGAAGCCATAATAGTTTCAAACCATTTACTTGTAATAACAACTTTCTCTATAACAATTTTTTTTGTGTTTCATGAATTAACCATTTGCATATATTCTCTATGGATGTTTATCTTACTATTATATGGATTCATTTCTAGGAAATAGGCAAGTTCAAAATCGGAGATCTCCAAAGTTGATTACATTTTGTTGAGAGAGGGGGAGAAGTAGTAGATTTTCTTGTACAAACGGCTGATATAAACCGAGCTTTGAAGCTTTAATTAGCCTTGGTATTGTTTATGTTTATTTTGAGTTTTTTCTTAGATTAACAGTTACTATTCATGATTTTCCTTTATGGGGGGTTTCTGAATTCTTTTATTTTGTTCAAACCTAGGGGTATTGTGAATGCCTTCGTCTTCTCCTCTATCAACTGCTACAATTTTATGTTTTTGTTGTCTTACATCTTTTCCAACAAGATAATCGACAACGGTTTACTCCACCGTCGTTATATCCTGTGACGGTTCTTGTCTTATAACGGCGGTTTTGAACCGTCGTTAAAAACCTTGATTTTGTAGTGACATCATAAAAAAAAAGGAATTGACTCACATACTAATAGCATTACCTATGTCAAAATATCTTGTACATTCATAGTTTTTATTTGTATTTCCTTAATAGCTTTAGTGATTTGTATCTGAGGTAGACTTTATTATTTTTACATTTTGTTTATTATGAAATTAACTATTACTGGATATTATTTTCAAAACTCCTATTTAATTTACTTTTATTATTTTGCAACTTCACTTGTAGATTTAGTTTCTTCTCTTTTGTCATTGGTAATATGTAAATTAAGAAGTACAACGAAACAATTCTTGTGAATGGGGCCTTCTACCGGATAAAATAAATAAATAAATATGAAGACAACTAATACAATAATTATGTAATTCATTCACTGCGGGCTACATCCACGAAGATTCACAATGATTCACCATTACTCCAACCAAGAGAATAAACCTGGAAAATAAGAGGAATAACTCTCGACATTTTCTAGAGGGATATTTTGTTTCTCTCTTCTCATTGAAATTTTACATTTTCCCAATTATAAGTCATCATAAAACTATAAATATGAGTTCACTCTAAACAAAGAGAAACAATACCCATAGGATATGTACGAAACGTATGGATGAGATGACCCACGAACTTGGTCATCAAAATTAAACATTTATCGTGAGTTTTGGCCCCCAACTGCCACACCCCCTGGACCCAACATATTTTGTATATACCTAATCATTCTCTACAAATCAATAAGTAATTACTGACATTATCAATCGACCATCGCTTGCCCCTACAAGAAAATCATGGCTCTGCCCTGTTCATTTCTCTAATTTATTATATGAGTCTTATTGTGAACCCAACTAGGTTGTTAGGATTTAATTTTCATATTTATTTACATTACTTAATAAGAGTTTTAGTTAAAATAAGTTGTTTAAGGGTCTAAGGCTTTATTCTTTTGCTAAGAGTTACAAAGCTTGGCACTTTGCAAATTTCAAGAATTTAAGTGCTGTGTTTTGCTAGTCTTGTCTTTTGGCAACATTTATTTTGTGACTTGAGTGCAAGATCTGGACATAACACAAATTCTTATTATAATGAGATTTCAATTTACTCAATTTTTGTGAGACTTGAAAATTCTCAGTTTACAGCTTCTAAAGTTCCGCGAGAATTGCAATCCCAAAAAATGAGAAGCAAAAGAACAACATAAAATTAAAAGTTTCCATGAATTATGAATTCTCATCTCTAATTCTCGTAAAAAGAATAGGATTAAGAAAAATTTGTTTCTAATTAGAATCATAAGTTGAGTAGGAAAGGTATTTATTAATTTTATAACTTCGTATTATCTTACTTCTATAAGTTAGTTAAATTGAAAATAATATTTTACTTTGAGAATTTTTATGATAGTTTGTACTACTTTCTTGGTATTTTGTTCTACTAATCATACTTTCTAGTACATAGTTTTCGTTCCCTTTGCCTTTTAGTTTAAATCTCTAATCACTTTCTTCTTCCACATGTCTATACCCTGAACTTAATCTTCAATCTATTTTTTTACTCATCCTACATCAGGAATTTTTTGTATTTTTTTTAGAAAATAGAGAATGCTTGTTGCTATTTTGGTCATTTTAAAGAAGTGACATGTTGGAGATTTTTAAAAAGGTTGATGAGGTCTTTGGTATTTTCAAAGATGTTTGGAATATGTTTATGAAAAGCTTTGTTAGTGTAAGGGCAAATTTGGGTGGGTAAATTTGTAAAGGATAATTCATGAGAAATGTGAGGGTACTTTAAAGGCTTTAAGTTTTAGGGTATTTTAGTAATTTTAAAAAATAATGATATTTAATAGAAAGATTTTTAAAAATGTTGCTTTTATTTTTGGAATAGTAGTTTGGGTAGTTTTGAGTACTAAAAAGGTCTTTTTTAGTATTTTGAAACATGAAGCTATTTTTGGTATTTTTTTTTAAAATTAAAAGGGCATTACTGCTTTCAATGTGCCTTGTATCTCCCCTCTTTAGGTCCCTAGAGCCTATTCTTGAGGTCCTCTATGCATGAGTCCAACTCCTCGACATGAACCTATCCATCAACTACAATAGGTTCCACCTATGCTAACCATGCCTCCATTCATGCAAAGTGGTCCCTCAACTTATCCTTTCTTGCTTTGTTGGTGCATGGGTCGATCGTCACTTCTAGTTAGATGTTTCAATCCCCAGTGGAGGAGGGGAAGGGGGGGGGGGGGGGGGTGGTTTGGAGGCGTAGGCCCCAAGAAATTTGTTTTGAGGACCAAGTTCATGGGTCATCTCGTCCTTACATTTTTGTATGTGTATTGTTTCTCCTTGTTTAGGGTGCTCATATTTATAGTCTTGTTATGACTTGTATTAAGCTTAAAGTAACAATTTAAGCCATCCCTTTTGTATAAAGAAAAAAATACTTGTTTCATAATTACCTGAAGCAACATATCTATATGTCCCAGTAAGTGAAATTCAATTAGATGAATCAAGTTTTAGAAGCCTAACAATGCCAAAATCAGAGAGAAGAGCCCCATATTTAGAATAACATTGTTACTTGTTATATCTGGATGAATTGTTGGTGGTGAGCAATCACCTTTAATAAACTACCTAAGAATAATCTAGAAAATAGTCATGTTCTTGTGTGCTCCTACATAGAAATCCCTACAGATTTCTCTTCATGAAAAATTCTTCATTCTTTTAGGATGTTTCTAAACATGATCTACAATCTCTTGTATGCACTAATGTTAAGTCAGACCATTGTTATGATTTAGCAATCTCTTTTCTATTATATGTAATGTACACCAAGTGTTTGGAAATTAACTAAGTGAATCCTGGGATTAAATTGCTGTGAAAGAGTATCAATAAATGGTAGTAGTTCTCTTCGATTGATGTGATAGATGATACTCTCCAAGTACCATAGATAAATAATTCATCATACTAAACATGAAAAATATTCATGGGTCTTGTTAATCAGATCATGCCCATTGTAAATATGGTATTTTTTTTAAATTGATACATGATATATAATTAAGCCGCACCCCGATTACTATGGTTGGTATTTGGTCTGGTGTTAGCAAGCGGGTGGATGTATCAACCATCACTCCCCTTAGGACTTGATCTCTGATATTGCAATAATGATCTACTTTTTCATCACCTTAAATAACCAATTTACCCTACATATAAAGTTCCTAATAATTCAATACTAAATTTTTTTGGCTATAAATTTTACCAATTTATATTATCTATAATTTTTTTAAACCAATTTCACTAACATTCTCTCATGTACCATGAGGGAAGGGTGAAACGAACCCTATTTGGAAGTAAAATAGAACATCAAATCGTAAAGGAGACTAGGGCTCTAACAGCTAGGGCTGTAAATGGATGCGGATATTATCCGTATCCGATTTGTATCAAAATCCGTTTAGTCAGATAATTATCCGGATAGGTATCCGGTGGAGCGGATTCGAATAGTAAAATACCATTTGTTTATAATCGGATACGGATACAAATTCAGATACTGTTATATCCGATCCGATAAATATCCGTCCGATTATATAATATATATAAATAATATATTTTCAATTTATAAAATTAATATAACCTTTAAAATATATTTTTTAAATAAAACTTTATATATTTTTACATTTTTAAAATATTAATTTATATTTTTTAAAAAAATTAATCAGATAATTCGGATACTATTCGAATCAGGATATTTTAATCGGAGTCAGATACAGATATCATATTTCACTATCCGTCGGATATTTATTCGGATTCGGGTATCCAGATATATAATCGGATATGAATTCAGATATACCAATATTCACTCCGTTTACAGCCCTACTAACAGTGTGCTTGGCTAAGGGAACCTACCAGAGCCGTAGCCAAAGTAAATCTTTATAAGGCAATTATCACTACTTATGGACCCGAATCTGGGTGCTCTATCCATTACCAGGAAGAAGCTTGGCCTTAAGTCTGAAGCTAGGGTTGGTCTCAATTCTCAACTCAACCCCATCATAAACTTAACTCAACCCCATCATAAACTTAACTCAAGAACAAACTGAGCCCTAACTCAGACCTAGGGGTTGACGCGACGTGCAGCCCAACTTTTTTATAATCATAATCGTACTCGAATCTACTTTGGTCGGAGTCCCAAGCGAGAGAAGAACTCAAGAAAAGGTTTGGCCTGGTGTAACTGTAAGGAAGGTGGTACTGAGAACTCTGAGAGAGAGAGAGAGATGATCTGATGGAGGAGAAGAATCATAGAATAAAAGAGGAGGAGGAGGTGGAGATTACTCTGAAAACAATAGGACCTGCTCGTCCCTCTCGCCTCAAAGTTCCTTCTGCCATCAAAGTAAGCTTTTTCTGTATTTCTTTCTCTCTATCTCTATTGTGTTTCTTTCAAGATCTTACATTTCAAAAAGGAGTTAATGGAGAAAAAAAATAAGCCCCAGAGAGGATGGATCCATCAATTGAGGTTCCTCTTTGGGAAAATTCCCAAAGTGATTACCTTCCTATTTCTTGCGACGTGTGTTTTCCTCTTTTTTACTTTTAATCTTCTGTTTCTTTATTGCTTTCTTATAAATTCTTGTGGGATTAAAAAAAAAATTTTCCTTCTTTTTGCATAATTTAAAGAAAGTGGTCCAATTCAAATTTTAGAATACTCAATTCGTTTTTGAAGAACATCAATCTAAATTACAATACATAATTAGTATAGAACCACATGTTAAATGAAATAAGAAATTTAGAACAAATTTTATAAAACATGATAACTATAAGTTACGTTGGAGAAAATTCGTTTGGGAATTAGGCATTTAAGTCTGTGATGATTGTTGTTTATTTTCTGTAACAAATGTTGTATGACAATATATTGTTGGATAATTTAATGATTATAATCATATACATAATACATGTGTGAATAAATTGATAATGCGTATGCAGAATGTGAATTTTAAACCCTTTAAAGGTGCCATTTGAAAGGAACAGCAGAGTGTTTGATGGTCCACCATAGGTAGTGAGAAGTGAAAACGAGAAGCAAAGGAAAAGCAAGAAGCGGGAAGCGAGGTTCAAGAAGCGAGAGATGGAATAGATGCCTCACTCCCATTATATTAGTACGGGCAGCCATACCTTAGATTTTGTTGTACATGAGAACGTGTAGAGAAGTAGGCGCCTTAGGTTCCAATCCTACGAAAATTGCTCAGGGTCTACACCCTAAGCTGTAGAATCTTGTTTATCCCCTCACGTTTCACATACATAGCCTTCTTTGACTAATGTGACATGATGGAATCGAGTTTAGAAATCAAGCATTTCCCCCAGTACATACCTTCCCTGCAGGCTGCAACTATGGTTCAGAGTTCAGACTCGTCCAATCATCCCTGCCCAAGGCCCCAAACTATGCTCTACTATTGGGTGGAGCCTACATACTTGGTCGACCGCAACCCATCTTCCAGAGTTTTCAAACATTCTTAGTGCAGATTTCGTATATAGATGGAGTCATGTAGCTTTTTGCAATTCTTGAGTCCATTTTGTTATCTTTTGTTGCGGAACCTCCCTCATTCCCCTTCCTCTTTCACAATCTCCTAATATTACTTATTGTATCTGGTACACTTGTTCGACATTGGCGTGTTGGACTCAATGCCAAAAAATTGTTCGACTTTGACTCTTTATTTAGTCATCAATAAACGAAAATTAAACCCCCTTCTCAAATACCCATCTACCAAAATCTGTTTTTTGTATTACTATAGCTATGAAAAAGGTTCAGTTTTACAATTACAATTATGAAATTTAAACTAGTAATCCCATATAGATTGAAAATAGAAAAGTTCTATTTGTTGTGTTGGGAACACATGTTCAACTTTTATGTGTTGGACTCATCTTCATTTTGTTTTGCTTCTTTTGGAATATGCAGATGGTGGTAAAATGGTTACTCTGTTGACTCTTATGGTCAATTATCAGGCAGTGCTCATGTGGTGTACTATATGAGCACTGTCTGTTATTTGAGGGAGGGTTAGTTTAATATCTAATGGCCACAAACTTCCTTATAGTAACTCTTGTCAAGCTTTCTTCAATCTTACTCAATACTTAGTTTCTATTCGAATCTTGGTTTATTCACGTAGGCTATGTAGTTGGAATATGAACCTTTTCCTTGTTCAACGATATTTCTTTATAATTTGCGTGCAGTATCAACATTGCATTACCTCTTTATACCTCCAAGTGATGCCTTGCCGAAGTTTGCTTGATTGGCTCCTTTATAACTCAGATAATGACACGTGCACTAGTCTGCTGATGTTTGGTAGTTGGCAAAGATATGTCTTCACCTTTTCTAGATCCACTTTCACTTTCACTTATTATAAAAGAACAATAAAGCCCAAGAAAACCACTCAATCTGAAGTAAAAGTACACTTCTTGTGGTTAATATAAAGTTTCTCCAGTCATAGAACTCTCATCACTTACCTAAGGAGTTTATTTGCTCTTTTCTATTCTTACCGTATATCATAATATCATCAAAGTAGACAACCATGAATTTTTCAATGAACGGTCGAAGTATTTGTGTTATTACCCGCATAAAAGTACTTGGGGCATTTGTAAGTCCAAAAGGCATGACGTTAATTCATACAACCATCCTTGGTCTTGAACGATGTCTTCCATTCATCCACTAGTCATATTCTAATTTGATGGTAACCACTTTTACGATCATTTTAGAAAAGACGGCGGCTCTAAACATCATATCCAACATATCATCAAGCCTCGGTATTGAAAATCTATACTTGATGGTAATTTTGTTGATGCCTTGCTATTAACACACATTTGCAAACTCCCATCCTTCTTCAAATAAATCCCTTTGTAAGCAAGTCATCAAAGTTTTAAGTGCTGGCACTTCACAAAGACTCTAACTTCCTCGAATAAATCCCTTTATAAGTGAGTCATCAACTTGCCTTTTCATTTCAGTATGCTCTGAGGATTCATCCATTGGGTTTGCAAATTAAGTAAGACTGATTTTTGTACCAAATCTATTGCATTTTGTATGTCTTGCATAGGAGGTAACTCATTAGGGAGCTCCTCTGTTATAAAACCTGAGAAGTCAAATAAGAGTATTTTCGCATTCGGTGCAAACTCTTGAATCTTTTATCATTCGGACTAGTCACCTTTCGAGTAATCGAATTATAACACCTTGTTCCTTGCTTCCCTCTTTAAAATTCTTCTGAGTTAATGACATTTAAAGGTTTCTGTGCTCTGCAAGCCTAGCTGGAAATTCCATTTCTCGCATTGGATTCAGTTTAGTTCTTTGACTATTATGTAAGAACGTCGAAGTGTTGGCCTTTCCATTTTGTTTCCCCTTCCTATCGTAAAAGTTAAAACCAAGGTCTTCCTAAAAAAGATATGTGCAACCTTCACTGGAATTATGTCACTTCATTCATCATCTTTATATCTATTCCCAATAGCAAATTTGGCTAGGCATCTCTCCATCGCTGGAATAGAAACATTAATACCCCAAGCTACCTTATAGGACTGGACGTGTTTCTGTCTTTAATTTGAACTTGTCCACAAGCTCTTGAGAGACAAAATTCATACTGCTGCCTCCATCAATGATAAGTTACACAATTTGATCCCCACACCTAAGTACTAACAGTGTAAAAGATGCTGGTATGAAACTAATCGTCCTTGATAGCTTCTTTCAGCACGGTTGGTATATGTAGAGCTATCATAGTAACAGTTTGTTCTCTCAGAAGACCATCATCTTCTTCCTCTTCTTGCTTTTGCTTCATTTCTTCATTATCCTCTTCCTCTTTGCAAAGGTTAAGACATTTATTAGGTTAAGCTGTTGAAAGAGACATTTGCCACCACAGATGAAACATTCATCATTCTGCATAACCTTATTCCCTCATAGGTTGTGCTCTAGCATTTTCTTGATTTCTATTTCCATTGTTAGGAGGAGGTTTAGGTGCATTAGGTCTGTTGATAGTTGAATTTGGTGCTGATAGCGTAGGAATTGGACCAACTGTCTTTTTTGCATAAGACTCCTCCACTTGGAGACCGAAACACCTAACTAAAGGCTGCCTAAGTTGCGCCTCTATTTTAAGAGTCATCTGATAGACCTCTTTAGTAGCATAAATTGCAATGTAGCAATCTTCTGTTTAATATCAGCACGTAATCCTGCTTTATATCGGGACCTGGTTTGTCGTTTGTTCCTCCTCATCAATCTGACATCTAATTGTAAGGTTGTTGAATGTCAAACTGTTGATTTGAGCTTGTGTAGCGCTTAGATATGGCGCTCTTGATAGGGTTGAATGGCAAAACAAGATGTGTCTGACCTAAGTTAGTTGGGGAAAATGATATGCAATTTGAGGACACTATTGACAATTATTCAAGTTGCATAATACTAACATTTAAATTTTGAACAATTTTGAAAAATATCAGCTAGTTCATAGTGTCACGACCCAAAATCCCCCCTATGAGTTAGGAGACTTTTGGCTCGTGACCGCCGTGTCATACCATCCTGTCATGACACATAAGGCGAACTTGAAAATTTCTTAATAACTTACTGTATTATTTTCCACGTGCTGATATAAACAAAATACTGAAATATAAGCTAAACCTGTACACAAGGTATATCACTTGAGTTACCAACTCAATTCAATACAAAAACTCCCACAAGGTCAACCCAAATACATGTCTCTCCCTCTCATCACTCAACCATCACTGATGACTGCCCATCGGCTTCTCGACATACTCCTGCTCGACCCCTGGTTTAGGAGCACAACCATCTAACCTGTGACCTGCCGAAGATAACAACTTCGGCTGAGCATTGAATACTCAACGTATACAAACTCCTAACGGACAATGTTATAAAACATGTACATAACATATAGTGTACAGTTCATCATATAATATACAACATCAGAGTGCGGAAACCAAAATGAATTAACAAGTGTACACATTGAATCATAACTTATTTTGATATCTTATGAGTTCCTTATGAATCTTATGAGTTGTGTGAGTTCCTTGATAGTTTCTTATGAAATCTAAAACCCTATGAGTCTTATGAGTGTATGAGAATCAAGTATTGTGAGTTCTTTGAGTTCCTTAGAGTTCTTATGAATTCTTATGAGTCGTGAGGTCTTAGAGCACTTATGAGCTTGTAAGGTTCTTATGAGTTCTTATGAGCCAGAGGTTAGTACCCGCACAACCTTGGGCTACCAACCTCCTTGATTCTTGTGAGATTTCTTATGAGCATTAACTTATGAGCCAGACCTTAGCACTCGTAAAAAGACTTAGAGCCGGGTATGTAAATACCCTTTAATGAATACATCGAAGTAGGCTGCCAAGATCCTTGAGTTCTTATGAGATTACTTAGAGCCAAGTATGATATATCCTTGGATATACCCTATCCTTGACCAACCCGATGTTTGGCTTTATCAATGCTTGTGAGCTTAATAGCATATGAGTTCTTAGAGACTTTTAGAGTTCATGTGAGCTTAGAGTACTTGTGCATATCATAGGGTACATGTGAGCATCATAGAGTCATGGAAAGCTTTTAAACACTTAGTCATGTGCATAGCATGGAGTACGTGTGAGCATAGAGTACTAGTGAGCGTAGAGTACTTGTGAACATCATGGTATAATAGAAAACATTAAAACACAGCATCATATTCATGAAATATCATTTATGTCGTTAACATAGCACAACCTGGCTACTTAGCCCATCTTCATTGCATTTATGCATAACAACTCACTTTGGTTAGGTAGAGTGTATTGACACTCTTTGTCGCAAAACAAATGCTTTATCTCTTGTTTTTCATAGATGAATCCTAGAGCATGGATATCTAGTAGAAATCATCTACATATTCGAGGCCTTAAACCTCGATTCTATTTCAGTTCTTAATATGTCAAAAAGGTAATATACCTTACTCTTCTTCAAAACCATACATCATTATAATCATAATCATAGTTTACAAGAACAAGATCCTATACCTTGATTTCATATCATTATTTTCAATAGTTTATGAGTATATAAGGCTACATGCCTTTGTCTTCTTAAAAACATACCTCAATACCTACTATTTCATTTCCATCATGCTAATAGTACACACATCATAGTAATTACATACAAGGTTAAAGTTTAGCTTTCTACAAATTTGCATCCAAAATCATGGTTTACTAATACCAAGTATGAATGAATCCTAACAAGGTAGTTAGGAGTTTGTTCTACCTTTCCTAGATCAATCCCTTGATCTAATTCGTTTGAGAATACACCGAGGAAGTGAAGATCGCACTTCTAGAAGCTAAACAAGCTTCACTTTAGCTTTGACAACCACCTTTAGCAAAACCCCCTTCACAAATCCTAACTTCTCTCTCCTTTCTCTCAAAACCTTCTCTGAGAGTTGTGTAAACCCTTACCCATGAAAATGGGACCTTATATAGGCAAAGGGGTTGGTAAAAGACCCCTAAACCCCTCAAAAAGATCTCCCAAGGTCGGTTTAGGCACCAAAAAGCATGGAGGGGTCGATCGGAGGCGTCCACCGGTTCACTTAGGGGGTTCTGGAATAAACCCCCATACAAAAAAGTTTGAGACCGGTCGACCCTTAGTGGAGGGGTCGACCGCTGGTCTCCCGCTCAAGCTACCCTGTTTTGTCTGCCTCGCTGTTTCGGCCATAACTTTTGACTCGGTGATCCGATTTTGACGATTCAACTTGCGTTGGATTCTACATTCAAAGGGGAACAGCTTTCATGTTTTTCACAAAGCCTAATTCTGAGTTTTAAAGGGTCGAAATGGGCCCACAAGTGGACTGGTCCAAACTGTTCCAGAAATTCTCAGCAGACCAGGTTCCGGAAATCCCACATTTGAGTTTACTTCTAATCCAAATCTCAAAAAGTTATAAACATGAACCTTAAAGAGGGGTTTAATACCTTTCCAAAGGTTCAAGAATCACTTAATTCCAATGAGAGACGTCAAAACTAGAGGTCCGCAAAGATGAGGTTATGGTAAGACATTCACCCTCTTTGACACTTAGAGTATTGTATACTCTCTTACCTTTGGTCCAACACCATACTCACACCTCATTACTCATTCCCCACGGGTTCTTAACCCACCTTGATGATCACTGAACACATACCAATATGCATGAGAGGTCCCGACCTCGTTAGGGTATTTTATACCCTATGATTTTATATACTGAGCGGATTATTCTACTCTTCTTTTGAGACATTTTTCCCCTAATCAAGAACACCAAAAAGGCTTTAGGCCTTTACACACACTAATCAAGAACACCTAAAAGGCTTTAGGCCTTTACACAGACTAGGCAGGTGCACTATTCGCATGAACAGTGAACCTAAATTCCGGGGCTCTACCCATAATTTCAGTAGGTAACCGAAATATCTCTATGTTTTTAATCAATAAATAACAGATATATTATAAATTGAACATAATACAACAGTTTACAGAGATGTAAACTAAGAAACTGGAAAGTAGACAAAAGCAAAACAGTAAAGACTATAACAAACACAAATTGTCTCCCCATAGGACACAGTGATGAAGTTTCCCTCACTTCTTGACCCAATTAAATTGTGGAACTCCAGTCCACAATCAATGGCCGAACACCAAGGTTTTGAATGTCGATATCGCTCGACATGTCGAGCCGTGGAAAAAAGATATATCGGAGATATATTTTTTATCGGTGATTTTTGGAAAAATTGCAAAAAGATGGGCAAAACATGGAATTTTGCAGTGAAACTTTAGGAATTGTTAAAATAGATGTTAATACAACTTTTAAAATAAAAACAATTAAAAAACAACAATGTACATAAGAGATGCAATGAGAAGTGAGCAAAGATGTGCATTGACCAGTGACGATAATGTAAGATTGATTCATGACACATCATTTTTAGAAATTTTTTGTACTAAAAATATTTTAGAAAATATGAAAATTAAGGTTAGATGCTTTATTTGGTTATTCTTAAAGGTTAGTAAATTTAAACCCTAGTTATAGAGAGTTAAAATGGACACTTTATTTAAAAAAATTATAAAAGTCAAGATTAGATGCTTTAATTTAAGGGCTAGTAAATCTTAGTCACATTTAAAGGGAGTTTAAAGGGGACATGTTAGTTTTAAAAAATCTAAAACCCATGGTCGGATGCTGTAACCCTAAAGGTTAATGAATCTTAACCATAGTTAAAGGGAGTTACAAAGTGACACTTGTATTTATTTATTTCTTTTTAAATCAAAGTTAGATGCTTTAACCTTAAAGGTTAGGAAATCTTAACCATAGTTAAAGGGGGTTAAGCGGGGACACCTCTTTAACTTTGGTCAAGATCCACTAACCCTTAGGATTAAAGGCTTAAAACATTTAACCTTAGTTCTTAGAAAAAAAAATTAATCACAAGGGTTAAAACTTGTTAACCACAGTTCAAGGCTAGTTAAAAGGGGGCTTTGTGAGGTTATGAAATATCTAAGGGGTATAATAGTCATTTTACTAACAATGATAAAAGTCTTAAGAGTGACCCTAGCAACCCTTGTTAGGGTTAAAACACTTAAGAGTCAAGAAAATAAGAGTCACCCTAACATTACCTTTATTAGGGTTAACACTTAAGGTGTCAAGGGAATAAGAGTGATCCTAGTATTACCCTTATTAGGTTTAATACTAAAAGTCCCGTAGACTCATTCGATCAAAGCATAAGGAAACCAAAAAAAAAAAAAGACTAGATAGTAGAGGAGACGCAGAGTTTGAATGCTACAAGCCTCCAACCCACAGCAATGACTACAAAACCCACGGCGACGGCAATGTCAATAGGTATGTACCCTCTTCTTCCTTCTTCTTTTCTTCTTCCTTCTCCTTTCTTAGGTCTGTAATGGCGCCATTACAGAGGACTGATTTCAGTCCTCTTGCCTCTTCTTCTTCTTTTCTTTTTCCTTTGGGTCTGTAATTGGATGAGGACTGATTTCAATCCATGATTTTGTTTCCCTGCAAAAATATGCAAAACCCACTCAAAAAAAGAGCTTCATAACACAGTCTAAGGTTTCGGTGATATATCGTCGATATCGCCCATATCTCCTGACACAGTGTAATTTTTTTCCAACAACATATAGATACATCGGTCACCACCGTTATCGACAAATATCGGCGATATTTCGAACCTTGCCGAACACGGGCTAGAATTCAAGGAAATGGGGATGAAGAGTTGTCGAATATGTGACAATTCCTCTCTTTCCAGGTAGACCACGAAATGGCACCAGACAGGCACCAAAAAATATAGTTCAGATTATTTCCTTAGTACCCACTGAAGTCGTCAAGTGTCACCCCGATAACAAACTCAGAAAAGAAAAATTGAAGACCCACTCCACACCTATTTGAGACAAGAAGGAAGCCCAAAGACAATCGGACAGTGCAAAAGCAAATGATTCATAGTCTCTTCCTCAATAAGGAATAGATAACAAGGATTTTCTATGATCCACCCTCTACTCTTTAAGCGGTCAGTAGTAAGAATTTTGTAAATAAGCTGCACGGACGCAAATTAAGGAGCCTTGATATGAGTAGTTGAGCCTAATTTCCATTTTGTACTTAAGTTATTGAGTTTCCTTGTGTTCTCGTTGTTAATTTTTAACTTGTAGTAGCTCCAATAGTTTTTGAGTTTACATCTCAGTAACCTTTAAGCTATATGGGTCATGTAACTTCTTTATTAAGATATATTATTGCCTGGTTAGCGAAAAAAAAAAAGAATTTTATTTAGAGCAGTGGACTAGAGGAAAAAAGATACCTTTGTGGGAAAATGGTTAACCCAAACAGCCTCATAGGAAATAAATGCAAAGGTGACTGTAAGAGTGATCTCACTGAAAATCGACCGTTGTTGCTTCTAGACCAAATCCTACAAGCAATGATCTGGGATCTGGGGGAGGATGAGCTCAACCAAGCCAGAAACCGTTGCATATCCTCAATTTCTCAATCATTTAGGTCTCTCCTCAATCTAGGACATCAGACTAGCTCGCTATATAAATTCTCAGTGCATTAAGCAATTGAAGCCTTTTGTTGAGCGCAAGAACGAAAATAGTTCCAAAATCGTCCTTACGTCTCGACTGACCACACCAAATATCTTTCAAAAATTGGATTTCAACACCATTCCCTAGTTTGAACCTAATGAACGGGTATAATACCTTAGCTATAGCCATGATATCTTTCCAAAGGCTCACTCCGTGGGAACCCCTGACCCCCTTAGGCATCGATGAGGAGACTAGCCCATATTTAGCGACAATCACCTTCTTCAACAGACTCTCTCGCATCGATGAGGAGACTAGCCCATATTTAGCGACAATCACCTTCTTCAACAGACTCTCTCAATCTTTGCCAAACCTCCATACCCATTTACCTAAAAGGGCCTTATTCACTGCACTAAGTGGAGCAAGGTTTAGCCCCTCTGCTTTTAATGGTTTGCAAATTTGGTTCCAATCTACCAGGTGGTATTTTCTTTTGTCACCCCAGTCACTCCAAAGAAAATTTCACTGAATTTTGTCAAGGGACAGGGCTATGGACCTTGGAAGTGTTAGGGTGGATAGGTAATAAGTAGGAAGATTCCTAAGTGTGCTCTTGATCAGGGTCAATTTACCGCCTTTGGTAAGGAGACAGGACTTCCAACTTGCTAGCCTAAATGAAAACCCTGCAATAACCGGAGCCCAAACGGATTTGGATTTGAAAGGAGCCTCTAGTGGAAGGCCAAGGTAAGTAGAGAGGAGGGACCCTATTTTGCAACTGAGGAAACTGGCCAAGAGATCTAGATGGTTTATATCTCCTACTGGCACAATTTTGCTTTTGCACAGGTTAACTCTGAGCCCCGACACCACTTTGAAACATCTCAACATACATCGGAGATTGATAAGTTGTGATCAGGAAGCTCCACAAAACATTAGAGTATCATCCACAAATTGAAAGTGCGAGATACTGAGAACTCCTGTTAAGGAGAATCAAGAAAGAGGTAGAGGATACACAGGCTGACACAGGGTGATATCCACTTGGGCCCAAATCCCATTCTTTGTAACATGTAGAGGAGGGTCTCCTTGACGTAGCCCCTTTGAGCTTCATTCCATTGTTTACATTTTATCATGATCTGTTAGCTTATATTTTGAGTATGGAAAAATACATCTATATATTGAACACATTCCTTTATAAATGTACATTTTTCGTAGATTTTCAGACAAAAGAAAGGGAAAATTAAGAAAAAACTAAAATATGGCAGCAATTCATCAAAAACCACCTAAAACTCTAAATATATATATATTTATATCTCTTTTTATGGTAACCTTTGAAACATTGAGGGCCTATTTATAGATTGGCTAAAATTTTCAGTAAAAAACTAAAAAATTGATATATTGTTTTACTTATTGATAATAAAAATTTGGAGCATATATTCAAAAAGTATATAGAATAGAAACTTTTCGTGGGTAGACCATTACATATTTTGTGACAAAATGTTGATTGCTTGGTAAATTAGCTACCAAAACAGTCAACCGTTATAGATATATTTCAATTTATGTTTAAAAATTTACAACAAATGAATTAACTAAAAAAATATAACAAAGATATGTATAAATAACAGAGATATGTATAGATAGCCCTTTACATATTTTTGCTTCAAAAATATTGATTGTGTCTATTTCAAAATAATAATTTACTGTTCAATTTTTTATTAAAAATAAATACTGTATTAATGAGGATATTTTTTAGTTAATATATTTATGCATTTTAGCATGATCTTTAAGCATATTAGGAAATATATTTTTTATTCATCATATTGTTATTAAAATTATAAATTTAAGTCATATTTGTTATAAATTCATATAATTTTTTAGAAAATAAATAAAAGTTGTGACTAAACTATAGACTCAGCAATATAGTTGTACCAAATGTTATTTGATAGAATCATATCAAACATGTAGCATTTTAGAATTAACCTCATGATCTTGACAATTGCAACAATGTGAAGCAATAGTATTATAGCATCCCTACATTAGGATAGGGATGGCGACTTCAAGCTGGTTTGTAATTCTATGTCTCTAATCTCTATGTAGATATCAGAAATACTAATGTAATATTTTTATTTTCTTTAGTTTTTGATTGTATTGTTTGAGCTTAGTTACATGTAAACAATGTATACATGATATTTTAGATGTCCATCTATCATTTATTCCCATTAGAGAGTAGTTTGCCCCCGGAACTTGTCTGTCTTATTGATGTAGGTGATATAGAAGTGGTTTAATTTGAAGACTTGGTCGTTTTAGAGTATATAAATGACCCAAACAAGCATATTAAAAGAGAGGTGGATTCCTAAATTCAGCATGATATCTCACGAGAAAATAACCAAGAAATAAGCTAACAAGTTTGTAATGTCATTTATTCATTCAAAGAGAGCCACTTAACATGGGAGATGTCTAAGCATATTATAGACTCCTTTTGCTTGGATCACAAGTTACATATTAATTATCTAATCAAACCTTTCAAAATATCTAAAAGACTCTCAACCTTCCTAGATAAACTATCCAGTACCCCATACAAGCATATAATTCCCATGTAACAAACTCTTCGAACCCCAATACAAAAGACTCTAATTTTCAAAAATCTTCATTTATCATTGCTGGTCTCCCACTTTATTGGATTCGAGATTTCACTTTTACCCTTCAACTTTGTGAGAGTGACAAAACCGCCACAACCTAAATATTTGGACTTTTAACCTAACCCATTTGATGAGGATGAAGTTTCATTGATCTCCATAGGTCTAGGATCCGGAGGTATCTCTCTTTGAACTTTCTTTTTCTTCATCTTTATTCATTGCTTAAGCTTTGGAATTATGAGCTGTTTATGCACTGCATCATTTCCCCCCCCTTCGAACCATCAAAAAAAAGAGTTCACCCTTGAACTTCCTTGGAAGGTTTTCCCATTGGCATCAATGTGAAATCCTTCCTTCAGTTTGATAGCTTCCGCCATCATCCAGGATGTGCATGTAATTGGCTTGCCATGGGGATCAAAAGAATAAGGCGTGCAAAA
Source organism: Tetracentron sinense (assembly GCA_015143295.1). Classification (NCBI taxonomy): domain Eukaryota; kingdom Viridiplantae; phylum Streptophyta; class Magnoliopsida; order Trochodendrales; family Trochodendraceae; genus Tetracentron; species Tetracentron sinense. The sequence continues at coordinate 19,096,645 of CM026571.1, forward strand.
ATAATCCTGTAGACACCCCATTTTGCACCGAGAGAGAATCCTTTTAGGCCTTGATGGCCCATGGCTTCAAGCACCATCTCCAGGAAATGAGATTCAAACTCCAAAGGAACCCGAGGTCAAACCTCGCTCAAGGCCAAGTTCAAGCCCAGCTCAAAACTAACCAAACCGGACCTTCAAAAAAAGGGGGAATATTCAATTTTTTTTAAAAAAAACTGCCTAGGGGCGCTACTTCAAGCCCAGCCCAATCTGAGAGCAAAACAGCCTGGGCACTACTTCAAGTAGCGCCCCCTTTTGATTTCGTAAAAACCCTAAGTCCGAGCTTTGGTTTATGTGCCAATGAGTTTTTTGGGATTATTTTAGTCCCACATCGGGAAAAAACAAGAAAACCCCTATTTTTCACCTTATAAAAGGGGCCTTACCCAACCCATTGATCATCTTGGAAAAACTTGAAAAATCTCTGAAGACTTTGAAAATCCCTAGCTTTTGGAGATCCCTTTACCCAGAGAGCAAACCTAGAGTTCCTTGAATCCAAAAATCCAGATTTCTTCAAAGCTTTAGGACATTCAAAGAGGATGGCGATCTGGGCTGTGCTCCCGGGGGCGATTTCATGGATGGTGTGGAAGGAGAGGAATACCCGGGTCTTTGAGGACTCACCCTCTTCGATGTCACGTATCTGTGAGAGGATCCGTATGGTGGTGTTGGAGTGGGCGGGATTAAATTTCGATGTGGAAGCCTTGAGGGAGATGCTAGGTTGAAGGAGGGGGAAGGGAGTTCGGGCTTCTATTGGTTGAGTTTATGCACGTGTAAACTCTTCTTGTCTTGTCCGGTTGTTCTTCCTTGTATTTCCTTTTTCTGCCTTAATAAAATCTCTTTTTTTGCTGATCAAAAAAAAAAAAAGAGTTTCTTCAAGTTCTTCGATCTAGGTTTCTTTTAGACCTTCTCCCACTTCTACTTTGGAGTGAAGGAATCTAGTTCGTTGGAGTTCAGATCTCATCGCCGTATAAAGATGTTCTTGAATGCTTGGAAAGCCAAATAAAAAGGGAAAAGGTATGCCACAACCCCGACTTCTAATTCTACCCATCCGATCTCTTCTTCCTTCTCTTTCCCTTAAGTATCAAGAGATTTCCCTCCAAACGGTCGTGAGGTAGAGGAAATCCGGATGAAAGAACGAGTAGGAAAGAAGAGATCTCCGATTTCTCTTTCATTTTTTGTTTTAAAATAAATTAGTTATCCATTTTCTGCGAAAGTAGGTGGGGCCTCTCTCGATTCGGTTGAGGAGAGAGTGTGGCCGTCACCGATTTAAGGAAAAATGGGCCTTTCATTGAGCAAGTAGAGAGGATTCTTCCCGATTCGGTAGAGGAGGGGGGAATTCCAATCTCGAAATAAAAAAAATAATAAAAAGGAAAAATAATTTGAAATTAAATTAATGGAGAAAATTAAGAGGTAACCGTCGTTCAACGGATGAGGTGGGGTGCCTAACACCTTCCCCAACTCATAAAAGAATCCCCGGACCTAATCTTGGTTATTGAATCGAGGGTGTTCATTGTGGGTGACCAATCACACCTAGATTTTTGATTGGTGGCAACTCTAAAAGATCTCGGCTTCTCATCAGTTGAAAAACACTGATGTGGGGAGGAGATCGACCCGGGCCGGCTATCTCACAACTGGCGACTTTACTGGGGATCTAGAGGATTCAAGCATCGATTTAATTTTCTCCATTAAATTAATTTTCTGTTATTTTCATTTTTTGTTTGTCATTTATTGCTTGCTTCCTTCTATTTTATCTTTTGCACCGTTTGTACACAACATTCACTTCTCACCCATGTTGTCCGAATCCGGACTTACCCCTATCTTTGGAACTAAGTAGTTGAACGATCGTGGATAGCATCCCGGAAACGGCGACGAAACATTCCAACCCAGATCATTTTGAATAAAAGAAGTGTACGGGTCGTGCATGGATATTCTATGATTGTGGGACCCTTTTTAGGTGGAATTGAGAACCCTGTGAACCCCATATAGAAATATTTGTGAGGACACGTTGACTTGCATGGTTTTGATGGCGATATAGAATGATAGAAATGTTTAGAATAGTCATCTGCACAATGTTCAACTGAGTGGTGCCGTAAGTCTTTGGTATCCGCACTGGATATTACAGAGCAACTACCTTACAAGCTCAGGCGTTAGAACATTCCTTGTTTACCATTTTTTTTATCTCTGTGCTGTGTTATATGTTGATGATTCGAAATTCTTAAGTCTCTGTTGATGGACACTTATGTGTAAGGAACCTCTCTTTAGCTAAAACTTCGAACTTCAAAAAAAAAAAAAAAACTTGAGTAATTGGTTTTTCCCCCAAGTCCTACGGGCAACCTTGTTAGAGGATCATCTTCTATCCCGCCTTTGCGATTTTTCCCCTAAGTCCTATGCGCAATCTTGTTAGAGGTCGAATCTCTATCCCGCCTTTGTGTTAAATCTCCCAAATCCTACGGGCAACCTTGTTAGAGGTCGTATCTCTATCCCGCTTTTGTGACCTTGACTCATTTTTGAAAAATATATATATATATATATAAATAAATAAATTCAAATTGATTGTTTTAGCTGAAGGAAAGTTCCCTATCATTAGAAGTGTTCATCAACAGAGATTCTTCCTATATTTGATCCTCTCATTTCTTTCTTATTTTCAGGTTATTCATTATAGCTCTGAGGAAGAAAGCCTCATCCTTATTGACTCAACTTAGCCGGAGTCCCTATTTACTAACATCTAGACAGAATTCACCTGAAATGTAAGAAGGCCATGAACCTGTTTGAAGCAAGTTCGAACAAGAAACCAAAGCTGAGTTACGAGAAACCAAAACTGAGTTGGCCGAAATAAAGAGCAACCTCCAGAATTTATATTTAATGATGGAGCGGCTTATGCCTCGATTGGACAAAAGCTCGGAGAACCCTGAAGACCCGAATGTTCATCCTAAATTTCAGAAACAAGCACCGATAAATGCACCACTGCCATCCCCACCAAATGATCCCGGCCATATGAAGGACCAATCAATTTATTTGGATCATCCAAGGATGACCCATTATGAGGAAGAGGAGTGGCGTCATGAAGGCTTGAAAAGTTCATTGGCCACCCAGGTGGAGAAGCTTAAAAATGACTTGAGGTTGGTTAAAGGGTTTGACCCATTTACCAAAATAGGCATCGATGATCTCTGCCTATATTTTGTGACCAATCTCCCCCCTCATTTCAAGATCCCGGAATTCAAGCAATACAACGGTCAAGGTTACCCAAAGCTCATTTGAAACTCTATGGAGGAACCCCTGGGGATATACGGAAAAAATGAACCATTAATGTTACAACTTTTTCAAATGAGCTTGACAGGAGGGGCTCTCCAATGGTTTTCTGAACTTGATCCACTAGGATCAAGTGTTGGATGGATTTAGCAGAGCGTTTTGTGGCACTGTATCGGTATAACACTGGGGTAGTCCCCACCAGAATGGATCTCCTCAAAATGGAGAGGAAAACTTTAAAATCATTCAGAGAGTATGCTTATAGGTGGCGGGATACAGCCGTGAAAGTCAGACCCCCTATGATGGAAGAAGAAATGGTTAGTACATTCGTCTCCATGTTGAAAGCCTTGTATTATGATCGTCTGGTGACATAGAAGAAATCAGGCTTTGCAACCATTATCCAGTACGGAGAAGGCATTAACGAAGGGGTCAGGACAGGTAAAATAATGGATCATGCTACATTTCGCACTGTCATGGACACCTATGCGAGCGGAGGACCTGTAGCCAAGAAGGATTATACTGGTAACAAGAGGAAAAAAAGCAAAATGTGTGGAACAGCAGCTGCTACGTATGGTCAAGTTGCTTATACCCAAAATATTCCACTTGCGCCCTTCTAGTTTCAAGCTCCAGTAGTGAACTCGGGGTACGTCCAGCCTTTCCAAGCACCGGTTCCGCAACAACAACAGCAACAACGTCAGTACCAGAATCAATACCAGAATCAGGGTCAGGGTCAGAACCAAGGATATCAAAGAAGGTATCGTCATTTGGATCTCCTCCCTTCTCTTCCGTCTGAAATGCTCCGCACTTTAATTAAAGAGGGCATTGTAAGTCCGGTAAAGCCAGGTGTACAGGATACAACTTCCAAATTCTACAATGCGAATTAGAATTGCGCATACCATATGAATTCTACGGGGCATTCTACGGACATATGCTGGATACTAAAACATGAGATCTAAGATTTGATCGAGAGCAAGAGGATCGTCATTAATCCTCCAACTTCCTCTGGTATCCTTCAGAATCCCCTTCCCACTTACAATAACAACGGAGCATCTACCTCTCAGACCATCAATGCCCTTGAATGGGATGACCTCGACTTCGATCCCTCTCAGTTGATTCAAAAACCCGGAACGAAATTCAGGGTTTACATCAACAATAGAACGGCTTCACCCCCAGTTAATACGGTCAATGGCTAGCAACCTCCAGTCCAAAGGCTGCTAGTTGTGTTTAATTGGCCTTCCCCTACTGACACTCCTCCCAAGACGATCATATTTGACTGGCCTACTCTTCCACTGAACCAATCGTTGAAGACAGTTATGTTTGATCGGCCCGTTCCTCCAAAGAACCAAGTTCCTACCCCCCAGCTGATCGTATTTGACTAGCCCACTCCATAACCCCCTGTGGATCTGAAAAGAATGTCTTTTAACTACAACAACATCCGCCATCCAAAGAGAGGAGAGGCAAAGGGGATCATCGCCGATGTTGACAATCTTAACCGGTATGGGCAGGTCTATAAATCTGACCCATCTAAAGCCAAGGGAAAGGGGAAAATGAATGAGACAGCAGGGGAGAAAGAGGCCCGAGAGGTCAGAGAAAGGGAAGCCAGGGAGGCAAGGGAAAAAGAAGGAAGAGAGGCAAAAGAAAGAGAAAAGGCGGAAGAGTACCGGAAGAAGGAAGAAGAGAAAAAGAACCAGGAAAGAACTCGGAGGTACAAGGTCAGTGACGAATCAGTCTTGGAGGCTCTCAAGCAGTCCAAGAAAGCAGAGTATTCAGTCCTAGAACAGATGAACAAGATGCCAGCTCAAATTTCCATTCTCGGTTTGCTCTTATCATCCCAATTACATCGTAAGACCTTACTGAAAGTTCTAGATGAGGCTCAGGTTCCGTCAGATATCTCTCCGGAAGACTTGGAAAAGGTGGTAGGTATCATCATGGTCCTTACCACAATTAATTTTGATGAAGAAGAATTGGGTCCCAAAGGGACCAACATGCAAAGGCACTACACATTATGGTGTTGTGCAACGAAATGATTGTGGCAAGAGTCTTGATTGATAATGGGTCAGCCCTGAATGTCTGCCCACGAGCCACCGTCCAAAGTCTTGGAATTAATGAAGAAAACATCAAACCCAATGGGATGACTATCCGTGCTTTTGACAGCTCTAAGAGGCAAGTGGTAGGTGAAATTGATTTAGAAGTTACCATAGGCCCTCATAATTTTGATATCACCTTTCAAGTGGTAGATATTCCGGCCGCCTTTAACCTCTTACTTGGTCGTCTCTGGCTCCATTCAGCCAGGGCAATACCATCGTCCCTCCATCAAAGATTAAAATATATCAAGGACGATGAGGTTATCACAATTCTCGCAGAAAACATGCCCTCGATTAGACACCAGTCTGATATTCCATTCATTGATTTGGAATATTCGAAGGAGGTCCCTGGGTTTAATTCTTTTGAGTTCACTTCGGTGAACAATATACCCACGATGCGAGATTTGTTGAAGCCAGGAAGTATTGATGTTAATACCATGGTAACAAGAATAATGACTAACTAGGGTTATATGGAAGGTAGAGGCTTAGGCTGAAATCTTCAAGGGATTGTCACTCTAATACCAAAATCCTCACCCCATAAGGTTTGGTTTAAGGTATAAATCAACTACCGAACAGCAAGTCGAAAAATCAAAAGAATTAAGAATGGCAAGGCTTGATGAGTCCCAGAAAGGCTTGGGAAGGATCCCTCACATCAGGGAAACCTTCCCCTATCCATCCTAGGCCTGAGCCGGAAAGTCAACTGAAGGGTAAAGTTGAATCAGAACATGATAAGATATTTGATTTGTCACTTCTCTTTGAAGAAGTGACATCAAATGGTTCTAACTCCTCTATGATGTTTAGCGCTTCAGGACCACAGGAAATTTCAAATGAGGAAAAGCAAGATGGTTGTGAGATAATGATGGTCAATGATCAGAGAGATAATGAACAGGAGAGATCAATTCGCCCATTGCGAGCGAATGAAATACTCAAAAATTGGGAAACAGTTTCCCGACGGTGCCCAGCCAACCGCGGTAAGAATATCGGAATGGCCCCTGAATCAAGTCTGCAATGGTGCCTAGCCAACCACGGTGAGAATGCTGAAATGACCCTTAAAAAAAAGTTTGTTAAATGAAGGATCGCTACCGAGGGATGGGCCTTCGTCCTCAGCTAGCGTTAATTTAGAAGGTTTTATAAAAAACCAAAAAAATATTTTTCGTTTTCCAAGTCAGCTACCTAGTCATGGGCCTTCGACTTTGGGTAGCATTAATTTAGGTCACCTTTCAAAAAATCAAAAAAATATTTTCAGTTTTCCTAGCCCTAGTTATTTACAAGAAAAACCCAAAAAAATAATCTTTAAAGAATTTGGAAAAGAAGATGTAATTGAGGCAAAAACCGATGAGCTCATGGAGCTCGAAGATGAGGGTGATGAAGAAGATTTGAAGCCTCCAAAAGAGATTCTAGATCTTCTGGATAGTCATGAAAAGGGTGTTTAGCCTAACATAGAAGAGATCGAGTCAATAAATCTTGGTATTGAGGAAAAACCCCTAGTAAAAATCGGAACTCAACTCACCACCCAGCAGCGGGCCGACCTGATTGACCTTCTGAAGGAGTGCAAGGATGTTTTTGCCTGGTCATACGAGGACATGCCGGGACTTGACACAAATTTGGTTGTACACCGGCTTCCACTCATTCCTGAAGCTAAACCGGTCAAGCAAAAACTAAGGAGACTCCGACCTGAATGGACCTTGAAGATTAAAGATGAAGTCATGAAGAAGTTCCAAGTAGGTTTTCTTTTAGTTTCCTCATATCCAGAATGGTTAGCCAATGTGGTTCCAATGCTAAAGAAAGACGGAAAGGTCCAGATGCGTGTTGACTACCGTAATCTGAACAAAGCAAGTCCCAAGGATGATTTCCCACTCCTTTATATTGACATCCTCGTCGACAACATTGCAGGCCACGAAACACTCTCTTTCATGGATGGTTTTTTAGGATATAATCAGATAAAAATGGCCGAAAAAGACAGGGAGAAGACGGCTTTCATAACTCGTTGGGGGACCTTTTGCTACACGGTGATGCCGTTTGGACTCAAGAATGCCGGAGCTACGTACTAACGTGCATTTACTACCTTGTTTCACGACATGATTCATAAAGAGGCTGAGGTATATGTGGACGATATGATCATCAAGTCGCCGAAGGGAGAAGATCACCTTATTAATTTAAGCAAATTATTTAAGTGGCTGAGGAATTTTCAACTACGACTGAATCCTGCAAAGTGTGTGTTCGGGATATCTTCAGGAAAATTGCTCGGTTTCATCGGTTTGCCAAAGAGGGATAGAAGTAGATCCGACAAAGGCAAAGGTGATAATTGAAATGCCGGCTCTAAAATCAGAAAAGGAAGTGCACGACTTTCTAGGAAGACTACAATACATCAGTAGGTTCATATCCCAACTATCACCAATTTGTGAACCCATCTTCAAGCTTCTCAGAAAGAACCAACCTAAAGAATGGAACGAAGAATGCCAACAAGCCTTTGATAAGATCAAGAACTATCTGCTTAATCTACCTGTATTGGTTCCTCCTACACCTGGCCGACCTCTACTGATGTACCTATCAATTTCTGAGAACTCTATGGGATGTGTTCTGGGGCAGCATGATGAAACCGGAAGGAAGGAGAGAGCTATCTACTATCTCAACAAAAAGTTCACTTATTACGAGACAAGATACTCAACATTTGAAAAGACTTACTGTGCATTGGTCTGGGCCTCGCAGCGCCTGAGACACTACATGTTGAGTCGCTCAACCATGTTGATAGTGCGGATGGACCCCTTCAAGTACCTTTTTGAAAAGCCGGCACTCACAGGGCGAACAACACGATGACAAATGCTTCTCTCTGAGTTTGACATTACTTACATGACCCAAAAGGCGATTAAAGGGCAAGCCATCGCAGATCACTTGGTAGATCATCCACTATTAGGCTATGAACCAATGAAAACCAACTTTCCAGATGAAGCTATACTGTTCATGATTGGTGAAGCAGAAGAAGAACCAAAGGCAAATTGGAAGATGTATTTTGACGGAGCGACGAACAAACATGGACATGGAGCAGGTGCAGTTCTAGTGTCTCCTGAAGGTAAACAGATTCCTGTTGCAGTGAAGATGAAGTTCGAGTGCACAAACAATGTTGTTGAATATGAAACCTGCATCATTGGTCTACAAGCAGCTATAGACTTGAACATTAAAGCAGTGGAGATCTTTGGAGACTCCTCTCATTATTTTCCAAGCTACAGGTGATTGGCAAACAAGGGACTCCAAGTTAATTCCTTACCATGAGTACTTGGACGACATTAGTGACAATTTTGAGCACATCACATTCACGCATTTGCCGAGAACGGAGAACCGATTTGCAGATGCCCTAGCCACCCTGGCCTTAATCATCGACATTCCTGAAGGGGTCGACATCTTGCTAATTGAGATTGAGGTTAGAGATGAACCAGCCCATTGCATGCTAATTGAAGAAGTTGTAGAAGGTGAGCCCAACGGAAGGCCTTGGTACCATGACATAAAGCAATACTTAGAAGATCGAACGTTCCCACCTGAGGCCAATGCCAATGATCGACGAACCCTCCAAAGGTTAGCCAGACAATTCTTTCTAAGTATAGGGAATCTCTACAAGAAAACTTTCAACCATATACTCCTTCGATGTGTGGACTCGAAGGAATCAGAGAAGATCGTTGAAGATGTCCATGAAGGGATATGCGGCCCACACATGAACGGTTACATGCTAACCAAGAAGATCTTGAGATTGGGTTACTATTGGATAACCATGGAGCGTGATTGCAACGAACATGTGAGGAAATGTCACCTTTGCCATATCTATGCCAACAAAATATATGCCCCAGCCTCAGAACTTCACAATATGACAACTCCTTGGCCTTTCTCCATGTGTGGCCTGGATGTCATTGGGCCAAATAATCCGAAGGCATCAAATGGGAACAGATTCATACTGGTCGCAATTGATTATTTCACAAAGTGGGTAGAAGCAGCTTCCTATGCCAATGTGACAAAGAGTCAGGTGGTAAATTCATAAAGAGGGACATCATTTGCAGATATGGGGTTCCAAGTTAGATCATCACTGACAATGCCAAGAATTTCAAGAACAAACAAATGACGGCATTATGCGAACAGTTTAAGATCACTCACCATAACTCCACTCCATACCGTCCTCAGATGAATGGGGTAGTCGAAGTAGCCAACAAGAACCTGAAGCGGATTATTAAAAAGATGGCTATCACCTACAAAGATTGGCATGAAATGTTACCATTTGCGCTCCATCCATACAGAACCTCAATCCGGACATCAGTAGGGGCAACCCCTTTTTCATTAGTGTATGGCATGGAGGCTATCTTGCCTATTGAAGTTGAAATACTGTCACTTAGAGTACTCGTGGAAGCTGAGCTCGAAGAAGCAGAATGGGTATAGGCCCGGTTCGACCAACTTAATTTGATCGAAGAAAAGATACTGAATGCCATTTGTCATGGCCAATGTTATCAAAGGAGAATGGTCAAAGCTTATTCGAAGAAAGTCAGGCCAAGAGAATTCAAAGAAGGTGATTTAATACTTAAAAAGATGTTGCCACACCAGACTGATGCACGAGGAAAATTCAAGCCTAACTATAATGGTCCGTACGTGGTTAGAAAAGCATTGTCTGGAGGAACCCTCATATTGGCATAGATGGATGGAGATGATCTCCCTGAGCCGGTCAATTCAGATTCAGTCAAAAGGTATTATACATAACTCAACTCTGTAGGAACATGGCTAAAATTAAAATGAAGAGAGGCCTTCTTTGCTATAATCCCAACAATTTTTCCAGTTATCCTTTGCTTAGCCCTTTGAGCCTGAAAATTCAATTCACCCGACAATGACATTGTTTGCACCCCATATTGGGGCATTTTTTGGAAATGAAGAGAAGTTAAATCAATCAAGGCAAGCCATCCAGCTTACTTATATTGGGGCAATTTTATTCGATTCAAAAGATTCATGTCACTCCAGTACTCTTATACTGGGGCAGTTTTTTTTTTACCCCCCTAAAAAAAAAAAACAGAAAATCGAATAGCCCAAGCTGAAAAAAAATAAAATGGAGCAAAGACCAACAAGGATCCCCAAAGCAAACGAATGTCATACCTAATCCTAGTATGTGCGGAAATTTTTTGAGCCCTATCCCTTCTTTTCAAAAACCCCAAACCATGGCCCATGTTTCGTCCTACTACTAAGTCTTCTCTAAGTACTGAGATTTGAATTATGCATAATCTTTTCCTACCGGCAAGGATGGAGAGGATCACTTGAGAGGAGACCATAAAGAAAAGCATGATATGAAAGGGCATAATGAAAACCCGAAAGGGCGTTGTGAGTAAAAACATCATATCATGACAAGAATCAATTGCCATGGGCTTGGTGAAAACCCCTCGGGGCGCTAATGCACAAAAATTACGTGGGCCAGACTTGGTGAAAATCGTAACAGGCACCAAGGGTATATAAGAGGCATGAAAAAGGAGAAAAGAAAAAGAAAAAAAAATGATGTTTACTTTGTTCCGGTCAGGAGTCAACACGAGCAACAGGAATTTTCAAGCCCGGTGTGACCATGGTCTAAAAATAGGGTGGTACTTGGGATAATTCGAGGTAATCATGGTGAAGTTGCACAAGGTAATTCTGTAGTAGTTTGGATACCATTAAAAATGATGTGTCAACATATATATCTTCTAATCCAAATTCTTTAAGGGTTTAAAAAAAAAAGAAAAAAAGTGTGTGCTTGCATGATGCTCGAACTACGCCAGTTTGATTCCCATCTTAAGGGATACGTAGGCAACCTTCATAGGTGCGACCCCATTAATGAAGAGATTTTTGGTTTGTTTCCTTTATTTTCTCTCTTTATTGCATTAAAATATATATATATATATATATATACCGCACACTTACCTCAGTTACCAGCAGCCGGTCAATGGCTGTGTGGCTGGAAATTGTGCCACATTAAAGTTTGAGTCTCTTTTGTGCTTAAAAATGCAAACCGATGGATGACATGATTAATCTCATAATCATGACCGCCCGATCATCTTTCTTACCCCAAAGCCAATGTGTGTACCCTTGTCAACGGTTATAAACTTGATAAAATAATTTTCAAAATTTTTAAAAAAAAAGCTTTCAAGATTTCTCATCATTCCCTATTTGCACGGGTTCGGATCGAACTCGTGAGAGAGATTGAGGTTCATGATAGTGCCCACGTGCTGGATCCGTCTTTCTTTTTTTCTCTATTTCTTACGCAGCTTTTAAAACCTTTTTTAAGTAAAATTGATTTTGAATTTTTGAAAATATTTGAAGGGTGTACACATTGGTTTTCGAGTGCAAAATGGGCCTATGTCTATTTTTCTTTGCTGTTCTTTGCGAGCAAATCCGGCAAAGAGGGGCTGCTGTAGACACCCCATTTTGCACCAAGAGAGAATCCTTTTAGGCCTTGACGGCCCATGGCTTCAAGCACCATCTCCTAGAAATGAGATCCGAATTCCAAAGGAACCCGAGGTCAAACCTCGCTCAAGGCCCAGTTCAAGCCCAGCTCAAAACTAACCAAACCGGACCTTCAAAAAAAGGGGGAATATTCAATTTTTTCTTAAAAAAACTGCCTAGGGGCGCTACTTGAAGTAGCGCCTAGCCCAATCTGAGAGCAAAACAGCCCTTTTGATTTCGTAAAAACCCTAAGTCCTAGCTTTGGTTTGCGTGCCAACGAGTTTTTTGGGATTATTTTAGTCCCGCATCGGGAAAAAACAAGAAAACCCATATTTTTCGCCTTATAAAAGGGGCCTTACCCCAACCCATTGATCATCTTGGAAAAACTTGGAAAATCTCTGAAGACTTTGAAAATCCCTAGCTTTTGGAGATCCCTTTACCTAGAGAGTAAACCTAGAGTTCATTGAATCCAAAAATCCAGATTTCTTCAAAGCTTTAGGACATTCAAGGAGTTTCTTCAAGTTCTTCGATCTAGGTTTCTTTTAGACCTTCTCCCACTTCTACTTTGGAGCGAAGGAATCTAGTTCGTTGGAGTTTAGATCTCATCGCCGTATAAAGATGTTCTTGAATGCTTGGAAAGCCAAATAAAAAGGGAAAAGGTATGCCATAACCCTGACTTCTACTTCTACCCATCAGAATCTCTTCTTCCTTCTTTTTCCTTCAAGTAGTCAAGAGATTTCCCTCCAAACGGTCGTGAGGTAGAGGAAATCCGGATGAAAGAAAGAGTAGGAAGATGAGATCTCCGATTTCTCTTTCATTTTCTGTTTTAGAATAAATTAGTTTTCCCTTTTCCGCGAAAGTAGGTAGGGCCCCTCTCGATTCGATCAAGGAGAGAGTGTGGCCGTCACCGATTTAAGGAAAAAGGGGCCTTTCACCGCGCAAGTAGAGAGGATTCTTCTTGATTCGGTTGAGGAGGGGGAATTCCAATCTCGAAATAAAAAATAATGAAAAAGGGAAAATAATTTTAAATTAAATTAATGAAGAAAATCAAAAGGTGATCGTCGTTCGACGGATGAGGTGGGGTGCCTAACACCTTCCGTAACTCATAAGAGAATCCCCGGACCCTATCTCGGTTCTTGAATCGAGAGTTTTCATTGTGGGTGACCAATCACACCCGGATTTTTGATTGTGGCGACTCTAAAAGATCTCGGCTTCTCATCAGTTGAAAAACACTGATGTGGGGAGGAGATCGACCTGCGCCGGCTATCACACAGCTGGCGACTCTGCTCGGGACCAAGAGTATTCAAGCCTCGAGTAGTCATTGCACGTTGGTATGTAGCTCCGGCGTTTTTGAGTCCGAATGGCATCTCCCTGTAGTAAAAGGTCCCCCAAGGGGTTATGAAAACAGTCTTCTCCCTGTCTTTTTCAGCCATTTTAATTTGATTGTATCCTGAAAACCCGTCCATGAAGGAGAGTGTTTTATGGCCTGCAGTGTTGTCGACGAGGATGTCAATGTGAGGGAGGGGGAAATCATCCTTAGGACTTGCCTTGTTCAAATTACGGTAGTATACGGACTTTTCCATCTTTCTTTGGCACTAGAACCACATTGGTTAACCACTCCGAATATGAGGAGGAGACTATGAGAAAACCTGCTTGGAATTGCTTCATGACTTCATCTTTGATCTTTAATGTCCACTCAGGTCGGAGTTTCTTAATTTCTGTTTGACCGGTTTAGCTTCAGGAATGAGTGGGAGCTGATGTACAACTAAATCTGTGTCAAGTCTTGGCATGTCCTCGTACGGCCAGACAAAAATATCCTTGTATTCCTTCAGAAGTTTAATCAGGTCGGCCCGCTGCTGGGTGGTGAGTTGGGTTTCAATTTTCACCACTTGGGGTTTTTCCTCAATACCGAGGTTTATTGACTCGGTTTCTGGCTGGATACCCTTCTCATGACGTTTCAGAAGATCTAGAATCTCTTTTGGAGGCTCCAAATCTTCTTCATCACCTTCATCTTCGAGCTCCATGAGCTCATCTTCTTTTGCTTCAATTACATCTTTTCTAAATTCTTTAAAGAATATTTTTTTGGGTTTTTCTTGAAAATAACTAGGGCTAGGAAAACTGAAAATATTTTTTTGATTTTTTGAAAGGTGACTTAAATTAATGCTACCCGAGGTCGAAGGCCCATGCCTGGGTAGCTGACTAGGAAAACGAAAAATATTTTTTAGATTTTTTATAAAATGACCTTCTAAATTAATGCTAGCTGAGGACGAAGGCCCATCCCTCGGTAGCGATCATTCTTTTAACAAACTTTTTTTTAAGGGCCATTTTGGCATTCTCACCGTGGTTAGCAGGGCACCATTGCAAAATTGATTCAGGGGCCATTCCGGTATTCTCACCGCGGTTGGCTGGGCACCGTCGGGAAACTGTTTCCCAATTTTTGAGTGTTTCATTCGCTCGCAATGGGCGAATTGATCTCTCCTGTTCATCATCTGTCTGATCATTGACCATCATTATCTCACAATCATCTTGCTCTTCCTCATTTGAAATTTCCTGTGGTCCTGAAGTACTAAACATCATAGAGGAGTTAGAACCATTTAATGTCACTTCTTCAAAGAGAAGTGACAAGTCAAATATCTCATCATGTTCTGATTCAACTTTACCCTTGGGTTGACTTTCCGGCTTAGGCCTAATGACATAGGATGGATAGGGGAAGGTTTCCCTAATGTGAGGGATCCTTCCCAGGCCATTTTGGGACTCATCAGTCATCAAGCCTTGCCATTCTTAATTCTTTTGATTTTTCGACTTGCTCTTCGACAATTGGTTTATACCCTAGAACAAACCTAAGGGGTGAGGATTTTGGTATTAGAGGAGTGACAATCCCTTGAAGATTTCGGCCTAAGCCTCTACCTTCCATATAACCCTAGTTAGTCATTATTCTTGTTACCATGGTATTAACATCAATGCTTCCTGGCTTCAATAAATCTCGCATCCTAGGTATATTGTTCACCGAAGTGAACTCAAAAGAATGAAACCCGGGGACCTCCTTCGGATATTCCAAATCAATGAATGGAATATCAGATTGGTGTCTAATCGAGGGTATGTTTTTTGCGAGAATTGTGATAACCTCATCGTCTTTGATATATTTTAATCTTTGATGGAGGGATGATGGTACTGCCCTGACCGAATGGAGCCAGGGACGACAAGTAAGAGGTTAAAGGCAGTCGGAATATCTATCACCTGAAATGTGATATCAAAATTATGAGGGCCTATGGTAACTTCTAAATCAATTTCACCCACCACTTGCCTCTTAGAGCTGTCAAAAGCACGGATAGTCATCCCATTGGGTTTGATGTTTTCTTCATTAATTCTAAGACTTTGGACGGTGGTTCGTGGGCAGACATTCAGGGCTGACTTATTATTGATCAAGACCCTTGCCATAATCATTTCGTTGCACAACACCGTACTGTGTAGTGCCTTTGCATGATTGGTCCCTTTGGGACCCAATTCCTTCTCATTGAAATTGATTGTGGTAAGGGCCGTGATGTTACCTACCACCTTTTCCAAGTCTTTCGGAGAGATATCCGACGGAACCTGAGCCTCATCTAGAACTTTCAATAAGGTCTTACGATGTAATTGGGACGATAAAAGCAAACCCAGAATGGAAATTTGAACTGGCATTTTGTTCATCTGTTCCAGGACTGAATACTCTGCTTTCTTGGACTGTTTGAGGGCCTCCAAGACTGATTCGTCACTGACCTTGTACCTCCGAGTTCTTTCTTGGTTCTTTTACTCTTCCTTCTTTTGGTACTCTTTCGCCTTTTGTCTCTCTTTTGCCGCTCTTTCTTCTTTTTCCCTTGCCTCTCTGGCTTCCCTTTCTCTGACTTCTCGGGCCTCTTTCTCCCCTGCTGTCTCATTCATTTTCTCCTTTTCCTTGGCTTTAGATGGGTCGGATTTATAAACCTACCCATACCGGTTAAGATTGTCAACATCGGCGATGACACCCTTTGCCTCTCCCCTTTTTGGATGGCGGATGTTGTTCTAGTTAAAAGACATTCTTTTCAGATTCGCAGGGGGTTGTGGAGTGGGCCAGTCAAACACGACCGGCCGGGGGGTAAGAACTTGGTTGCTTGGAGGAATGGGCCAATCAAACACAACTGTCTTTGATGATTGGTTCAGTGAAGGAGTAGGCCAGTCAAATACGACCGTCTTAGGAGGAGTGACAGTAGGGGAAGGCCAATTAAACACAACTGGCGGCCTTTGGACTGGATGTTGCTGGTCATTGACCGTATTAACTGGGGGTGAAGCCTTTCTGTTGTTGATGTAAACCCTGAATTTCGTCCTGAGTTTTTGAATCAACTGAGAGGGATCGAAGTCGAGATCATCCCATTCAAGGGCATTAATGGTCCGAGAGGTAGATGCTCCGTTGTTATTATAAGTGGGAAGGGGATTCTGAAGGATACTAAAGGAAGTTGGTGGATTAATGACGATCCTTTTACTCTCGATCAAATCTTGGATCTTGTGTTTTAGTATCCAGCATCTGTCCGTAGAATGCCCCGGAACATTCATATGGTATGCGCAATTCTAATTCGCATTGTAGAATCTGGAAGTTGTATCTTGTACACCCGGCTCTACTGGACTTACAATGCCCTCTTTTAGCAAAGTGCGAAGCATTTCAGACGGACGAGAGGGGAGGAGATCCAAATGACGATCCCTTCTTTGATATCCTTGGTTCTGACCCTGACCCTGACCCTGATTCTGGTATTGATTCTGGTACTGACGCTGTTGCTGTTGTTGTTGCGGAACCGGTGCTTGGAAAGGCTGGACGTACCCCGAGTTCACTACTGGAGCTTGAAACTAGAAGGGCGCAAGTGGAATATTTTGGGTATAAGCAACTTGACCATACGTAGCAGCTGTTGTTCCAGACACTTTGCTTTTTTTCCTCTTGTTACCAGTATAAGCCTTCTTGGCTGCAGGTCCTCCGCTCGCATAGGTGTCCATGACAGTGCGAAATGTAGCATGATCCATTATTTTACCTGTCCTGACCCCTTCGTCAATGCCTTCTCCGTACTGGATAATGGTTGCAAAGCCTGATTTCTTCTATGTCACCAGGCGATCGTAATACAAGGCTTTCAACATGGAGACGAATGTACTGACCATTTCTTCTTCCATCATAGGGGGTCTGACTTTCACGGCTGTATCCCGCCACCTATAAGCATACTCTCTGAATGATTTTAAAGTTTTCCTCTCCATTTTGAGGAGATCCATTCTGGTGGGGACTACCCCAGTGTTATACCGATACAGTGCCACAAAACGCTCTGCTAAATCCATCCAACACTTGATCCTAGTGGATCAAGTTCAGAAAACCATTGGAGAGCCCCTCCTGTCAAGCTCATTTGAAAAAGTTGTAACATTAATGGTTCATTTTTTCTGTATATCCCCAGGGTTCCTCCATAGAGTTTCAAATGAGCTATTAGGCAGCCTTGATCGTTGTATTGCTTGAATTCTGGGATCTTGAAATTGGGGGGAAGATTTGTCACAGAATATAGGCAAAGATCATCGATGCCTATCTTTGTAAATGGATCGGACCCTTTAACCAACCTCAAATCATTTGTGAGCTTCTCCACCTGAGTGGCCAATGAACTTTTTGAACTTTCGTGACGCCATTCCTCTTCCTCATAATGGGTCTTGGTCCTCCGTATGGCCTGGATCATTTGGTGGAGGTGGTGGCGGAGCATCTGTCCATGCTTGTTTCTGAAATTTAGGATGATCATTCAGGTATTCAGAGTTCTCTGGGTTCTTGTCCGATCGAGCCATAAACCACTCCATCATTAAATACAAGTTCTGAAGGTTGCTCTTTATTTCGGCCAACTCAGTTTTGGTTTCTCGTAACTCAACTTTGGTTTCTTGTTCAAACTAGCTTCGGACATGTTCATGACCTTCTTCCATTTCCGATGAGTTTTGCCTGGATCTTAGTAAATAGGGACTCCGGCTAAGTTGAGTCAATGAGGACGAGGCTTTCCTCTTCGGAGGTATAATGAATAACCTGAAAATATAAAAGGAGAGGATTAAATATAGGAAGAATCTCTGTTGATGAACACTTCTAATGATGGGGAACTTTCCTTTAGCTAAAACAATCAATTCGAATTTATTTATATATATATATATATTTTTTTTTTTCAAAAATGAGTCAAGGTCACAAAAGCGGGATAGAGGTACGACCTCTAACAAGGTTGCCCGTAGGACTTGGGGGATTTAACACAAAGGCGGGATAGAGGTTCGACCGCTAACAAGGTTGCCCGTAGGACTTAGGGGAAAAATCAGCGAGATAGAGGTTTGACCTCTAACAAGGTTGCCCCGTAAGACTTAGGGAAAAAATCACAAAGGCGGGATAGAGGTTCGACTTCTAACAAGGTTGCCCGTAGGACTTAGGGAAAAAATCACAAAGGCAAGATAGGGGTTCGACCTCTAGCAAGGTTGCCCGTAGGACTGAGGGGAAAAATCACAAAGGCGGGATAGAGGTTCGACCTCTAATAAGGTTGCCCGTAGGACTGAGGGGAAAAAATCACAAAGTCTGGATAGAGGATGATCCTCTAACAAGGTTGCCCGTATGACTTAGGGGAAAAATCACAAAGGTGGGATAGAGGATGATCCTCTAACAAGGTTGCCCGTAGGACTTAGGGGAAAAACCAATGACTCAAGTTTTTTTTTTTCGAAGTTCGAAGTTTAGCTAAAGAGAGGTTCCTTACACATAAGTGTCCATCAACAGAGACTTAAGAATTTCGAATCATCTACATATAACACAGCACAAAGATAACCAAAATGGTGAACAAGGAATGTTCTAACGCCTGAGCTTGTAAGGTAGTTGCTCTGTAATATCCAGTGCGGATACCAAAGTCTTACGGCACCACTCAGTTGAACATTGTGCAGATGACTATTCTAAACATTTCTATCATTCAATATTGCTATCAAAATCATGCAAGTCAACATGTCCTTACAAATATTTCTATATGGGGTTCACAGGGTTCTAAACTCCACCTAAAAAGGGTCCTACAATCATAGAATATCCATGCACGACCCGTGCACTTCTTTTATTCAAAATGATCTGGGTTGGAATGTTTCGTCACTGTTTCCGGGATGTTATCCACGGTCGTTCAACTACTTAGTTCCAAAGATAGGGGTAAGTCCGGATTCAGACAACATGGGTGAGAAGTGAATGCCGTGTACAAACGGTGCAAAAGATAAAACAGAAGGAAGCAAACAATAAATGACAAACAAAAAATGAAAATAACATAAAATTAATTTAATGGAGAAAATTAAATCGAGGCTTGAATCCTCTAGGTCCCCAGCAAAGTCGCCAACTGTGCGATAGCCGGCCCAGGTCGATCTCCTCCCCACATCAGTGTTTTTCAACTGATGAGAAGCCGAGATCTTTTAGAGTCGCCACCAATCAAATATCCGGGTGTGATTGGTTACCCACAATGAAAACTCTCGATTCAAGAACCGAGATTGGGTCCGGGGATTCTCTTATGAGTTAGGGAAGGTGTTAGGCACCCCACCTCATCCGTTGAACGACGGTTACCTCTTGATTTTCTCCATTAATTTAATTTAAAATTATTTTTCCTTTTTTATTATTTTTTATTTCGAGATTGGAATTCTCCCTCCTCGACCGAATCGGGAAGAATCCTCTCTACTTGCGCAGTGAAAGGCCCCTTTTTCCTTAAATCGGTGACGGCCACACTCTCTCTTTGACCGAATCGAGAGGGGCCCCACCTAGTTTTGCGGAAAAGGGATAACTAATTTATTCTAAAACAAAAAATGAAAGAGAAATCGGAGATCTCCTCTTCCTACTCTTTCTTTCATCCGGATTTCCTCTACCTCACGACCGTTTGGAGGGAAATCTCTTGACTACTTAAGGCAAAGAGAAGGAAGAAGAAACTCGGATGGGTAGAAGTAGAAGTTGGGGTTGTGGCATACCTTTTCCCTTTTTATTTGGCTTTCCAAGCATTCAAGAACGTCTTTATACGGCGATGAGATCCGAACTCCAACGAACTAGATTCCTTCGCTCCAAAGTAGAAGTGGGAGAAGGTCTAAAAGAAACCTAGATCGAAGAACTTGAAGAAACTCCTTGAATGTCCTAAAGCTTTGAAGAAATCTGGATTTTTGAATTCAAGGAACTCTAGGTTTGCTCTCTGGGTTAAGGGATCTCCAAAAGCTAGGGATTTTCAAAGTCTTCAGAGATTTTCCAATTTTTTCCAAGATGATCAATGGGTTGGGGTGAGGCCCCTTTTATAAGGTGAAAAATAGGGGTTTTCTTGTTTTTTCCCGATGTGGGACTAAAATAATCCCAAAAAACTCGTTGGCACGCAAACCAAAGCTCGGACTTAGGGTTTTTACGAAATCAAAAGGGGGCGCTACTTCAGGCTGTTTTGCTCTCAGATTGGGCTGGGTGCTACTTCGAGTAGTGCCCCTAGGCAGTTTTTTTTTAAAAAAATTGAATATTCCCCATTTTTTAGAAGGTCCGGTTTGGTTAGTTTTGAGCTGGGCCTTGAGCAAGGTTTGACTTCGGGTTCCTTTGGAGTTCGGAACTCATTTCTTGGAGATGGTGCTTGAAGCCATGGGCTGTCAAGGCCTAAAAGGATTCTCTCTCGGTGCAAAATGGGGTGTCTACAAATCCCTTTTCACAAATCTGATTATTACATCAAGTTCATCTTCATTTGATGACAAATCCAACATGATAACATCAACGTTGACCGCTTCATTGTGACATTCTTCACATGCCCACTTGATGTCATTACTTGTATATTGGATCACATCTGCTCAGTTTCTATGGCTAGTATTGACCTTGCAAGAATTGCATTTAACTAAGAGTTCTGACCAACCACAATCTCCACATATCTTGTTAGTCACATTTATGTCATTGCTTACATAATTCGAACATGTAGAACTTATGGTTGATGAATCGTCACATCCTTCAAATGGCAGTAGCTTTGTACCTTCATCTTCATCACCATACATGTCATACATCAGCGCTCCGTAGAATATATCCCAAAGACTCCTTGTTTCCATCGCTACTCCTCAAATGATATGGCACCAAGATAAGCCTTCACTAAATCAAGTCGTGATTCAAATGAATTGATTAGAATCACAATTCCATGAACCTCCCAATTAGTGTACTTGCTCTAATACTAATATGATGTAGGTGATTTAGAAGTGGATTAATTTGTAGGAAAACCATATAAGATTTTGTCATTTTAGAGTATAAAAATGACCCAAACTTAGGAAGGTGAACTCCTCAACACCCAAATTCAGCACCTTATCTCACGAGTGAATAACCAAGAAATAAGGTAACAAGCTCATATGTTATAATTTCATCTATTCATTCAAAGAGAGCTACTTAACATGAGGGATTTCCAAGTATATTATAGATTCCTTTTCCTTGGACCACAAGTTATACATTAATAGTCTAATTATACCCTTTTAAAAAATCTTTTGAGACTTTCAAGCTTCCTAGATAAACTACCCATTACCTCATAGAAGTCTATAATTCACATGCAACAAACTCTTCAAACTCAATACAAAAGACTGTAATTTTTACACAAGCATTAAACTCCATTTATAATTGTTGGTTTCTCACTTCATTGGATTCAAGATTTCACTTGTCCTTCAATTTTGTTAGGATGACAAAACTGTCACAACCTGAATATTTGGAATTCTTTGACCTAGCCCCATTTGCTGAGGATGAAGACTCATTGATCTCTGTGGTTCCGGGATCTGGAGGTGGCTCTCTTCGAACATCCTTTTTCTTAATCACTATCCGTTGCTTAGGCTTTGAAATTATGAGCTGTTCATGCACTGCATCACTTATTCCACATTTTTCTTTTGGGCAGTAGTTTGATTTTTTATGTGTAATCATGTCTCTCTTAAACTTCCTGTAGGAGAGCTATTTCTAGGTGGGTTGCTATGCGCTTCCCTGAAAATTTTCAATTTTTTCCTAATTTTTCCTTACAAATATGGAATATTACAGAGCATAAAACAAATTCTGCGAAGCTTCTCGTTTTCATAGAGAGGTGAAAGTCCCTATGAAACCAAAATTTAAACCTTGCTTTGTGCCAGGTTTTGTTGCCCTCATAATCCTTGAGTTCGTCTACTATGAAATGTGCCTTGAATGGGAGAAAATGTGAGACTCAATGTAGGGAGGGAGAGAACATTTATATTTTATTAGATCTCCATGTGGGTAGAGACCTCTTCTAATGTTTTTGCTTCACGTTGATAAATTTGTATGCAACTCCGTCCTTTGTTGTTAGGGTAATGAATGAGAAGAACCCTTATAACCTTGTTGTTATGGTGTTATACATCAAGATTTTCACAATATTCAGAACACAGCAACCGTGATTGAATTATTTGCTTATTTAGTTGGATGAGACCTGAGAGTGCCTTCTAAAAAGTGCAAACTATAGAATTTTTTTAAGAAATGTTGAAGGACCTCTATCTATTTCTTGTATATGTATTAATTGATAATAAATGTAAGGTTGCAAGAAATTGTGTTTGAAGGTTATTTGTCATTGTAAAATCCTATAATGCTGTGTTTGTTTATACCATAATCAGGTACATGATTTGAGAAAATTGATTGCTGGTGATAGTCACTTACCAATTGAGTATTTAAAGCTTATTTTGCGAGGGAAGATATTGCATGACAACAAAGATGGAGATGATGTATACCTTCGACTCAATGATGGAGGTACTTCTACATATTATTCCAAATCATACTTTATTCTCTCAAGTTTGTAAAATGTTGGCTAAGATGCAATTTTTCATTGTTGGGAATGAGAATTATATTGGGAAATATTTTGGTAGTGTTCATTTTGTGGAATGTGTTGTTTGGGAAAATTTGTGAAAAAATTAATATTCACTTACCATTTATAACTTGCTTAAAGAGGCATAATTATTCTTGCAGAAATCATAATGCTCATAAGGAATCATGTGCAATAAGAAAGATAAGTGAGCAACTTAATCGCTGACGGGAACATATATACATATGGACGAGGTTTCCTAACTCAACTTTAGGAATTAAGTTTATTCTTTTTAGAATTCCTTTGAATTTCTAATGAGAATTATTTTTAATTTAGTTATTCTAATTGTAAAAAAGCTACATAAGTGGCAATAAGACTACAATATATCACGCTTGCATGCATTTATAATTCTTCGGGGTCTACTAAATTAGTTTTAATTTTTAGTTATTTTCATGGTTATTTTTAATTTTTTCGTCTTCCTCTTGCTTTCGCTTGCCCTGATAGATCTCTCGCAGAATTTTAAGGGCGGGTACAAGTTATGATTTAAAGTTAATAATTGATTTTAAAACATCATATAATTTCTAATATGATTGTAAATATGTTCATAATTATATTTCCCTCAGGCTCCATTCTTTTGGTTGAACATTTAAAAGTCCGGAACATCAATATTTTGGAACAAGAGGCAAGAGTCTGGGATGAGAGGGGAGAGGGTTTCTAATCCTTTTACACGATGGTATCTCAGATTTATGGAGTTCAAATTAATTAGAAGTTCCACATCCATGGAACTTAAAAAGTCCAAATTTTTTGGTGGAACTTAAAAGTCCCATATTTGTAGAACTTTTGAACTCCTTCGGAATAATATTGTTGTAGACATTAAGTAAAATTAGGCATGAAATAATGGAAGTTCTAGACTTTAAAAGTTCCACAAAAATAACGGATCCTAATAGGCGTTATGGTTAAGCATGACTTGTTATATTTTACAATAGAGGCATCAATACTAGAAGTGTATGTACTTTCTTTCCTAAGTCTACAGTTACAACCATGTTGCCTTTTTATAACCTTCCACAAATCATTTATGAAGGTTGTTATAAACCCAAAATTGGCTAGCTGCCCTAAAAATTAATTCTTTTCAAACTAGGGACATTCCTAACTTTATTTAGTTTCCACGTCTACCCATGATGAAGTTGCCTATTTGTCTCTAGACACCCCCTTTACCCTTGATGTTACAACATTCATTATCCCCAAGATAAACCTTCTCAAAATCACCCTATACATAAATTCTAAGAATATTATTATGAGCAATAGCATGAAAAGGAAGCACTAGAATTTATAAGCCAAGATTTAATATGGTTATAGAATGAAAGAATCAAAGCATCTTGAATGGTGTCAAGGTTGTTAAATTGTAAAATCGTTTTAGGACCTGATATAATTCAAACCGGGATTCAAATTGTAATTTGTAAGATTCAATCAATTTGTAAAAAAAAATTATTAAATAATAAACCAGAAAAATGGAATAATCCATTATCCAAAAGCTTTCTTTCATATCTATAGATGAAAGAAAGTAATGGATATTTCATTTCATACACTGTACAAACGTGAATGAACTCTATAAAACAAAACATAATCTTCAATATCATCAAAGATAAATCAACAAAAGTAAACTCATATAATCATGTTGTATGAAATCAAATATCAAAAGACTGGTACAATTAAAAAGACTAATAAAATAAACTATCAAGTTCACCCATAGTCCAACTCAACAACTTCATCCTCTTTCTTCTCTTTTCTTTCTCTTTTTTTTTTCTTATTTCACAGCAACAAAGAG
Source organism: Tetracentron sinense (assembly GCA_015143295.1). Taxonomy (NCBI): domain Eukaryota; kingdom Viridiplantae; phylum Streptophyta; class Magnoliopsida; order Trochodendrales; family Trochodendraceae; genus Tetracentron; species Tetracentron sinense. The sequence continues at coordinate 19,121,058 of CM026571.1, forward strand.
AAAATCCAAATAGGGATTTTGGCATATCTGGAACAGAGATTTTTTTCATTTCTCTCTTCTTACCTTTAGAAAATTGAAAGAATAAAAAATATTTTTTAAGTATTAGTCTGTAACAGGGTTTTGTAATCGAATCGCATGCATTGCATCAATCATACGATTTGAATCACAAAATGCAATCTAAATCGCAAATAAAATGAGATTTACTCAATTAAGATTTTCACTTGCGATTTGAATCGTCTTACCTTGGATTCGATTCAAATCACACGATTTGAATGGCAAATTGCAAGGATTTAACGACCATGAATGTTGTAACCTATGATGTTTGCTGAAAAAGGTCTTTGTTATTTGTGTTTCCCCATTTTGTTCTTTAAAGACCTACAAACCATCCTAAGATGTCCTTTTCTTTCTTAGTACCAATATTCAAAATTTGTCCTTGTTTATTATTATTTTAACTTGCTTCTTCAAGAGTTTGATTCACAGTTCCCCCCCTTTAGTAAGTTATTCCCCTGCTATACATGGTCAAAGCATTCCCTGATAATTCAACTGTAGATTTCTTGCAAACTTCATCACTCAAGATAGAATCCACTTATTCATCAAATTATAGAGAAGCAATCCCTAAAGAATTACTCAAATATATGACTGACTAAACCCATTTAACTATGCAACAGGGAAGATAAAATCAACAAAGCCCAAAATGTAGTCATCAAAATTGTTTCCTACAGAGCTTATTTGACTAGCTAATGTACTGAATTAGTTCAGATTTTCTGCTATAACACTTTCATCAGGTGCCTTCTTGTTAATAACTTTTCATCCGAAAAACCTTGTTGGTAGAATATTGTTCTTTGATACATATTTGACAGCAGTCATAAGATCATGAGTTGCTTTTTCTTTTTTAATATTAAATCTACATATATAGAAAGTAATAGTCTAACCATACCTAGAGAACCTTCCTATTGAGTAGTTCTCAGTTCCCACTGTGCATCTGCCATCCTTTATTCAATCTCAGGTGTCTTGGATTTCCCCTTTAATTGCAGATAAAGATCTTCTTGACAGGGGCAGAGCCAGGAAATTTTCATTGGGGGGGCCAAAATACACGTATAAAAAATGCTATTGGATTTGAGGGTATGAAACTTGGGGGTTCGGGAGCGTAGCCTCTGAGAAATTTTTTTTTGGGTTATTTTATTATTTGGAGTATTATTTTCCAATAATGTCCTTGAGGTCGCCACATGTTCCTATTGATACCCCTTAACTGTGGTTAAGATTCACCCACCTAGTCTTGATTTTTTTTTTAAATATCAAATTTTTTTCAAACCCTAGTTAAAAATCACTAACTCCTAAGGTTACAGAAATTTAATTTTTTTTTTCTAAAAACTAAGGATAAGTAAGTGAACCCTAAAAGTTGGTGAATTTTAACCATAGTTAAGGGGTGTCAATAGGGACATTTGTCAACCTAAAGGGCATAACCGGACTCCATTTGTCAAACTAAATCCATTGAATTTTTCAATCCATACCACTCCTCCAGACATTAATCCCACTCGATCCAACATCATTCTTTGATCATAACCAAAGCTTGGATACCAGTTTATTAGTGATCAGCAATACAAATAATGGAATAGTTGAGCAAAATTAGAAAAAAAAAAAGTTAAGATCATGCATAGAAACAGATTTTGTGGTTAGTAAATTACTTTTTCCTTGTATTGGTATTTGACAATTTTCTTATTTGTTTTATCAATAAGATTATGTGAGTAGTGTATTATAAAGAATCTTACTGATGAGTGATGACTTTGAAAAATATGATAAATCCACTGAATTGGGCATGCTGTAAAAAGACGGGTAGGATAATAAAATAAAACTCAAAGGACGGTATCAACATTTTGTATGGATACTTGTCTATTTCTTCTTCTGGAGTTTGGGAATGGCAAGTTGTTTCACCGCTACTCGTACCAGTGTCTGCATCCATGTCTGCACCTGGAAGCTCAAGTAAAGAGCTCAAATTCTTATAAATATAGTAGGAGGAGGCAGAGTGTACATGAATTTTCCAGAACCTTTCTTCTGCCCCAGAAAATGCCCGCACATTGTTAACTTTAAATCTTATCTATTATTATAGTCCATAAACTGTTCTGTACCCTCGCTTTATCTGGTCAGTGTGGGTTATAATATCTCTCTGTTATGCTATCCAAATGATAAACCCATGGACAATTGCAAGGAATTTCTTTTCTGCCATGGATGTTATCTGTGTACCATTATAATATTAGCTGATTCTCCTATATCTAATAACATAGGTTCTAATTTCTACTAGATATATGTTTTATGTTCTCCTGTTGAAAAAGGACTTGTTGATTTGATACAGAATGAGGTGATGTTTTAGCTACTTTTTAAAGTAGAGGTTTTTACCTCTAAAATCTCTAAGATGTAGACATGCAATTAACCTTCAACTTAACAATCTAAAGTCCAACTAAGCATAATTTTCAAATAAACTCTACTTTTTAGATTAGTGTTACCAAACACCACCTGAGTTTTTTTTTTTTTGTAAAATCTGGTCCAGTTTCATGAAAATTACTCTTTTGGGCATTTGTGGTATTTGGATTTTGTTTCTAGGCATTTTTGTTGTATTTTCCAGATTCCTTGATAGTAGCTGTTAAACCGAAGCCACCTGTTAAACATGCTCGATATGGCTTTGACGACGACGATGACGACGACGATGATCTGGTTAGGATTGACTAAGTAGTTCAATTGAACTGAACTAACATATAACTTCGATTAATTTAACAAAAAAGATTTTCCCTCACTGGACTTTATTTATTTTTTGTATATTAATTTTGATTTTTCAGAAGTTCCAGCTTCCACAATCAGCAAGTTGGTGGAAAAGGAGGCTTTTCTCTTTTCTTCATGACAAATTGAAGCTTCCTCGTAAGCATCCATTTGAATTATTTCTTCTGCGCTCAGAATTAGTTTGCATGATAGATAACTAATTCTTCTCATTGATATTGATAGATATCTTGTTGACGGCATTTTTCTCTATCAGTCCAAAGGCTTGGGCTGTTATCATTATATGGTTTGCATTGGCACCTGTTGCATACAGATGGGACCTAGGACCTTTATACGTTAGTTTACTTATTTTCTGGATTTCCTTTATTATGAACTTAATACATGTTTACAGGGGCAGAGCTAGGGGGCGGGGAGGGGCCATGGCCCACCCAAAATTCTTAAAAATTTATTATATTGTAGGTATAAATTTTTAAAAAAAAATACATAATATTTAAATTTTGTATATAGTGCCCCCCACCCCACCCCCACTTAAAAAAGAAAAGAAAAAGATGTAATTGTGGGAAGTTTGGCCCTTTCAAAATTTTGTAATTTTTTGTAGATGTATAATGTAAAGGGGACTGATTCTTTACGTGTTTGTGTGTCCCTTTTAACCCTAGTTAGATTTATTAACTTAGGAGTTAATTTATTTATATAAAAACCAAGGGTAGATGTATAAATCCCAAGGGTGAGTGAATCTTAACCACAGTTAATGGGTGCTAAAAGGGACATGTGTCAAGCAGGTGAGGCGGAACGTGCATGGGAAAAAACAATCTCAATAATATAAAAATATAGTTAATTTTATTTATATAATGGCTCTATCAATAGGGAGGACCCTTTTTTTCTTGTTATTGGACCTTTTTTGGAATGCAACATAAACGAATTTTATGACCATGATGGACCTACTACTCAAAAAAAAAAAAAAAAAAACTCAGTGACTATGCCCCCGAACCCCCAAGGCCCCATACCCCCAATCCTATTAATTTTCTTGATATATATACTTTGCCCCCCCCCCCCCCCCCCAAAGGAAAAATACCTGGATCCGCCCCTACCTGAATGCTTTAGTTTTTGCGACCTACTTTAGGAGATTGAGGTGGACCCTGGTCCTGGTTATAGGTCCTTAGAAGTCAGACCCAATGCTGACTGGCTTATCCCCCGGTAGCATGAGCCCAAGGGATAGATGAATGAGATATGCCCAAAAAATGAGTGAAAAAAAAAAAACCTCTTTGCCAAGTTGGTGCTAACACCGTCTTTAGGTCATTTTGAAGATGGTGCAAATAATGAAGCACGAACTAGTAATCTGAGCATCCAGTGTAGCAAAACACAATGGCACACACTGTAAAACATTACAACTGCTTTTTGGGGTACAGTGAACTGGACCCTTAACCTTTCTTATGTAATTACATACATGAAAAGCATCCTTACTTCTTTCATTGCATGTTACTATTATCTATTCAGATACTTGGGACCGGTTTTTCTATCATTCTCCTAAATCTTGGGCAGCGGCAACATGGTGATCTCAGGTACATTTCTTGATGTTGAACCCCCTAAAGTCACTAGATTGATGATAACTTGATATGTCAGCTGTAGATAATGACATATTCTTGATTTTATAAAAAGTGATTATATTACTCTTTATACTGTCTGTATATAACACTTTTATCTGTCATTTGTATCACATTTCATGTTAAGTTATCATCTTATACACGTCCCCTTCAAAATTTGAGAAAAAGAACAAAGTAAGTAAACTATTATTTTGGAGGGAAAGAAACCAAGGAAGATGCAGTTTGCCATTTCAGAGCAACTGTGATCCAGAAATAAAGATAAAAATTGTTGCTTTTGGGACTGGTAGAGACAAAGGTAAAAATTGTTGTTAGAATAGGCAGAATATTATACCTGCTCAAACTCGTTTTGTGCTGGTTTTTTTTTTTTTGGAAGCTTTTGCTTTTTCCTCAATAATGGACTTAAATCATTTTCTGATGTTTGTGGTAGTAGTTTCTTGCTCTCACACTTCATCTCCTTTCCGTCTTTTATTGTTGTGGCAAATTTACTGTAAACACTTGATTGAGAAGAAGAAAATGAGCACCTTATATCTCCCACTTTTGCCTGTTTGTATGAACGATCTCAAAAGATGTTTCAAATATGTCTCTATTTACTTCACTCGGTGATTCTGTTATTTCCTGTTTCCCCTCAATACCTGCAGTGCATATTCCATCTTCAATGAGGATTTCAGAGAGCTTCCTGGGACACTCAATGCAGATCGTCTTGATAGAGACATAAGGGTAGGTCAGTTCTGAGCCTCCTGCACCACTACTTATTATCATCCCAAATGTCTTTAAATGGGGGTGTTTGTTGCCCATCTACCCATATACTCTGAAATGTTGACCTTCATGAATCACTCATGAATTATGATATTTTCAAGAAATATAATTTTTATTCTTTTTTCATCCTAGCAGTATTTCTTTAATTTAAATATACATTATGTTCAAATGGGACGTACTAAAACAATGTTTGTCCAAAACAAATGGAGGAAAATAAGAGTTGGACAAAAAACTAATGTCCTGACTCTAGACCACCTAAAAGATTTCCTAGCTCAAAAATCTACTCTGACTGTTTGACCTTGGACCAGTTGCATTCTTTTGCAAAAAAGAGATAGAAATGGTTGTGAGGAAATGCTAATTGCGGGGTGATGGCTGTATGAAACAGAGAATAATTTCCTTCTTTTGAACAGTATAATAAAGAGAATAATACATACTAGATTTGTGTGGTTCATGGCGTTACTGACTACGTCCATAGGTGAAGACAATATGCAAGCTTCCACTGTAAGTGAAGAAAACAAAGATACAAAATAAGCCTGTAACATAGTCTTGTATAGATTCCTAAATACAATCCGCCTAGAATTGTTATTCTCAGTCCATAGTGTGCTATGAAGATGAGTGGATAGAATTCAAGACATATACAACAGCAATGAAAATTTTGGATGGTTTTGAGCCTCTGAAAGTCTGAGTTTCGGGCTTAGAAATCTTCTACACAGCTGTAAAACCCCATATTATCTCCCAAGTTTTGGAAAAAATAAATCTAAAAACAAATTAAAAGAAAGAAGATGCAGAATGATTTAATCAGGTTACATGATCAGAAATTGAGAAGAATTAGGAAATTGGGTTGAGCACTACCTCTATGTTTCTTCATTTCCAGTCCATCTTTCCAATGGTTCAGGGTAATGGAGGGTATTCCCATAAACTTAAAAGAAACAATCAATGTCTTTGAGGTAGCTCGTTGTCATTTCACAACTTGTAGGCAGCATGAAGTCTCCAAAGTATCGATGGGCAGCTCTACGCAATTTTTCAGTTATTTATTTAGGGTGGTGTTAGATGCACAACAATATTTGATGACTATACCCCATTAGTAAAAAAAATACTGATTGTACACCATTAAATTAATAAAATTACTTATAAATACTAAAAACAAAAAATAGCTAGAAAATTTATATATACGCACCATTTATAATTGTTATAGACTCTATGGTTGATAGGGATGACAATTTGTACCCGCCCCACCTGCCCGCCCCTATAGGGTCGGTTTTTTTTTCCAATCTAAATGGTTTTAGGGACGAGTTTAGTATTAAAAAAAACAGTTTCGGGGCATGGCCGATTTAAGTACACCATCCCCGCCCATCAGCACATAGTAGCAACACAAAATCTGCACATCATCACATCACATTACTTTCACCAGGTACATGCCCCATTAACTACAAACAGGGTTTTTTAATTTGCATCATGGTATTCCTTAGCTTCACCAGATCCCCAACTAAGCAAACAAGTCTTCTTTGTTCAAAGACAAACTACAACCGGCTCTTTATTAGAAGCACCCAAAGAGGTTGAAAATGACAAAGTAAAGTGCAAAACAAACCGTCATGGAATGGTAGTCATACAGAAGAAGAAAAAAAGAATCAAAAAAATCAATCGACTAGCATGATTTGTTCATTCCAGTTGCATCCTTGACAGCATCAGCAGCTCCCTTTACCTTGGATCGCCTACTGCACACTAGATCATTACGAAAGTACCCTTTGAGAGCGTAGTTTGATCTTTATAGTTGATATCAATGTTAGACCTCCCACGTGCATTCCCTTAAATCAGTAAAACCTGAAAAATAAAGTAATTTATACCAGCAAATCTTTCACCAGTAAATAAATTTGAAGATCATATAAGTTTCTAGTCATAGAAGGAAGTTAACATTACAACAGTGAAGAAAATAATACTTATGTTGAGTCATCTCACTTATTCCCGTTTTAATATATATATATATATATATATATATATATCACATTCATTGACAGAACTAACATTTTACACATCTCCAAGACTCCAACAGTAGGACGGACAAAGAGGTATTTCCACCAAATTACTTGGGAATATAGACTTAGTTGTACTCCAATTTGTCGGAGTAACTGGTCTTTTAAGAGAAATGTCGAGACTTCTTTTCGACATCCTGAGACAGGGCTTTCCTCATATTTGAGATAGCAATTCACAAAATCAAGTGAGAGACAAGATAAAAACGGATGCTTACCAATTTTATGTGGAAGATGTGGAGACTCACCTAATCATCTTCCTTCCCTGAGGAACATCGCTATCCAAGCTGAGGGATAATACAGAGAGTATGAGTATTGTCGTGTTTAGAAAGTATATACTCAAGAGTTTGATAATTTGAACTAAATATCTCTCCATAAATGGTGCTTTGATTCATAATCTTAAATTTGCTCTAACTGAAATTTCCTCATGTCTAACTAGTATTCTTTAGCATTAAAATTTATAGTAATTGTAAAAAAAAAAATGAAAAAAAGAAAAAATTATTACTAGACAGCCAATATTACCCAAACCTGTGCAGTCTTTGGCCATGGCCCGTGGATCAAGCAGTCCGGGTATCATATTACTAGACAGCCAATATTACTCATATCACTTATCACCTTATCTCTGCCATATTTACCTATTAAAATGTAAAACCAGAAAAGTACATTTTCCATGCTGCCACTTTGGGTGTAAGTCTCTTCATGATCCTAATTGGTTAGACTTTACCATTATCAATCCCTAAACACATTTCAATGTTACATATTTCATACTTGTTCCATTAGCGAAGCTTAATTTAGGAGCTTGAAGTTTCTTGCAAAAACTTAAGGACTAAGAACCATCAAAAGGAAACACTTCATGTGTTGAGAAAAGTGCTCACAAGGGAGCTGGGTAAAACTCTCATGCTGGAAAAACCTAGGGAAAACCTTAGGGATTCCCTTGGCTATTTCATCTGCAAAAGGAACATTGCATGCTGGAAAACCTTAAAATGGACATAAGGTTTCCAAGTAACAAAATTGGATTCTAACTTAACGGTGATATGCTACACTTTGATCTGAATCCACATCCCTACACAACCATGCAAAGGAAAGAGTTATAATCAATCATGGTTAAATTCTCACATCTTTTGTATTCAATTCCCCTCCTCCTGCAAGTGAGGTTGAATCTGTGGGCTGATCGCCATATGTTGGTTAGTATATGGTTTGCACAACTTAGCTACAACTTAAAATTGCAACACAAACATTCTTGTATAAAGAACCTTTTATTATATATGTTGTTGTTTCTACTAAGTTAGACTGGTATGCCTATTAGACATCGGCCTAGATACCCAATTTGTTTGGAAGATAACAACACCTTGTACTGCTGTACATGTAAAATGCCTCATCCATGAGAATGTCCATTCTGAACTCATTATTCATTCTCAAAATAGAGGGTCACATCCACAAATACTAACGGATAATAAACAACAAAACATAGGCAAGTTTCTATATTATAAGATCTTATTATACTATCCAGAGCAAAACATGTGTGTGGTCTCCTGCTCAATTTCAAAGTTCTGCAATACAGATATTTAAGTATAGACAGGCTACACTCCTATGTGAGGCAAGATCATCTCAGACCCGTCAATGACCCATTGATTGTTTCATGAGAGGGATCATGATTTGCATATCAATAGGCTTACATGATTTAAATAATCTGGATTTTCAACAAGTGAATTTTCTGAACATAAAAAATATTTTTGAACTAACCAACTATGCTGAAGTCTGGAGAAGTTAGCTTTAAACCAATGCACCAAAGGTTATTCATTGAGAGAAAAAGGAACAATTACTTCATAAAAATGCACTTTGATTAATAGGTTTCAATGTTGTTTCAAGAAAGATTCTATTGTTAAACTCCACTGCCATCCACATAACTAGTTAGGCGCTAAAATGAGAACTTAAAAAGAAAGGAAATCCAAAATAAGTGGGTAGTTCCTTAACCTGCATATGAATGGAGAGTACCATTTGGAACAAACTCTGAAATGATTATGCGCTCATTTCCTTTATCAACATAACCAAGTAGCTTTACTAAATTTTGATGTTCAATTTTGGCTAGCAGTTCAAACTTCATTGCTGAATTCAGTTCGTAGAGTCTCAAAGTAACTGGTCTTTTGAGAGGAATTAATGATGGACTTCCAAGATGGTCTTTTGAACATGAATCATTGTTCAGGCAAGTTAACTCAAAATGGGTAGAACTAAGTTGAACTGAGGTCTCCATTCTAAGCTAACTCAGCTTGGTACGTCCAACTAAGTAACTGGTCTTTTGAGAGGAATGAAGGACTTCTTTTCGACATCTCGAGACAGGGGTTTCCTCATATCTGATAGGGATTTACAAATCAGGTGAGAGACAAGATAAAAACGGATGCTTGCCAATTTTATGTGGAGGGTGTGAAGACTCACCTAGCCCATCTTCCTTCCACGAGTAATATCGCAAAACATGTCTATACATAAGATATCCAAGTTGTGGAATGAAACAGAGATAGCATGAGGTAAAAAAAATTTTAAACTTGCCCCAATTGAAATTCTCTAGCATTAAAATTTATAGTAATTGTCAAAAAAAGGAAAAAAAGAAGAATAAATGTGTCTTTTGCTGGATTGCAAAGATATATCCCCATTACCGTTCAATGTTTCTAACAGATCAAGAGCATATCAACTCAAAAGCAAAAGCAAAGGATTTGTCTTTCTTTCTTATTTAACAAACAAATCCCAGCAAGAACATTAAATTCGGACAAGGAGAAAGAGAAAAGGAAATTACACAAACCATGAATTCGTAAATAAAAGAATGCTACCACAAAAATAAATTATACTAACCATTATCTATCAACTGCATTTATTAATTGATTCAACTGTCTAATACTAATATGGAATCAATCATATTTCTAATTAAAAAAAATGCAGGCATTCCAACGTCCATCAATTTTTACTTATTCCTAGAAAGAGCATATAATCCTAGAAACAAATCTATACCAAAAAAAAAAAAAAATCAAAATATATTCCCTATCCACAACCCAAAAATAACCATATATATCTACACCCATATCACATCATTTGGCAGCTCAGATATAATTGTCTCTGGCTCTATCACTTGAGTCAACACTTTGATCCTTGAAGCATATGGAGTCGCCCAATCATCAACAATTGAATCATGATATTTGGTCCAATTGCAGGCGATAGGTGGCATTGGAGCATTCTCAACCATGTGTAGTTGGAAAAAATGATACTTGTGTATGTAACCAATAACGATGAGCTTGTGAGTAGCAGGAGGATGGGACTGTAGAGGTAGAAACGTAAGACATTGCTCTTTTGAAATATGTAGCAATACAACATTGTAATTTGAGGCAATGAAATGCCCCATGTCTGGCATAGACATCCAAAATTGAGGGCTAGCAGGAACTTCTTCACACCATAGGGTTATAGCCAATTCATATACTCTCTGTAAATCACCAAATAAGTTAGCATATTGTTGACTATGATTTTGTACTTCATAAGCCAAATCTTTTCTTACTTTACGCCAACCTTCTTCTCCTATTCCCATCAAACCTGCCACTACTCGAAATCCACAATGACCATCACCCACAACATCTATAACGTGTTGGATGAAATTAGACAAAGATAAAGGTAGACGCCTGATAATTTCACAAAAGCCCAACAATCGGTGAGTACATTTTTTGCCTTTCCTTATAGGGATCTTTTCCACATATTCAAATGCAGAAGGGTCACGTTTTGTTGATTGAGAATCTTTTGGTAACCGCTTAACTGATCCCTTTGGTCTGCCCCTTTGTTTAACTGGCACAACAAGTGATCGTCAATTTATTAAATCTCGTAGTAGCTACCATTCCGTAGAATAGTGACTAGTATGGTGTAACAACCCCAAAATCCTACAAGGCTAAAATAGGACTTTGGAAATCATCACATTTCTTAAACCTGCTTAAAATCTATGCATACAAGGCTACTACACAATTCTCCAAAAATGAGGATAAAAAAATTTCGATATATAAGCTATAACCAACCTGCACAAGTCTACGATCAACATCTACAACTCACTACAAACCAAAAGGTATGAAATACACAACTATAAAGAGTCTACTAAGCAACATCATCTGAAAGTCTAATACAAAACTCTCTCAACCAACGAAACATAAACTAAGATGTGTAGCCACCCAAGACTCCGGCTCCTTCCTCGATGGGCTCACCTTCTCCTCCTTCCTCGATGAAAGTCTCCTCAACCCACGGCTCCGCCGTGTATTCCTGCTCTAAACCTGCCAAGACAAAAGTCCGGCTGAGTACAAAAGTACTCGGTGTATATAAAATCCAACCGACAATAATAATATACCTGCACTTAGTTAGAAACATATCCAATAGCATAATAATATAATCAGAGTGCGGAAGAACGTGTCCGCATATACATCATATCATCACCTTGACTCGTGTACTTGTGAGAATCTTTGACTTAGAAGACAATATACTTATGAGCTGCTTATGCTTATGAGACCACGTGCTTGTGAGATGCTTATGCTTATGCACTTATTCAGATCATACAATGATGTGACATGCCGTTCTTGGCGGATACGGACCATGTCTAAGAAATCATATGGTTGGCATGCCGTTCTTGGCGGATACGGACCATGCTTTAGAATCAAATGGTTGACATGCCGTTCTTGGCGGATACGGACCATGCCATGCTTATGCTTATTCAGAATGTCATACGTATGCCATGCTCATGCTTGTGGTCCACATGTGTGACTTGTGAGACTCTTATCTTAACATACACGTGCATATGTGCTTAAGTGTCGAAATTAACATTCGAGTTGGTAATTGCTTAGATTCCGATCTGCCAATATGGAAACTCCACTATACTGTCCCATACCAAATAATTAGAGAATTCCAGGTTTGAGAGATTTTCCTCTAAGTTCTTATCTTCTCGACTATCAATTTCCATACAAGTAATTAGACATACTTAACAAACAATCACATATGCATATCTTATCATAATTCATAATCAATTTACCACAATTTCATAAGAGTATAATAGCATTTATCCTCTCAAGCATTTTCACAAACACCTTGAGTACGCATAATATGAATCCATTGTCCTTCTACATTTTCAAGCATTCATCAAACCATAATCTATCCATACAATCAATTCACCATTCACATCCACATATTAATCCCATCCTCCATACATTCTATCCACATTCTAATCCACATTTCCATCCATAATTAGCTTATTTCATAGAAAATTAGGAAAAATGCATCTAATCTCTATTCTACCATTCCTATCATATTAACATTCACAAAACATTAAAATAGGGTTGATTAGGTTAGTATATCGACCTTAGGGATCCTTCCCCTGGATCCAAATCGCTCCCAAGATGATTTGGGGAAGCTTTGAGGACGATCTCCAAGCATTCCTAGCGATATCCAAGCTATCTCCCTATTCTCAAAGCAATTTCTCCCTAAAAAAAACTCTAGGTTTCCTCTTCTCCCTTACCAATTTAGGTTAAAAAATAGCTTAGAACCTTAAAAACCCCAAAATAGAACCCTTATTTATAGCCCCAAGAGTTAAAATCCAAAAAAAATACTTTTTAAAACAAAATCCGGGTCCGTGTGCGATCGATCGCACCTAGACCCGAAAGGAAAACATAAAAACTCGCCTGAATGCGATCGATGGCAGAAATCTGCAATAAATCGTACTATTTTGTGATCGATCGCAGCTTATTTGCGATAGATCGCACCCCTGTTTTTCGGATTCCGACAGATTTTACCCCGCTTTAGTATTTTGACCATAACCTTTGACTCGCTTATCCGATTTTGATGATTAAACTTGCGTTGGATTCATCTTTCGAAGGGGAACAACTTCTTGTTTGAAAAAAATCCAAATTTTGAGTTTTAAAAGGTCTAAATGGGTCCACAAGTGGACTGATCTCTAATTTATCAGACAAAATATCGAAAAACCCATTTTTGACTTAGCTTAAACTCAAAATAAGGAAAAATATTAAACATGAACCTTGAAGAGGGTTCCAATACATTTCTAATGGTTTAAAAATCACTCAATTTCGATAAACGGTGACCAAACTAGAGCTTCCTAAAGTTCAGGGTTTATTATGACATCCCTCCCTTTTCAAGTTTGATTAAGCCTTAATAATACTACGCCAATTAGATATAAATGTACACGTATCAAAACATGATAATGATTATAATACCCCTAACACTTGCATAAAAAAAACATGAAAAAGATTCGGGTCTCTACATCCTCCCCCCCTTAACAGAATTTCGTCCCCGAAATTCACGTACCTTAGGTGAACAAGTGCGGGTACTTTTGGCGGACCTTGGCTTCTCTCTCCCAAGTAGCCTCTTCTCTCGAGTGATGCTCCCATTGCAAGAGTACAAGAGGAATGATCTTAGAACGCAAAACTTGCTCATTCTGATTCAAAATTCGAGCCGGTTGCTCCACTAGAGTTAAATCTTCCCGAATTTCCAACGGTTCCAAATCAATGTCGCGTGAAGGATCCGAAATATACTTCCTGAACATAGAAATGTGAAAGACATTATGCACACCTGCCATGTGAGGTGGTAAGGCAACCCGATAAGCAACTTCCCCGACTCGGGTGATGATCTCAAAATGACCCACATATCTCGGACAAAGCTTGCCCCGCTTGCCGAACCTCATCACCCCCTTCGTAGGTGAGATCTTTACACACACAATATCTCCAACTTGGAACTCAAGATCTCTCCTCCGAGTATCGGCATAGCTCTTCTGTCTACTCTGAGTTGCCTTCAACCTCTCCCTGATCAACTGAACTCTATCCACAGTCTGACCAACGAGCTCGGGACGTAAAAGCTTCCTCTCGCCAACTTCGTCCCAACACAAAGGTGAACGACAACTCCTCCCATAAAGTGCCTCAAATGGAGCCATCTGAATACTCGCTTGATAGCTATTGTTGTAGGCAAACTTAACCAACGGTAGGTGATAAACCCAACTCCCCTGGAAGTCCAACATGCAAGCCCGTAGCATGTCCTCTATGATCTGGTTCACCCTCTCCGGTTGCCCATCTGTTTGCGGATGAAATGTGGTACTAAAATCCAAATGGGAACCCATAGCATGCTGAAAACTCTTCCAGAACTTGGAAGTAAATCTCGGCTCTCGATCAGAAACAATACTAACTGCACTCCATGCAAACGGACTATCTCCTTGATATAGAGGTTAGCCAATTGGTTAGAGTTGAAAGTGGTCCGATACGGAAGAAAGTGAGCTGACTTAGTCAATCGGTCGACCACAACCCAAATGGCATCAAAGTTCTTAGTCGTCTTTGGCAAACCAACAACGAAATCCATGGAGATATTTTCTCACTTCCACTCGGGAATAGGAAGAGATTGAAGAAGTCCTGCCGGTCTTCGGTATTCGGCCTTCACTTGTTGACACACCAAACACTTTGACACAAAGGTATCCACATCTTTCTTCATACCTTTCCACCAGAAATACTTCTTGAGGTTCTGGTACATCTTAGTACCTCCCGGATGGACAGTGTACTTGGACTTATGTGCTTCATCCAAAATCTTCCTTCTCAACTCTTCATTATCCGGAACGCAAAGTCTACCCTTGAAACAAACTCCACCATCTTTCCAAGAGAAATCCTTAAACCCGCTGCTAAGCGACTTGTTCATGGCAGCGTGCAGTTCTCCATCATTCCACTGCAGGTCTTTAATCCTATCCAAAAAGGTTGGCCTAACCATAATGTTAGCCAACAAGGCTCCAGACGCTCCCACTCTGAAACCTGCATCAAGGCTAAACACCTCTTCAAGTAGCTTCCATTCTTGGACCATCAAGTGTGCCAAGAACCTAGTAGGTCTCCTACTTAGCGCATCTGCCACCACATTTGCTTTTCCCGGGTGGTACTGGATAGAGCAATCTTAATCCTTGAGGAATTCCACCCAGCGACGTTGCCTCAAATTCAGCTCTTTTTGTGAGAACAAATACTTTAGACTCTTGTGATCGGTGAAGACTTC
Organism: Tetracentron sinense; assembly: GCA_015143295.1. Taxonomy (NCBI): domain Eukaryota; kingdom Viridiplantae; phylum Streptophyta; class Magnoliopsida; order Trochodendrales; family Trochodendraceae; genus Tetracentron; species Tetracentron sinense. The sequence continues at coordinate 19,136,251 of CM026571.1, forward strand.
AAACTGCGCACCGTACAAGTAGTGTCTCCAGATCTTGAGAGAAATACTAAAGCTGCCAACTCTAAATCATGGATAGGATAATTCTTCTCGTGGTCTTTGAACTGTCGAGAAGCATAGGCAATAACTTTCTCGTGTTGCATAAGAACACAACCTAACCCAATGAGTGAGGTGTCGCTATACACCACAAAACCTTCACTACCGGATGGAACAGTCAAGATCGGAGCGGTGGTGAGACGCTTCTTCAACTTAAGAAAACTCGTTACATTTCTCGTTCCATTCGAATTTGGCGTTCTTTCGAGTTAGATGAGTAAGTGGAGCTGCCAAACTGGAAAATCTTTCTACAAATCTTCGATAATATCCAGCTAGGCCCAAGAAACTTCGTACCTCTGTAACACTCTTTGGCCTTCCCCATCCTTCCACTGCTTCTATCTTGGAAGGGTCCACAGAAATCCCTTCTCTAGAAACCACATGGCCTAGAAATGTTACCTTTCTAGCCAAAACTTGCACTTACTAAGCTTAGCATATAGCTTATGCTTACGAAATGTCTTTAGTGTGATCCGGTGCATCTCGTGCTCCTTTTGTGTCCGGGAGTACACTAGAATGTCATCCACAAACACGATCACAAAGCGGTCCAGAGTCGGTTTGAAGATTCTATTCATGAGATCCATGAATGCTGCCGGAGCATTTTTTAAACCGAACGGCATGACTAGGAATTCACAATGCCCATATCTGGTCTTGAATACAGAGTTAGGCATATCTTCCGCCTTTATCTTCAACTGATGGTAGCCTGACCTTAAATTAATCTTGGAGAAATACTTAGCTCCTTGCAACTGGTCAAACAAGTCATCGATCCTAGGCAAAGGATATTTGTTCTTAATAGTGACCTTGTTCAGTTGCTGATAGTCGATGCACATCCTCATCGAACCATCCTTCTTCTTCACAAATAAAACAGGAACTCCCTAAGGTGATACACTTGGGCGGATAAACCCAAGACCAAGCAATTCATCAATCTGCTCCTTAAGCTATTTCAACTCTACTGGAGCCATCCTATACGGAGCTTTAGAGATAGGTGCCGTACCCGGAGCCAACTCGATTGCAAACTCTACTTCTTTATCTGGCGGTAAACCGGGCAAGTCTTTGGAAAAGACATCCATGAATTCCTCAACAACAGGGATACTTGAGGAATCCGGTGCTTCCGAGGTAGTAAGACTCAATGCCGCAAAATGTGCTAAGTCTTTCTTCTTCAACCATTGGAAACGAAAAGGAAGTTCACTGATTGGTCTAAAGTTAACTACCTTCCCAAAACAATCAACATGCCCATGGTATTTGGAAAGCCAATCCATGCCTAGAATGACGTCAAAGTCTTGGAACTCAAGGACAATCAAATCAGCTGGCATCTCTTTCTGACCCACTCGAATATCACAATCTCGATAGACCTTATCAGTGATGACTGAACTACCGACAGGAGTAGCGATAGACAATTCACGATCTAACAGACTAGGCTCCATCGGAAACTCTTGTGCAAAACTAGGTGTAACGAAGGAGTGAGTAGATCCAGTATCGATCAAAATATGAGCGAGAAAATCATTTATCAACAATGAGCCTGAATTAAATACACAAAGCCAATTTTGTCAAATCATGAATGTATACATACATCATACATCATAATACATAATATTTAATATCACACGCATAGCATGAGATCAATATTTTAATTAACTGAAATATTTTAATTAACTGAAAACACAATTAGACATACCCTGCACAACGTTGTCGGACGCCTGTGCATCTCGCTCCGAGGTAGCTAACACTCGACCCTGAGCTGATTAGCGAGGCTGCTGAGGTCTAGTGCCTTGTGGTGGCCTCTGCTGCATGGATTGCCTGCCTGGGGGCCTGACACCCTATAGCTGAGTCGGCTGAAGGCCCTGCTGAAAGTGGAGTGGGCAATCTCGGATCCGGTGTGAGACATCTCCACAATGAAAACAACCTATAGTAAGTGCCCTACACTCTCCTACTCTATGCATCTTTCCGCACTGGCGGCATGCATCATACAACTGGGTCCCAACAGTAGGCAGAGCCACCTGAGATGCTCGAGGGGCTGCCTGAGTAGGCCTCTGATACGGGGTAGGCCTAGCAATGGCCATAGGACCCGACATCCTCGGCCTCTTGTCCTGGGGACCAAACCTGCTTGCTTGCATCTTCTCCCTCTTCTTCAAAAATTTCTCTGAATTCTTCTCAGCTATCAAGGCGTGTTGATACACCTCCCTCCATGTTTCGAGATGAAGTATCGAAACCTTCTCCCGAATAAAATCATTCAAGCCTCGCTCAAACCACTTTGCCTTTATTCTCTCTATAGCAATCAAGTGAGGAGCGAACCTAGAAAGCTCTACAAACTTGGCCTCATACTCGGCAACTGACATCTTCCCTTGCTCCAAGGTAGAGAATTCAATCTCCTTCTGATCTCTCACAAACACCGGGAAGTATCTTTCGTAGAAGATGTCGAGGAACTCTCCTCAAATCCACTCTTGTCCAACTCGCACTTCATTCCTCTACCTAGATGCAGCCCTCCACCAATGCTCCGCTTCGCCTTCCATGACGAAGGAGGCCCATTTTACCCTCTGTTCATCGGTGGCCTCAAGCACGGAAAAATCTTCTCTAGTTGCATGATCCACAACTCGGCAACTGAGGGATCCGTACTACCATAGAAGGCTGGAGGACTCATCCTCCTAAAAGCTTCCACTCCGTTGTGATGGGGTGGGTGAACATCAACCTGCCTCTCTTGCCTAGCTTGACCTGCCACTAGTAATGCAGTTTGCTGAGCCAGAATTTCAGCCTGCCTCTCCATGGCTGCAGCAATAGCCTCCATAGCCCGACCTACATTAGCTTGGGGGTACCATTTGGAGTATCCCCATCAGTCACACTGGCACCGCCATTCCGATTATTTCTTCCGCCTCTCCTCATATCTATAATCCTGAGAAGAAGAAGACAATCCATTTAGAAACACACTCACATAAATTCCTAAGTCTAGGTTAAATCAAAGCCCAATCCTCAAATTTTTTTTTTAATTTTAAATCCTGAACTTGATGTTGCTTCCCTAAAGTTGATATCTTCCTACTTCCTGTACTTAAAATTTTAGCCCTAAGGACTCTAATGCCTTGGGCTCTGATACCACCTCCGTAACGACCCCAAAATCCTACAAGGCTAAAATAGGACTTTGGAAATCGTCACATTTCTTAAACCTACTTAAAATCCATGCATACAAGGCTACTACACGATTCTCCAAAAATGAGGATAAAAAAATTTCGATATATAAGCTATAACCAACCTGCACAAGTTTACGATCAACATCTACAACTCACTATAAATCAAAAGGTATGAAATACACAACTATAAAGAGTCTACTAAGCAACATCATCTGAAAGTCTAATACAAAACTCTCTCAACCAACGAAACATAAACTAAGAGGTGTTGCCACCTAAGACTCCGGCTCCTTCCTCGATGGCCTCACCTTCTCCTCCTTCCTCGATGAAAGTCTCCTCAACCCACGGCTCCGCCATGTACGCCTGCTCTAAACCAGCCAAGACAAAAGTTCGGCTGAGTACAAAAGTATTCGGTGTATATAAAATCCAAACGACAATAATAATATACCTGCACTTAGTTAGAAACATATCCAATAGCATAATAACATAATCAGAGTGTGGAAGAACGTGTGTGCATTTACATCATTTCATCACCTTGACTCGTGTACTTGTGAGAATCTTTGACTTAGAAGACATTATACTTATGAGCTGCTTATGCTTATGAGACCACGTGCTTGTGAGATGCTTATGCTTATGCACTTATTCAGATCATACAATGAGGTGACATGCTGTTCTTGGCGGATACGGACCATGTCTAAGAAATCATATGGTTGGCATGTCGTTCTAGGCGGATACGGACCATGCTTTAGAATCAAATGGTTGACATGCCATTCTTGGCGGATACGGACCATGCCATGCTTATGCTTATTCAGAATGTCATACGTATGCCAGGCTCATGCTTGTGGTCCACATGTGTGACTTGTGAGACTCTTATCTTAACATACACGTGCATATGTGCTTAAGTGTCGAAATTAAATTCGAGTCGGTAATTGTTTAGATTCCGATCTCCCATCATGGAAACTCCACTATACTGTCCCATACGAAATAGTTAGAGAATTCCCGGTTTGAGAGATTTTCCTCTAAGTTCTTATCTTTCCGACTATCAATTTCCATACAAGTAATTAGACATACTTAACAAACAATCACATATACATATCTTATCATAATTCATATCACAATTCATAATCAATTTACCACAATTTCATAGGAGTATAATAGCATTTATCCTCTCAAGTATTTTCACAAACACCTTGAGTACACATAATATGAATCTATTGTCCTTCTACATTTTCAAGCATTCATCAAACCATAATCTATCCATACAATCAATTCACCATTCACATCCACATATTAATCCCATCCTCCATACATTTCCCATCCTCCATACATTCTATCCACATTCTAATCCACATTTCCATCCACTTTTCCATCCATAATTAGCTTATTTCATAGAAAATTAGGAAAAATGCATCTAATCTCTATTCTACCATTCCTATCATATTAACATTCACAAAACATTAAAATAGGGTTGATTAGGTTAGTATATCGACCTTAGGGATCCTTCCCCTGGATCCAAATCGCTCCCAAGATGATTTGGGGAAGCTTTGAGGATGATCTCCAAGCTTTCCTAGCGATATCCAAGCTATCTCCCTCTTTTCCAAGCAATTCTTCCCTAAAAAAAACCCTAGGTTTCCTCTTCTCCCTTACCAAATTAGGTTAAAAAATAGCTTAGAACCCTAAAAACCTCAAAATTGAACCCCTATTTATAGCCCCAAGAGTTAAAATCCAAAAAAAATACTTTTTAAAACAAAATCCGGGTCCGCGTGCGATCGATCGCACCTTTGGTGCGATCTATCGCACCTAGACTCGAAAGGAAAACATAAAAACTCACCTGAATGTGATCGATCGCAGAAATCTGCGATAGATCGCACTATTTTGCTATCGATCGCAGCTTATTTGCGATAGATCGCATCCCTGTTTTTCGGATTTCGACAGATTTTATCCCGCTTTAGTATTTTGATTGTAACTTTTGACTCGCTTATCCGATTTTGACGATTCAACTTGCGTTGGATTCAAATTGTGAAGTGGCACAACTTTCATGTTTAACAAAAATCCAAATTGTAAGTCTTAAATGGTCTAAATGGGTCCACAAGTGGACTGATCTTAAATTTATCAGGCAAAATATCGAAAAACCCATTTTTGACTTAGCTTAAGCTCAAAATAAGGAAAAACATTAAACATGAACCTTGAAGAGGGTTCCAGTACCTTTCTAATGGTTTAAAAATCACTGAATTTTGATAAATGGTGACCAAACTAGAGCTTCCTAAAGTTCAGGGTTTATTATGACATCCCTCCCTTTTCAAGTTTGATTAAGCCTTAATAATACTACGCCAATTAGATATAAATGTACACGTATCAAAACATGATAATGATTATAATACCCCTAACACTTGCATAAAAAAAACATGAAAAAGATTCGGGTCTCTACATCCTCCCCCCCTTAACAGAATTTCGTCCCCGAAATTCACGTACCTTAGGTGAACAAGTGCGGGTACTTTTGGCGGACCTTGGCTTCTCTCTCCCAAGTAGCCTCTTCTCTCGAGTGATGCTCCCATTGCAAGAGTACAAGAGGAATGATCTTAGAACGCAAAACTTGCTCCTTCCGATCCAAAATTCGAGCCGGTTGCTCCACTAGAGTTAAATCTTCGCGAATTTCCAACGGTTCCAAATCAATGACATGTGAAGGATCTGAAATATACTTCCTGAACATAGAAATGTGAAATACATTATGCACACCTGCCATGTGAGGTGGTAAGGTAACCCGATAAGCAACTTCCCGACTCGGGTGATGATCTCAAAAGGACCCACATATCTCGGACTAAGTTTGCCCCGCTTGTCGAACCTCATCACCTCCTTCGTAGGTGAGATCTTTACAAACACAAAATCTCCAACTTGGAACTTAAGATCTCTCCTCCGAGTATCAGCATAGCTCTTCTGTCTACTCTGAGTTGCCTTCAACCTCTCCCTGATCAACTGAACTCTATCCACAGTCTGACCAACGAGCTCAGGACCTAAAAGCTTCCTCTCGCCAACTTCGTCCCAACACAAATGTGAATGACAACTCCTCCCATAAAGTGCCTCAAATGGAACCATCTGAATACTTGCTTGATAGCTATTGTTGTAGGCAAACTCAACCAACGGTAGGTGATCAACCCAACTCCCCTAGAAGTCCAACATGCAAGCCCGTAGCATGTCCTTTATGATCTGGTTCACCCTCTCAGTTTGCCCATCTGTTTGCGGATGAAATGCCGTACTAAAATCCAAATGGGAACCCATAGCATACTGAAAACCCTTGCAGAACTTGGAAGCAAATCTCGGGTCTCGATTAGAAACAATACTAACTGGCATTCCATGCAAACAGACTATCTCCTTGATATAGAGGTTAGCCAATTGGTTAGAGTTGAAAGTGGTCCGATACGGAAGAAAGTGAGCTGACTTAGTCAATTGGTCGATCACAACCCAAATGAAATCAAAGTTTTTAGTCGTCTTTGGCAAACCAACAATGAAATCCATGGAGATATTTTCCCACTTCAACTCGGGAATAGGAAGAGATTGAAGAAGTCCTGCCCGTCTCCGGTGTTCGGCCTTCACTTGTTGACACACCAAACACTTTGACACAAAGGTAGCCACATCTTTCTTCATACCTTTCCACCAGAAATACTTCTTGAGGTTCTGGTACATCTTAGTACCTCCCGGATGGACAGTGTACTTGGACTTATGTGCTTCATCCAAAATCTTCCTTCTCAACTCTTCATTATCTGGAACGCCAAGTCTAACCTTGAAACAAACTCCACTATCTTTCCAAGAGAAATCCTCAAACCCGCTGCTAAGCGACTTGTTCATGGCAGCATGCAGTTCTCCATCATTCCACTGCAGGTCTTTAATCCTGTCCAATAAGGTTGGCCTAACCATAATGTTAGCCAACAAGGCTCCAGACGCTCCCACTCTGAAACTTGCATCAAGGCTAGATACCTCTTCAAGTAACATCCATTCTTGGACCATCAAGTGTGCCAAGAACCCAGTAGGTCTCCTACTTAGCGCATCTGCCACCACATTTGCTTTTCCCGGGTGGTATTGGATATAGCAATCATAATCCTTGAGGAATTCCACCCAACGTCGTTGCCTCAAATTCAGCTCTTTTTGTGAGAACAAATACTTTAGACTCTTGTAATCGGTAAAGACTTCAAATTGCGCACCGTACAAGTAGTGTCTCCAGATCTTGAGAGCAAATAGTAAAGCTGCCAACTCCAAATCATGGGTAGGATAATTCTTCTCGTGGTCTTTGAACTGTCGAGAAGCATCGGCAATAACTTCTCGTGTTGCATAAGAACACAACCTAACCCAATGAGTGAGGCATCGCTATATACCACAAAACCTTCACTACTGGATGGAACAGTCAAGATCAGAACGGTGGTGAGACGCTTCTTCAACTCAAGAAAAATCTTCTCACATTTCTCATTCCACTCGAATTTGGCGTTCTTTCGAGTTAGATGAGTAAGCGGAGCTGCCAAATTGGAAAATCCTTCTACAAATCTTCGATAACATCCAGCTAGGCCCAAGAAACTTCGTACCTCTGTAACACTCTTTGGCCTTCCCCATCCTTCCACTGCTTCTATCTTGGAAGGGTCCACAGAAATCCCTTCTCCAGATACCACATGGCCTAGAAATGCTATCTTTTCTAGCCAAAACTCGCACTTACTAAGCTTAGCATATAGCTTATGCTCACGAAGTGTCTTTAGTGTGATCCGGAGATGCATCTCATGCTCCTTTTGTGTCATGGAGTACACTAGAATGTCATCCACAAACACGATCACAAAGCGGTCCAGAGTCGGTTTGAAGATTCTGTTCATGTGATCGATGAATGCTGCCGGAGCATTTGTGAAACCGAACGGCATGACTAGGAATTTAAAATGCCCATATCTGGTGCTGAATGCAGACTTAGGCACATCTTCCGCCTTTATCTTCAACTGATGTTAGCCTGACCTTAAATCAATCTTGGAGAAATACTTAGCTCCTTGTAACTGGTCAAACAAGTCATCGATCCTAGGCAAAGGATATTTGTTCTTGATAGTGACCTTGTTCAGTTACCGATAGTCGATGCACATCCTCATTGAACCATCCTTCTTCTTCACAAAAAAAAAAATAGGAGCTCCCCAAGGTGATACACTTGGGCGGATAAACCCAAGACCAAGTAATTCATCAATCTGCTCCTTAAGCTCTTTCAACTCTACTAGAGCCATCCTATATGGAGCTTTAGAGATAGGTGCCGTACCCGGAGCCAACTCGATTGCAAACTCTACTTCTCTATCTGGCGATAAACCGGGAAAGTCTTTGGGAAAGACATCCATGAATTCCTCTACAACAGGGATACTTAAGGAATCCGGTGCTTCCGAGGTATTAAGACTCAATGCCGCAAAACGAGCTAAGTCTTTCTTCTTCAACCCATAGAAATGAAAAGGAGGCTCACTGATTGGTCTAAAGTTAACTACCTTCCCAAAACAGTCAACATGCCCGTGGTATTTGGAAAGCCAATCCATGCCTAGAATGACGTCAAAGTCATGGAACTCAAGGACAATCAAATCAGTTGGCATCTCTTTCTGACCCACTTAAATATCACAATCTCGATAGACCTTATCAGTGATGACTGAACTACCGACAGGAGTAGCGATAGACAATTCACGATCTAACATACTTGGCTCCATCCGAAACTCTCGTGCGAAACTAGGTGTAACGAAGGAGTGAGTAGATCCAGTATCGATCAAAATATGAGCGAGAAAATCATTTATCAACAATGAGCCTGAATTAAATACACAAAGCCAATTTTGTCAAATCATGAATGTATACATATATCATACATCATACTACATAATATTTAATATCACACCCATAGCATCAGATCAATATTTTAATTAACTGAAATATTTTAATTAACTGATAACACAATTAGACATACCCTGCACAACGTTGTCCGATGCTTGTGCATCTCGCTCCGAGGTAGCAATCACTCGACCCTAAGCTGATTGGCGAGGCTGCTGAGGTCTAGTGCCCTGTGGTGGCCTCTACTGCATGGACTACCTGCCTGGGGGCCTGACTCCCTGTGGCTGAGTCTGTCGCGACCCAAAACCCACCCTAGGAGTTAGAGTGAACTTTGGACGACTAATCATAACTTGCATGACTTGCTTGACCAAAATAACCTGCAATAGACCTGGAGCATACACGAAAGAGGACAATAATAACGGAAACATAAACTATAAAGCACAACGGAAGTCTAACAACCTCTATGTATATACATGTAACCCAAGTTTGATACAAAAAGGAAATCAAAACAAAGAATGCGGACATGCCCGCCAAAATACATGGATATAACTCTCTAGCTCACCCACAGCTCTATCACTTAGAATCTATAACCACTACCTAATAGTAGCCTTCTACCGGAGGTTCCTCCAAAGGTTCCTCGACGTACTCCTCCTCCACCCATGGACCAGGAGCACAGACATCAAAAGGAGCAGCCGCTCCGCTATCACCTGCCGACATAAGAAGTACGGCTGAGCATGGAATACTCAGCGGGTACCAAATGCTAACCAATAGTCATAGCATAAAAATGGCAATACATAAGTCAGGAGCAATTCATATATATTGAACAGGAACAATTTATTTCATACAAGGAAGTAAAGCAATTTATAATCATGCTTGCATTTCGTAAAAAGCCGATAAAACCCTCGAAAACACCGTGCACTTGACTTGACTTAAGTACCATTTTCGTGCTTGAAAACTCGTCTTGTCTATCTTGCTTGATTCTTGTAGATCGTGTCATGTCATGCATGTCATGCGTGCTTGCTTGTGATCATGTAACTTGTGAGATACACTTGTAAGATGTACTTGTGAGATGCGCTTGTGAGATGCCTTGAGAGGGAAGGGAGACCCTTCTTTATGCAATGCACTTGAGAGGGAAGGGAGACCCTTCTTTATGATATGTATGTATGTACTTGCGAGGGAAGGGAGGCCCTTCTTTATGCTATGCACTTGTGAGTGAGGGGAGACCCCTCGTGGAATGTTTGTTCTTGTTTTCTTGTGAAAAGTGAGGTAAAACATATCGTAGGATATGCCCCACCTCTAAATCCCATTCTTGAAAAACGTCGGTAACCCATGTCATGCATGCGTGCTCGTGAGATCGTGTGCATACTTGCATTTGGAATTACATATGACAATTTGGGTAATTCATAAAGCATAGCATATCACAATTTAAGCAAGTAATAATTTACACATTTTAAGAAATGTAAGAAACACACTATCATAAGCCCTAACAATTTCATGAATAATTAAGCATGTATTCCCTTAATTTATCACTCATTTTATTCACCTTAGCATTTCATCAAACATAGGGTGTGTTCATTATTTTCTTAACCTAGGTCATGCTTTTCTAGGTGGGTTATACTCACATCACACTTGTATGTTTATTATTTGCACAATGCCCTTCCCATTTCATTCATCACAACCATACATACGGCATCCAATCGCCCATTCCGTCTCCATTCACCATTCACACCCATCCATCTTATAGCACATGTGTAAATGAAAGAAAACAAAGAGAAATAAAGGAAAAGAAGGAACTATAACTAGGAGGGTAGCAAGAAGTACCGACCTTGAAAAATGAGGGAAGGAACTCTCCTCCAAAACGTGCGTGTAGATGCTACCCTAGCTTGAGGAGAGTGCTTGAACCGGAATCTTGAAGAAATCCAAGCTTGAGGTGATTATGGGTCTTGAAACCCCTTTGATTTCTCCCCAAAGCAAACCCTAGGTTTGGAAACCCTTCTCCTTTCTCTCTATCTCTCAAAAGACTCTAAGGGTTGTGTATGAACCCTCAAATGATCGGGCAAAGCCTTTAAGGCATGAGTGAAACGCCCAAAAGACGAAAACACCCTTAATGAAAATTCTGCAAAAACACGAAGACCGAGCGATCGGTGTTTATGACCGATCGATCGGTTGCTTACCGAGTGATCAGTGTGTTGACCGAGCTCTCGAACAAAAATCAATTCTCTGGAAAATTTCCCCATACAAAAATCCTGACCAGTCGATAGCTACCGATCGATCGGTTTAGGACCGATCGATCGCTCCATGGACCGAGCGATCGGTTGCCTGCAGGTCCAAACTGTTTTAGCCATATCTTTTGACTCGCTCGTCGGATTTTGACGATTCAACTTGCGTTGGGTTCGTACTTCGAAAAGGCACATTTCTGATGTTTCGGAATTTTCAATTTCTTTCTTATTTATTAATTGTACTACTTTAAAGGTAAATTGGCTACGAAAGTGCTATGTATTAAGCATGAAAAAGTCTGGGACTCTACAGAGTCGGCTGAAGTCCCTGCTGAAAGCAGAGTGTGTAATCTCAGATCTGGTGTGAGACATCTCCACAATGAAAACAACCTCCAATAAGTGCCCTACACTCTCCTACTCTATGCCTCTTTCCGCACTGGCTGCATGCATCATACAACTGGGTCCCAACAGTAGGCGGATCCACCTGAGATGCTCGAGGGGCTGCCTGAGTAGGCCTCTGATACGGGGTAGGCCTAGCAATGGCCATAGGACCTGACATCCTCAGCCTCTTGTCCTGGGGACCAAACCTGCTTGCTTGCATCTTCTCCCTCTTCTTCAAAAATTTCTCTGAATTCTTCTCACCTATCAAGGCATGCTGATACACCTCCCTACATGTTTCGAGATGAAGTATCGAAACCTTCTCCCGAATAAAATCATTCAAGCCTCGCTCAAACCTCTTTGCCTTCATTCTCTCTGTAGCAATCAAGTGAGGAGCGAACCTAGAAAGCTCTACAAACTTGGCCTCATACTCGGCCACTGACATCTTCTCTTGTTCCAAGGTAGAGAATTCAATCTCCTTCTGATCTCTCACAAACACCGGGAAGTATCTCTCGTAGAAGATGTCGAGGAACTCTCCCCAAGTCCACTCATGTCCAGCTCGCACTTCATTCCTCTGCCTAGATACAACCCTCCACCAATGCTCTGCTTCGCCTTCCATGACGAAGGAGGCCCATTTTACCCTCTGTTCATCGGTGGCCTCAAGCACGGAGAAAATCTTCTCTAGTTGAATGATCCACAACTCGGCAACTGAGGGATCCGTACCACCATAGAAGGCTGGAGGACTCATCCTCCTAAAAGCTTCCACCCCGTTGTGACGGGGTGGGTGAACATCAACCTGCCTCTCTTGCCTAGCTTGACCTGCCGCTAGTAATGCAGTTTGCTGAGCCATAATTTCAGCCTGCCTCTCCATGGCTGCAGCAATAGCCTCCATAGCCCGACCTACATTAGCTTGGGGGGTACCATCTGGAGTATCCCCATCAGTCACACTGCAACCTCCATTCCTATTTCTTCTTCCACCTCTCCTCATTACTTCTTCCACCTCTCCTCATATCTATAATCCTGAGAAGAAGAAGACAATCAATTTAGAAACACTCACATAAATTCCTAAGTCTATGCTAAATCAAAGCTCAATCCTCAACAATTTTTTTTTTTTTTAAATCCTGAACTTGATGTTGCTTCCCTAAGGTTGACATCTTCCTACATCCTATATTTAAAATTTTAGCCCTAAGGACTCTAATGCCTTGGGCTCTGATACCACCCCTGTAACGATCCCAAAATCCTACAAGGCTAAAATCAGACTTTGGAAATCGTCACATTTCTTAAACCTGATTAAAATCCATGCATACAAGGCTACTATACGATTCTCCAAAAATGAGGATAAAAAAATTTCGATATATAAGCTATAACCAACCTGCACAAGTCTACGATCAACATCTACAACTCACTATAAACCAAAAGGTATAAAATACATAGCTATAAAGAGTCTACTAAGCAACATCATCTGAAAGTCTAATACAAAACTCTCTCAACCAACGAAACATAAACTAAGAGGTGTAGCCACCCAAGACTCTGGCTCCTTCCTCGATGGGCTCACCTTCTCCTCCTTCCTCGATGAAAGTCTCCTCAACCCACGGCTCAGCCGTGTACTCCTGCTCTAAACCTGCCAAGACAAAAGTACGGCTGAGTACAAAAGTACTCGGTGTATATAAAATCCAACCGACAATAATAATATACCTGCACTTAGTTAGAAACATATCCAATAGCATAATAACATAATCAGAGTGAGGAAGAATGTGTGCGTATATACATCATATCATCACCTTGACTCGTGTACTTGTGAGAATGTTTGACTTAGAAGACAATATACTTATGAGCTACTTATGCTTATGAGACCACGTGCTTGTGAGATGCTTATGCTTATGCACTTATTCAGATCATACAATGATGTGACATGCCGTTCTTGGCGGATACGGACCATGTCTAAGAAATCATATGGTTGGCATGCCGTTCTTGGCGGATACGGACCATGCGTTAGAATCAAATGGTTGACATGCCATTCTTGGCGGATACGGACCATGCCATGCTTATGCTTATTCAGAATGTCATACGTATGCCATGCTCATGCTTGTGGTCCACATGTGTGACTTGTGAGACTCTTATCTTAACATACACGTGCATATGTGCTTAAGTGTCGAAATTAACATTCGAGTTGGTAATTGCTTAGATTCCGATCTCCCAACATGGAAACTCCACTATACTGTCCCGTACCAAATAGTTAGAGAATTCCCGGTTTGAGAGATTTTCCTCTAAGTTCTTATCTTTCTGACAATCAATTTCCATACAAGTAATTAGACATACTTAACAAACAATCACATATACATATCTTATCATAATTCATATCACAATTCATAATCAATTTACCAACATTTCATAAGAGTACAATAGCATTTATCCTCTCAAGCATTTTCACAAACACCTTGAGTACGCATAATATGAATCCATTGTCCTTCTACATTTTCAAGCATTCATCAAACCATAATCCATCCACACAATCAATTCACCATTCACATCCACATATTAATCCCATCCTCCATACATTTCCCATCCTCCATACATTCTATCCACATTCTAATCCACATTTCCATCCACATTTCCATCCATAATTAGCTTATTTCATAGAAAATTAGGAAAAATGCATCTAATCTCTATTCTACCATTCCTTTCATATTAACCTTCACAAAACATTAAAATAGAGTTGATTAGGTTAGTATATCGACCTTAGGGATCCTTCCCTTGGATCCAAATCGCTCCCAAGATGATTTGGGGAAGCTTTGAGGATGATCTCCAAGCTTTCCTAGCGATATCCAAGCTATCTCCCTCTTCTCCAAGCAATTTCTCCCTAAAAAAAACTCTAGGTTTCCTCTTCTCCCTTACCAAATTAGGTTAAAAAATAGCTTAGAACTCTAAAAACCCCAAAATAGAACTCCTATTTATAGCCCCAAGAGTTAAAATCCAAAAAAATACTTTTTAAAACAAAATCCGGGTCCACGTGCGATCGATCGCACCTTTGGTGCGATCTATCGCACCTAGACCCGAAAGGAAAACATAAAAACTCGCCTGAATGCAATCGATCGCAGAAATCTGTGATAGATCGCACTATTTTGCGATCGATCGCAGCTTATTTGCTATTGATCGCACCCCTGTTTTTCGGATTCTGATAGATTTTACCCCACTTTTGTATTTTGACCATAACGTTTGACTCATTTATTCAATTTTGACGATTCAACTTGTGTTGGATTCGTCTTTCGAAGGGGAACAACTTTTATGTTTAACAAAAATCCTAATTTTGAGTTTTAAGAGGTCTAAATGGGTCCACAAGTGGACTGATCTGTAATTTATCAGACAAAATATCGAAAAACCCATTTTTGACTTAGCTTAAACTCAAAATAAGGAAAAAAATTAAACATGAACCTTGAAGAGGGTTCCAATACCTTTCTAATGGTTTAAAAATCACTCAATTTCGATAAACGGTGACCAAACTAGAGCTTCCTAAAATTCAGGGTCTATTATGACATCCCTCCCTTTTCAAGTTTGATTAAGCCTTAATAATACTACGCCAATTAGATATAATTGTACACACATTAAAACATGATAAGGATTATAATACCCCTAATACTTGAATAAAAAAAATATGAAAATGATTCGGGTTTCTACATATGGGGTGTCGAACCACAGAAGACTGTGCTGGTTTCGTTGTCCTTTTCTCAAGATTAATTCTAAGTCAATGGTTAACAAAGTTGAGTGATTTGATTGAATTTTAACCTAAGGCTTGGGTTATGAATGTGAGGCATGGGTTGTGAATGTGAATGTGGGTTGTGAAGCTTCAAGTGGAGATTGGTTAAGTGTGATTTTGTGATTTTGAGGTGCTTCCAGCATCAAATTTTAAGCAAGAAGGTGAGGTTTGTTGTGATTTTGGAAGGATAACATCAAGAGTTCAAGATCGGATGATCTACACAAGTTCTACTTGTGTTTGAAAACAGTTTCAAGTGCTGCCCACCAAGTGTTTGGTAAAAGGCCTGAAAGATATTTTTGAAGATGAAACGCTCCAAAGCAAGTCAAAAGAGGAGCAAGTCATCAAAAGAAAAACCCAAGTCCGATTGGGATAGAAAAAAGATGGGTTTTTAAACACGATTCATGGTGGATGAGGCATTTCGAGACAATGAGGAAACTTCATGGGCGGTGCAAGAATTTGAAAGGCGCCAACTGGGCGGCCTTTTTAGTCCTACCGCGGTAGTTTACCCCCGGATTGTAAAACTATTCTATCAAAACATGACTAAAAGAGAGTCAAACCCGGGGGTACTCTATGTGTCTATTGATGGCGGGAACTACTCCATCACCCCCGAGTATATCGCTAATGCATTGGGTTGTCCTGCACGTCATCTCTTGTCCAATCCGATGAGGCAAGTCCCAGCTGGCATGACTTTACAAAGTATGGTTGATGATATGTGTGAAGGGAGATATGGTGATGACAACCATACATGTACCCGTCGTGCGAATCTTCCTCCACGACTATGGTTGGTTGACTGGATCTTCAAGAAAAATATGATCCCTTTGGGGCATAAAGAGGAGAGAAGAAATCCATTTGTAAAGGCATTATATGCGATGGAGAAAGGTTTCTGGCTTCCGGCTGCTCAAATCATTTGGGATCAAATGGAAAAGGTCCGTGATGAAGTGGTCGAAAGAGAAGTGAATGCAATCAAGACATGGGCCCTTCCATTCCCCAACCTAATCACTGAAATCCTGCATCAGCAAGGGTTTGTATATGATGAAGATGAGATCAAGGATTCGACTGTGCCCACTATTGGCCTATCAAAGTGGAACCAGAGCGTGAAAAGAATGACTGAACCAATAGGTCCACTCCCTGAACCATTACCTCAGCAGCCACCTCCGCAGTTCGAAATTCCTTTTCAGATGACATTTGAGTAGTACGAGTACCTTTGTCTAGGTCAGGAGAAGATGTTCATGGAGATGGACACGATTCGCGGCGAGCTTGGAGCTCTTCGACAGGACTCCTTTAAGACTCAACGCCTCCTTCGTGCCATTTATGAGGCTCAGTTCAGTGCATCTAGTTCCTCCACACCACCACCTTTCGGTCCTCAGTGACGCGACTTCTTCTTTTAGGAGTTCTAGGATTTTCCGTTTCTAGGTTTTAGTTCTTTTCTTTTCTTACTAGGTGTTTTATGCTTCTTTTCTTTTCTTTGCTCTACTTATGTCGAACTCAGTGTTATTAAGGATTATGCTTATGCTTTTGGTTTACATATTTTTTTTTTAGCATTCTCCTTTATCTCATTGACTTTGTGGTTACTAACATCTTTTAAAGGTCCTATCTCAATGAAGTTTGGGGGTGTGCTTATGTGTTATTTATTAATCCCCCCCCTTTTTCATTGATTGATATTATGTTTCTAGCATTCACCAACAGAGGTAATATTGTTCTTGTTCTCATCTATGTTTCTTGCATATATTTTACATTGAGGACAATGTATTGTTCAAGTTTGGGGGTGCAATAAATTGAATTACAATGATGACTTTGTAAAAATGCAAGGATATCAGGTCTATTAGGATACTTTTTGCAAGTGCTGAACAGTTAGTAACTATAGAATATTGTGACATATAAATCATAATTCAATTTTTATTGATGGAGTGTAAATTTGAAAATACATGATCACACAATTAGAAAATATAATTATTGTTCGAACAATTTATGTTTGAGTAATAAATGAGTCGTTAGTACACTTTGACCAATGCACGAGCACTCTAACATTTGTTTTGTGGGGCTTGAAACTTAGTCATCTTAATATATATTCTTGTTATCTCATGCGGAATTAGATGACTTAAAAATTGAAAAACCTTGGCATAACTTATCTATTAAAAAAAAAAAAAAAAAAAAAGGTCACCTAACCAAGCTTTATGCCAAGTAACCGGGACTCTTGCCTCAGTAAGTAATGAGTGTTCGCGTCAAACAGTGAAAGTTCTGGAATGGATAAACGGCCTGTGTGTGACTAGTTTAAGTCTGGAGCCTATTTAACTCGAGTTAATAAGCCCTTAGGGGTGTCTTGACACCTAGTGCCTTAAAGCCTTCTGGTTTGGGAGTCATTGGCCTAACACTCGTTAAGCGGGTTATCTAGAAAGCTTAATGGACTTAATCATTGCACAGTACACACATAAAAAAAAATAAAAATTTCTCATAATTGATAAGTTAAATGCCTTGGGTTTTTCAAATTGATAGCAATTCTGATAATGTGTGGGATAACATAATGTGTGTTTTGAAGCAAAATTGAGGCCACATATTCTAATGTCAGTTCACTACACACCAAAGAAACTAATGACAATTCTGTGAATGAGCATAAGGGTTCGAACTTTGATTGAAATTGAATGAAAGTGTGATTATGTAGATTTGAATTTTTAAACTTGTTAATAATTTGAGAATTATGGATTTTGTGTTACAATTATCTTATTACTACATGTTCCAGTAATTGTTTGAGTTTAGAAGTCCTGATTGAGCATTTTTGCAGGATTGGATGTTAGTAATGATGTTTGTGGGTATCATTTCTGGTAAACCCTCACGAGACTATAACTCGTCCTCTAGGGACACCTAGAGGTTTAAAGGCTTATTGCATATGCTAAATGCAATCGTGAATCCCACGAAAATGGATGTAGATTAGTTTTATTTTTTATTTTTTTTGCATTGCTAGAGGACTAGCAACGTGTAAGTTTGGGGGTGTGATCGGTGCTTAATGTTGCACATGAGGCACCCGAAAGTACACTTGTTAGCTCTTTAAGACTTAATTCTTATAGTTTTTAATTTTAATTTATTGTTTTCATTGTTTTCAGGACTAAGGGGAGAAAAGATCATAATTCTCAAATGATGAGAGCTTTCAAGAACTTAGAAGAGCCCAGGTGATGAAAGAACTGAAGAAAACAGGAAAATAAATGAAGAAAAAGTATACTGGTTCAAACCGCTCGAGATCAAATCACCACCGCCTGAGCAGTGGCCCAAACCACCCGAGCGCTAGATAGCTCCGCCCGAGCGGAGAACCACAGTTTTATTTTTCGCAATTTGCCTTTTTGAAACCCTACTTGCTACCTTATAAAAGGAAAGGAGTTCAGGAGTTCCAGGGACGATTTTTATTAGAAAAAGGAGGATTTTTATCAAGAAAAGGAGGCTAGAGAAGGGTTTTGGAAGGTCTTGGAGTATGGGATCTTCACCATCCATGGCGGCTAATCTCTCTCCCATGAGCAATTAAATCTCCCATCTAGGGTTTTGATGAAACCCTAGCCAAGTAACTATGGTTTAGTTGTTTTATTTTAGGGTTTTATTATTTGTAAACGATGATTGCATGACTTGAGGATTGCTTTGACAATCGATTCTAATGTTTTTATTTAATCTTAATAAAGTTTTTCCTTGTCTTAGGAACTCTTCTTTTTGATTGAGATTCAATTCATATATAATTTCTGTGATTTTATATATGAATGGTTATGCAATGGAATTTATCGTACAAGTAGTTAAATGTTAAGATGATCTATACCTAGGGAAGACGAATCATGCTACAACCTTAGGTTAATTAATTTAGTGTGGACGATTCGTGCTAACCAAAGATAGGTCATGCCTAAGATTTAAGTACTTGACCTTCTTGATAATTTGAATTGAGACTTGTAGTCTCAATTAATCGTAATCGAATGCAAATAATTATACCCTCCCTGATTAAATACAATATACCATGGTTAGGAGGCTAGTGGTAGATTCGATGCCCTAGATCTCTTTCTCTTGATTTTCACATTACTTTTATTTGTTTTCAGTATTTAGAATAATTTTAGGATTTTTAAATACAAACCAAAAATCTTTGTTCACCATTAAATCAAAATCCATTTTTACTATTAAGCAATATAACCAGCGCAGTCTTCGTGATTCGACACCCTCAATACTTGTCACTATTCTCTGGAATTAGTGCTTTTACGAGGTAACGATCTTAATCAATCACTCTCCACATTCTCAAATTATCACACAAATTTCCCCAATTCCGTATCATTATGCCTAGTAAAATTGGTCATTGGTCTCCTTTGATGTGTAGTGTGATTATCAATTGACTATATGATCTCAACCTTCCATTTCAACAGTTGTTTTATCACCCCCTTGTTATCAAGTTCCCTTTTCAGTTTAATTTCTGACCCAAGGCTTTTTCGTGACACTTTTCTTTCTTTTAATTGAGTGAACAGTGCAGAGTTTGAGTTCATTAAGCTTTCTAGAGAACCCGTGTAACAAGTCTTAGGCCAGTGACTCCCAAACCAAAAGGTCTTATGGCACCAGGTGTTGAAACACCCCTAGGGCTTATTAACTTGAGTCAAATAGGCTCTGAACTCAGACTAGTCACTCTTATGATGGCTGTTTGTTCTAAACCCCCACAGTTTGATGCGAACACTCTATGCTTACCGAGGTAGGAGGACTGGTTACTAGGTAGGAGTTCGTTCAAATATTGAATAATATTAGTGGAGGTCCAACTTTTTCTGTGATTCTTTATCCTTTCCAGAGTTCACATGATTTGATACGAACACTCTCTGCTTACTGAGGCAGGAGGCCCACTACTAAGTGTAAACCTAATTAGGTAATCATTTGTGTCATTAAAAAATTTTCAATTTAGCCAAGGGTGGTGGTGTTCACTTTTTCGGTCACCTGACTTCTTAGAGGTATCAAAAACATCAATTGATTAAGTTGGTTTCAAACCCCACAAGAAAATGTTCTAGAGTGCTCGTGCAATTTCTCAAAGTGACTTCTGAATTCCTAAGTTTTTTGCATGTATAATTTAGTTCAGGGTATAAATTGTATCTATTTGAGATCATGTGTTCTCAAATTAAGTCAGTCGATAATGATTGGATTATATCATATGTATCACAGTTCGACTCAGGTTCTAAATAGATCAATAATTTTTAGAGGTTAAACTTTTTGCATGTTCTACCCTTTAGTATCATTGCACATATACTGAACTAATCCCCAACCCCAAACTTAAACATCACATTGTCCTCAATGTAAGAGAAGAATAAAACAGAGGGTGAGATGAAATGATGTTACCTGGGGGAAGCAGCCATCAGACTCAAAGCAAAAGCAGCCAGCACATAAAAATAATACAGCAAAATTTGAGCAAGACAAAGCAGGTAAGGTTAGGCTCGTGGAAATGAAACAAAAGGTACAAAGGACTAAAAAAATCAGCGGTCAACACAGTCATAGATATATCCATCAATCAACAATGCAGTAGCGTTTAGAGGACACACAAAAAGGGAAAACAATGTAGCATAGTCAGAGAAATAAGGGACATGGGGTGACTCTCCCACATACAAAAAGAGCAAAGTATTCCAAAAGCAAGCCTAGGAGCTAGTAGGCTACTAGGGAGGTGGTGGAGGGAACTGGGCATCATACATTGCCCTCATCATGGTGCTCAGATCAAAAGTGCACTGGGCCTGCTGCTTGTAGAAAGCATCGGCCTGGGACCAACACTGCCCTGCCTATGCACGGAACTCCTTGAACTTCGAGCGATGTTGTTGGAGAGACATCCGAGTTGTATCCATGAACTGGTAAGTATCAAACTGAAACTGCTGCTGTAAGGCCCACCGCTGCTCCTGGGTGGCTTGGAACTCTACAAACTCCTGCCTGGACATGAGAACTGGCTCCTCGGCCAGGGGAGGTGGGGGGGGGGGGGGTATTGTGGGTCCATCTCAGCCTTAGCCTCACCGGATGACATCTTATCATCAGATCGGTCAGCTGTGGGATTCCGCTTGTCGGTAGCCCAGACAAGAGCGTTGTAGCTTTTGTCCCACTGAATTTTACCAAATTTCATAGCCTTCAAACCCAGCTCATCACTAGCAATTATGTGCCCCTGGGTCTCTAAAATTTGGGTGATCAAGTTCCAGAATAGCAGGGGCCACGAAGTGTCCTGACTCCTCTTAACAAAAATCTCCTCGTGAATTTTGGCCATGGATTGCCATACGTATTCGGCGGCATCCTGCTAGTACCCGCCCCACATCTCATGTATCCCAGCCAAAATGGGCAATCAGCGCTCGGTCTTGTGGCCGAAGGGGCAAAGGTTGGCCCTAAAGATGGAGTCGGTGAACCATGTCGTGGCGGGGAGATAAGCATGCCAAGTGCAGTTCTGCTTGGTATCATGGCACTGACCCTGACACATGTTTAC
This sequence comes from Tetracentron sinense, assembly GCA_015143295.1. Lineage (NCBI taxonomy): Eukaryota > Viridiplantae > Streptophyta > Magnoliopsida > Trochodendrales > Trochodendraceae > Tetracentron > Tetracentron sinense. The sequence goes on from CM026571.1 coordinate 19,158,061, forward strand.
GATAATCTGGTGAATGGTGGGCTTCTAAGTGGGCTGAGGATTAAAAGTGATACCAAGAGGGGGGCAATGGGGCAGCCCAGGTCGAGGGCGATGGTCTCCGTAGTGCCATCATAGGTACACCCATTAACGGATACCCTCAAGTGGGGGACACCCTCATTCAACCCCTTAGTTATGTTTTGGTAGAAAAGCCGGGTCAGCCTTGTGAAGGCAAGGGTAGGAATTTTGAGGAGACCTATGAGGCCCCGCTGCTCAAATTCAGCAATGGTGGGGGTGGTCTCTAGGATGTCTTGAAAGAGGATCACGTCAAAGCGATTTTTGTCCCAATCCATAAAATCGCCTGTGGGATGCTCAATTGGTGGAGGGGTGGGTTTGGTGGCGGTTTTCTTAGTGCAGGGGGCCTTAGGGTTGGGCTTTTGCTTCTTAGGAGCCTTGAAAATGAATGGGGAATGAGTGGGGAGTTTTATCAAATGGGTGGCGCTAGCACTACATACAATGATCCTTATACCTCAATCCGAGGAGAACAAAAATGGGCTCACCACCCCCAATCACACAACTACATGGCCAACCCAGCCAAAACCCTGCAAATAGCCTGTCCGCCATAATCACATAAAAGAAACGGGAGAAAAAATGGATGGGAGAGAGAGAGAGGAAGCTTACCGTGAGAGTTCGCAACGGTGGGCACTCCCATGATGGCTGGTGGAGGATGGAACCACACGAAATTGGCACACAGATGTGGGGGTTGAGAGGAGAAGCCGTGGAGGAGAGGGTTTGCACAGGGGAGACGGAGGGTGAAAGAGAAGAGTGGTCCGAAGTTTGGGAAAATGAAGAGTTTTAAAGAAATTAGGCATTGACGATCGATCGTCATCCGAGGAAGATCGTTCGTCCAAGAGAAAAATTAGGTGGCAAGAGGGGCTCAAGATGAATACGTGGACAAAATAGGGATGATCGATCGTCCTCAAACCCAAAAAGTGGTCTAGAAAAATTGAGCTCAGACGATCGATTTTCGCCAAACCCGAAAGCAACTGAAAAATCTGGGCACGGGACGATCGATCGTTGTAGAGGGACGATCGATCTTCGAAAAATCTGAAAGACCCTTAGATTCTGGAAAGTGGATGATCGATCATCGAGGCTGGACGATCGATCATCAGGGGTCAGAGTGAAAGGGGTGTTGTGGAAACCACCCCAAACTTGTAATTGATGACGGATTAGAAGAATTTTTGCACGAGAGGATGAGTTGCCTCCCACCGAGCACAAAGTTTATCATCTTCAGCCAAACGCTCGCTCAATTAGGCAGCGAGATACACAGGTTCCACCAAGTTGATGGACTCAATCAGGTCACCGGCCACAATGCCCTCAACATAGGACTTCAATCATTGACCATTAACCTTTAGTAGACGCCCATCTTTTGGGTCTTGAAGCTCAACAGCTCCATGAGGGGCCACCGATATGACAATGTAGGGGCCATCCCATCGAGAGTGAAGTTTTTCGGGACAGAGACGTAGTTTAGAATTGAATAACCAAACCTTTTGAGTTGGGACAAAGGAATTTCGGAGGATATGCTTGTCATGAAAGATTTTTCTTTTGAATTTATAGATTTTGGCACTCTCATACGCATTATTGCGCATTTCCTCTAGTTCAGACAGTTGGAGCTTCCGGTTGGATCCGACTGCGGCCATGTCAAAGTTAAACTTCTTAAGGGCCCACAGGGCTTTATGTTCCAGCTCGACCGGAAGGTGGCAGGCCTTACCAAACACAAGGCGGTAGGGAGACATACCAATGAGGGTATTGTAGGCTGTACGATAGGCCCAAAGGGCATCGTTGAGCCATATAGACCAATCTTTTCTATCAGGCCTCATAGTCTTCATCATGATGTTCTTGATCTCCCTATTGGAGACTTCCACCTGGCCACTTGTCTGTGGGTGATACGGTGTGGCTACTTTGTAAGTGATGGAGTATTTGAGGATTAAGGCCTTGAAGTATCGATTGAGGAAGTGTTTTCCTCCATCACTAATGATAGCCCACGGGGCACCAAACTGAAAAAAGATATGTTCTTTTAAGAACTTGACCATGATTTTGTGATCGTTTGTCTTTGTGGCAACCGCTTCCACCCACTTAGAGACATAGTCCATTGCCACCAAAATATATTCAAAACTGAAGTATGATGGGAAAGGACCCATGATGTCAATACCCCAAACATCAAATATTTCGGCAACAAGTATCGGGGTAAGAGGCATCATGTCTCTTTGGGACATTGCACCCAACTGTTGGCACCTCAGGCAAGCCCGACAAAAGTCATGGGCATCCTTAAAGAGTGAGGGCCAATAAAAACCGCTTTGTCAGAATTTGATAGCGGTTTTCTTCCCTTCAAAGTGACCTCCGCATGCAAGAGAGTAACAAAAGGTGAGGATACTATGGAATTCACTTTCTGGCACACATCGTCGGATTACTTAGTTTGGACAATATTTGAACAATTCCGGATCTTCCTAGAAAAAGAATCTGATTTGGGCAAAGAACCGAGATTTGTCCTATTTGGACCAATGAGGGGAATTTGCCCAATTGTGAGGTAATTTACGATGTTTGTGAACCATGGAGGTTGCACTTGGGTTACCTCGAACAATTGTTTGTTTGGAAAAGAGTCTTGGACGGGGCAAGGATCATGAGAAGAGGTGACCAAGAGTCGAGAAAGGTGGTCGGTGACCACATTATCAGAACTTTTCTTGTCTCGAATTTCGAGGTCAAACTCTTGAAGAAGGAGGATCCACCGAATCAGCCTAGGCTTGGTGTCTTTCTTAGAAAGGAGGTACCGCAAAGCGGCGTGATCAGTGTACATCAAGATTTTGGATCCGAGAAGGTAGGATAAGAATTTTTCTAGGGCATATATTACAGGCAATAACTCTTTCTCGGCGGTGGTGTAATTTAATTGGGCATCCGAGAGAGTTTTGCTAGCATAGTAGATAGCAGGGGGGTCCGATTCACCCTTTGCCCTAAGACCGCTCCGACTGCATAGTTCGAGGCATCACACACCAATTCGAAGGGGAGAGACCAACCCTGGGGCTGCATAATTGGGGCTGTAGAGAGTAGATGACGGAGTTTGTTAAAGGTTTCTAGAAATGCGTTATCAAAGGGAAAAAGAATATCCTTGGCAAGAAGATTGCTCAAGGGTCCAGAGATGTTGTTGAAATCCTTGATAAGCCGACGATAAAACCCCGCATGGCTAAGGAAGGAACGAACCTATCGCACTGTGGTTGGTGGAGGGAGACTCGAAATTAGATTGATCTTAGCTTTATCTACTTCTATACCCCATTAGACATAATGTGTCCCAAGACAATGCCCTCTTGAACTGACTCTTTTCCCAACTCAGAATAAGATTTGTCTCCTCACAACTACGTAAGACCAATGAAAAATTGTGGAGACAATCTTCGAAAGAGGTTCCAAATATAGAAAAATCATCCATAAACACCTTGAGGAATTTTTCTACCATATCGGAGAAAATCGACATCATACACCTTTGAAAAGTCGCAGGTGCATTGCATAAACCGAATGACATGCACCTATAGGCAAAAGTGTCAAAAAGGTATGTGAAGGTAGTTTTCTCTTGGTGTTTCGGGTAGACAGGCACTTGATTATATCTAGAATAACCATCTAGAAAGCAATAGTAACTCTTGCCTACTAACCGCTCTAGGATTTGATCAATGAATGGGAGTGGGAAGTGATCTTTCCTAGTCATGGAGTTGAGTTTCCTATTGTCAATGCAAAAGTGCCACCCAGTAGTGACACGAGTAGGAACCATCTCTCCTTTGGGATTGGACACTGGTGATACTAGATTTCTTGGGTACCACTTGAGTAGGACTCACCCACTTACTATCCGAGATGGGTATATGATACCCATATCAAGCAAATTCTTTCATGACCACCTCTTTCATGTTGGGGTTTAACCTCCATTGTGCTTCACGAGAAGGTTTGGCATCCTCTTTTAGATGAATGTGATGCATGCATACAGAAGGGTCAATTCCCTTCAAATCAGCGATGGTCCACCCAATGGCCCCTTTGTGCTTTTGCAGCACTTCCATCAACTTACTCTCCTATTCAACTAACAAATCGGAAGCAATAATGATTGAGAGAGTGTCTTGAGGCCCTAAGAATGCATATTTGAATGAATCCGGGAGAGGTTTCAACTCAAGAGTGGGTGGTGCTTCGAGAGATGGGATGGCCGGAATACTAGAAGTGGGAGGGAGAGGCTCAGCCTGAGCTTTCCATGGGGGAGAATCTGAAAGGGAAGTCGAATTCAGGAGATGGTTGACTTCCTTAATAGACTCTTCGATATCATAGTCATCCGTGTTAAAATGTGCCAAACATGCCTCGAAAGGGTCAGTGGATAGGATGTAAGGAAAGGTGTCCTCAATCATCTCTTCGATGGAATCCACCAAGAAGCAATCTTCATGATTTGAAGACTGTTGAGAGGTAGTGAAGATGTTTAACCGGACTTTCATGTTTCCAAACGAGATATCCATCACCCCGGTTGGACAATTGATGCAAGCATTGGTGGTAGCAAAAAAGGGTCGACCGAGGATCACCAGAATTTTTTTGTTAGAATTTGGTACTGGTTCCATGTCAAGAACTAAGAAGTCGACTGGGAAATAGAATTTGTCGACTTTGATCAAGACATCTTCAATCATTCCTCTAGGCATTTTAACAGATCTATCAACCAATTAGAGGATGACTGATGTGGGGTTAAGTTCTCCTAACCCTAGTTTCTCATACACCGAGTAAGGAAGCAGGTTAACACTAGCTCCTAAATCTAGGAGTGCCCGATCAATGGAGTGGTTTCCAATGGTACATGAGATAGTGGGGGCACCTGGATCCCTGAATTTTGGAGGAGCGGAGTGTTGAAGAATGAAGCTTACTTGCTCGGTGAGAAGGACTTTCTTGGACACATGGGTCCGTGATTTGCGCTTCTGAGTGCACAAGACCTTGAGAAATTTTGCATAAGCTGGCACTTGATTGATGGCATCAAGTAGAGGCAAGTTGATTTTGACCTATTTGAAGACTTCAATCATGTCATCCATTTTGGCTTTCTTTTTAGCAAAGGGGGATGAGTCCTTCAAACATGATGGAAAAGGGACCTTAGGCATGTATGGTGCCTCAAAGGTAGGGGTTGGTGACGATGAAGGACCTTGGTCCTTTTGATTGGTATCCCCATCTTTGCCCGTAGAGATGGATTGATCAACTTTATCTACTTTAGTTGTGCCTTGGGGTTCCCTAACCGAATTATCTACTATCTTCCCATTCCTCAAGGTGATGATGGCCTGTTCATGTTCTCGATTTGGCTCATCTACTTGATTCACACCCCTAGGATTGCTCACTAGTTGGCTTGGAAGGGTTCCTTCCACTCTCCTGTTGATGACATTAGCTAACTGTCCCATTTAAGACTCGAGCTTTTGAATTGATTGAGAGTGAGAGTGGAGCAACTGAGTGTTGCTTTCCAATCCCTTGAGAGAATTCAACACCTTCTCCTCGAATGATGGATTCCTTTGATTAGGAGGAGGAGGAGTAGGATGTTGAAACTGTGGTGGGCCTTGATGGTTGGATTGATTGTAGAAATGCCGATTGTTCAACCTTTGAGGTTGGGAAAACCGATTGCCTTGAGGTGGGGGAAAAGAGTTTCCTTGAGCTTGAGGCTGCCATGAGAAATTGGGATGATTTTTCCACCCCAAGTTATATGTATTTGAGAAAGGATCATTGCTCGGGTGGGTGTACGAAGCATTAGTATGCTCTTGGACAAATTCGGGAAACTGGGCAGCTGAAGGACACTCATGGACGTAATGTGTAGGACTAGAACATAGATCACATACCTCACTAGGATTCGGAGAAAGAAGAGGAGGTCTGTAAGAAGATGGCCCTGCAGCCATGAGCTAGTCTAACTTTCGAGACAACTCATCCACTTTGGAAGAGACATCAATAGAAGTGTCGACTTCATAGATGCCTCTCTTACGATTGGAGGTGGAGGGTTGTCTCTCAGATCGACTATTGGAAGAGTGGTGTTGAGAATTTTCACTCAAATTCTCAAATAATTCCCACGCTTGAATCTCACTCTTCGTCATAAATGTCCCTCCACAAGAGACATCAACCATGTGGCGGTTGTATTGAGGCAGTCCATCATTGAATGATTGGACGAGTTGCCATTTTGGGATTTGGTGGTGGGGGCATTTACGAAGAAGCTCTTTGAATCTTTCCCATGTCTCATGGAATAGCTCACCATCAATTTGAGAAAAACTCGTGATGGTTCGCCGCATTTGACTTGTTTTGCCAATGGGAAAGAATTTTTTAAAGAATTCATGTTGTAGTTGAGTCCAAGAATGGATGATGTTGGCCTCTAAGCAATTAAGCTAATGCTTGGATTTCTCTTTCAAGGAGAATGAGAAGAGGCGCAACCAAATAGCATCATCGAAAAAATTTTGCAACCTAAAGGTGGTGCAAATTTCGTTAAATTCATCTAGATGCTTGTAAGGATCCTCATTGCTAAGCCCATGGTATGATGACAACATTTGGATTGTACTGGGCTTAGTTACATAGTGAACTGCCATAGTGTTCGACAGTCGGATGCAAGACGGTGAGGAGTAATTATAGGGAATAAAGTATTCCCTTAGGGATTTGTTTGGATCTTGTTTTTCTGCCATTGCAGAGAAAGGAGTAGTCTCTAGGTTGGAGTAGAATCGGGCCGAAGCCTTGAGAAGCCTAGCGGTACGCTCTAACTCTGAATTGATAGGGATTAACTTTGGTTTACAAGATCATCTACCATGCATACTCCCTAGAGGAAAACTCTATGTTTGACAGACACCAATTTGCATAAGTAATTCACTACAGATGAGAGAATACTTACAGTACTTTCGGTAATTGAATAGTTGGATGACTTTTGTTTTTGCTAAACAACAGCTTTCCTATTAAGATTTTTTTTAGCAAAGCACTGGTTATTAATTCAAGCAATTTGGTACTTGCAACACAAAAGAAGTGAGGATCAGTAAGGATGTTGTGATGGCTGGTCGAATAAAAAAAAATACCCAGTCTTAATCTCTTGAATAAAACAACTAAACCGTTCCAGTAGTCCCCGACAATGGTGTCAAAAATTAATCGTCAATTTATTAAACCTCGTAGTAGCTACAATTCTGTAGAATAGTGACTAGTATGGGGTGTCGAACCACAGAAGATTGCGCTGGTTTCATTGTCCTTTTCTCAAGATTAATTCTAAGTCAACAGTTAACAAAGTTGAGTGATTTGATAGAATTAACCTAAGAGTGAAATTTAAATTAGCAGATTTTAGTAATCTTAATTAAACTAAAAGTTGTTGGTGATATATCGATGAGAAAACTTCTAGGGTGTTTTAATCTGCCACTAGCCTCATAACCACATCCATAAGTATCCATTTATGTCCCGTAAGCATAAACTAAAGGGGATGAGATCGACTATAAGTCTCACTCATCAGAAACTAAATTGATTCAATGAACCAAATTCTAGGTATATCTTATTTGCGGTCAGTACGAGTGACACACACTAAGCTAGGGTTGTGACATCACTCGTCTTTCCTAGGATTAGAATATCCTACAATTCAATTCATTGACAATAAATCCCGTTGCATAAAATTCATATTTTCAATCACAGAAAGATATATGAATGAATTCAATTTCAACACAAGAGAGCCTAAGACAAGGATAAACCACATTGAAATTGAGTATAAAATTTAATAATTGGTTAAAGACAACCCTCTCATTATGCAATCAGAGTTTATACAAGATGGAACATAAATAAAATACACAGGACATGATTACTTGGCTAGGGTTTCATCGAAACCCTAGAAACAGAAGAATTAGTTCATGGTAAGAGACAGAAACACCAATTTTGACAAAGAACACGACGAACTCGAATGCTCCATCTTCCAACCATGTTGATCTCCAGAGCCTTCTCTACTTCCAAACTCTAAATTTTAGAACCCTCTTTTAGTTTTGAGCTTTCCCTTTTATAGAGAACCCCTTTTTAGGGTTCAATTCTCTTTTTTAGCAACTTCCCCAAGGTTAATTATCCTCATTGCGCATGGAATCCAAGGTTGAAAAACGCCGATGATGATCAATCATCAGTTTGGGACGATCAATCGTCCCTGTAAGGAATTTATTCTTTAGCTCTGGGTTTGTGGACAATCGATTGTCCAGACTTGGCGATCAATCGTCACTGTTTTTGTCCTGCGATCGATCATCACTCAGCCACGATCAATCGTCCCTGGGCTCTTTTGTTTTCTTCTTTCTTTCTTCTGATCTTCTCCTGACTAGAGTTCTTTCTAGAGCTTTTCCTCTGTTATTTATCTGATTTTACCTTGTATTCCTCGCATACTCTTGTCGTGGACAAAGACAAACAATTACTATAACATACTTTAGCAGATGACTCTAAGGGGCTAACATATGTAGTTTGAGGTGCATAAATGTATCACAATTAGCACTGATCAACAAGTTCATTTGTATCAAGGCTGGGTCTACAATCTCAGGTAACTTTTGCTTAATTTCAACTTTTTGATGCTGGTTAGACTTTAAATATCTTGTAATGATCATCTCAAACTCTAGAGCAATATCTTTGAATAATTCTTTCGATGAAGATTCATCCCTTAATGCTAATCCCTTCTAATGATCATGAATCATAGACAATGGTAAAGACCTTCCTTCTTTCACATAAATTACCAATTCATGAGCACATGGTATTCCCAATGAACGACGAATAATATGTTGGCATTCTTGGACATCAACTATATTGCTTTCTTGATAAGATTCTGCTAATTTTTCTACTCTTCAATCTTTCCCAACCCATAAATAGATACAAGCCCACAAAGTTCATGATAAAAAATTTGATTATAAACATGAGACATTTTTATATGACTTACTGAAAATGAAGATTTGATATCCGTATGTTGCTGATTGATCAGATTATCAAAGCTTTGCCATGCTGTGATCAAATTAGATGTCGATACTTGAAGATAACGCTTTAGTTGGGCATGGGCTCTCTGTACTCGACTAGTCAAAGTATTCCCAATATGAAAATATTGATCAGTCCAAGCAGAAACAAAGAAATCCTTGTATGGATTGAGCTAAGTAAGCGCTATATAGGTAAGTACCTTGGGATAAAGAGAAAAATCCCTCAACATTGACATCAAAGCATGAATATAATAAACCTTTGTAGGCGATCCTATCAAAGCATTCCAATCTTGCATGAACTTGTCAAATATCTCCTCTTCAGTGAAACACTTCTTGTAATTGGCCAAAACATTCTTTGAAATGTGCCATAGGCACAACAAATTCTTGGACGTTGGAAACACAGTTTTTATTGCATTCATCAAGGCTAGTTCACGATCCGTCACCAAGACAAACGTTTGTGAATTTGGGTCCAGAACTGATTTGAAGGACTCGAATGCCTAAGTATAACTAATCTCTATCTCTGATGATAAAAATGCAAATGCAGAAAAAAAATGTTTGATCAGTTGATGTCACCACAACAATCGACAAGAGAGGCAACCAAAATCGATTGGTCTTGTAAGTACAATCGAAAAGAAACACATTTGGAAATGCTCTGCAAAGTTTAATTGAAGTTGGATGTGAAAAGAACAAATCCGTCAAGATTTTGTTCTTCTCTTCCATTCGATGGAAGGTCACATAACTAAGATCATTAAGGCACTTGAAAAGATGTTGGATCGGAGTTTTTCCACCCAATTCCTCTAATCGGATAGTAGCTCGAGCATTGTAGATGGTCTTGATAGTAGTTACATTAATAGCATCCTTTTTCTTGGTAGTTCGAAGGACATCACATGGTTTGATGCCAACTTGAGACATGTCTTTCAATTTTTTTTTTGTTTCATGTCAACTTTTCCTACAAAAGAATGCCCTTCTAAATACAATGACCCTTTATGATTGTGAATCTTACAAACAACTTCAACTTTCCACTGATCTAACCCATTTACTTTTTTTCCTTTCAAAGAAAATGGACACCCACAACGTTTAGTAGAACTACGATGAATTCCTTTCTTCATTCGAGTGATAGATCTCTCTCTATAACTTCCTGATCGATCACAGCCAAGAAACACTCGTGGGTATGGGTGTGAATTTAGCACATCAGATTTTGGGATTGTTAGAACAAAACCAAGACCATGAGCAACTTCTTGTGGCCATTTTATCAAATCAGTTCTTTGTTCAAAGACCTATCAATCGGTAAAAATAAAATAAAGAAAAAGCAATATCATGAGTAAAGAGACAACATAAATTTTAATAACATACCTTATTTTTTGAAAATTGATCAGCAACATCAACTTCGATTGGTCCAATGAATGATTTAATTTAAATTTCATCACTAAAACTATTGGCAGACATATTTACTATAGAGAAATTAAAAAAAAATGCAGTATGAATTTTAAGAGAGTTAATACATGAATTTTACGGATCACACATAATGTGGATCCAAGAGAGTCAATACATGTGCCCTTGATCTAAGAGAGTCAATGCATAAACTCTCATATTGCAAAAAAAAATTGAGAATCACACCACTTATCAACGAAACTCAAAGAGGAGTTCAATCTAAGAAACCGTTCACACCGGAATCTGCTCTATCTTTCATCGAAAGGTAAAATTCTAAACTAATTTTACAGACCAATTTATACTATATGCAGTTTATATTGAAGCAAGAGCCTAAAGCCTCATTCAAAACTACATCTCAATTTCATTGTCGGTAAAGGCATAACAAGTTAGCTTATAAACCTTATTAGGAACAACAAAAGACATCATCTCCAACTACCAAGACTAGATATCACAGATGGATTGGGGATAAGCAGATCAGCTATGCATAAGTATAGGTTAGACACTTCCTTACACCTACTATAGAAGCATTTTGGCACCAAATAGGAGATATGAATCGATGGTTTTGAAGGAGATAGCTGAAAAAATTAAATTCAAATAAATTTGTACCAAAATTTCTATAATAAAAGCAAAATATTCAACACCCAAAAACAAAGTCTTGCTATCACGTCTATTAACGGTGTCTAAAACCCTAAACCTAACCTAACTTCCAAAATAACAAGATTCTACGTTCTATTCTTAATCCAAATATTCAATCTTGATTTCTATCAAGAACAGGCATTGAAGTTATTAGAGATAAGGATCTAGGAAGAGGAGGGACGTTACGTTGCTCTTGAAAGTAGTAGTTGCCTTGTAGGTGGTAGCCGAGTTGATCAATAGCTTGGCCGGTCTCGCGAATCGCATGAGAAAGGACTGGAGAATAGAGGTAGCACAGGAGAACGAGGAAGAAAGAACAGAGAAAATCCTCTCCCGCCAAAGTTGGGGTGCGTCTATTAAGTAGGATGAAAACTCAAAGAGAAAAAAAATATATTAATGGGGTGCGGTAATCATATATTGGTGTGCGCCTAGCACCACCCTTTATTTATTATAATCTGGTTAGGGGTTATTTGGTTGAGTTCGGGTTTGAGGGTACTCTTGATGAGCCAATGCCCGACTTGACTTGATCATCGGCCATTTTACTAGGATACACAACTATTCTAAATTATATCATCGGCCATTTTACTAGGATACACAACTATTCTAAATTATATTATCTTGTTCAAGTTTATGACACGAAACTGACCAATACACCAAAAGCCTCAGGATTGATGGAAAATGATACTAAATTATATTATCTTGTTTAAGTTTATGACACGAAACTGATCAATACACCAAAAGCCTTAGGATTGATGGAAAATGATACTAAATTATATTATCTTGTTCAAGTTTATGACACGAAACTGACCAATACACCAAAAGCCTCAGGATTGATGGAAAATGATATGGACCTGACCAATACACCATAAGCCTCGGGACTAAATAAAAAAAGTCCTAGGAGTGATGAAACGCATAAAATCAAGCCCTATTTATATTTATGACTGTAACAGACTGAATAAAAAAGCCGTAGGAGTGATGAAACGCATCAAATCAAGCCCTATATCTATTTATGAGTTGTAGTCAATGTCCTCGATGGCTTTCACTCTAGATAGCTCTCTCTAGTGGCAGGTAAGATTTTTTATATTCTTCGGATGGCTCACACTTGCTCTAGGTAGTCCTCTCTATGGCTGTTACGGTCCTAAATAGATATAGGGCTTGATTTAATCCATTCCATCATGCTTTGGCCTTTTGGCATGTTTGTCAGGTCTGTATCATTAGATACCAAAGCCGATCTCTACGTATCAGGTTCTAGTCATAGAAAGGCCTACCTTTAGCAGATTGAGAGCTATTTCAAAAAATAGAGAAAATGGCTACTAGTTGCTAGAGTGAGAGCCACCTAAGAGAGGGCTGCCTAGAGCAGAGTGTAAGCCATCCCATGAGGGAAAAGGTGTTAGACATGATGCCCAGAAAACTCTTTTAGATGGTAAGATTCTTATTAATTAGATTAATAAAGAATTTTTCTTTATCTATTGTGAATTCATTATGGATAATTGACCATGATCATGAGATGATCTATACGATATGAGATATCAACAAAAGTCCATAGGATATATTGTCGGAAAGCTATGTGATGGGACTATCACAGGCAAATATAACTTTCCAGTTCCTTATACCTTATATAGTCATAGCTATGGGTGAAGCTGGACAGTTCACTTATATGGCTGTCACATTGCTAAGATGTTCTCAATAGTTGAGATTAATTTTATCTCAAACTATTGTAGTGGAGACTACACATCGTCCTATGGGTGCTTAAATGTACACTGACTGATTGCATGCAATGAGAGACCTCTTGCATAAACATACTATCAGATAGTTGGTCTCTCATTCACATTGAACAGTTTTGATGATCCTTAGATCTGATGAGTTCATTTATAACTAAGCAGTAATCTGATTATTTTGATTGCACGTAAGTACTTTCTAACTGAGGGACTACGATAAGGTGATAGTTGGATAGTTAGGAAGCTGTTCGAGTCATGGTGAATTTCAAACAAGAAATCCATGCTCATTAATTTGAGAGATTATCCAAGTTCCGGGTAAGATAGTCAATTAAGCTTAAATCCTGCACAGGTGATTTTGAAATCAAACAAGTTTGAAATATAATTTTATTAAAATATATTATACTTAATAAAAGTTTTTCTCAAAATGTTTTACATGAGAAATAATTTCTCATGACTTAATCAAATGTCTTGGAAACCCGGATGATGTACAATGGGTTATGAGTTAGATAGTATATTAATCTCGAAGGCCCATTAGGGATAATGTTATTGGAAGGATCAATTGAATTAAAAAGTTCATGTGGCGGGATCCTTAATGGTTAATGTTTTTACACTGGGATTCAATTGCAACATGGATATCTCACGTCACTTGCAATTCCGATGTCATTCCTATTTAAGGGTCAATGGGATAACATTGGGTAAGCCAATGTTAGAATGTCCCAGAACAATCTGTGGAGATGCTTATATAAGAAATACAAGCTCAATTAATAGATTAAATGTTGATCTATAAATTAAAGGATTAAAAGTTAATCTTTAATAAAATGGATTAAATGTTAATCTATGGTTTAGATTTAATGTTAATCTAAATGAAAGGATAATAATAATGATTATTTAATTAACATAATATGAGGGGAAATGGGTTTGACCAATATCCATAAAACCCAAAAGAATGGACCTTATTGGTGGACCCAAGCCCATGAGATTTATTCCCTAGGGCGGGCGCCCATTTGGAGTTTCCTAATTGGTTAGGATTTTGCTAATTAAATAATTACTCCTTATTTCATGAGATTAGATTCCAATCATGGAAAACAAGAAACAAAGGAGATAAGATAAGTTTTATATCAAAACTTGGAGTGCAAGACTCCATAGGCTCACGCTCCTCTTCAGCTCACGCCCCCCCCCCCCCCCCCCCCCCCCCCGCCCCCCCCTTTATGGAGTTTCCTAGTTTGATTAGGATTTCTAATTGTTAAGAGTTTGTTGGGATCCCTAGAATCTAGGGAAATAGTTACTCCCCTTCAATTAAGGAGTCCTTTTAGGAAAAGGAATCCTAAATTAGAAAGTTTGTTATAACTAATAATAAGAGTTATCATTATTTAGTAACTCTCTTTAAAGGGATAAGTTCTAATTGGAGTAAGATTTGGATTTGATCTAAATCTATATAAACCCCAATACCCAAAACGTGTGGGATATAATTCATTCAAGGATTTTTTTTTTCTTCTCCACTCCAAACCGTGAGCTTAAGGGAGAGAAATCCCTTCTCTAATTTTCGTGAGCCTCTAGGGTTTGTCTAAGTTGATTGAAGGCTAGGGTTTTGAACCCTTAATATTTGTGAGATAGAAAGTCTACTCCAACATCAATCTTCTTCTCTTTGTTTCTTCAATACCAAGTAGAGATTCAAAAGCTTCGTGGGGATAGCGAAGAACAAGGATCGAGCTTCGAGTATTTCTTTGAGAAATCTCTACAAAGAGTTCTAACGGTTCAAGTTGATTTTGTGCTTCACCAGTGAACATCATTCACCGAGGTAATTCTCTACACATGTAGTTAATATTATTTGCTTTCTATGGTGTAAAGATCTTCGGGATCCAGTTTTTCACATAAATTTTTTATTTGGATTCCTTTCAAAAGGGCTACCTACTTTCAAAGTAACAGCTACCTAGAGTGAGAGTCGTTGAAGACATTGGCTGCGGAAGCATGGTAGTCTATATAGGGCTTTGATTTAACGCAATCTATCAATCTTGGGGCTTTTATGGTTTTAGTCAGGTCTGTATCATTATTGATACAATACTAACTTATCATGTCGTAAGCAACTAAGAAGAAAATGTGTAAAGAGTTGAGAAAAAGGATGACATATTCGAGATAATCACTCTCCGGTTTTCACTAATTCTATTAATTCTCCAAATCTGATTACAAACTAACTATGAGCCTTATTTAAATGGACAACTTAAGCAAATACCTTATCATATGTATCTTGTGAGTACCAGAATTTTAACCCCCCATTCCCGATCAGGATAGCTCCCGATGAGGAATAAGTGATAAATTTCAATTGAAAAGAGAGTCCCCACCTATCTAATTCTAAGAGAAATAGATCCCTGAAATGGTTGGATAAGGCATGGTCTGGAAGTCAGATGTCAGGGTAAGGGATTCAGTTGAGTTAGGGGAAGGTGTTAGGCATCCCTAAACTCCCATCCGGAGATGGTTACCTACTCCCTAAGTCTGAATCAAAGTGGGAAAATCATAAGAGAAGCTTGAAATTTCATTTATATGGTAAGCAGATATAATATTAACAGTAATGAATGCGATGATATAGACATAATAGAAACGGAATATGGATTCTATCCTAGGGGAGCTGAACCCGATCATGGTTGCCTACATATCAACTGTCAGTGGAATCAAGCCACACGTAGTTTCGGAGGTGATTGATGAATTGTTTGATTTGATTTGATTGATGATTTCGCTGATTTGGGAGCGAAATGGCCTTTTAAGCTCGTGTTGAGGAGCGATGGGGTAGTTTAAGCTCTTGTCGTGGAGCCTCTGGATGGGTACCTGAACAAGGTTCGGATGAAGGTTTAGTTAGGGTTTAGCTGGGGTTAAGCTTGGATTTAACTAAGGTTAAGCTTGAGTTTACCTAGGGTTTACCTAGTGTTTAACTAGGGTTAAGCTGAGGTATACCTAGGGTTTAACTAGGGTTAAGATGGGGTTTACCTAGGGTTTAACTAGGGTTAAGCTAAGGTATACCTAGGGTTTAACTAGGGTTAAGATGGGGGTTACCTAGGGTTTAACTAAGGTTAAGCTGAGGTATACCTAGGGTTTAACTAGGGTTAAGCTGGGACTTAGCTGGATTTCAATCGGGATTTGGACAGAGGTTCGACTAGGCAAGACTATATTTAAATTGGGATCTGGGCAGAGGTTCGACAGGGCAAGGTTATATTTAAATCGGGATTTGGGTAGGGGTTCGACAGGGTAAGGTTATATTTAAACCGGGATTTGGGAAGGGGTTGGGCAGGACAAGGCTATATTTAAACCGAGATTTGGGCAGGGGTTCGATAGGGCAAGCAGTCTAAGCAGTTGAAGTAATTTAAATAATTAAAAAAACTTAATTAAACTACTAAAAGACAAAGAAAAATTCAGTGTTTGGAGAAAAATTACCTTCTGGGAAACCCAAAAGGGTCTTTGAAAGACGTCCTGAGAATCAACCCTTCGCAATCGAATTTCCTGTGAATCCAAGCGTTAGGAGGAGTTTTGAAGAAGAAAAGGGAGAGAGGGAGTGAGAATAGATCAGAAATGAAGGAAATGGGGTGGGGTATTTATAGTTTTTCAAAACAGGGGGGGCACTACTCCTTATTTGATAAAAACCCCAAAAAAGAAGGGCGGCAAGGAACAGTGAGGCGGCAAAATGGGTCGACACTGGGGGGCGTTGTTTGAAGCAGTGCCCCCAGCCAAGCTTCTACGAAATGGCCTGCCAACATGCCTAATAAAAACAAGCCCCAAAAGCGGCGCTGTTTGAAGCAGCATCCCTATTAAGGGGCCAATATTTTTTTTTAAAATTGTTGACTTTGACTCGCCACGTGTCGTGCTCCGATTCATTGAAAATCCGTTTTTCCGTTTTAAGCCCGTTTTGAACCCGAAATAGTCAAAATTGAGCAAAAAAAATTGTAAAATTATTTCAGACAAAATGATACATTTTGAACACTTTTTCAGGGGCATTTTGATCTTTTTATACAACAAGGGCATTTTGGTCATTTTTCACCATTTTAACTCCAATTTGATCCCAAAAATAGTCAAAATTGAACCAAAAATTTTGTAAAATATTTTGGGCTAAATGATAACTTTTGAACACTTTTTAGGGGTATTTCGGTCTTTTTACACCATAGGGGCATTTTAGTCATTTTCACTGTTTTAAGTCCAATTTGCTCCCGAAAACAGCCAAAATTCATTGAAAATTTTCTAGAATTATTTTGGACCAAATGAAAATTTTTTAGCACTTTTCAGGATTATTTTGGTCATTTTTCACCCTGGGGGTATTTTGATCATTTTTTACCTCTGGGCTGTTTTTGAAAATCGAAGCACGTAGCAAGAGGGTTTTAAAAGAGAGTTTTTAAGAGAGTTTTTAGAGGTGTAAAAAGATGCTAAAGTGGTGCAAAATTGGAGTGCTTACATATCTAATCTAGATTGAGTGAATCTCATCCTTATTTGAATTCAAAAATATTAAATAGTTAAAGTCCGTCTTATCTAGATTTTGAAGCGCATAATTTGAGGAACACCCTTGCCCTCAAGGGTTGAAGTATTGCAAGGAATGCTTAAGGTTCAATCTTGGGTGTCATCTTCAACTTCTTCAACTTAATCTAATGGGATCCCTCCAACATTGCTAGTTGAACTTGACAGCGAAGACCCGAAGTGAACTTCTCATCACAATTAAAACAAAAACCTTCTCTTACCTTGACTGTGCATCTCCATTGGAGTCATTCTTTTGGTGGTTTGACGATCCTTCAAGGGCCGAGTGTGATGGTTCAGTCCACTGAAAAGCGGTTTTATGGCTATCTTGTCTTCTTCAAGTAAAGCATGGCGGAATGTGTGCAACAGACTGTTGGGTTACTGACCCGCATGCCATACCGGAGGCTCGAAATGAAGCAACTAATGAGATAGGACTCTGGTAATCATCCCACCCATTTAGCCAACTTTTCAAATTGACCTTGGTAATTGGATACAACACTGGTCTGTTGCAATTTTTATAGTGCTGCTCCTGAATCATTGCATTCAAGTGACCCAAATCTAAGGGCTGTCAATCCGGCCCTTTGATGAGGGCCTGGCCCTCTGCCCGACCCTTTAAAGCCCATACAATAGACGGTTTTTTTCTTGTCCCTTAAGGCTCTAGGCCGAGCTGGGCCTAATTTTGAAAAGCCCTCTTATTTGGGGGCCGGGCCGTTTAGCCACCCAGGTCAGCCCGACCCTCTACTTTATATGTTATACCATATAGAATATTATAAATAACATATAACATATAACATATATAATGTAGGGTAAATTACAGTTACCTCCCCTGAGGTTTGATGAAATTGCATAGACCTCCCTTCTTGTTTCTAAAATTACACTGTCATCCCCTATCAGGTTAGTCAAGTTAACATTGTTAACTAAAAATGTACTTTTACGATTTCACCTCAGTTATGAGTTTAACACAGTTAAGGCGTATTAAAACGGACACGTGTTGACTTGTGTGTTATAACAGATAACCGTAATCCTTGTGATTCTTAAAACACATGAATTGAAAGGGACACGTGAAGGGACACGTGTTGACCTGTGTGTTATAAGCGGACTCCAAAGGTTATAACCGTAGAGAATTTCGTGTCTTCTCAATAAAATCGATAACTCATCTTTCCCAATATTCCTGAGATAGCTACTGAACTTTAATAAAGAGAAACAAGTCATCTGTTTCAAGTTGTAGTGTTTGAATTTGTTGTTGATGTGAAGAGATTAAATTGAGTAGGAAGCTAACATCGTTGAATATTGTAACGGATAAAATTCGTAAAAAGGAGTAAAAAGAAGGGGTAAAATAGGGATTTCTCACCCTAACAAATTCTAACAATTTAGCCGACATAAGCCCACTTGGGCTATGTGCTGGCTCACTTGAGTGTTGTCTGGCAGGTGATCTCATCGTGACTACACAAGTCATGATGACTCCAAATGCCTATAAATAAGCAAGAATCACCGGAGAGAAGGGATGGATGGTGCGAAAGGCAAGAGAGGAAAGAAAGAGAAGAAGAAGAAGAGAAAGAGGAAGAGGAAGAGGAAGAGGAAGATCTGAGAAGCTTGAGTCATTCACATCCCTACCCTGAAGGGCTGTACAGGCGGTCACTCACCTGATTCTCTCATCTTCCTTTGGTGTTATCCGGCTATTTGATGCTCTTTATGGCCTCACAATCGATTATGGCCACCAGATTCTCTCAAATAGGCCATATCCGCCTGATGCTCTCCATGAATGGTCACACTGCCATTTGCACGGCCTTGCAATTGATTAGCCTATTGCGTGCAATCACACTTGAATTTGTGCCTGACGCTGTGAATGGTGCCAAACCCGTTGTCACGTTGTCCGAGCTGTGAATGGTGCCAAACCCGTTGTCCGAGCTGTGAATGGTGCCGAATCCGTTGTCGCGTTGTGCTGTGAATAGTACTGAATACGTTGTCGCGTTGTGCTGTGAATAGTGTCGAATACGTTGTCACGTTGTGCTGTGATTAGTACCCGAGCTCGTTGTCCGTTGTGAGCTGTGCAACGTACCCGTTGTCTGATGTGCAACGTACCCGTTGTCTGATATGCAACGTATCCGTTGTCTGATGTGCAACGTACCCGTTGTCTGATGCACAACGTACCCGTTACCTGATGCACAACGTACCCGTTGCCTGATGCATAACGTATACGTTGTCAGTGCCCTATCAGAGCTACGTTGTCAGTGCCCTATCAGAGCCACGTTGTCTGTGCCTTATCCGAGCTACGTTGTCAGAGCTACGTTATCTGTGCCTTGTCAGAGCTACGTTGTCTGTGCCTTATCAGAGCTACGTTGTCTGAGCCATATTCTTTGTGCCTCCTGAGCTACAATATCCAGAGCATAACACTAGAGCTCGTCCTCAAGTGCATATGCCCAGTGACCTCACGATAAGTATCTCTATACTATTATGTTCATATGTTCATGTGCTTGTGTCTTATACTGATGTGCTTGTGCCTTATCATGTGCTTGTGTCTCATACTGATGTGCTTGTGCCTTATACTGATGTGCTTGTGCCTTATCATGTGCTTGTGTCTTATACTGATGTGTTTGTGCCTTATCATGTGCTCGTGCCTTATCATGTGTTTGGTGCCTTATACTGACTTTATCATCGGAGCTTATTTCAGGGTGCACACCCGCCCCCTCAAACTCATTCACAGGTGGTGTTTTGCTATCATTCCTCTACCAGCTAAGCAGCTATAGACGTATGGCATGTACGGGATTTTTCCCTTTCAAACATATCTTTTTAATCTTCAAGAAAATAATGTTTCCTAAAAGTCATTTTAAGATAAATAATGCTAACATGGCAAGGCCAAGGTGCACGCCCAGTGGCACAGGCACTGTTTTGCGCAGTCCTTAATGGCTTAATGTGATCATCATCAAAAACTCCACTTCTTTATCTTTCTTAATTTTTAGTTTTTGTCTTTAGTAACGCTATAAGAAAGAGATCAAGAGCCTTCAAATCTTCTAAGTGAAAGAGTATTCACGTACTCCCATGGTGTCACTAACACCCCATGTTTAAACTAATGTTGAAGTGGCTATTAGGAAAATAACAGGTGGGTTAAAAAAATTAATGTTATTGGCATTCCAGGAGTAATTTGTGCATTTAAAAACATTTAAAGCATGACATCATCAAAGTCCATCCATATTAGTACCGTCATGTTAACAAAAGGGGAAATCTGTTAGTTACTGACAATTGAAATACATGGGAGGGCAGTATAATTTTTAAAACTAGAGGGGAGGTCTTTGCAATTTCACCAAACCTCAGGAGAGGTAACTGTTATTTACCCTATAATATATTAGCTTAAGGCTTATAATAACCCAAGGCTAAAAGACTTGCTTGTATTTATAATAGACTACCACTGCAGTGTAGTCTCTTTTTTCTTTTTCTTAAAAAAAAAAAAACCTAAGAAAGGCTACTGTGTGTATGTGATAATATAAGTGTAGTATCTTTTTAGAATCTTCTTATAAGTTGTAAAATTTTTCTTCCTTTTAATCTAACCGTATTAATCTAACAATCTAACCGTATCGATTTGGGTGTACGGTGGTAATTTCACTAACCCCCTCCCTATAAATAAACCTAACCTATCCCCTAATTGTAATTAAAGTGTGTAAGAGACTAGCTATCCTCATCTTGCATTGTTAGTCTTAAGCCCAAATAAAGGAAGAAGGTTATTTCTTAGCTTGACAGTCAATGTAGGAAAAAATTGTTAAAAACATATAATTTTTTTTGTTCTTTTGGCCCTAACCCTGCCCTGGCGCTTGAGGATAGAACTTGGGCCTAGACAGTCCTGACCCTTTGAGGGCTAGGGCCTCACCTCAGTGAATGAGGGTTGGGCCCAATAAGACCTAGGCCCTGCCCTGGCGGGCCCTTTGACAGCCCTACTCAAATCGTAGTCATATAGCTCGGGTAAAGTTACCCCATGTCATTTCACTCATAGACTTCTCCATCCATTGATGCCATGAAATGAAGTACCCATGAGACGGTTGAGGCCAGTGATACCATCTGATCGTTTGTAATTCGATTGAAGCACTAGAATTGTTCTGCAAGATGTAACCAGCCCATTGGATCATGAGATTCATGACCATCAAATTGTTGAAAGTCCACATGTACAACTTGCCCTTGAATACTTGTGAATTCTATTGTTTTTTTGGTCAACGTGGAGTATCTGGAGTTCAAGACTACGACTAATCCCCACGTGCTACCAAGTGATACCCTCCCCCTAGCAACCGATAACGTGAGTACGCCCAGACTCGATATCGAGACCTCGGGTCTATAGTTATGGATGCTATTGCTTGACTCTCTCTCCTTGTTATGGAGTTGTTGAGAAGTGGACTATTCTTTATTTCCAAATTTGAGTGCATCAATCTCTTGATGCCAATGCTCGTCAGAAGCCTTAAGAGATTAAGGATATTTTATCGAGTTTCTCATCTAGTTTGGTAAAAACTGCTCGTATAGTCTAAATTCCGAACTCCAGTTCTTTACAAGTGGGCACCATGTCATTTAGCCCTGATACCAATTGATACAAGATCTGATACCAAATGGTAGAATATCAACTTATCTTATCTTAAGCAACTAAGGGAAAGAAGAAAACGAGAAGAAGAGTTGAGAAAAAGGATGACTGATTCGAGAGAGTCACTCTCTAGTTTTTACTAATTCTATTAATTCTCCAATTCTAACTACAAACTAAGTGCCCTATTTAACTAAACTACTTAAGCAAACACTTTATCATATGGATCTAATCTAGATTGAATGAATCTCATCCTTGTTTGAATTCAAAAATACTAAATAGTTAAATTCTATCATATCTATAATTTGAAGTCCATAATTTAAGGAGGCGGTGGTGTGCATTAGCAACGGCTCTCACTTTGATGGCAAGTAGCCATTTACTATATTTGTTGTGACGGCTCTCACTTTACTTCAAGTAGCCCTTTCCATGACTCGAACCTGAGATGTGGAGGTCGAATCTAATACCAAATAATATGGATCTAACCAATACACCAAAAGTCATAGGACTGATGAAATGTGTCAAATCAAGCTCTATTTCGATTTAGAATTGTAACAATTTACTTTGCCAAGAAAATTTAACACTCAGCTAAAAAAATTCTCTTTCCTTGAGATGTTATTAGCCCTTATTATCGGTCTACAATCTATTAACATCCTTTCGGATACAATGAAGCCCAAAAAATCCTGTTGTTCATCTATGTTTTGTAGTTGTGTGCAAGATCACCCCGAACTCTCAAGTAACGGTGGAAATGATTGAAAAAAAATAAGTGAAAGTCTTTACTTTCAAGAAGAGTGAATAAACAAATGATTGCATATCTACTATTATGATGAGAATAGGGCACTTATAAACGTCGATTAAACGTAATTACCATTATACTTATATACTATCATAACGAAAATGGTTATTATAATGAGGATTCTCATGTTAAAAACATAAACTGAATATTTTAAAATGACTAAATTTCCAGTTACTTAAAAATATTTCTATTATAGATTTATGGGTAATTTCATATTTTTACAAAATCCTCTCTCCATTCTACGCCTCTCTCATTCCACTTTCCCACGTCTTTAACCCTCTCACACGCATGCATCACTTGAGTCTCATTAGCATCCCTTGCTCCACTCTCTCTACCCCTTCTCACACATGTGCATCATGTGAGTCTCACTAGGGTATATCTTCATAATCTCTACCTCTTTCTTCTGTCTCATGTGCATCGAAGGTGCGGCCCGCTAGCAACTTCTGAGTAATTTCAGATGTGAGTTTTTAGTGTGATCAATCATTCTAACGTGCTCTAATTTATATAGTTTCAGGTGCTTGTTTGGAAGAGTTTTGTCTCTTCTTTTCAAACACAATTTCTCCTTCAAGACATACCTCTTGATATAGCCGGAGGGAGGGCTTTCTAGTCATTTGAATTTGTAGAAACCCTTCTTTCAAGTGTCTGTTTGGTGGGGTTTTACCACTTCACGAACAGTCACTTCGACCGTTCTCACATGGTTTTTTTTTTTTTTGGTAACTTGTGGTGTTCCCAACCTATTTAGATCTGGACTAATCTCCAAGGATGTGGGCAATAACCCACAAACCACATTCATCAAGCAAGTCCAGGAGGTGGGCTTGAACTCAAGATCAATAGGATACTCCCATAGCCTTAGAACCACTGTGCCACACCTCGTGCGTGACCAACCATTCTAACATGTTGGACTTTGAATTTTAGACTATATTGATAATGATGAAGTATAAAGAAGAAAACTGCAACAATCAATCAAACACCCAAAAAGATTGAAGGAAAAATGCTAGACTCCAATGTCTTCAATTTGATAGTACTTCAAAAACTGATTTTCGAAGGAAAACCCTGATATGTGCTAATTGTACACATTTACACACCTCAAAACTACACTTGTTAAGTCTTTAAAAATCTTTTTGTAGCTATGATACTTCACTTGGTAGTATTTTTCTATTTTAGGTTCATGAGAATGATTTGAAGTAAACTTAAGAGTTTACTAGAAGTGAAGAAGCTAGAAGAGCCTTAACCAAGCCAAAGACAAAAGAGTGGAAGAAGACCAAGTAGAAAAGCTTAGTCCGAACGATCATAGGTTCAACCCAATCGATCGGAGTTTGACCAATCGCATGGATCAGACAGATCGATCAGAGAACAACAGAAATTTGGGAAGAAAACTGATTCAATCCGATCGATCAAACTGCTCAGTCCCGATCGATCGCCGAAATCCAATCAGTTTCAATAGTTCGGAACTTACTCTCCGATTGATCGGAGATCGTATTTTTTCTTTCTTGGAAAGTGTGTACAAATCTGAAAAAGGGGAACCCTATTGAGAACTGGTGGAAGCCTATAAATAGAAGACCCTAAGGTCTTGCCTAGGGTTCGGAATTCAAAGGAGATTCGTCGGGAGAAAAGCATTGGGAGTATGGAGTCTTCAACATTCATGGCGGCTACTCCTTCCACCATGAACAACTAATCTCCCATCTAGGATTTCGATGAAACCCTATCCAAGTAAAGTTGATTTGTGTATTTATTTTAGGGTTTTGTTATTTGTAATAGACGATTGCATACCTTGAGGATTACCTTTGGTAATTGAATTTAAAGTTCATATTTGATCTTCAATATAGTTATTCCTTGTCTTAGGAAATATCTCCTTTTAGATTGAATTTAATTAATGTATAAGTTTTGTGATCTTCTGTGTGAATGGTATGCAATAGAGCATTTTATGCAAGTTTATGAATACTAGGATGATCTATGCCTAGGAAAGAAGGATTGTTGCCACAACCCTAGGCTAGTTCATATAATGTTGACGATCCGTGTCAACCAAAGATAGATCTACCTAGGATTCTAATACTTAATCTTTTGAATGAATATAATTGAGACTTGTAGTCACAATTATTTGAAATTAATTACAAATAATAACCCCTAGATTGGATGTAGTAAATCAAAGTTAAGAGGTTAGCGGTGGATTCGATACCCTAGGTTTCTTTCTCTAGATTACTAATCACTTTTACTCGCTTTTAATATTTAGATTGATTTTAGGACCGTTAATCACAAACCAAAATCCATTTGTTCACCTTTAAATTAAAATCTAATTTTAAAGTTAAGAAGTATAACCAGCGTAGTCTTCGTGGTTCGACACCCTCAATACTTGTCACTATTCTCTGAAATTAGTGCTTTTATGAGATAACGATCTTAAACGATCAAACCCCCTTGATTAAATAGGAAACAAGAGGCTCACATTGAATAAGCATTGGTAATGACTTCTACAAGGGTCTATTTGGAAACTCTACTTGAATATTATAAGCTCTAAAAAATAAGCCCTAAAGAAGAAGCTCTAAATTTTTTTAGAATTTGATCATTTGATAAAAGTCTAAAAAATTCTAATTGTATGTTTGTAAAATCCTCTCATTTCCAAATATTAAGAGCTTATTTTAAGGGTAACTACTGTCATTTTTAAAATATGCAAATACATGGCATCCACCACCCTTCAAGTGCCTCCACCCCTTTCATTGCTTGGGCCACAACCACTGCCACCCCATCACCCATCCTATTTCACCAACACCACTGCCACCTCACCACCCATCCTATTCTACCAATGTCGTCGCCACCCCTTTGATTTGCTGCACATGCCATTGACTACATGAAAATCTATCGCCATGGTTCAAGGAATGATAGATTGATATGCCTATTACTTGAGGAAGTATACCCAAGCATGACTAGTCGTTGCCCTCTAAGGACTCCATCATTGAGCAAGAGCATAGATTAAAACTTATCAAAAAAAAAATACATTGAGCAAGAGCATATACAGATTGGAGCCTGAAACAAATCCCACAGCAGACCCCTCACTCCTTTGAGCTTCTGAGCTCACATTCCTAATAACCTCTCTAACAGCTTCACTTATTTTTTTACCTAACAGTAGGAGAAGAAGAAAAAAAAAAGCAACCAAGCAAGAGGAGAACAAAAACTAACCTAATAGTTGGGAGCTTTGACACGACAGTATCCCTTCTTCGGCAAGATGAAATCGTCCAGAGAGAGAGAGAGAATGGATGGGTTTAGGGTTTCTCTCAGATTTTTGGGTTTTATATAAAGGGGTACAGTGGGTATTATAATAAGTTTGTAAGGGTAAAATTGTCCAAAAACGGGCGACACTTTTGACGCCGTTCCTCTAATGTATTAGACCTTTAAAAAAAAAGTAACCCCTTTGCTCTTTATTTGTTTAGAGGTTTTTCCTTTACTTTTTAGATGTTTAGAAGTGCAATAAGAGGGTTATCAAACACATTACAATCCAATAAGCTCTAAAAATCAAATAAACACTCATTATTTAAAGTAATTAGGCATGGTAATGACTTCCACAAGTAACTAGGCATTGGTAATGACATCTACAAGTTACTAGGTAAGAATTAAATGCATCTACAAGTAACTAGAAAACAAGTAACAACTTCCAAGATAACTTGTTACTCCAAAGGTGGCCATGTGGACTTAGGCTCTTCTAGAAAAAAGATCTCTTTTTATGGGCTTGGGCCAAAATTTTTTCTTATCCATCAATAAAGAACCGAATGCTCCTGCATCAAATACTTCTGATTGGAGAAAGTTTGCCCTCAAACTTAATTCCTTCTTCTTGAAATCTTCCAAGGATTATGCATTAATAGCTTTCAAATCATCTTCCAAAATCCACGTAGCTTTTGTTGTCGGTTTTCCTTTCAATTGAACAAGATATTGAGTTTAAGATCAATGTTGGGTGGCGGTGTTTCGCTAATCAAGGATCTGATCAAGAATCTCCTCTTGCTCTGAAATTTGAGAAGTGTCGGGGTTGGGCCGATCATCCCCAAGTAAGCACAGAGATCCGATGTATTGAGGATCACAGAGATGTTGATATCACTTGGAAGATCAATGACATATGCATTATTTCCAATGCGCTTCAACATCCGGCATGACCCAATTTTCTTGTATTTGAGCTTGCTATATTGGCCAACATGAAATCTTTCCTTCCTAAGGTAGACCAAAACCAAGTCATCTTCTTTAAATTCAACAAGTCATCAATGCGAATCTACATTTTCTTCGTACTTAGAATAAGTTTGCTCAGTTTCTTCTAAACATTCTCACGAATTTCCTTCAAGTGATCCATAAATGGCTCTGCATCACAACTCACTTTCTTGATGAGTTGAATCTTCCTTTGATCTAGTAACGTTCTTAGTATATCTTGCATTCATTGACCATTTAGTAACTCCTCCAAAGCGTAATCTATCCGTTGGAGGTATGTTAGGAGAGTGTTAATCTCACCTATCCTTTGGGCGTTTTTTGTTTTTAAGGAAATTAGGTCAGTTTCCTTTCTTGCCTCTATAAGTATGAGTCTTCTTCTCTTCTCAATAGATAGTTTTTTCTACAGAGAAACGAAAAGTGGTTTTTTACTTGAGTTAAAAAATCTGGGCTGTCTATTTCATTATTTACAATCTAGAGTTTGATTTTTCCTTCACTATCGAGTTTGCTGATATCTAAGCTTAGCGAGTGCTCACTAACTTAGAAAGATCATTGAATCCTGGGAGGTGTACACTGTTATTTTGTGAGCACTAAGGTCTTTAAGAGACGAGCAGAGGCGAAATCACCTTGAGGACAACATGTCTAACACGTGCCTCGATCTACATGATATTAGTTTTGTGTTTCAAGTATTTGTTTTCAGTTCGTGATTGAGTTGCTGTTATTCAAGTTATTGGATTGCGAATTGAGGTAACCTGCTGCTGATTCTATTATTATTTGCCTCAATTGGGTGTTCAGAATTGTTGTTACTACCATAGCAGTGAAGACTTATTGATTATTAGTCTTTATAGATTGTTGTGCTATCATCACCTAATAGTATCTAACATATTTCTCTTTAAGCTTGCCTATGTTCTTGTCATGACTAAAATGTCAACTTAAGCCACTATCATGGGCTTAGGCTATGAGTTGCAACCTGAATGAGTTTTCAAGTACACACAAGCAACCATTATAAAATAAGTAATCATCCAGCAATACAAAAGCTATTAGTTCACCATTTTGGGTCCGCTTGAGCTTTCAAACACACACAAGTCACCCTAACATTCTTTGCATTACCAAAAAGTCACCATCATCGGGTTCTATGTCTTTCATATGTTCCAACACATTATCGGCAAGTTTCGGTTCACCTAACAAGACTTCTTCCTCATTGTTCTCTTCAAATTCTTCTCTGGCCTAGTCCATCAAATTACCTTCTTTCTTAGGACATTCAAAGGATGTATGTCCACTTTGACCACACTAAAAATACTTATAAGTGGCTACATTTTGGATGGATCAGTCCGTGCTAATAAAATGTACATTAGGATGAACCAATTTCCCAAAATTTTGGGCTGACAAATTTGGTGCATTTGGCAATGATTGCTTCAAATATAAAGCACTGGGAGCTTTAGAAGATCTTACAATTTTAGTCTCATTGGTGGTACTAATGGTGCTTCCTCTTCTCATAATTCTACTCAATTTAATTTCGACTTTTAGTGCATATTGGACAACTTTGTCCAATGTCTTTGGTTCCAACATCATGATCTCATCTTGGATTGATATTCTCAACCCAAAAATAAATTATGACACAAATTGTTGATCAGTTTCTCTTAATTTATTTCGATTTACTAAAAGCATAAAAATTAGCTGCATAATCTAAAACTAATCTCATACCTTACTTTAAGTGATGAAGTCGTTGGTACAAAGTTTGAGCATAATTGGTGCGTAAAAACTTGACTTCAGGGGCAGCCTTTATGCATCTCCATGTAGAAATTCGTTGCATTCCTTCAATCTCATGATTATCTTGTAAGATTTTCCAACATATCAATGCATGATCCCTCAATAGGGTTTGCACAAATCTAATTTTTCGTAAGTCCGACATGCTCTTTTCAAAGAAAAATTCCATATTTTCTACTCAATTGATAAAGTGATCGGATTGTAGATGGTCCATAAATTCTCAAATATCTACTCGAATTTCTCTTTAGCTTCTTTTCAATGCTCAAATAATTCTTTTAGGCAAAGGTAATTCATTATTATCACCATTATCAATAACTTTGATGATATCTTCTTCATCAGATTCATCATTTTCATTCGTACAGTAATAGTTTTTCAATTGAGCAAGTCTCAATAGTATTTCCTCAATTGGGAGATTGTTGTTGGCATGATATCCTCTTCCTCTACCATCATGGGCACCACAACTTTTTCCTAGAACAGCCATCATGCGTATAGTAGCGTATTTAGGCGCTAATTTAGAAAGAAAAGTGTTGAACAAGTTACAAGAACCTGCTCTGATATCAAATGATGCAGTCCAAAGAAGAAAATTGCAAGAACAATCAAACACCCACAAAGATTGAAGGAAAAATTGCTAGACTCCAAGGTTTTCTATATTGATAGTACTTCAAAAATTGACTTTCTAAGGACAACCCCCATAGTTAAATATTCAACAAGAAGCTCACATTGAATAAGCCTTGGTACTGATTTCTATAAATAATTAAGCATTGGTAATGACTTTTACAAGTTGCTTGGTAAGAATTAAATGCATCGAAAAATAACTAAAATAAGTGGCAACTTCCTAGATCAACTTGCAAGATAGCTCATTACTGCAAAGGTGACCATGTTGACGTAGGCTCTTCTAAAAAGAGATATCTTCTATGGGCTTGGGCCCCCCTCATGGACTTGGGCCTCCTCATGGACTTAGGTCAAACTTTAGTCTTGTCCATCAATAGAGAACCGAATGCTCATGCACCACATAACATTCACACTCACATGACCCGCTGTAGATAATTCTCTTATTCAAATAAATTATATCCACTGCCTTATATCAATCCACCACATATTGCCACATATCATGGTACTATTGTCAAATATCATCACCACATACTTCATACTCAAAGGAATATCTCCATGAAAATATAGCAAAGATAATTTAATAGCAAAGTTTGTTAAAAAATACGAGTGTCATTAAAGTTACACTACCTGGTCCACAGTTAGGGGAGATACTTCACAACCCCATCATGAAATAAGAAATAAAAATATATAGTGACAAGGATATCAATCGAAATTGATCTTTTGAAAGTATGATTAACTTAAAGACATTAGTGACAAATGATAGATGAGTTACATTTTTTTGACAAAAAAAAAAATGCAAACCTATTTCAAAATGTAACCTTGAGAAAGCCAATAAATCCGGTATGTGTGAAGCCAATTAAACTATATTTTAAAAATAATCATGATTAAGAAACGCTCGCAATTGAGGAATATTGGGAATAATTTCTGTCCATGAAAATGATCAGAACTTTTCCAGATTACGAGAACTCATAAAAAGAGAGATATAATAAGAAGAAGAAGAAGTGATAGTAAGAGATCAGGGGGAGTAGGCTGATTTTTCGGTTTACAGATTTGTTGACTAAGTTTTACATTTAAAGAGTTGCTTTAGAGAAAAAGTAGTAAAAAGAAGAAAAACATGATAAGATTTGTTGACTAGTTACCTTGTATCTAAACTCCATAAATTTCTGCATGACATCACGACATGGCTGTGGTTTCGATTAAAAACGGCCTATACACATGGAAATGATTGATATGTTGCAACACCTCCCTCCTCTTTAATTTACTTCAGAAATGCTACCTCCAGTGGCAGTCTTCCCCATAGGTTGGGCTAGTGGTCATGACCACGACTTAAGAAGCGGAGGTCTTGAGTTTGAGTGTCTTCCCCTTATTGGCCACCCTTTGGGATTTATCATGGCTTTCCTGATTGTGTAGTATATAAGGAGATCTACAAGGGCCGAGGGGCATAGTCGGGTGCTCTAAGAGGCCTGGATATCCTCGTTCCAAAATTAAAAAAGATGTGGTTGCGACAAGTGTCAAACCATATCATATTTTAGGTAGCAACACCACATGTTGAACCCACTCTACAGTGAGGAAAAAGTTAGACTTATTGTGTCTTGGGCTAGTACTCTTCAATTTATTTATTTATTCTTTTTTTAGTTTAAGAGGAGTTAGATTCCAATCCTTCAACCATTCTCCGCTCTAATTTACGATATATATTTTTTTCTTTTTTTGGTATTATGCATCATTTATTAATGGTTAAGAGGTTTGTAACTTGGTGGACATATCAACTATCACATCCCTTATCGGAACACACTCATATCACTCATGAACAGGGAGGTGAAATAATTAGGCTTTATTAGCTCACCAATGTCCATTAGATTTTAAAAATCCCTACCTTCAAGCTATTTAGAGCCGATAAATCATGTTCAGCCATTTTTCAAAAGCCATATCTTCTATTGGAGCATATATTATGAAGTATTTTCTTGGACCGCGCCCCTTTATAACATCTATTAACCGTGTTTAAGTTTCACTCACCATCAGGGTTCACCCATCCAATTTTGGTTTTTAGAAAAAAAGATATTAACATTAAATTAATTAACTTAATTCCTCAATGGACTTGCGGGGTAGGCTAATCAATGCCTTTCTCAATATCTTAAATTCATGTCCTTTTGACTAGTTATGACCGGCTCTTGGGTCATCTTTCAAATGCTACAACTTCCCTTTTCCTTACTTTGTTTTTGAATGAATATATAGGGATAGTTGCTTTGCCTATCGTCGAAGGCAAGTAACGGCAATTATAAGGCCTTTTTATGTTGGGTGGACCGCCGTACACTCACCCACTCATTCTCACATTGTTTGAACACCATTAAAGTTTCTCACTTCTAATTCGTAAGATAGGCATCCACTGTTTCTTGTCACAGTTGACCTAACTTCCCAACAATTATTTCTTCATCAAGTGGCTGGTCTAGATGTTTACAGTTGAACTGCGGGTATCCTTCAATTATGATTTGTTTGGTTTGCAAGAACGTGAGATAAAATTTGCGCTTTTCTGGTGGAGTATATTTGTCGTGTTTTTATTTTTCTGAATTTTCAGAGCTCCCAAAACATGTTTTGGGATAGGGGCATTTTAGTAAATATTAAAATAATGTAAGGACATTTCTGTCTATACAAATTCACATTTTACCCTTGTTTTGGGAGCTATGGTATATAGTTAAACTCATATTTGTCTTAGGTAATTCGGTTGGTAGGAAAGTGCATTTTTTCATGAACTACGGGGAATCAGGAGACGTAGAGAAACGAGATGGGGAATTGGAAAAGAAATCTAAGGGTCCATTCTTTTGCGGAGACTTACAAAGCTCAGCACTTTACAAGCTTAGAGACTTTGGGTGTCTGATTTTGTAAATCTCTTCCGTTCTTCTGACTTTTGAGTGCAAATTTTAAATAAATAAAAATCAATATCATCATGAAACTTATGTCCCGCCATTTTTGTGAGACTTAAATTATTTTATTATGTGGGTTTTAAAGTCTCGTAAGAATTACAAAAGAAACTTAAAAAATCAAGCATTTAAAGTCTCTAAACTTGTAAAGTGTCAACTTTTGTAAGTCTCAGCAAAAGAATAGTCTCAAGAAAAGGGTTGTGAAATGGCATGGAGAAACGCATACCTTTACTAGGAAATAATCTCTCAAGTGCATTCGGTTTCTCCTTTTTTTTTTTTGCTTCGGCAACGGAATGAGATGTACAACCCCTTAGCGTGTGTTCGTTTGGCGAGAAAGTGGGTGAAAGAAAAGAAAAGAAAAGAAACTTAAATTTTCTTCTAAATATAACCCATCAAAATATGGAGAAAGTTTATCACTTTTGAGAAAGTGCAAGAAAATAAAGTATGATTCTTGTATACCAAACGTAAGACAAGTACAAGAAAACTTACCTTTCTTTTACTTTCCCTCATTTTTCTACTAAACGAACGCACCCTTAATGCTATTGTGATACATCTCAGAATAATCATGAAGACTCATCCCAATTTTTCTTAAAATGCATGCACATTATTTCCTCAATCAGTCTCTTAAATATTTATTTATTTTTCAATTTTAGGAAGCTAATACCCAATTTTTAAGCTCATTCAGCTAGGTCTAATTATGGAAAACCCACAATTATAGAAAAAATTTGCAAGCTGAAATTGGGGGCTTGTGTATAAATTTAACAGAAAAATAAAAATAAAATTAAAAGATTTACACACATATTTATGTGGTTTGACAAGATGTCTATATCCATGACCATAGACAGATCCTTTTATTAATTTCTTGTGCAAAAAAATTACAATTATTTATGTTCTATTTTTGTGTGTGTGTGTATATATATATATATATATACATAATAGTGTCAAATTATGATTAAATTAGGTCAAGTCAAAACTCTCAATGAAATTGAATAAATAGAAATATTTCTTTACTGATGTTGTAGGTAGGTCCACTCACCCCTAAACTCTGTATTGTCAGCCCAAATTTATTGTGACCGAGTAACCAACTAACAATAACTCAAGTTGGAATCACAATATAGCCTGGATCCTAGTAACAGATTGAATGATTTGAGAAGACTCCACTAAATATGTATATTTGGCTTTTGTCAAACTAATAGAATCATCCACTGCCCTACCATTGCGCTTTATCCGAAGGAGATCGAATCACAGCTAATTGCGATTGAACTCAAGGAGAGTTCAATCACACTCATATGATGTGATTAAGATTCATTAATTTTTGTTGTTCAACAATATAACCTTGTTTTTTTTTTTGAAAACTAAAATTATATTGTTAAATTCTAAGGATTAATGAATCTGATGACGTAAAAGGTCAGAAAAAAAAAAAAAAAAAAACAAGAAAAAAAAAAACTTCAACAATGATGTCATCAATTTCTACTGTCCATTTAGAGAGGAGGGACCCACGTATCCGAACTCTGCCATTCATCTGTTGACTCACAGAAGCGACATGGACCCACCAACCAACGCCCTTAAAACGAGGGACCACATTTATCCTTCCGTTGACCTACTGATGCGATTTGGGCCCACCAACAAGGCAACAACTTCCCAATCGAATTGTGTGGTCCCGGCGAAATCTATACGAGGAATCGTGGTGGTGGATTAGAGTTAGGGAGAGATAGAGAGTGACCTTTAGTTTTAGTTTTAGTGATGGTTCCACTGACCCAACCCGTCAACCCGCATGGCATTGTCATGGGTTAACATTTTCCATTCCACTATGGGTAGTGTGGGTTTAGAAATATTGCCGGTGGCACGTGTCACGATCTAAAAGGTTGAAAGATGTGTTGATTTGTTGATGAATGATCATCTGACCTCTCAAACTATTTTAAGCTGAACTTATTCTAGGTATTCCAAGCTCATTGTCCTTATGTGACAGTGTCCGGCTTGTAAAGATATTTTGATGATCAAGTTAAAATCGGGCCCAACCAATCAGAATATAATCAGGGCTAGGCGTTCCGAGCTTATTCTAGGCGTCTTGAGCTCATTTTCGACATTCCGAACTCTTTGTACTAGGGATACGGTGGTGTCTGATTTGCAAAGACACTATGATGAGATTAGAATCAGGCTCAACCAATCAAAACATAATCAGGGTTTTAGAGGTTTAGATCAGAATAAATGTTCACATTTCGAGGCATGTAGAAGGCATTTGTGCATATTATCGGGTTGTCTACAACTCTCGGTATTGTCTATGCTATTTGTGGGAGATAATTACACATAAATGTAATAAAAATAATTTACTATTCATCAACCACCGATAAAGACCCCTAATTATCAGCTAGTTAAATAAGGATCCAACAACCACAAAAATAGAGGATTAGAAAACCAAAAAAAAGTATATTTAATAGATAACTACTAAGTAAAAAAATTACTAGATTGGAGACTTAGCATCCCAATGCGTACAGTTGACCTATCCAAATACAACATAGATTAATCAATCTATCTCTGCTATTATAAAGAGAATGATAGGGGTAAAGTATGTTGATTGAATTTACTAATACTGATCATCAAAATCCCACTTTATGTTAGCATGTTCCCACATGAGGGTAGTTAATAAAGGGGTACTATTGTAATTTTCAATCATAACTAGCTACAACCCCGTTTACAAACACACGATTCCCTACTTTTATGTTAGCGTGTTTCCATATGAGGGTAGTTAATAAAGGGGAACTAGTGTAATTTTTAGTCATAACTACCCGCAACCTCATTTACAACACAGGGTTCCTCACTATCATAACTGTTTCATGATATAATTGTTTAGTTTATATTTTTAGTGCCTTTCGGCATAATAGTTATTTTTTGCAGTGTTTCAGTTATGCTATTATTTGATGAATCCAGATCGAGACAGCATGTCCATTGCATATATCTCGACACACCGCCTCCCAATTGAATCTACATACCCCCTCTTCTTCCCCTCTCCATTCACAAAAACTACATGTCTCATCTTCTTCGTCTATGAACTCACACAAACTAACTGATATATATTAAAACCTGCCGCTGCAAAAAAAAAACTATAGGGTATAAGCAAGCCAAAGGAGTGAACTATCTATCCTCATACCAAAGAGATTTTACTTCTCCATAAGTCGTAATAATTTTTTCACCACATTATCCAATAAATTTGTAGATCGTCTGTGTAGAGACCCAAAACTTAGTTATCTTGAAACATGTGTAAATTGAATGACAATCTTGGAAATTGTATGGGGTTTTCAAGCAAAGAGTTCATCATCAATCAGTCGATCGCTCACCAAGGCCGGTCGACCGCCAAGCCACCAGTCGACTGCCCGTTTGTAGCTGTTTTGTGCAAAAACTTCCTAATTCTAATAGGATTACAATAATTAGTAGTTTCTAAAATACCTTAGGCCTATACATAAACCATTAACTCGTGGGTTTTAGGATTTCAAACACTCTAAGTTGCTGAGAAATCCTGAAGAGAGTTTAACCTAGGCCTTTGAAAGGGGTTTTGTCTCAAGTAGAAGGAAAAGTTAGGAGATCAAGATCTACCCATTCTAAAGCGATTTGATCATAAGGAAGCGATCTTGTGAGGTACTATATATTGTTCTAACCTAATAATATGTAGGAAATAAGTATTCTAAGATTTGGAAGAGATGTTTATAAAAAGAATGATGTGCTACTGATTTTATGATTATAATGGTAAGATGATAGTGATGATGTATGCATGATATTATAATTATTTTCTGGAATTTCATGTACATATGATTGAATATGAACGAAGGGATGATTTCCAAGATTTTGTGCATGATTAAATAAGGAGGAAGGGATTGATGTTGAAGGGTGATAAAATCTAGAAATTGAAGATTATAATCGATATTGTAATGAAGATGTTATGATTGTTTCCAACATGATTATAATTGTGAATACCTCTCATGTATGATAATCTATCCTTATATGATCTTCCATGTAAATTACATGTAATTAAGTATGTATTGTTGGTTGAATTTCAGAGAGGTTAATACTTAGAGAATGATATTAATGACCCCAAATTCTCTAACTATCGTTATGTGAGTGTTTTTGGTGGAATTTCGATGATTTGATATCAGAATCTAAGGGATAGCCTAAAAGAAGGTTGACCATAATACTCAAGCACATGTCTCACCGCATGATAGGTATTTTATGCACACGTCTCACAAGCCCATGCACAAGGACAAGAACACCATGTTACATGTCATTGAGAACTACTATGTTACAAGTAATTGAGAACTATCATGTTACATGTCATTGAGGAGATATCTTTTTACATGTATTGCTTATTATCATGTTACATGCGTTGTCGAAATCTCTTACATGCATTGATATATACGATTAAATAAACTAAGAAGAGAAAGTCCGGATAAAGCACACAAGTCAAAGTACATTGTTCATCTTGGAAGCAAAAAGATGTAGCAGAACCTCAAGAAGCACTTATGGTGGAGAAATAAGAAGAGAGATTTGGCAACATATGTGTCTACGTGTTTTGTTTGCCAACAAGTTTAGGCCAAACACCAAAGACCTGCATGACTTCTTCAGCCACTCCATATTCCAGAATGGAAGTGGAAAACATCTCAATGAATTTTGTGGTAGGTTTGCAAAAGACAACAAAGAACTTCGATGCTATATGGGTTGTAGTAGACCGATTGACCAAGTTAGCTCCTTTTCTTCCATATCGCACTATATTCAATTTGAACGAGTTGGCAAGCTTGTACATCAAGGAAGTGATTCGTTTTTATGGAGTTCTGGTTAGCATTGTTTCGGATAGAGATTTTAGATTCTGAAAAAGCTTTCAACAAGCTATGGGTTCTCGATTGGATTTTAGTACGGCATTTCATCCTCAGACTGATGAGCAAACTAAAAGAGTGAATCAGATTATTGAAGATATGTTACGGGCATGTATGCTGGATTTCTAAGGCATTTGGGATGATCATCTGTTATTGGTAGAGTTTGCCTACAACAACAATTATCAGGCAAGCATCCAAATGGAACCTTTCAAAGTACTTTATGGTAGAAGCTTCCGTTCACCTCTATATTGGGATGAAGTAGGTGAAAGGAAGATTTTGGGTCCTGAACTCATTAAACAGACTTCGAATAGGATTCAAATGATCAGGGAAAAGTTGAAGACTGCACAGAGACTTGGAATTTCAGGTTGGAGACCAAGTATTTATCAAGATTTCTCCAACAAAGGGAGTGATAAGATTTTGCAAGAGGAAAAAACTCAGTCCAAGATATGTGGGGCCCTTTGAGATAACTACTAAAGTTGGGGAAGTGGCATATCAGGTTGCATTACCTCCTCACATGGTGGCAGTTCCATTATGTGTCTCATATTTCCATGTTGAGGAAATACATTCCGGATCTATCTCATGTGATTGATCTTGAGTCATTGGAGATTTGAGACGATTTGACCTCAATTAAACAACTGGCTCAAATTTTGGATCGAAAGGATCAAGTCCTTCACACGAAGACAGTATCCTTGGTTCTTCTTTAATGACAACATCATTCTGTGGAAAAAGCCACTTGGGAAAGAGAAGATGATTTTGTGAGAAATATCCTCACTTGTTTATGTAATCTTGAATTTCATGAACAAAATTCTAATAAGGAGCGGAGGATGTAGAGACCCAAAACTTGGTTAACTTGAAACATGCGCGAATTGAATGAAAATCTTGGAATTTGTACCAAAAATATTGTGTTTATGTTTTTACTATGTTTAAACATGTTTGTATGAGTTACATGATCAATTGGTTAAGTGTTGGGATGAAAAAATACCAAAACAAGGAAAAATAGGGGAGATCGGTCGACTCCCCCAATTAAAACATGTATAGGGTTTTTGGGTACAGAGTTCATCATCAGTCGGTTGACCACTCACTGATGAGTGTGCAAAAGTATACTCAGAACTAGTTATTTTGTAACTCTTTAGAGCCCCTTCTAGTCTGAATCCAAGATTTAAAGCCTATATTATAAACTTGATTTTTCCGTTTATTGATCATGAATTCTAAACATTTTCCTTGATATTTTATGCAGAGAATTCGAGTAAATAAGTTTCATGGTAATCAACGGAAGTAAAATAGTCAAAAGTTGGAAGAAAAGAAAAGAGAGACGAAATCAGCGTCAGCCGATCAATCGGTAGCACTAGCCTATTGATTGGTGGAGGACCGATAGATCCGCTAGCACCTGCCGAACGATTGGAAGGCGGTAATTTTTCCGAAATTTTCTATTTAAAGCCTGGTCGATCGGCCAGGAATGACCGATCGAACGGTGGTTGCAGAATTTCACCATTTTGGATGTGTGAGGACTATTTTGAGCGGGATTCTGTGTTTAGAAGTTTCTATTTTGATTATTTTCTCTTTTCTTCTTCCCTTTTAGTTATATAAACTTAGAGAGAGGTGTTATTAGATAATCTCTGATCCTTGAATCCTCTCTTTTCTCTTATTGTTTTAGTTTTCCCTTTGTATGGATTGTTAAACCCTAGCCTGAGCTAGGGTGTAATTTTATTAATGAGGTGATGTTAGTTTGATTTAATCCAATTAGAGTTTTTAACGTCTATGATTTCTATATTAATTGTTTTTTTTGTTTGCTCTCTCTTTCAATTGAATCTCTTGGATTTAAACTTTTTGATGAGTTCAGTCAAACCTTTTTCGTGGTTGAGTAATGGTTCTTGATTTCTCAAACAAAGAACCTTCATTTTAGCGGATATTATTTTTTGTTGTGGTATTGCCTCTGGGTATACTGTCATCCTCGAGTGTTTTTGATAAAGTGCGGGCTTGGGTAAAAACTCGTTTTAAATAATTGATTGGAAATTGATTTTTAGCTTTTTATTATAATTTGAATTTCTAAATCTTCCAATTGAGGGTTTGGGATGTGAACCCCTCAATTGAGTTATACCTTGGATAATCAAATTAACACACCATTAAGGGGAGGAAAACCCGATGTCTTGGCGTTATCTACTATTGTTCCTTATCTTTACTGCTCTCTGTTGATAGACAATCCCTGTACTGCAAAATATCGCATATCTTTGAGTGAAATCAAATTTTGGTGCCATTGTCGGTAGTAAGGCGAGAGCTAAAGAGCATATATTGTTTTTCTTATTCCAGAAGAGGTTTTCTAAATTGACTCGTCAAAGCAGCAATCTCATTCCTTTCTCTTTTTGCTTTATTAGTTTAGTTGATTTTCTTATTTTTGCTTTGTGCATGCATCGATACTGGAAAAAATTAGGTAGATTTGCGAAGAGACTGGAAGAATCTGAAACTCTCTTTACAAATTTATTTGATACGACCCCGGAATTTGATTCTGTTTCATCTGATTCTACACACACTTTAAGCACAATGAGTGAGCACGAGGACTATCAAGTTAAAACTCTTCATGAGCATTTACACCCCACACGGGCGTGGTTTTCTAATGTGCAACACTGTGATTTTTAACCAGGGATGATTCAACTCCTCCCCACTTTTCATGGTTTAGATAATGAAAATCCATATGTGCACATTAGAGAATTTGAAGAGGTGGTAGCCACGTTTCACAATCAACTAGGCACCATATATAGATGTTGCCAGACTCAAATTTTTTACATTCTCTCTGAAAGATAGAGCAAAAAGGTAATTGCATTCTTTGAGGCCTAGGTCGATTGGGTCATGGGCTGAGATGACTCAAGCATTCTTTCATAAATATTTTCCCAATCATAAAACAAATGTTTTGAAGAGATAGATTTCTACCTTCACTCAAAAAGAGTGAACCTTTGTATCAGGCCTGGGAAAGGTACAAAGATCTTTTAAGTTTGTGCCCACATCATGGGTATGAAAGTTGGCTCCTAGTGAGTTACTTCTATGAAGGGCTTACCCCTAGGGGAGCGCTAATTTATTGAGATGATGTGCAATGGGTAATTTTTTCAAAAAGACCCCGATTAGGCCATGGATTACTTGAGTGATTTGGCTGAAAAGTCCATACTTAGATATGACCTAGTGCTACTGAAAGCACTAATAGGTCTAGGCTCACCTCCACTCCTTCTAGTGGAGGGATTTTTCACCTGAGAGATAATGATCATTTAAAGGTTAGATTGGAGAGCTTAACTAAGGAAGTTGAGGCTTTATATATGAAAGAAAAGATGGCAACCACCCCTGGTTATCAGGGAGAGACCAAACAAATTTGTGAGGTTTGTCATGAGATTGGGCATTCTACTAAGGAGTGTCCAACACTCCAAGAGATGAGGTGAATGTATGAAAAGCATTGTAATGTCATGGGCAATTACAGGAAGCCCTATTCACCCTACTCTGAGAGTTATAATCTAGCTTGGAAAAATCATCCTAACTTTAGCTAGAGTAATAATTCTCAAACCCCTCAACAATAGATGCCCCTAGAAATTTCACTGCACCTTAATGTCCTGCACCTAATGCACCATCATCTTCTAGGAGTTCTCTTGAAGAAACATTACATGCTTTCATAAATGTTCAAAGTAAAACAAATAAAAAATTTGAAGCATTGTTCACTAAAATGTCTGAGGAATTTAAGGAAGTTAAAAGCCATGTATCTAAGTTGACAAATTCTTTGAGTTTTAATGAGAAAGGGAGATTCTCTTCCCAAACTCAACAAAACCCTCAAGGTCAACACATGATACAAAGCTCTACTCTCGAAAAGAAAGAATTTGAGAAAATTAATATCATTACCACTCGTAGTGAAAAGAAAAAGACATCCCTAGCTCTACCCAAGAGCCGGAAGATGAAGCCAATGACACAATATAATAATGTTAATATGCACAAAACTAGTAAGGTGATTCAAAGTCCCATCTCTGTGCCCTTTCCTCAGGCCTTAAACTTGTCAAGAAAATTGGATGGTAACATTGAAATCTTAGGCAAGTGAAAATAAATCTCCCACTTCTGCATGTTATCAAACAAGTGCCCACTTATGCCAAGGTTTTGAAGGATTTATGCACCATTAAAAGAAAGCAACATGTGAAGAAAACTGCTTTCCTCACAGAACAAGTAAGTGCTCTAATTCAACAAAGAACTTCTCTCAAATATAAAGACCTCAGGTGCCCTACAGTTTTTATTATTATTGAGGACTATGACATTGGACAAGCTTTGCTTGATCTTGGGGCAAGTGTTAATTTAATGCCCTACTTAGTTTATTTACAGCTTGGCCTAGGAGAAATACAACCCACTACTGTGGTGTTACAATTGGTTGACCAGTCTGTAAAAAAATCGAGGGGGTAGTAGAGGATGTGTTGGTCCAAATAGATAAATTTTATTATCCTGTTGATTTTCGTATCTTAGACATAATCTATGTTGAATGCTGATTCTAAAATACCAATTATTCTTGGTAGACCATTTCTTGTTACATCTAATGTTTTGATTAATTGCAGAAATGGGCTAATGAAATTATCATTTGGAAATATGATCCCGGAGGTTAATATTTTTAACATAGGCAAACAATTGTCGAGACATGATGAGTGTGAAACTACAAACTAGATCGAAGCAGTTGTGCAAGAAGAGTTCGAATCATCATATTCTTCTAACTCTCTTGAAATTCTTCTTGCTAATTCTCAAATTGATATTAATTCTTTCGATAAAAATGAGCTTGCTGAAATTTGTGCCTTATTTGATGCACAGGTCACAGGGACAAAAGGTTGGTAACCAAGATTTGAAGAGCTACTTTAGGAAAAGCCAAAGTCTCTACCCTCCAATGTTGAAGTGTCAAATCTAGAGCTTAAGAAACTGCCAAATGGTTTGAAACATGCCTTTCTAAGCTCAGGTGATACATTTCTTATTGTAATTTCTTCTGCATTATCTCCACTCCAAGAAGGTAAATTACATAAAATTTAAATGATCATAAATCTACTATTGGGTGGATTATAGTAGATATTAAGGGGATAAGCCATTTTGTTTGTACTCAAAAGATAAATCTTGAAGAAGAGGCTAAGGCTTCTAGAGACCCTCAACACAGACTAAACCCCACTATGAAAGATGTTATAAAATCTAAGGTTTTAAAACTACTAGATGCGGGTATTATTTACTCATTTGCCGATAGTAAATGGGCTAGTCCTACACAGGTGGTCCCTAAGATGTCAAGAGTCACTATTGTGCAGAATGAGCTCAGAGAGCTAGTCCCCCTAAATTAGTGACTAGGTGGTGCATGTGCATTGATTATAGAAAATTAAATGCTGCCTTTCGAAAAGATCACTTTCCTTTACACTTCATTGATCAAATATTGGAAGGTGGTTGGGCATTCCTTTCATTGCTTTTTAGATGGCTATTCTGGTTATTATCAAATAGAAATTGCCTTAGAAGACCAGGATAAGACCACTTTTACTTGCCCTTTTGGCACTTATGCCTTTCGAATGACATCTTTTGGGTTATGCAATGCCCCAGCCACTTTTAAAAGATGCATGGTAAGCATATTTAGTGTAACGACCCCAAATCCTACCTTGACCAGAATAGGACCTTGGGTCATCACATTTCTTAAACCTGCTTAAATCTCATGAAATACAAAGCATACAACGCTAGTCTCCAAAAATGAGAATAATAAAATTTCACTATAAACCACACCATCCTACAAAATTGTAATTTGCCCAATATAACCCACCTTGATTAAATTCCATAAAGTAGAAACTCTATGCAATATCATCTAAAACTCTTACAATTCCCTTGAAACGAAAATAAGAAACCTAATAGTAATTAAGGAGACCGGTCGAGGTCCCTCACTTTCTCGGTGAAGAGATCACCTTCTCCCTCTTCTCTGTACGCCTCCTTTATTCAAGGCTCTGCTATTGGTTCTGGCTCTAAACCTGCCAACAATAACAGGTCAACGGAGTATTGAAAACTCTTAGTGGATAAGTAGTCTAACACACGACATAATATCATTAGAACATAATCAATGTCAGAATCATTTCATAAACATAAAATCAGAGTGTGTAAGAGCATGTGAGACATATCATATTTTTATCTTGACTCGTGTAAACTTGTGAGCGTGATAGACTCTTAGACTCTATCTTACATGATGCATGTTCTTATGAGCTTGCGAGATAATTCTTATGATATTCCATGTCCCTTCCGCATATCAATACTTATGAGCTTGTGATATATTCCTTATGCATGCATGCATGCTTTTGAGACATGTGAGACTCATGAGACTTATAGACTTACCATGCAAGTGAATGTGTGCCTTAGTGTCGTGATTGACATTTGAGTTGGTCACCGCTTAGATTCCGATCTGCCACCATGGAAACTACATT
Source organism: Tetracentron sinense (assembly GCA_015143295.1). Taxonomy (NCBI): domain Eukaryota; kingdom Viridiplantae; phylum Streptophyta; class Magnoliopsida; order Trochodendrales; family Trochodendraceae; genus Tetracentron; species Tetracentron sinense. The sequence continues at coordinate 19,201,402 of CM026571.1, forward strand.
ATACTGTCCCATACCATATAGTTAGAGAATTTCTGGTTTGGAAGATTTTTCTCTAAGTATTGACCTACCCGAATACCAACCACCATTCAATATAAATAGGGCATCATTTACATGAGAAGCATCATTAACATTTTTAGTATAATTTAGCATGAGAATCATATCCAACATTCTTAGCATAATTCATTCATTTCTAATATACATTTCTTACTTCAAACCCATTTCATTTCCATTCACACTTAAGAACAAAAACCTTTCCTCCAATTCATATAACCCATCCTCTATTAAGCATACATTACCATAAGCTTACATTCCACTCCCATCACCATCCATTCAAACCCAATCCATCATCATTTTTCTTCTACCATTTCTAATAATTCATCAATTAACAAAGCATAGAGTATAAACTACTAATTCTTATAATCTTAAACACATGCCAAAATCCCTATTTCATAAATAGAATTCCTTATTCATTATTAGATACTCATTTTCATGAAAATCATGCAAGAAAATTCTTAATCAAACATACTTGAACTTAGAGATTACTTAATAGAGTAAGTTAGAAGGCATATCAACCTTTGGGATCCTTCCCTTGGATACAAATCGCAAGATAAAGCTCCTTGAAGCTTTGGAGTTGATCTCTAAGCAAAACCCTTCTCCTCCAAGCCAAATCCTCTTGAAACCCTAGGTTTTCTCTCCCCTTTTTGTCAAATTAGGTTAGAAACCTTTTAGAGTCTAAAACCCTCGAATTAGAAGTGCTCTTTATAGTCTTTCCTAATTTCTGTAACTCTTTTAAAACCCTAAATTGCAACTTGCGATCAATGGTCATATTGGGCGATCGACATCGCTCGCCTGGTGATCAATTGTCGCTTTTGCTGCGATCGATTGTCGAAGAAACAGAAGCTTCCCAAATATTCTGGTTCAGGATGATCGATCATCACGTTAGTGCAATCAATCATCGCACAAAATAGGGGCTTACCCAGATTTCAAGACTTGGGCGATCGATCGTTGGTTCTCCTGCGATCTATTGTCAGCTCTGATTTTTCAACCTATTAACACTTAAACATTTAAACCACACTATACTACTTAGATATATTTAAATATGCATAAAAACATAACAAAAGACTATTATACCCATATTAATTGTATTAAAGACATGAAAGAAGGTTTGAGTCTCTACATCCTCCTCCCTTATGAGAATTTCGTCCCTGAAATTTATGTACCTTATTCAAATAGATGAGGATCCTCTCATTCCCATGTAGCTTCTTCAACTGCATGGTGTTGTCATTGCAAGAGAACTAGGGGGATGACCTTCGTGCGCAAGACTTGCTCTTTGGTCCAAGATTTGAGCCGGTTGTCCAACAAGAGTCAAATCTTCTCTGACTTCCAGTGGCTCCAAATCAATGATGTGTGAAGGATCCGAGTTATACTTCTTCAACATGGAGATGTGGAAGACAATATGCACATTTGCCATGTGAGGTGGCAAGGTGATCCGGTAAGCCACTTCCCCAACTCTAGTAGTGATCTCAAAAGGTCCCATATATCTCAGGCTGAGCTTGCCTCACTTACTGAACCTCATCACACCCTTTGTAAGCGAGATCTTGACAAATTCAAAGTCTCTAACTTGGAACTCAAGATCCCTCCTGAAATTCTTTATTTCAATGCACTCTTAGACCTAGAGGGGGGTGAATAGTTCTACTTCAATTTTCTCTACCAATTTCAATTTTAGTCAATCACACACAACCAATCTCACTTGAACACACAAGATTTTTACGTGGAAACCCTTCTAGGAAAAACTACATGACCTAGTCCAGCACAAAATTCACTATGAGAAGATTTTAACAATACAAGACTCGAATCTTATCCAACCGGACACGACACAACGTTCCTTGGTATTGATTCCTCAGCTTGCAAACCATGAACACAGCACGTTCGATCTCTATAACAGCAGCTCCGGTTCCTCACCGGCCAATCTTACTCAAAGTGATTAACCACGGTCTCTGAAGACCGATCTCCGTCCTTGAAGGCTTTGGCTCAAGCCAACCAACGCTCACAGAAGAGCATATAGTGTGTATTAGGGTTTGTGGAAGCCCTAGGGTGATCTCTCAATGACTAAGGATCATCTAATGCAAGTTTGAGAAAATATGAATGAAAACTTTGCACAATGTAGAGGCCAACTAATGGAGAAGTAATGAGAGTTTTCATAAACCCAAAAGGAGCTCAAAGTGCTCTAAAAAGTCTCCAAGGAATCGTCCTCACGGATTGGGAGAGGTCCCATATATATAAGAAAGGTTCAAGGGTTTAGGAATTGCTAAAAAACCAAATTGGAAAGTTTTTCCATATCAGGGTCGATCCTAGAGGATCCCTGGGTCGACCCACTGTAGCAAAATATGATAAAACCGAACATCCTATATCAGGGTCGACCCTGGGGGATAGTTCGGTCGACCAAAGTGTACACTTCAGTCGACCCAACTATCCTTTAGGGTCGACCTCCATTATTTTAACTCTCTATCCATTTTTTCCATTCAAAAAGCCTCCTATTCAGGGTCGACCCCCAATGGTTAGGGTCGACCCTGGATTGCATTTTTGCCATTTTTTCATTCCTTTAGCCTTAGATGCAATCCCCTATACCTTTTTAATATGCTTTTCATGATGAAAGAGCATTTCAAAGGGGGGAACTTAGGGTCTTCTAGGTCTCTCTTTCAATCCCAACTTTTGAGCCAATGTGAGTGATGTAGCTTCAAGATTCTTCACGGCTTCTTCTTCACTTTGTCTTCAACCCGGATGTAGACCAAATAGAGACCTATTACAACATCTTGGGCTCGGAATTTTGCCAACAGAACTTTGACTTTACAGTCTCCCCCTTTGGCAATTCTGAGACAAAACAAACAATATAACTGATGGACATGACTTTACAGACTCTCTTAAACCTATAAAAAACAAAGAGAATGAAAAATACATGACACTAGACAGTTGGACTTCTTCCATAGAGTAATATGCTTTTCGAAATCGTTGAGGCATCAATCAACCCTGAAAAACTGAAACAACCAATACCTTTGTGAAGCATGGGGGAGTTTCATAAAGTATAACACAGTTAAAATAATGAGCATCATCCTAGATAGTTTGAGATCTCCCCCTCAATCTGAGATCCAATTGACCAAAAATTTCAGAATCATGAGCATGTGAATCCATGATGAATCAATCTAGGTGCACATATGATGAATCAATCTAGCCAACTTCTACCCCTTTTTGGCTTGAATTGCCAAGGGGAAAACAATCCTGCAGAAATAGCAACCCTAGCATGAATTAAAAGTAGCATCAAACATCAACAGCATAGGGAAATACCAAGAAGTAGAAGCATCAACTAAACTGCAGAAACAAAGAAGTATCATCCCATAGACATGAACCAAGGGTGCACAGCACAAAGACCAACCATAGACTCATAACAGACAAAATGGACTAGCTAAATCCAGCAAATACGAAGAACAAAACAAGGCTGGAACCATTGTCGCAAGAAACTCTACTCATCCTGGCACGGAGGAAAGTGACGAGCAACATCATCCTGATAGCGAGAACAGAAATCGCGAAGCTCCTGGCGAGACGCTTACACCATATCTGAAAGTGCGTCAATTCGACGATTAGTCGCCAAAAAACTCTCCTGAGTAACTGTTGCATGAGAATCCAGGTGAGCATGGAGATCAATAGCGAAGTGCGACTGAGCAGCCGATATATCGGCAAGCATGGCAGTCATTGTCTTGAAGGACGGGGGACCCAGAGGGGCTCTAACATGGCTGGGAGAGGGACTGGCACCCGGGCCCGAAGGAGCGATATCATCATCAATGTCATCCTCATGCTGAGGCATCTCAGCATGGGACATACTACTAGTCAAGGTGCGAGCACAGATGGGTCCTAAAGAAGGCTTGGAAGCCTCAGAGGAACGAGCCTTAATACCCTCAGCAAACAGGAGATTGGTGATAAGGACACCAAAAGGAAGAGCAGTGCGCTTTTGGTGCACAGCGACAGCCTGAAGGATTAGGTCAATAATGTGGGCACCGGTATCGATAGTGTCTCCAGTCATGACACTATACAAGAACCGAGCTCGATCAACACTCATAGTAGTAGAATGCACCTTGGGATGAATGTTGGAACATAATAAGATGAAACAGATGGCCCAAGTATGAAAGACTGGAGTGAAGTAAATTAGGATGAGACCATTTTTGCGAGGGATCATCATAGAGATTGCTGGCCACCTTATCCAAATCATGCTTATCCCCATTGGTGGGATAGAGATAAGGGTAATAAACTCCCGGAACCTGAGGGGCACTAATGAAAAAGGCAATGACGTCTAGATTAATGACAATTTTCTTACCCCTAACCTGAGTTTTGAAGGAAAAATTATGAGGGTTGGCCGAATAAATGTTCGCATAAAATTCTCGAATGAGGTCTAGACTGACCAGTCAATTTTAAAAGACCAAACCATTGGCGAGAGTCAATGATTTCCTCGAAACCAGGATGGGTGAAATCCGAAATGACAGTGGCCCTTTAAATTGTGACAGCCCTATTTTTAAGCCAAGTATTATAAAGCTGTTCATTCCCTGGGGTACGAAATCTCACAATTTCAGGCTCATTAGGAGTGGGGACTTGAGATTTGCCCTTTGATTTGGCCGAGGGTTTTGAACTGGAAGCACCGCACGGCCCACATGGATGCCATGGCTAGCATCATATGATGCATCCTCAGACTGGGGTGCATCATCTTCATCCCTAGAAATGATGAGGCCGCGCTTAAGGCGACCTGCCATGAGAATGGAGGCAATGAGAAGAAGGTACTCAAGAGTCATAAACCTAAATGTGCAAGTAACTGAAGAAAAGGTAGGGTTTCACCTTGATGAGGACTTAGAGGAGATGAGAGAGGACTGTGAGTGCTGAAACTTAGTCCCTGGAAGCAATCGAGTGGCTGTGGAGCTTGAGTTAGGGATCTTGAAAACATAAATAGCAGCTGGGTCATAGAAGGATTGAACAGGAGGGATGAAGAACCCCCGAGATCAGCTGGCACAACTGAGGAGGGCTGGAAATCGCAAGAGATGCCCAGCAATCCAAGGGAAGATGATGACTTGAAGCTCTGTGGTGAAGATGGAAGCTGGACAGCCTGTTATATGGTTGGAAAATGCTGCGAAAATCAAGGAATCCAGCTGGTGTAAGAAAGCAAAGATGAAAAAACATGTAAGGCAACCATATGACTCGAGTGAGGGTTTAAAAAAAAAAACCATGGGACTGTGTTCGGTCGACCGAACAACCACTCAAGGTCGACCCTCAACACAAAAACCGTGAATCAGCCCTTTTGATTTGTCTTTAGCATGTGATGGGGCAGCCTTTTGAAAGAGAATCTTCAAAGAGAGACTCAACCCTGCAAAGTGAGCTGTAAAATCTAAAGCATAGTGCCAAAATTGCAATGACCCGTAGTGATTTTTGGATTTCAACATGTGGAGGTCAAATGCCAACTTGTGGGTAGAATCATGTGAATCATATTTGAGAAGGAATTTGCACATTTTAGCAACCTGGAATTTGCAAAGGAAGAGCAAGCTGGAACTATCTCCAAAAAAATATGCAATTTTGACACAAAACGATTTGGAAAAAGAATGCATTTTTATGAGAAATCAAGAAACTGATAGGAGCAAACTCCTCCAAAGGTAATCCAAAATCCTTCATTTTGCAAAAAAAAATTCAACATGATAGTCCAATAAGCAAATCCAGTATGTGCAAATTTTGCAAGAAGCAAATAATACATTGTCCAAGAATGTGTAGCATAAAATGATGAGTATACGAGGATATTTCCATCGACACTATGCACAAGGAATGGCAAGACATAGTCATATAGGCTAATATACAGTGAGTAATAGGCCTTACCAAGAATTGCGAAGTGTGTGAGGTGAAATTCTAACCGAACACCTTTAGAGGTAGGCACCCTTAGACAGATAAGGTCATTAGTGCATTTTAGGAACACCAAGCTTCAAAAAAAATACTGAGAGACGCATTTAGGGTAATCCAAAAAGATGAAGAGTTTTATGTGCTATTTTTACGCTTTTTCATATGTTGCTGTCATAGTGTTTGTGGAATTTTTGTTTGGTGAAGCTATTCCTGATCAATCTTTTTCTTTTGAATTTTGGGATGCAATGGTGGCTTTCACACTTACTGGGTAGGTAGCCCTAGCTATTTGCAGTAGGGGCTTTCACTCTAGGGACCCAGATAGATACCTACTATCCACCTAGGTAGCCATTTCATACTGTTTGCATCCAATATTGACTTTCACACTATCCCAGAGGTAGCCCTTTCCATTGCATAAGACTTTTTACACTGGGGCACATTTTGAGGGATGGTAACTTCATGATCAAATCAGATTTTATCAACTCGAAGAACCATCATGACTAATATCATTACCTGTTCATAGGGATATGTACCATCTGTAGGAGATAGACAGAGTGCAAGTGCAGGTGATAGTGCAACAATATATGCCATATTTCTAACTGTATTTAGCAAGATAGTCTATGTGCACTTTTCCCAAAAGACACTTTTGTAGTATGATATCCTCATGAACTCAATTCTATCAAATATGTATCTTGGACAAACATTATGAACACAAGAAAATTTCAGCAATGCACACCAAAGGATAACAACCAAATCCAACAAAAGCCCCCCTTTTTTTTCTCTTTTTTTTTTTTTAATATGCCTAACTAAAAGAAAACAAAAATCTTTTTGGAGTTTTTCTGAATTTTTTAATGTTTTTAGATTTTTGAAATAAGATAAACAAACAAAAACAACAATAAACAAAAACTGATAATATACACTGGAGGAATAGAGCTAGGAAGAGATATGGATATGAGATTACGTAGTCTATCAAAGACCACTCAATCACTCAATACCGCACACACCGATGGATTTCCTAAGAAACTCAAACCTAAGGGAGTCTAGAGGTTTGGTTAGGAGATCTATAAGTTGAGTATCAGTTTGCACATATTCCAATGTGATGACACTTTGCTCAACAAGCTTTCAAATGAAGTGGTGTCTAATGTCTATGTGTTTGGTGCAAGAGTGTTGCATGGGATTTTTGGAGATGTTGATGGCACTTGTGTTATGACAATACATAGTCATGGTGCCCTGTTCTATCCCGTAGTCCTGCAACATCTATTTCATCCACAGAAGTTGAGTGCAATAACTGCAGGCTGCAATGTACTCAATCTCGGTAGTAGAAAAAGAGATGGAATTCTGGTTTTTGCTAAGCCAAGCAACCAAATAGTTTCCAACATAAAAGCATCCTCCGGAAGTGCTTTTCCTATCATCAGCATTTTCAGCCTAGTCGGCATCGGAATATCTAACAACCATGGCATTAGTATCAAAGGGACACCAGAGGCCAAAAGAGAGAGTTCCACTTACATATCGAATAATACGTTTGACAGCTAGTAAGTGTGACTCTTTGGGGCTTCCTTGATAGCAAGCACAAGCTCTGACACTAAAGGCAATGTCAGGACGACTGGCAGTGAGGTAAAGTAGACTGCCAATCATACTTCGGTATGTGGTTTGGTCGACACTTTTGCCTGAAGCATCTTTGCTAAGTTTGGTGGTGGTGCTCATAGGAGTGCGAGCATGTTTAGCTGAGCTCATGCCAAATTTCTTTACAAAGTCTTTAGCATATTTGGTTTGGGACACAGAAATCTCATTGCTCATTTGTTTTACCTGCAGACCAAGAAAGAAATTCAGCTCACCAACCATGCTCATCTCAAATTCATTCTTCATTTGTTCAGCAAAGGAATGTGCATGTGAGTCTGATGTGAAACCAAAGACAATATCATTAACATATATTTGATCAATAACCATATCATCCTTGATGTTTTTAATGAATAGGGTCCTGTCTACTCTCCCTCTCGAAAATCCCTTCTCTAAGAGGTATGTAGTCAGTCTCTCATACCAAGCTCTGGGAGCTTGTTTCAAACCATAGAGAGCCCTTTTTAATCTGTAAACCTGATCAGGATGATTAGGGTCCTCAAACCTTTTTGGTTGTTCCACATAAACTTCCTCCTGAAGAATGTCATTCAGAAAGGCACTCTTGACATCCATTTGAAAAGGTTTGAAATTGAGATGACATGCCATAGCAACCAAGAGCCTGATAGACTCTAGTCGGGCAACAGGAGCAAATGTTTCATCGAAATCAATGCCCTCAATCTGAGTGTATCCCTGTGCAACTAACCTAGCCTTATTTCTTACAATGGTACCATGTTCATCAGATTTGTTCTTGAAAATCCATTTAGTTATAATAAGATTTGTATTTTTAGGCCTAGGAACTAAAAACCATACATCATTCCTTGTAAACTGATTGAGCTCTTCTTGCATGACATTTATCCAGTTTTCATCAGTGAGAGCTTCAGTTACATTTTTGGGTTCAAATGTAGAAGTATAGCAAAAGTGACTAACTTTATTTTCAACTTATTTTCGAGTTCTCACTCCACTTTCAAGGTTTCCAATGATTTCAGTTGAGGAGTGAGGTCTCATAAACCTAGGATGTGTAGGTTTTTTAGGAGGTGACTTTGAAGGTGATTGATTTTCTGATTTAGATGTTAGAATTTTCACACCTTCATCAGCATTGTCATCCTCTAGTTGCAAGAACTCAGATTCTGAGTCATCAACTACCGCATTTATGGACTCCATAATAGTAGAGGTTCTCAAGTTGTACACTCGATAAGCCCTACTATTTGTGGAATAGCCAAGACAAATCCTTTCATCGCTCCGGGAATCAAACTTACCCAATTGCTCTCTATCCCTAAGGTTATACCACTTACTTCCGAATACTCGAAAGTACTTGACATTGGGTTTCTTGTTGTACCATAACTCATAGGGTGTCTTCCTAGTTCCGGGCCTAGTGTAGACTCTGTTAACAGTATAGCATGCAATGCTAACTGCTTCAGCCCAGAAATGAGCAGCCAGGTTGTTGCTGTGAAGCATCACCCTAGCCATCTCTTGAAGCACCCTGTTCTTTCTTTCCACCACACCATTTTACTGATGTGTTATTGGTACTAAAAATTTATGTTTGATGCCCGCTTCATCACAAAACTCATTGTACTTGGATTTTTCAAACTCCTTTCGATGATCACTTCGAATTCGAGTGATAGGGTATCCTTTTTCATTTTGCACCCTCAAGCAGATGTTCTTGAAGTTCTCAAAGGCATCCGACTTCTCTCTAATGAATGCAATTCATGACATTCGTTAGAAATCGTCAACCATCACTAGGATATATCGCTTACCTCCTAGACTTTCAGTTCGAGTTGGACCCATGAGATCCATGTGTATTAGTTCAAGTGGGTGTGAGGTAGCGATATTGAAGCCTTCTTGTGTGGGCTTTTAATTTGTTTACCAATCTGACATGGCCCACACATAGCATTAGAGGGCTTCCCTAGTTTTGGCACACCTCTCACACGCTCGTATTTTGAGAGTTTGATTAGGTCTTTGAAATTCATGTGGCCTAGCCTCCTGTGCCACAGTTCAACTTCTTCAACTTTAGCCCTGTTGCAAATTTGAGAAGAACCATCACTAGGAAATAAACCATAACAATTATCAGTGGTTCTTGACCCTTCCAAAACACACACACCTTTGTAATCCATAATAGGGCACTTGTTGTTGGTAAAGTGGACAGCATGGTGAACATCGCACAATTGACTTATGCTAATTAGATTAGCTTTCAGTCCTTCTACAAACAAGACATCCTTTAGTTTAGGAATGCCTGGTGCTTGGATGACCCCTTTTCCTTTCACAAAGGATTTGCTTCCATCACCAAATGTAATAGTCCATCTAAGCATTCCTCAAGGTGAGTAAAGAGGGACTTGTTACCTGTCATCTGTTTGGAGCATCCACTATCGAAATACCACATGTCAGAATTTTGGGCTTTCAAAGCGGTGTGGATGACAATGCATTTTAGATCATCCTTTCTCACATAAATAAACTTAGATTTTTGGGGAACCCTATTGTCTTTGTTCACTTCATTTGTAGGCATGACCTTCTTTTTGTTAGATCTCCTGTTCTTCCTTCTTTTCTGGGAGAACCTAACATTTTGGTCCATCCTGTTACCTTCTTCATGATGAGCATAAGAAGTTTCACGACCATATTGTGTACTAGAGAGTTGAGCAAATTTCATCACTCAAACTCAAACTCCTAGACTTTTCTGCTAAGGCTTGAATTTGCTTTTGGTGATTCCCTTGATATTGTGTTTGATTCCAAGAACCATTTCAGGGATTTCTCCTAAAGGCATTGCATTTAGGTCAGATGTGACCCTTCACTCCACAATGGTGGCAAGTAGGAATGAACCTGGGATGTGGAGATCTTTTTGTTTGGGGCTGAACTTTAGTTCTCTCAGTTGAATTTTTACCTTGTCTAGAAGTGACAAAGGTTTGATATAACTGAGAGTTTGACATCCTAGCTTTTGATCCTGAGGAGTTGGAACTCAGCAATCTTGGAATTTCATGTATTGGCTCAAAAGTTGCAGTAGACATTGTTCCGACATTCAAGGGACCAGATGGTCTATCTGGATGTCCTATGCCGGACATGTTTACTATTAAGCACTGCATACTAGCTAGTTTATCCAAGATTTGAGTGTTGCTAAGGAGTTTAGCTTCCTTTTCAAGTTCTGTTACTTTCTTAACTAGCTCATCCTTAACTTTTAGAATTTCAAGAAATTTCTTTTCTAAAAATCTAACTTTTTCAGTAAGGTTATTTCTTTCAGATTCCAATTCTGAAATGCGAGTCTTTGACTCTTCAGAAACACTTAAGGAGTTGTCTTCCTCAGTTTCTAGAACCTTGATCCATTTGGATAAAGAGGCATTTTCTTCTTCAAGGTATTCTAGTTTGGATACCAGTTCAGCCTTTTCACTTTCAAGCTGAGATACTAGAGCATTCTTCCCTTTTGCTTCTAGTTTGCAAGAGTCTCTTTCTTATTGGGTAAATTTAAGTTGTTTATTCAAAGAGATCTTAGATTTCTTCAGCTTAAGGCTTTCAGAAAACAACCTTTTATAGGCTTTATCCAAATCTTCATCAGACTCAGAGACAGTGTGATAATCATGATCTTCACTGGACTCATTCACTTGATCTTCATCACTCTTCTCTTCATGAGTAGTGGGAGGATGGTCTATCTCTGATAGGGTCACAGTGAAAGCCATGTGATTTTCAGATTCCTCACTTGAGGTAGAGCTTTCAGATTGTTCATCCTCAGAATCACTATCATCCCATGTGGCATTCATCACCTTTCCCTTAGTCTTCTTCTTGTTAGGGAAATCAGGTGAAATGTGGTCGTAGCCTTTGCATTCATAGCATTGAATGCCACGAGATTTCTTGTCAGTTCCTTTGGGGACTTTCTTGTTATCCCAAGGTTTTGACTTTGGCTTTTGAAGAGGTTTTCCCCATGGTTTAGGCTTGAACCTTCTATTTGTTTTCAAATATTTTTGAAATTTTTTAACAAATAGAGCCAATTCCTTCTCTCCCAACTCAGCATCCCTGTCATACTCATCCAAGGTCTCCTTAACAGTTTTCAAGGCTACAAATTTATTTTTCTTGGATGGTCGAAGATTGAGTTCATAGGTTTAGAGTGATCCGACAAATTCCTCAATCTTGAGAGCATCAACATTCTTGCTCTCCTCGATGGTAGTGACCTTAGATTGAAACCTTTTTGGTAGAGATCTAAGGATTTTTCTGACAATTTTGGACTCACTGATTTTCTCACCCAGGTTGAAACTGGAGTTGACAATGTCACTTAGTTTAGCATAGAATTCATCAAATGTGTCATTGTCCTCCATTTTCAGATTTTCAAATTTTATGGTGAGAATTTGAAGCTTAGAGATCTTAATAGTGGTTGTACCTTCATGAGTCATTTCCAAAATATCCCATGCCTCCTTTGCTGTTTCATATGAAGAAATTCGTTTTAATTCTTCAACAGTGATTGAAGTAAAGATAGCATTGAGACCTTTCGTGTTCCAACCACTTGTCTCGAGCTCTTCTTTACTCCAATCTTTGGTGCTCTAAGTGAGAATTACATCACCTAGAATATTCACTAGTGGAGTCCATCCATCCTGAATAGACATCTAGATTCTCTCATTTATGGATTTGAGAAATGCTCTCATTCGAGCTTTCCAATACGCATAATTATTCCCATCAAACAATGGGGGACGAGAGATGGATCCACCTTCTCTTAGAGTAGTCATTGACTTAAGGATAGACACAAGATCACACTTAAGGGATTTAACCTTATGAGTGTACCTACTCTGATACCAATTGAAATTCCCTATTTCAATGCACTCTTAGACCTAGAGGGGGGGTGAATAGGTCTACTTCAATTTTCTCTACCAATTTCAATTTTAGTCAATCACACACAACCAATCTCACTTGAACACAAGAGTTTTACGTGGAAAACCCTTTCAGGAAAAACCACAGGACCTAGTTCAAGAAAAAATTCACTATGAGAAGATTTTAACAATACATGACTTGAATCTTACCCAACCGGACATGACACAAAGTTCTTCGGTATCGATTTCTCAGCTTGCAAACCACGAACACAGCACATTCGATCTCCACAATAGCAACTCTGGTTCCTCACCGGCCAATCTTACTCAAAGTCATTAATCATGGTCTCCGAAGACCGATCTCCATCCTTGACGGCTTTGGCTCAAGCCAACCAAAGCTCACAGAAGAGTATACAGTGTGTATTAGGGTTTGTGGAAGCCTTAGGGTGATCTCTCAATGACTAAGGATCATCTAATGCAAGTTTAAGAAAATTTGAATGAAAACTTTGCACAACCTAGAGGCCAACTAATGAAGAAGTAATGAGAGTTTTCATAAACCCAAAAGGAGCTCAAATTGCTCTAAAAAGTCTCCAAGGAATCGTCCTCACGGATTTGGAGAGGTCCCATATATATAGGAAAGGTTTAAGGGTTTAGGAATTGCTAAAAAATCAAATTGGAAAGTTTTTCCATATCAGGGTCGACCCTGGAGGATCCCTGGGTCGACCCACTGTAGCAAAATATGATAAAACCGAACATCCCATATCAGGGTCGACCCTGGGGGATAGTTCGATCGACCAAAGTGTACACTTCGGTCGACCCAACTATCCTTCAGGGTCGACCTCCATTATTTTAACTCTCTGTCCTTTTTTCCCATTCAAAAAGCCTCCTATTCAGGGTTGACCCCCAATGGTCAGGGCCGACCCTGGATTGCATTTTTGCCATTTTTTCATTCCTTTAGCCTTAGATGCAATCCCCTATACCCCTATACCTTTTAAATATGTTTTTCATGATGAAAGAGCATTTCAAAGGGGGGAACTTAGGGTCTTCTAGGTCTCTCTTTCAATCCCAACTTTTGAGCCAATGTGAGTGATGTAGTTTCAAGATTCTTCACGGCTTCTTCTTCACTTTGTCTTCAACCCGGATGTAGACCAAATAAAGACCTATTACAACTTTTTAGGCTCAAAATTTTGGCAACCCAACTTTGACTTTACACCTCCTGTGAGTATTGACATAGCTCTTCTGCCTACTTTGACATCTTCAACCTCTCCCTGGTCTACTGAACCCTGTCTACAATCTGACCAACGAGTTTGGGACCCAGAAGTTTCCTCTCACCAAATTCGTCCCAACACAAAGGTGAACGACAAATCTTTTTATAGAGTGCCTCAAATGGTGTCATCTAAATGCTGGCTTGATAACTATTGTTGTAGGCAAATTCAACCAACGGAAGGTGATCATCACAACTACCCTGAAAGCCTAACATGCAAGCCATAGCATGTCCTCTATGATCTGGTTCACCCTCTCAGTTTGCTCATCTGTCTACAGATGAAATGCCATACTGAAATCTAAACGGGAACCCATGGCCTACTGAAAACTCCTGCAGAATCTGGTAATAAATCTCGGGTCTCGATCGAAAAATAATACTAACTGACACTCCATGCAAACGGACTACTTCTTTGATATAAAGGTTGGTCAACTGGTTGGAATTGAACGTGGTTCGATATGAAAGGAAATGAGTCAACTTAGTCAACCGGTCGACCACGACCCAAATGACATCAAAGTTCTTACCCGTCCTTGGCAAACCTACAACGAAATCCATAGAGATATTTTCCCACTTCCACTCGGGAATAGGAAGTGACTGAAGAATTCCCACCGGTCTCCTGTGTTCTGCTTTTATTTGCTGTACAACCCCGAATCTTCATTTCACTAAGTAGTGAATAGTGTGTGAATAATGTTCAAGGTAGTCTTGTAAACTTGTGGGTTATGCTAATGAAAATGTTTAGATTTATAGTGTGCATGTGTTAATGGGTGTACATGGCCTAAAGGAGTGTGTGTTAAGCATAAAAGGTGTTAGAATTGGATTGGAGAAGGTTCAAGTAGTAGAAGAAGGGTTTTGCAGCAAAACAGGGGGCACTGATCACTCGATGATAACCACCAATCGACCGGTCTTCTACCGATCACTCGGTAGCTGTCAACTGGTTAACTAATTTGTATGGAGAAAAATACCAGAGGGGGTGTTTTCAACCGATCGCTCAGTTGAAACCACCGATCACTCGGTAAGCCACCGATCGCTCGGTCCTGACCACAAAATCGATCGGTTGTACGCAGATTTTCTTCATGAAGGGTTTTTGAGTCTTTAGCCACCACCCCTTGCCTATAAAAAGCTTGGTTCGGGCCTTAAGGTTTCAGAAACCCTTAGTGCACTATTTTGAGAGGATTTTAAGAGGAAGAAGAAGGAGGAAGCTAGAGTTTGCTTAAAGCTTGAAGAGGAGATCAAGTCTCTTCCCTCCTTTGGTGTTTTCAAACAAGAACTTGAGGTTTCCACGTGTTCCAAGCATTTGGGATAAAAGTCATTGATTTCATCAAGGTAGATACACTCTACTACCAATCTTGTAATACTACTAGTTACCACATGATGACTCTACTCATTTTATACTACAACTCTTGATTTATTATTATGTGAGATGTTGTTTTTATACTTGGATGTAAACTAGTATTATTATGCACTCTATGTGTTTGGTTAAATGCCTTTAAGGGTTTTTGGTGATTAAATGTGTTATTCTCTCATATGTTCACATGTCTCGCATGAACCGGTATTTTTCCATGGATTTCTCAAAGTTACGAAAAGGGTTTTTGAACAAGTGACTTAAATGATGATTCTAAGAAACTCTATGATATTGTCTAAGATCGGACACTCACAAGAACTCTATGATAATGTCTAAGATCATTTTACAAGCTCTAAGGATCACAAATGAAATTGCTCTAAGATCTCTATGGTATTGGCTCTATGGTATTGCTCTATGTCTCTACGGATCATAATTAACTCTATGAACTCCAAGAACTCACAAGGCTATGATTATCGCATGACTCACATGGTTTTGGTTTCGGATTTCATCATATGTGTTATTTCACGGTTTCCATGCTTTGATATGTTTTGAGGATTTCATTCTCCATGATTCGCATGCTCTATGCTATTATTACTTTATTGTTAGTAGTATGTATACGCTGAGTATTCCACGCTCAATCGATATTTGTTATCATCGGCAGGTGCCCGGGTTCCTTTCGATTTGTATGATACGGAGCCTTGGGTAGAGGAAGAGTATTACGATCCGGAGCCTTCTATGGACCACTACCAGGATGATGGCCTGCTAGATAGGCGTCATGACTTTGATTTTTGTTGACAGACTCAAAAAGACTTGATATTGTGTTAAGTGAGAGTGGGACTTGTCTACTCCACATTTTGGATACATATACATGTGTATATTTTGGTTGGTTCAAACTTGAATTAATAGATAGGAGAAATTATTGTTGTTGCTTCCACTATGTGTTTAAATCGTTTCCGCTATGTATGTCTGTGTACTCTAACAGGTTTCTATGCATGCCTTATGTTCATATGGGAGGTATGATACGGTGGTCACAAGTCAAAGTATCCCTAACTCATAGGGGGTATTTTGGGTCTCGACATTTGCTGACAAATAAAACACTTGGGCACATAGGTAGCCACATATTTTTTAATGCTCTTACACCAGAAATATTTCTTAAGGTTCTGGTACATCTTGGTACCTCCCAGATGGACAGTGTACTTAGACTTGTGTGCTTCATCTAGAATCTCTCTTTTCAATTCCTCATTAACCGGAACACAAAGTCTATCCTTGAAGGAGATCCCATCATTTCTCCAAGAGATATCCTCAAACCTGCTACTGATCGATTTGTTCATAGCAGTGTGTAGTTCTTCATCCTCCCACTGCAGGTCTTTAATCCTATCCAAGATGGTAGGACTGATCATGATGTTGACCATCAAGGCTCCAGATCTTCTAACACTGAAACCTACATCAAAGCTAGACACCTCTTCGAGTAGTTTCCATTCTTGGACCATCAAGTGTGCCAAGAATCCAGTAGGTCGTCTGCTTATCTACCACCACATTTGGGAAAGACATGAATATAAAATTTTTTGAAGCACTATTTTAAATTCAAACTTAATTTTGATCTAATCAAAATCTTCCCAAGGGTTATCTTATGATCATATTAAATCATGGTGTGATGAAACATACTTATAAAACTTCTCAAGCGTATAGTCTCCCGTCGATTCACACAAACCTTTTTTGAATCTCCAAAGCTTTACACCAACGGAAGCTAATGACCCTTCCGATCAATGCTCTTTAATCTTTTCTTCTTTTATTTGATCCAAGAACCTTTCTTGATCAATCCCTACCATTCAAACTTTATGATCTTTTATTTTTTTCTTGAATGCAAGATCCTTTCTTGAATGCAAGATCCTTTCATAAAGATTGGTTATAATATTATTAAAGATCAAAAACAAAAATCAAGAGAAGAAAGAAGAAGGAAAAAGGTGGTTTTAATAATTCTTGATCATCAAGAATTTGTTCTTGATCTTCTTCAAGATCAAAAACAAACCAAAGAATCACCATGGGAGAGGTGGTCATACAACTCAAGAGGGGAGAGAGAGGATTCCCTTGTTAGTTTGGACGTCCACCCCTATAGGGTATAAATAGACTCCCTTGGTTGCTTGAATTGCAATCCAAGTCTAACTCCTCCTTTTAATTCTAATCTAATTAGAATTTTCTCCCCTACTAATTCTAATCCAATTAGAATTCCCTTTTCTATTATGATTATAATTCCTCCTAATCCAATTAGAAGTATTTAATCAAGAATAAAAAGTTTCCTAATCCAATTAGGATTCCTCAAAGATAAGTCCTAATCCAATTAGGATTTATCATAATTAGAAACTAACTTTATCCATCAATAAGAAACTAATCTTATCCTTATCTGTTAGGATAATTAATTAGTAACAAACTAATTTTATCCTTATCTTATAAAAAAAAATTAATTAGCAACCAAGTAATCTTATCCCTAACTTTTAGGAGATAAACATTACTAACCAACTAATTGGATAAGATCAACTAACCAATAGGATAAAGTCAACCTTGTAATGGGCGTCCCACCCTAGGTGGGCCCCACTATCTCATGCCCCCTATAGAGTTCCAAACTCTATTGATGTCACTTTTTGATCCTTATCAAAATCCCATATAGGTCCTACCTGTTTGGTTAATCACATCTTATGTGATTTCACCTATAAGAGCTTAACTATACCATCTAGTGAATTACATGGAGAAATTAATTAATTTAATTATAAATTAAATTAAAAGCCTTGAGAAGGTCTTGGTGTGTGAGATCTAAAGGGGTCTCCTATTTCTAGTTTTGGGACCAAGTGCTTAACATTTTTGGTTAAAGCCTTGTTACTAGGAAACACTTTCCTATACCTCCATTAGGATCATAGAATTTTATCTATGTCCATGAACTTCCACTAATCATAATAATGTCCATTAACACAATGTGACTAACCTCCAGAAATTAGATAATTACTTGCAAGTACTAACTCACAATATATTTACAAATAAATCCTTCCACAATCTGATATCACATGTAAGCTTCCGAGATTGGAACAAGTGCACTGTATAGTCCTTAGCTTATGAATAGAACTCTTTCTTATGAATATTTTTTCATTGAACTGAACTTCCAAAACACTTTTGAAGAAACATTAGAATAGAACTGACATATATATATATATATATGTATATATATTTATATATACTTTCCCATATTGAAAAATATCAACTTCGATAAATACCATTTTACTGAAAAGCACCAGTACTGGATTTAATAGTTCAGTTCAACAAGTATCACCTTGATATCATTATCTCCAATTAAGGAGTAGCGGATTCCTTATTGAGTGTTTACACACTTCTCCAAACATTGTGTACATGACCCAACGTACCCGGAGTTAGTCCTATGAATTGGACATTGTCGATTAGCACATCAAAGCCATATAGACAGATGTTTAAGAAGATGTTAACCTCTCAGATCTAAGAAAAATTTATCGAATGGATAACCCTAATACAATTTGACAGTGTATTCCATAGGGTATCCACTAGTGACCCCGTTCAGTATTATGTACTCTAGAGACTTGAAACATTATTTGGTTTACAAGGAACTAGAAAATCATATCTCCTCACAACCTTTGCATGATTTTACTACAATGTTACCTATGGAACTTTATGTTCTCATCAAACGAGACAGTAATTATTATAAATACCCTTTATAGTTGGCTGTGTGAATTCAATGCTTCTCTAATCAACATAGAAAAAGTCTTTTATTGGCTTTCAAGGGCATATATGTCCAATAATTTACTTTTCTTGGGTGGTATTGAATAGAACAGTGAGAGTCCTTGAGGAATTTCACCCAATGACATTGCCTCAAATTCAGCTCCTTTTGTGAGAACTAATACTTCAGACTCTTGTGGTCGGTGAATACTTCAAACTGCTCACTGTACAAGTAGTGTCTCTAGATCTTGAGAGCAAAGACTACTACTGCCAACTCCAAATCATGGGTAGGATAGTTCTTCTCGTGGTCTTTCAACTGCCAGGAAGCATAGGCAATCACTTTCCCGTGTTGCATAAGAACACAACCTAAGCTAATGAGTGAGGTGTCACTGTACACCACAAATCCTCCGCTACCGGATGGTCCAGTCAAGATAGGTGCATTAGTGAGATGCTTCTTCAACTCAAGAAAACTTTTCTTATATTTCTCATTCCACTCAAACCTGGTGTTCTTTCGAGTTAGATAAGTAAGCGGTGTTGCCAAATTGGAGAAATCTTTCACAAATCTCTGGTAATAACCAGAGAGGCCTAAGAAGATTCAGATTTCCGTGATGCTCTTTGGTCTTCCCCAACCTTCCACTACTTCTATCTTAACAGGGTCAACTGAAATCCCCTCTCCTGATACCACATGGCCTAGGAATGCAAATTTCTCAAGCCAAAACTCACATTTACTTAATTTGGCATAAAACGGATGCTCCCTTAGCATCTTTAAAGTAGTTCGGAGATGTCTTTCATGATCCTTTTTGTGTCTGAGAGTATATAAGGATATCATCCACGAACACTATCACATAGGAGTCGAGAGCTGGCCTAAATATCTGATTCATAAGGTCCATAAAGGCTGCCAGTGCATTTGTTAGACCAAACGGCATTACTAAAACTCATAATGCCCATATCTGGTTCTAAATACCGACTTAGGAATATCCTCAGCCTGTATCTTCAACTGATGGTAACCTAGCCTTAAATCAATCTTGCAGAAATACTTAGCTCCTCGCAATTGATCAAACAAGTCATCGATCCTTGACAATGGATACTTTTTCTTGATAGTGACCTTGTTCAGTTACCGATAGTCGATGCACACCCTCATCAAACCATCATTCTTCTTCATAAACAAAATAGGAGCTCCCCAAGGTGATACACTTAGGCGAATGAATCCAAGGTTGAGCAACTCTTCAATCTACTCCTTTAGCTCTTTCAACTCTGTTGCAACCATTCTATACGGTGCCTTAGAGATGGGTGCCGTGCCTAGAGCTAATTCAATCATAAACTCAATCTCCCTATCTGGTGGTAAACCCAATAAGTTTTTTAAAAAGGCATCTAAGAATTCCTTCACCACTGGGATATTAGATGAGTCTGGTACTTCCGAAGTGGAAATACTCAAGGCTGCAAATCGAGCTAGATCTCTCTTCCTTAATCCATGGAAACGAAAAGAAGACTCACCAACCGGTTTAAAGTTGACGACTTTCCCGAAACATTCGACATGACCATGATAGCTAGAAATTCAACCCATGCCTAGGATGACGTCAAAATCCTAGAATTCGAGAATAATAAGACCGACTGGCATCTCTCGTTGACTAATCCGAATATCACAAGAGCGATAGACCCTATCGGTGATGACTAAACTACCCACAGGAGTGGCGAAAGATAGTTCGCGGTCTAATAGACTTTGCTCTGACGGGAAATCTTGTGCAAAGCTAAGGGTCACGAAGGAGTGAGTCGATCCGATGTCAATCACCACACGAGCTAAACAGTCATTTATCAATAGATTGCCTGAATTGGATACATAACTAAGTGTGTCAGATCATGTGCACCAATAATTATCATATATTTATCATGTTTATACACAGTGGTAAACCTCATAGTCACATAAATAGAATGATATTATACATAATTGAATTTAAAATTTAAACGTACCCTGCACCACTGTGAACGCGAAAATTTTACTCACGAGAGATACCCTCACGGGTATGTGAAGGTTGAAATAAGAGTCGCCACCTATTCATTCAGAAGGGATAAGTCTCCCGAGTTTGGATAAGGTCTTGGTCTGCGAGTGAGATCAGGATAAGGGGTTCAGTTAAGTCCGGGGAAGGTGTTAGGCGTCCCGAGGCTTCCATTTTACAACGGTTCTGTACTCCCCAGGTATAAGCCAATTAAAGCTAATCTTGTTCAAAATGTCAGAGTGTTTAAGTTAACACTAATCCATGAAAGAAAAAGCTAACTGTGGTCGAACCAGGTTGGGTTGCCTACGTACTCACAGGGTGAGATCAGACCGAGCGTAGTTCTGGGACGTGAGCCTGGCCGAGGCTAGGGGTGTGTGTGTGCACCAAGGGTGGCTAACATGGACTAGTCCGATAGACTAGGGTTTGATTGACCAATGAAGGTCGAGTGCAAGGTATTCAAGCCCGGTAGGCTTAGGGGTAGTCCGGTAGACTAGGGTGGAGCTTGGCTAAGGTTAGGATTGCTAACCGGGGTTATGCCAAACTAACCATGGTTAGGGTTGCTAACCACAGTTAAGATGATGTGAGTTTTAGCCCGGTAGGCTAAGGGGAGGCCCTGTAGGCCAAGGATAAGTTTGGTAGTAGGCCGTAAACCAAAAGGAACTGTGATTAGGGTTGCTAACCCGAGTTAAGGGGGGTCTAACTGTGGTTAGGGTTGCTAACCAGGGTTAGGAAATGGCCAAAGTCAGTTTTATGGTCCAAGTTGATTTTTAGGATTTTTTTATTAATTTTCCAAAATTTGTAAGGTTAAGGGATGCTTAATCGTGGTTAAATGTTAATCGGAGGTGCATTTAACCACAATTAAGGGTATGGTTAAGTCCAAGGTGGGCAGAGGGGGCTAGGTAGGGCCCAAAGTGGGCTCTTACCAGGCCTGGGCCCCTGTAAAAGCCCAAAATCAAAATAAATTTTATGTCGGTAATGGTATTACCGACATGAAAAAAGTATTTTTAACCTTAGTTTTGCATACTGTTAACCAGGGTTAGGTGTAATGCTGGGTGAACTGAGATAAAGGATGTGAAGGGGGGACACCAGGGAAGAGTCCCAGCATGGTGTGGGCCCCAGGGGATGCTTGGAGTGGGCCCCACAGAGGTTCAAATTCACTGTACCTGCAAGTGTATATATTGGTGGTAAATATTTTACCGCCAATCTGAAAATAGGCGAAAAAATTTTGGCGGTAGAAGGTCTACCGCCAATAAGCACAGTATTGCTTTATCATGGATTTAACCATGGTTAAGGCTAAACCAAGGACCTAGAAGGACAAGGTGAGGTCAAGGGAGGGGAGAGGGGTTCAACCTGGGCTCTGGACATGGACTAGGGCCCACCTAAGTAGGCTACAAAATGCTCAAACAGTAAAGGCCATGAATGGCGGTACTGAGTTTACCGTCATTCCTGGTTTTGCTTAAAAATTGGATTTCTGCCCTCATGGGATGTGCACAGAGATAACTAGGGATTCCCTCATGATCTGAGGGACCCCCAGAAGGTCTGTGAAGGCTTGCAATGCTTAGTGGAGAAGGATATGCCCATAGGGGTTCACTCCACCTATGATCAAGGTGGGTGAACACCCTGTGAGGGCTTGTGCTATTCACCAAACACCAAGAAAGCATAAAAATGTCCCCTGGATATGACCAGGGGCTCACATGATGGATGAAGCAATAAAAAATGGGTAAGGAATGCCCCTACATTGTACTCTGTTCTGCCGAGTGGGGGGTGGTCTACAATCCATGGTGGTGGTGCTTCAGTGATGAGGTTGCAGCAACTGGGGAGCTTAAGGTAGGTCCAAGGGAGTCCTGGGATTATGACCAGGGGATGGGAGAGGCTGAGGTGCAGGGTTTCACCTGTGGGGATTTTTACAGATTTTTGCCGAACCTCTCTATGGTTGTGGGGGTTGGATTTCATAGGGAAAGCACTTGGGACCTAAGGGGAATTAAGAGGAAGGCCTGAGAGGGGGTTGGACCTGCTGGAGGTCGAGTGGGAGGAGTTGAGGTGAAGATGGAGTGTGCCGGGCATTTGCAGTGCTGCAAACTCGAAAATCCAACAATGGCGGTAGATGTTCTACCGTCATTAGCAAAACAGGCATAAATGGAATTTGCGGTAGATGATCTACTGCCAATAAGAGAACTTAAAGGAAATGGGCTTGGCCCATGCACAGATAGGTTTTGGGGTTTTGGCTTAATGTTTTTGGGCCTTGTGGGCCCAGGCTAAGGTTCAGGCCCTATAGGCCATGGTTTTTTAGGGTTCAAGCCCTAAGGGCTCTAGGGCTAGGCTAGGGTCACCTAGGGCTAGGTTTTGGACATGGATTTTACACTAGGATTTAACTAGGGTTAAACTAGGGTTAACTCCTAGGGTTAACTAGGGTTTGAGTCCTAGGGTTTAACTACGGTTTAGCTAGGGTTTACCTCGGGTTAGGGTTTGTTACTAGGATTTTCTAGGGTTTTGACTTAGGGTGAGTCCTAAGACCAACTTGAGGCTTACCTAGGGTTTAGGGGATTTGGCAGGGAGTAACCATGGTTAAAGGATTTTAACCATGGTTAGCCAGGGGTGTAAAAATTGGGTGCTTGCAACCACATTGTCGGATGCCTGTGCATCCTGCTCCGAGGTAGCAAACACCTGGCCTTGAGCTGGCTGGCAGGGCTGCTGGGGTCTAGAACCCTAAGGTGGCCTCTACTACATAGGCTGCCTAACTGGGGGTCTCACACCCTGGGACTGAGTCTGTGGAGGCACCTACTAATTGTAGAGTGGACACTCTCTAATCTGATGTGTGACATCCCCACTATGGAAACATCCTCCTATAACTGCTCGATATTCCCCTGCCTTATGCCTCTTGTCACACTGGATGCAAGTCTCAAAAGTCTGGGCCCAAACTACAGGTGGGGCAACTCGGGGTGCCTATGGAGTCACTGGCATAGGCCTCTGATAAGGGGTAGGCCTAGTAGTTGTCACCCGCCCTGACATCCTTGGCCTCATGTCTTACGGGCTATACTTACCTTCCTGCATCCCTCTCTTCGTCAAGAACTATGTCGATCTTCTCTCGGTAATCAAAGCTCACTCACTTACCTCTTGATATGTTCCAAGACGTAGGATCTCGACCTTGTCTCAGATGTAATCCCTCAAACCTCCTTCGAATCTTCTAGCCTTCATGCTCTCCATAGTGACTAGATGAGGCAAACCTGGGCTAAGTTCTACCTTAACTTAAGTGATGATAACCATGCTGTGCACTTTACCCAAAATAAATGCTTATTCATTAATGGTAAAGGTAAGTGTGTTCTAGAAGGGTTGAGAACCACTGACAATTGCTACGGCTTAATCCCTAGTACTAATTTCTCAAATGTCTGTAATAGGGCTAAAATTGAGGAAGTTGATTTGTGGCACCGTAGGCTAGGTCACATGAACTTCAAAGACCTATGCAAAATTTCAAAGCAAGAACTTGTGAGAGATGTGCCCAAACTAGGAAAGCCTTCTACTGCTATGTGTGGACCATGTCAGATTGGTAAGCAAATTAGAACCCCACATAAGAAGACTTTAAGTATTGCTACTTCATATCCACTGGAATTAATTCATATGGATCTTATGGGTCCTACAAGATCTGAAAGTCTAGGTGGAAAGCGATACATCCTAGTCATGGTTGATGATTTCTCAAGAATGTCATAGGTGGCATTTATAAGAGAGAAATCCGATGCTTTTGAAAATTTCAAAAGTATTTGCTTGAAAATTCAAAATGAGAAAAGATGCCCAATCACTCGAATTCGAAGTGATCATGGAAAGGAGTTTGAAAACTCTAAGTACAACGACTTTTGTAATGAGTCGGGTATCAAACATGAATTTTCTGCACCCATTACACCTCAGCAAAATGGTGTTGTGGAGAGGAAGAACAGGGTTCTCCAAGAGATGGCTAGAGTTATGCTTCATAGCAATAATCTAGCTTCTCATTTCTGGTCTGAAGCAGTGAACACTGCTTGTTATATAGTTAATCGAGTTTTTCTAAGGCCTGGAACAAAGAAAACCCCATATGAGTTGTGGAATAACAAGAAACCAAGTGTCAAGTACTTTCGAGAATTTGGAAGTAAATGCTATATCCTAAAGGATAGAGAGCAACTGGGCAAATTTGAATCCCGGAGTGATGAAGGGATATTTCTTGGATATTCCACAAACAGTAGAGCTTATCGAGTGTATAACTTGAGAACCTCTATAATTATGGAGTCCATCAATGTAGTTGTGGATGACTCTGGTGTTGAAAATGTGCAACTTGAGGATGATGATAATGCTGGAAATGAAAATGTTGAAACTTCTTCAACTCCACTTATTACTAAGCAATCATCTCCATTAAAACCCACACATCCTAGGGTCATAAGTCCTCACACCTCCACAGATATAATTGGTGATCTTGAAAGTGGAGTGAGAACAAGGAAACAAATTGAAAACGAAGTTAGCTACATTTGCTATACTTCATCTTTCGAACCCAAGAATGTAGCTGAAGCCCTTACAGATGATAATTGGATCAATGCAATGCAAGAAGAGTTACTTCAGTTTACTAGGAATGATGTTTGGTATTTAGTACCTAGGCCTAACAATACAAATGTGATAGGTACCAAATGGATTTTCAAGAACAAAACTGATGAAAAAGGTTCTATCATAAGAAATAAGGCTAGGTTAGTTGCATAAGGATACACCCAAATTGAAGGTATTGACTTCGATGAGACCTTTGCTCCTATAGCCAGGCTAGAATCAATCAGAATTCTTCTAGCTGTGGCTTGCCATATGAAATTCAAGTTGTTTCAAATGGATGTTAAGAGTGCTTTTTTGAATGGCATTCTACAGGAAGTCTATGTGGAACAACCGAAAGGGTTTGAAGATCCACATCACCTTGATCAAGTTTATCGATTAAAAAGGGCCCTCTATGGTTTAAAGCAAGCTCCAAGAGCTTGGTATGAGAGGTTGACTACTTATCTCTTGGAAAAGGGATTTTCGAGAGGGGGAGTAGACAGAACCCTTTTTATAAAAAATGTGAAAGGTGATATTGTCATCGCCCAGATCTATGTTGATGACATTGTGTTTGGTTCCACATTAGACTTACATGCTCAATCATTTGCTGAACAAATGAAGAATGAATTTGAAATGAGCATGGTAGGTGAGCTGAGTTTCTTCCTTGGTCTTCAGATCAAGCAATTTGATTCTGGGATCTCAATATCTCAAATCAAATATGCTAAAAATCTGGTGAAGAAATTTGGTATGAGTTCTGCTAAGCATGCTAGGACTCCTATGAGTTCTACAACAAAACTTAGTAAAGATACTTCAGGCAAGGATGTTGATCAAACTTCTTACAGAAGCATGATTGGTAGTTTGCTCTACCTAACTGCTACTAGACCAGACATTGCCTTTAGTGTTGGAGCATGTGCTCGCTATCAAGCAAGCCCAAAAGAGTCTCACTTACTTGAAGTCAAGCGTATCATTAGATATGTAAGTGGAACTCCATCATTTGGCCTCTGGTATTCTTTTGATACCAATGCCACAATAGTTGGATATTCCGATGCCGACTGGGCCGGAAATGCTGATGATAGGAAGAGCACCTCCGGAGGGTGTTTCTATATTGGAAACTGCTTAGTTGTTTGGCTTAGCAAAAAGCAGAATTCAATTTCATTGTCCACTGTCGAAGCTGAGTACATAGCAGCTGGCAGTTGTTGTACTCAACTTCTGTGGATGAAGCAGATGTTGCATGATTACGGGATTGAACAAGGCACTATGACTGTGTATTATGATAATTCAAGTGCTATGAATATTTCCAAAAATCCCGTTCAACATTCTCGCACAAAACACATTGACATTAGGCATCACTTCATTCGTGATTTAATTGAGCAAAATGTTGTGTGTATTGAGTATGTCCAAACAGAGAAACAATATGCAGACATTCTCACAAAACCCTTAGATTCTCTTAGGTTTGAATTCCTTAGGAAATTCATTAATTTGTGCGGAGTTGAGTGATGGTGTGCTTTCTTCATAGCCTATGTGTTATTCTTGTTGGATTTTAAGTCATAGAGCTATTTTTTGTTGTTTTCTTTAATTAATAAAAATCCAAAAACATTCAAAAAATTGAAAAATGTTGCAAAATATAATGTGTTTGTATGACCTTCTTTCCTATCATTATGCTTAAAGTTATTCATTTGAAATCATAATTGAATATTAATTCCAAGGGTAAATTTATCATAGGATTGTGTAAATAAGGATAGTTCAACTATTAGTTCTATCTAGTGATTTAAAATGGTCATGGTCACCAATCTCAGTTAGAGTTTAGTAAACAATGATGTTATGTGTTGCACATGCACTCTAACTGATTTTTGTGATGGTATTAGTTCCTATTTATAGATTCTAATATTATATCATATGGTTCCCTAGTTTAATCAAATCTAGTATAACCAAAGTGATTAAAATTCCATAAGATGAGCCCCCTAGTTTTAAAAAATTATTGACATGGAAATGACTACCTTTGAGTTTGTGTGATAGCTTCTAGTGAATGCAAACAATGAGAAATGGCTACCTAGACAAACAGTAGGTATCTATATGGGTTGCTAGTGTGAAAGCCCCCACTGTCATTAGAGAGGGCTACCTTCTCACTTGAGTGAAAGTCACCAATGCCCAAAGAAAAGATAATGTGTAAAATTTGATCATAAACTGAAATAACCTTATAGATCAAATTTGGGGTAAACATTGCTCATCATAATTCTATGGATGGTTCTTGGTTTTAATTCTAGTTTTTGAACATTCTAGAGTACCTTTATGCTATAATGTCAAAAGCTTGTTTTGTGGATGAAACCAATCCTCAGAGTCATGTTATGAATTTTTAATATTACACACACATTACTTCTGAGCATTTATTTACTCTAAATGTGGATTTGATGCAAAAATCAAAATTAATCACTTATGGAAACTAAAAGTTCTTAACAGAATCCTTATTCATAACTATTCTGTAAGATACATTCTTGGTTAAATATTTTTTTTGATTTTGATGAAATAAATGTTTGCATAAGTGCATAGTTGTTAGGTGATTTTGAGGTGATAATGAGTTTAAGTCTTGCTTTGGTTGAGGGGGAGAAAAATGATTATAAGTAAAAATTTTCAGAAAATTTTCCAGACCACCGATCGCTCGGTGTTAATGACCGATCGATCGGTCTTTCATGAACAGGGTTATAAAACCCTTATTTCTCAGTTTCCTATTATTTTGTTCTCCGAACTCTAGAGCGATCCCTCATTCCCTTCTTCTCCAAATCTCTCTTACGTTCATCTCTTTCTAGTCCAAGGGTCTCCTAGCATCTAAAAAGGTAATCTTTAATCATTTTCTTGATTTTGGTTTACTTTTCACATCTAGGGCATCAAAAATTTATCATGATTTTCTCATACTCCTTAGTTATTCTTGCATTCCTCATGTCCGGTGTCTCTAAACGCCGGAGATTGGTCCTCAATAACCAAGAGGACCCTCTAGAGGAAGAGGAACACAATGAGCCATACTCTTTCACTCCAATAGGACATGGGATTTCAATAGGGGATTGACCAATCCGTAGAATGGTGGATTCTACTACTGAAAATCGCCAAAAGTCTTTGGCAGATAAAACCCGGAAACAAAAGGGAAAAGCTAGTTCATCTTCAAATGTTCTATTGGGTCCCTTCATTAGCCCTAGTGCTGCTCGGCTTTATAGTGAGTATTTTAATAAAAAGGGTGTTATGGTTGAAAGGAGCATTAGAATTTCAGATTTTGGTGATTATTACTTTTCTAAGCTCATTACCGATCGTAACTGGGAAGGTCTTCTCACTTTATCCGGTCCTGCTCCTATTCAGTTAGTCCAGGAATTTTACTCAAATTTCTCTGAAATCAACTCTAAAACCTAGTCTTTTAAATCTCGATCTTTAGAACAATCAGTTTTGATAAATCCAAATGTCATTGCTAAATTTCTTGGTTGTCCTCGAATTCCAGATGCCTATTATCCTTATAAATACAAGAAAGATGAGGATAAAGAATCTATGAACAATGTAGTCACCTTTCTTTGTGGTGCTCCTACACTTTAGGTTGGTTCCTTAATAGAAGTAACAAAACTCACTAGGGATGCAAGACTTGTAAACCTAGTAATGAGTGCCAATATCCACCCAAAGGTTCATACTGCAGACCTTAGGGAAGATAGAGCTCGATTTTTATTCAGTCTCCTTCGTGGACATGATATTGACCTTGCAGCACACATAATTGATTTGATGATTCAAGCCCATCAAACTCAAACTGTGGTTGGAGCTCTTCCGTTTGGATCCCTGATTACTAAACTCCTTGGTTCTCAAGGGGTTATTGCTCCTCCTGGTGTTCCTACCAGTAATCCAAAAGGTCCAATCAACAAAAATACCATCGCTCAGAGTTTCTCTCATGCTTCAGTTTGAGATATTGAGGAGGAAGCTGATTTTGGTACCGGATTCTCTCATCCACCTCCGGCCACTATTGATGATCTAGCCAAAATGATGAGAGAGATGCAGATGGATCTCTCGACGCATATTTCATCCCACCAGGAGTTCACCACAGAGATCCGTGGAAGACTTGGATCACTCGATGCAGCAGTGCTGGGAGTACAGAGAGATGTTCGTGATTTTAGAGCTTATTATGAGTCTCATCTCACTTCAGATGATGAGGAGTGATAGTTAGTTTGATGTACTAGGATACTTCTAATGTTTCACTTTTATATCTGGGAGTTTACTGTAGTCCTAGTATTAGATTGAGACATTTGATGCATTTTGTATTGGTTGTACTTAGTACAAACCTCTTTTGGATGTTCTTGATTTGAATGCATTTGAGATGATGTTTGATATTTTACTCTAATTTTCTGTTATCTCATCTCTTATACTGATTTTGCCTTAATTCTTTCATTCCTATTCCGCCTTTGGCATTACGAGCCAAAAAGGGGGAGAGTAGATGATATTTGTGATAGATGATGGTTTATGGAATGGATATGCATAGTAGATGATATTTGTGATAGATGATGGTTTATGGAATGGATATGGATATGTTGCTAATGGAATGGATATGTTACTGATGGTTTATGGAATGGATATGGATATGTTGCTAATGGAATGGATATGTTACTCTATAGATAAACCTGTTATGCTCGTGCTCGATGATGCTCTATTTTTTCTTTGAATATTATTTCCCATGCTTCACAGGTTTTTGGTTGAGTTTGTGCAGGAAAACAGGTTCTCAGATTGTTAGAACATGACAAGTTGAATGTCATGAGATTTTTTAGTCATGTAAAGGTTCACTTTTCCATTTTTGAATCATTTGGGAAAATTTGAACTTAGTATGTGAGTTAGTTTTGTTTTGTCCCGGAATTGCCAAAGGGGGAGACTGTAAATCCAGAATTAGGTGTTGGCAAATTCCGTGATCTTTAGATAGATCATAAGAGTTGTGTCTTGTGCAACTTGTCGGAAGAGTCAAAGTTTCAAGAAGACTGAAGATATTGAAGAAAAAGCTTCTACTCCGGATCTAGACAGGTAATGGACTTAGAGACCCCTACCTAGGTTGGATTTGACTTAGATAACTCTAAACATACCTAGGAGAATAGTTTTAAGCCTACCAAAGAGGTTTGATTTATTTTGAATCAAACAAAAACAAAAGAAAAATGTTTAGGCTGAAATTTTGTCTCAACCGATCGCTCGGTGTTGCGACCAATCGATCTGTGGCCTACCGAGCGATCGGTGGCTATCGACTGGTCAAAAAATTTGTATGGGGTATTTTTCCAGAGAGACTATTTTTAACCGATCTCTCGGTGAAAGTAGCGATCGATCGGTTTTGGACCGAGCGATCGGTAATAAGCACCGATCAATCGGTCCTCGTAAACATAATTTTAATTTTTTTTGGACTCTTTTCTAAACCCTATATAAACAACTTTTTGGAGACCTAATTCAGATCTTTGTTTATTTTTGAAAGAGTAGAGGTCTGAGAAACCCTTCTAGGGCTTTTTCTATTGTTCTTCATAGATCTTTAGTGATCCCTCATTTTTCAATCATCCTAGAGAATGCAAGTATAGATCTATTCGTTTGATCTTGCATTGTGTGATCTCAGATCTGTATGAGATCCCTCTAGGGTTTGAAGCTTTCTAAATTGATTCACAACCCTACACTTCGTGTGTATGTCCGGTGTATGATCCGGAGCCTTCGTGGAAGGAGATCGATCGTGTGTGATCGTGGTATTGAAGTAGCTTGAGAAGATTTGGTCGGTTAGGAACCGAAGCTGCTACAGCGGAGATCGAACCTGCTGGTTCGTGAAAATCAAGAGTAAGATTTTGTACCTAGGCACGTCGAGTCCGGTTTGGGTAAGGTCTTGTCTTGTACTTGAATTCCTCTTATAGTGAAGTTTGTTGCTGGACGAGGTCCCGTGGTTTTTTCCCGTAAGGGTTTTCCACGTAAAAATCTGCTGTGTTTGATTTGTGTGGATTGTTTGTGTGAATGGTTCATTGATTTCCAATCTAATTAGATGAAAAATTAAAAATTGGTTAGAAGTTCTTAGATAGACTTATTCACCCCCCCTCTAGGTCATAGAGATCATTGATCAGAGTAATTTCATGAGAAAACAAATATTTTAGGCTTTTATGATCGGTGAATACTTTGAACTGTTCCCCATAGAGATAATGTTGCCAAATCTTCAAGGCAAACACAACCGCGACAAGCTCCAAATCAAGAGTGGGATAGTTCTTTTCATGCTCTTTCAATTGCCTAGAAATGTAGGCAATGACCTTACCGTGCTATATGAGCACACATCCCAACCTACATGGGAAGCATCGCTATATACGACGAAACCACCGTTCTCGGAAGGCACTGTGAGGATGGGAGCTGTAGTGAGCCGCTTCTTCAACTCCTGAAAGCTAACCTCACATCGATCTCTCCAACTGAACTTGGCATTCTTCCTTGTAAGATAAGTGAGCGGCGCAGCTAGACTGGAGAATCCCTCCACAAATCTCCGGTAATAGCCCACCAGTTTCCGAATCTCGGTGACGCTTCTAGGTCTTTCCCAACTCAACACCGCCTCTACCTTGGCTGGGTCTACTGAAACGCCTTCGACCGACACCACGTGGCCTAGGAATGCCACATTCTCTAGCCAAAACTCACACTTACTTAACTTCGCATATAACCTATGCTCTCTCAACATTTCCAGAGTAAGGCGGAGGTCTCGTGTGTGATCTTTTCGTGTTTGGGAATACACCAAGATGTCGTCAATGAATACAATCATGCATCAATCCAAGTACGATTGGGAACACCCGGTTCGTCAGCTCAAATCCATGAACTCCTGTGTGATCTTTTCGTGTTTGGGAACACCCGGTTCATCAAATCCATGAACTCCGCCGATGCATTCGTCAGCTCAAAAGGCATGACAAGGAACTCGTAATGCCCATACCGAGTCCTGAAAGCCATCTTCGGAACATCTCCCGCTTTGATCTTTAACTGATGATATCCTGATCTAAGATCAATCTTGGAGAAAAACCTCGCTCCCTTCAGTTGATCAAATAGGTCATCTATCGGTGGCAAGGGATAACGATTCTTGATAGTTACCTTGTTCAACTGCCGGTAATCTATCCATATTCTCATTGACCCGTCCTTCTTCTTTACAAAGAGAACCGGAGCTCCCCATGGCGACACACTTGGTTGGATGAACCCCAGTTGTTGTAACTCTTCAATTTTCTTTTTCAGTTCCTCCAGCTCTATTGGGGCCATTCTATACGGTGCCCTTGAAATTGGAGCGGTACCCGGAGCAAGCTCTATCACGAACTCAATCTCCTGATTCGGAGGCAATCTGGGAAGTTCTTCCGAGAATACGTCTAAGAACTCACTCACAACCGGAATGGCCGAGGAGTTTCGTGCTTCAGAGTTTGCCAAACTCAAAGCTGCAAGGCGAGCTATGTCTCTTCCTTGCAATCCCTGAAAGTGGAATGCCTTTACTCCTTCCGGTCTGAAATTCACTACATTCTCAAAACATGCAACATTACCGTGGTGAGTCACTAGCCAATCCATACCAAGAATGACGTCAAAGTCTAAATCTTGGAAATCCAAAATGATAAGGTCGGCTAACAGCTCATTCTCCCCTACTTGAACCACACAATCTCTATATATTTCATCTGTCTCAACTGACTTGCCAAGTGGAGTTGCAATGGTCAACTCCCGCTCTAACGGAGTAGCCTCAGTCGAGAATCCCTTTGCGAAACTGGGTGACACAAAGGAGTGAGTGGATCCGGTGTCGATCAACACTCGGGTGAGACACTCATTTACTAACAGGGCGCCTGTGCGATTAAATAACTAACATCAATAGATTTCAAACATACAAACACTGTACATGGGTAACTAACAACATCACATCATAGAAAGCATTTTCAACATAAGACTTTCATGTTTTCGCGTACCTTGCACGACATCGTCGGATGCACGTGCATCCCACTCGGATAAGGCAAAGACTCGTCCTTGAGTTGCTTGACGAGGTGGCCGGATAAGTGGCAAGGCTCTCGAAGCCTGAGAAGAGCTAGGCTGAGATGTTTGTCTAATCGGGGGCCTGCTCTCTTGAGACTGAGCTGGCAAGTGACGTTGGGGACAATCTCTAACCATGTGGCCTTGGTCACCACAATGGAAGAAAATTTCGGTGGCCCTCCGGCACTCTCCCGCTGGATGCCTCCTTCTACAAAGGGAGCAGATATCATGCGAATAAGTGGGAGGAGCATATCCCATAGCCTGAGTCATTGCGGGGCGAGGAGCCTGAGTGAAAGCCGGGCGAAAAGCCGGTGGAGAAAATGGGTGGGGAGCCCATGGTGCCGAGTACATCCTCTGTGACTGCGCCGGCCCTACGGATTGGTATGACATGGCCCTAGCTTTCTTTTCTACCGAGCCACTAGATTGACCTTTCTCCATTCCTCTTCTCTTGAAAAATTCCTCGGAGTTCGACTCGGCTAAAAGTGCCTTGTCTACCACTTCTGAATATGTCTCATGCCTGAACATTGAGACTCGATCTTTGAGGTAGGCCCTCAACCCCCTCTCAAATTTCTGGGCCTTCATGGCCTCAGTCTCTATCATATGTGGAGCAAACCGAGATAGCTCCGAGAACTTGGCTTCATAAGCCACTACGGACATATTACCTTGCTCCAAGGTAATGAATTCAACCTCTTTCTTCTCCTTCATCCCAACTGGGAAGTATTTCTTGTAAAAGACTTCCAAAAACTCGGCCCATGTCCACTCTTGACCTTGTCGGGTCAAATCTCGGGTCTTGAGTGCGGACCTCCACCAATGATCAGCCTCGCCTTCAAGCATAAAGGCGGCCCAAGTGACCCTCTCTGCCTCAGTAGGCGTCAACACAAAGAAGATATTTTCTAGTTGCCGAATCTATCCTTCGGCCACAAGTGGATCAATGCTTCAGCAAAAAGTTGGAGGCCTCATCCTTCGAAAAGCCTCTATTCCAGCTTGAGCTTGATTAGGAGGAGCGGTATAAGTGCGGCATTTGGTGGAGTAGCCGGTTGCCTTGCCGCCAACATAGCCAAAGTCTCGGCTATTGAAGCAAAGGCTTGGGCAAAGTCGGGTTGCTCATCACCCGATGGCGCATCACTTCCATTGCCCCTTTTGTTGTACCCGCGACCCCGAGTATTGCGTCTCATGATTACTCCGGAGAACGACAATACAAAATTAGTCTAGCTTTGATACACCTCTAGTAGCAAATTTACCATTTGTTCAAAACATATTTACCAAGCATAAAACAGTACACACAAGGTTTACATAACAATGGCATATCATACAATCCATGTTGCTAGCGTAGGACTCTAATGTTCGGTTGAAGTTCAACCAATTTGACTAGGACTAACTCGTTAGTCCATACTTGGAATACGACTCTCTCATAACACCTATTGCCTTGTTCAATTATGGTATCGAGTACTAAGTGACCCTAGGGACTCTAATGCCTAGAGCTCTGATACCACCTCTGTCGCACCCCAAAATACCCCCTAGGAGTTAAGGGATACTTTAGGTGTGACTAAACGTACCTGTCAAACCATCCTGAAGTAAATGAGGTTAACATAATACGATACTAACAATAATCAGAGCACGGAAACTAAACATGCATGCGGAAGCATAAACTAACTTTTTCTTTTCTTCTAAAATTCCTAATTAGTATTCCAAGTGAACACATATACAAAACATAATCAAGTCTAAGGTCGACAGGCCCACCTATCAAAATATACAAAAGAACCCTCTCGTACTCTCCCCTCAACAGTAGTCGAGGTACGGCCACACGTCGAGGTCTTTATCTGCTTGAGACTGTAACAAGATAGACGGCTCTGTCTCCTCAATGTACTCTTCCTCGACCCAAGGCTCAGGTTCGAGGGCTTCCTCAGTACCTACCGACATAAAGGTACGACTGAGCATTGAATACTCAGTGAGCTAACCATAGCAATAATAAAAGCATAACAAGGGTGAACACCATACAAGGCATCAATTCAAAGCAACATTAGTATTGTGAGATAAGCAGTATTTGAACATGAAACAATATCATTATCTTGACATACGTGCATGAATGCAAAACCCTGATAAAACTCATGTTAGGAAAACTCGTTCCATGTCTCGGTATTACTTGTGAAATCATGTATGCCTGTCTTGTCTCATCTTGTATACTTGTGAGCCGGAGGCTTGTACCCTTCACCTGGGCTACCAACCTCCTTGACATATTTCATTTACTTGTGAGCCAGAGGCTAGCACCCCAACCTCCCTGGGCTGCCAACCTCCTTGACATGTTGTTTCTTATGAGCCAGAGGCTAGTACCCAAACACCCCTGGGCTACCAACCTCCTTGACATGTAGTGATTTTTGGTTTTCTTGTGAGCCAGAGGCTAGTACCCGAACACCCCTGGGCTACCAACCTCCTTGACATGTAGTGATTTTTGGTTTTCTTGTGAGCCAGAGGCTAGTACCCGAACACTCCTGGGCTACCAATCTCCTTGACATGCAATGTTTTCTTGTTGATTTATTATATGCATATTCTCTTGAAAACTCGTTTCATGCACACATGCGTGCTCGTGTGCGTGCCAATAGTGACAATCTTGATGACATGCTTGGATGAAGGGATCACGTAAGTATAGCATTTCCATTTCGAATATAAGCATAAGGGAATGTAGATAACATGTAAGGCATTTGATCAAGGTAGGCATTTAAACATAATAACTCAATACATGCTTCCATAATTCGAGTTCATTCATTCAAGTCATCATTTAAGCATTTTATCAAACACTTAGCAAGCATCACGTTTATAATCTTTTGATTTACGTTTCTTAGTGCATGTGTTTCCATCAAACACAAGGGGTGTATTCTTTATGCTTGAGATACCCATCCACCATTTTTCCAACACCCATTTATCAACCAACACGGCATCCAATCGCCTCAACACCATTTCATCCATTCACACATCCCACCATTCATCCACATTTATCTTGTTTAGGTTTAGGATATATAGTATGTTTCAAGGGAAGGAGATACAAGATCCAAATCATGATTTTTCAAAAGAGGAACTAGATTATTGCTAGAGAAGTTAGTAGAGTGTACTAACCTTGAAGACCAAGCTTGATCTTCGAAGAATCCCTTGATTGAGGATGGTTCTAGCTTGGAATCCTCAACCTTGGAGCTCCTTGATCTCAATCCCCAAGATCCCTTCTTGGATTTCTCCTACAATCTCCCTTCTCCTTTTCCCCTTCTTCCTCTCCTCTAGGTTTAGGAATACCCAACTGGGATCCCTAAACAAGACAAGGGTTTAAAACCCCCAATTCGGCACCAGCTACAGCGTGCAATCGATCGTACACTTATCTGCGATCAATCGTGGGTCCTTGCGATCGATCGCACATGGATGCGATCTATCGCACATGACCCCGAACACTATTGTCTGTTTTCCCCTGTATGCGATCGATCGCATATCATTGCGATCTATCACACATGAGACCCCATCCATCGCATATGGTCCAGAGACCTTGGACCCTATTTCGCCTGCATGCGATCGATCGCACCAAATCCTGTGATCGATCGCACCCCCCCATAATTTGTTTTTCTGCCCCTGCGGTTCCCATAGGGGTGTTTCCAACCTTATTTTCACAACCTGTAGGGTCCTAAAACCCTTCCCTCACGCTGCCCTTGGGTGATTAACCCTCCAAAGTCATCTCGAACGCCAATTTTAACCAGAGGATTGCCAATTGTCCCCGATTACACTATTTCATTAGCCAAATAAGTTCCAGGGGTGCTACAGGGTGGTATCCTGGGGGGGGGGGGAGGGTTTGTATACGCTTTTCCTAGTGCAACATGTATTTAGAAATTGGACATTGGTATCATCATCGTTTGTGCTACAAGTAGTGGTAAGTTTATATAGTACCATGGTTGGCATTGGATAAGAATCCATATGTCTCATACTGTGTAACCTTTTCTATATGGGGATTTTCTCTACAAGGAAAGTGATTGAAAACTCTTCGGTTCGGTAGTATCTACTATCAAGAGCTAGGTTGTCCGATTGAAAATCCAATGGCTCAAAGGCGCATATTGCATGATATGGTGGCCCCATTGATGCCTAGTGCTGTTGGATTATAATCGAGCGGACCCAGCTCTATTGAGAGTTTTCATTCACTTTCCATCCCTAGAGATTTTGAGATTCGATACCTACAATGAAGTTTACTGTTACAAATTTCAAGTTTAGGTAGTTAATAAAATGGTTAACCTAATCAATAGTGGGTCCCATGTTTTTATTCACTTTCAATACGAAATTAAAAGACCATCATTATATTTGAAAGTTGCTACCGCGTTCCTACACAGTCATCCAAAGTTAAGTATTGTCTACGCTGTCTACTTTAGCATTAGGTCCCACGAATTAAATATTTAATTACTAACGCCCTATTGGTTGCATTTTTATTTTCTGTTTTTTGTTTTTAAACAATATTTTGAAATTTTTTTATATAAAACATATTGATAATATCTTTATGTTTTTGGTTTGTAAACCTAATAACATTTTTTTTGAAAATCAATGTTACACATAATTTATTTTACCTCTTTTTTTAAAATAGAACCAAATAGAAAACACAAGTGCTCTACACCCCCGCCCAACCCACCACCACCACCCTCACCACCACTCCACTATTTATGGTTGAAATGGGTTACTCAAATTAGTATCTTCTAATATTTAACACAGTGGATTTTTCTATATTTCTTCTTTGGTTACAAGTAATAATTCTATGCCAACGTGTTTCCAACCAAATAGAAAACACTGGTGCTCTGCAACACCACACCCCACCACCACGACCATCATTCACACCATCCCCCTAATGGACAAAATGGTTTAACTCAATTATTATGTTCCTAATCTTTAACAATCGTCTGTTTCCTCTTTTCTTTGTATTACACATGAATGGTAGTATGTCACCGCGTTTTCTAATGAAATTGGAAAAAGAAATCGTTTTCAGTTTTTAAAAATAGAACAATGACAATGTATCCAAGTGGCCCCTAAAATATTTGCATATAAATTGATGTATCCATACTCGAACATTTTGAAATTTAAGATTGGGATGAAATCAAATCAAAAGCATAGTATACTTTCCATGTTTATAATTGTGATCAGAGATTGTTCACTGACCATCCACAGTATCAAACATAGTTATTCGACGAAGCCTCCAACTGGCAATTGCAGTATCCTAGTGTCGGTTTCGTATCCTGAAAATTGTTCGGTCCAATCATAGTTTTTACAACACTATTTTCAGTACATTTTCATTTTGAGCGATTTGTTTTAGAACATTATTGTAGCACATTAAGGTTAAATTAAAAGTTTCATGATTTTCAAAAATTTTACTATTGTTTTTAGGAAGTTTTACTATTTAAGAAAGTTTTATTTTGGTATTCATTTTTATTTTTAGAGAATTTCTCAATTTTTCAATGATTAAAATTTGTTGTCATGAGAGACGACGATGTCTCTTCGTGTTTTAATTTTACTGTTTCATCTCCCCCATCTTATTTGGATAGTGTCATAAAATTTAAATTAAGTTAGTATATTCAATGAAAACTTATTATAACAAGTGACAAAATTTTATTAATTAAAAAACTCTACTTTTTATTACTATGATTTATGTGAGTGAGTCGATGGGTACTCCCAATATAGCTCCCAACTCTAGTCTCTTGCCTAGACCATCCTCCTTCCACGAAGATCATGATTGGCTAGCACTTTTTTTGTCATTTCTAATGCCAATAAACTCTAAGCCTAACCTTTAATAATTGAGTAAATGCTAGTATTTGGAGTAGATGATGGAAGTAAACCCATTAATATTTTATATTTATTTTTATTTTGACACTCGAAGTAGAATTGACGGGAGTTGGAGCCTCACCCTTATTTTACCTCTCCCTCTCTCTTCTTTTTCATTCTATATGAGAACCGCTTGGTCCATTTCTTTGGTAAACCTGAGCATAATCATTCATGTGCGATGATCTTTGGCAGGAAATACTTCCATATTTATAAGATTTTTTTCTCGCAGTTATAGTATGCTTTCTTTCGTTACTGACGGTATCAATTGGATTTATTTTTCAGGATTTTAAGAGCCTATTATTGTAATTCAATTTTTTTATAAAAAAGATGGATGAGGATCTGTTTTGTTAATACTGGGAGTGCACTGTATGAAATCCACCTTCTGCAATAACGTCATGAAATCACCGCCCCCCTTTAACCCACCCTGGCTTAATTTGTTTTGAAGCGTACCGGCTTGATGAAAGCTTCATTTGCTTCTTTTACATCTACTAGTGGAACGCATTTGCGATGCCGTGTGGACATACCTAATCTCGAAACTAGTAGACCAAATGCTATTTGTGAAGCCTGATTTCAATGACTGTGAATTCAACACATCAATGAATTTTAGATTTACTCTATGAGAGAACATATTTGAATCTCATGGCTCGGTTGTGTATGACCCATATTCCCTTTGTGCCCTGATTCTGGACCCTTAGAGGAGGGGGGGTGCATAGGTCTCTGACATTAAAATTTTATCCTATTCCCTTAAAAGATTTCAATTTTAAAAGAAATTAAAGGAAATAGATGTCCAATTCTACATCACTAAAACAATAAACAAAGAGAAGATGCAGATATGCAACCAACTGGTATTGTTCTACAGAGGTTTAGTTTCCCGCCTACGTCCCCGCCTCAGACTATACCCGCTAGGAATGATTCACCACGTGTAACTCATGCCCGTCGCTTACCGAGTTGATCAAAACTTTTGACTTCACCGAATCCCCCTCTCTTACTAATCTACGTTTACGGTAGAGACCAAACCTTTACAAGCTCCCCGCTTTACGACAAGAATCCCCCCGATTCTTGATTATTTACACACACGTTTTTTAGAGTTTACAATCTAAATTGCTCCTTACATTGAGCTGTAGATCACTTTGTAACTCTCTCTAAGATCTCATAAGGAATAAGTTTGAATAACTCCCAATTTGGACTCTTTTAGGGTTTTCTATGTTTGTAACTCAATGTGGATCCATGTATAGAGTGAGTTATAGAATATTGGAATGATAATGTTTTGTTTTTAGTTCATAATCATCCTTCTATACCCCAAGGTTTTTTATGGCCATTGGAAAGGAAAAAAAAAAAAAACCTTGACAAGAAACTAGCTGTTTACAGAGGTTTCTGCTTCCCCTGATCGTCGACGATATTGGGTAGCTCTTTGATTCGTTGACGAGATGATGCCAAACAAGACAGTAGCCTCTACGCTGAATTCTCACACAGTTC